>CAJTBE010000011.1:608097-1216195 GCA_910574555.1 Trichaptum abietinum | reverse complement strand
ACGGCATACTCTCCGTACGACCCTCCTGCGAGTTCGAAGCTCGCGCGATATCAGGACGATATTTCACATGGGCGTTCTGGTTCATCGTCGCAAATAGGAATGTCGCGCCTTTCGCCTAACCGGCGTACATCGGATGGTTTCTCTACTACTGCATCTGGCTCGGGCTCGGGTCCGGTTCCGACACGTTCATCCTCGACGAGCAAGGGTCCCCGACTGGTGCCGAACAGACGAACTACCTCGAATGATGTATCCTCCGGGAGTCGACTTCCCCCGGGCGTCTCTCCGGAATGGGGCATCGAGCCTGATATTATCATCCAGCATCGCGATGGCGGTACTGTCCAGGAAATCCCACCGCCGTATGTTGATGCTGCGGCAGGGTCATCCTTCAATGTCGCTTCCGGCTCTGGTGGTAACAATACGTCGAGGACGTAATCCTCTGAAATTGAACTCATTCTTCTTTGTATACTTCTGATCCAGTTTATTTACGTTGTGGATAGGAAAGACTCAAGGCTACTCTTAGCTTCTTACCCAGTTACATACAGTAATTGTTCGCTTGCCTTTTCGCTTTATTTGTTTTGACTAACATCATGGTCGTCTATTAGTACATACATTTCTTTATACACCCGTTTTTCCCTCGTCTTCCTTCCCCCTCGCACCGCTCATCTTGCACCTTTATCAAAATGCACCTGTTTGCCTCGAACTCTTTTTCTCCCAATAATGTACGATAAACAGCTGTGTACTCTATATTCATTACTATCGGTATCCTATACATGTAATTACGCTCGTCACGCTTATAACGAACTACTTTGATTGATGATTGATGTAGGCTTATAGGTCGTTGCTAGGAGGCATTGCTGATCGTCATGACCTCCGTTACAAATTCGAACGCTATTCTTTAAGAATGGTCGACGGTCGATTGGACAGACCGAATAGTCCTTCGGTTTATCATTGGCGATAGTCGTCTACATAAGTGGGACATTTACGCAGCGCATTCGAGTTCGATGCCAGTTTATGTAAAAAGGCCAGGAACTCTCGGCGCTCATTGACAACCCACAACCACATACACACATAATGAATGGAATGCCGCCCAGTGTCGCATGCACTGCGCTATCATTTGATATCTCACTCGTATCGAACCCTTGCACGACCACGCCGCAGCGACGCCGACGTATTCAGTTTGCACGCTGCAAAGCTTGTTGTCTGCATTCAGTCGACACATCAGACTTCTATACGCCCATCTGATCGTGGTAGCGGGAAGGCTCCAGGTGTCAAGATTGTAATTCAGATCAAAGTGGTCGAGTCAAGAGTGTCCTGAGTAACCTGGGATGAAAGCCTCGAAGTTGGGTAGGGTAGGGTCACTAAGGTTCCAGATGTTTGCGAGGTTATGGTGGCGGATTGACTGTCGTCTTAGGAGGTCAGGAACCGATAACATAGTTGTGCCAGGTACACTGGCAGCGGCAGAAAGAAACCATCTCTGGCTAAGCCACCATATTCTGTAATGTGTCAAAGGGTACATCCTGTTCTCTCCCCTCCCCCTTTGGAAAGGAAGGAATGATGATGGCTGCCAAGGTACGTAGGGCAACACCAGTTGCTGATCATCTACCACACTCATAGCTTCAGTTTGAGCTGAGCCATGGACTTCACTGTTTCGTACACACGATGTATGTACTAATAGCAACAGGAACTTCGATTGTCTTGTTAATTGGCTTCAAGAAAGATGAGTTCACTGGAGATGACCCAGGCCCAGCAGAAACCACTTACTTAGCTCCTACAAATACTTCTCGTCTAAAAAACCACTGGCAAGGCCAGTGAGATTTCTGTATAGCCATAGACACAGTCTGCTTACCCAGTACGGAATAGACCGCATGTATTAACAGACCCCGAGGCAGCATGTAACTGTTTTATAGTAGCAATCATATATGATTTGCTGCCACAACAGGCATAAGAGGGCAGTATAAAGCTGCCAGGCCAGAGCTACCACTGCAGGAGAGCTGCGGCCCTGAGAGAAGAAGTTCTATTGAGGATTACGATGACAGACTCGATGATGCACCGCTCGCCGCCTTATAAAAGGCGGCAAAAAAGTCGATACTAAAGGTGATGTAGCTTGACTAGAGGCAAGTTCTAGCTCAGAGCTGTGCATTTCGTGTAATGTCAACGCAGCCGCATAGTAATCATTAGTATGATAAGAGAAGAAGCAAGCCGTAGTTGAACACCGTGACAGCTTTGAAGTTAGTAGGGTGACACTACATAAAATGTTCGCGTGACGTAACGGCGCCTGTGCTGTTTCCAAGCCGAAGCGTTACGACTTGGTAACTTGCGTATCTTCCAGTTTCAACGTCGACTAGATTACTTCTTACCACCGCTTGCGAGGACATTAAAGCTCTCTGGAAGCTGCTTAGTCCTCATGCATGCGTCATAGATACATATGGAACATCCAGAAACTCCTCGTGCCGCCCGAGAGCACTTTCAATCACCTTCTGGCGAATTATCTTCAACGTCGGCGATAGACTTAACAGGGACGCCTGCGGGAATAGGAAGTTCGAGACCGGCTAGTCCAACGAACCTTGCAGCGAGGGAGGGCAGCCTTAGCAGGAGAAGACTTAGTTGGGGAAGAATGGAACAGGAACGATCGGAAGTGCTAAGGGATCCCCTGAGATTGAATTTGACAGACATCAGCTATCCTCCTGCTCGTTCGGCGTCGGTAACGAACGACGATCCTTTCGAGTCGGATACGCCACAGGAAGACGATGCACTGACGCGTGCTCAGCGACCGTATTTCTCCCCGCGCGTAGGAGACGAGAACCCCCGAACATTTTCACAAGCTTCGCTTCTCAGCTCTCTACGGTCGAAGTCGACATCATCCACGGACTACGGCGAGTTTGATGTTGACGATGATGAAGCACGGCTCACGTCGTTCGCGTCTGGTACGGCGGGTCACGGCCATGACCGGAGCGCAATGTCGTTGTCCGTGAGCAACCATCTGGACCCAAGCATGGCCTCTGGGATTGACGTGGAGCGAACCCCGAAGAGCCGGATATCAAAGCGCCAGAGCAAGCGTTATAGTACTACGCCTAGCCCTGCCTCACGCTTGCGTACTGTTAGTCGTAATTTGCGACGCGTGTCTTTGCGTGTTGTTAATCTAGCAGGCGTGGGTCTCGAGGAGAAAGCACGCGGGATTCGGCTTCCGGACGACAAAGAGGATGGAGCAAAGGTGAAAGGGAAGGATACTCAGAGTGCGGTCAGTGGAGAGGACCAAGAAGAGGAACATGAACTACCAGATCTTGCGACGAGGTTACCTATTCGCGGAAGGACACTGGGTTTTCTAGGCCCAAGCAATCGAATACGTCTTGCTATGTTTCGATTCCTCACCTATCCGTACGTACATTTTATCCTTTATGCACGGCCTCCCCTCTTCTCGTTCTGCTATTCTGCGGTCCGATCTTGTTATGTTTACCTTAAAAAAGAGCCTTCAGTTCAGACGGAATAACTAATGTCTCCCCACTTTATTTTGCCCAGATGGACCGAGCCTCTCATCCTCGTTCTCATTATCTTCAATGCCGTGGTCCTTACTATACAAGCTGCTCGTTCGGCGACTCTCCAGGCTCCAGACTCAGACTCAGCGCCATCCCCATTACCGACACCGGTGAAAGGATATTTTCACAGTTGGGAAGATTTCGCATTATTCGTCCTTTTTATCCTTTTTACGTGAGTTGTCATTTCATCTCTTTTATGTTAATCTATATTCTGATTATATACAGCCTAGAAGCATTCGCTCGTATTGTTACATCTGGGTTCATCTTCGACCCGGAGATGCCAATGTCCACACTCTTTAGAAATCTTTTCTCGAACCTCTCTACATCTTATGTTCCTTCACCCACTGCAGGCCGCGACTCTCATCCAAACACATTCCCTGTATCTCACTCGGCATCCTTCACCTCAGGGTTGAATCGAAGTACTTCTCAGCGAGGGCCTCCCAAGTTGACCCATATTCTGCGCCAGCTTAGAGAGAACATTACACAGCCTTTCGCACTGGCCCACCATCAAAACAACCTTCCTCCCATGAACTCTGTTACTACTACAACAACGACGGATGGTTCGGCGGTGACCAGATCGAACACTGGTACTTTGCTGCAGGAAAAGCTCAATACCAACAGTACAAGTCATTTACAGGTAGATGATACAGGTGCTCCTGTTCCTCATCATCTTCGCGATCCGCGAGATTCGTCGAAGCGAACATTCTTTTCACGTGCTTTCCGAAGTGACGATCCGCACGAAATAGGGGGGAAAGAATACCTTGGATTACCATTTCGTCTGACTGTGTACACCGCACAAGAGCATGTGTCTCGTAACGTGCCATACCTTCGACATTCATGGAATCGGATCGATTTCATTGCAATCCTTTCTTTCTGGATAACATTCGCCTTGGCGCAATCTGGCGTAGAACGCAGCTTCAGCGAACACATTGCCGTCTTCAGGGCACTGAGTGTCCTTAGGACAAGTAGACTACTCGCGGTCACGAATGGTACTACGGTAAGCATCAGGTTGTCAGTTGCGAACAGTATATTAAACATATTTTAGACAATAATGCGCTCACTCAAGCGAGCCCGCCCCTTGCTCACTAATGTGGCATATTTCGTTTTATTTGCAATGATTCTCTTCTCGTGAGTTGATTGCCGTTACTTTATGTGCATTCGTGTTTACCCCTTGTTTTAGAATTATTGGCATCCAGTCATTCAAGGGTTCATTCAAACGGTCTTGCTTCTTCGGCGACGTTCAGCTGCAACAGCGTTGCGGGGGCTACATTGATTCTACTTCATTAAATGTGACAGGATACATCTTGCAGGATGGATCCACAAGTTCGTCATCTAAGGGATTCATCTGTCCTTTAGGTCAAATATGCAAGGTTTGTCCTACGCCTAATTTTACTGTTGTCTTAGCTCATTCCAACCTTAGGAGCTCGAAAACCCTCACAAGGACATAGAGAGCTTTGACACAATCTACAAGGCTGCCTTACAAGTTGTTATCGTCGCCTCTGCGAATGGGGTGCGTTTCTTCCGCTTTAACGATAATCTTGTCACTTATCTATGTTGATTATTCAGTGGTCTCCCATTATGTATGACATGATCGACGCAGAGTTCTTCGTTTCATGCTTTTTCTTCATCATTTGTGTTATTGTGCTCAACTTCTGGCTGATAAACCTGTTTGTCGCTGTCATAACGAATACATTCTCCGCCATTCGTAAGGACACAAAGAAAAGCGCATTTGGTGCTGCTCCGTGAGTTCCTTCATTTATACTTTCCTATTTGCCGTCATTTATGCGCCTTATCAAGCTTGGGCCCCATGTTGGACGAAGAGGAAGATGGCTATCCCTTAGACGAGGACATACACATGTCCCGTGTGAGCTGGCTTAAACGGGGATACGACAGAACAAAGTGGATCTGGATTCTATTCGCACTTAGCGAAGTTGTTCTTCAAGCCACGCGATCTGCAGAGTCTTCGCCCATACACCTGGAAGCCATAGACTGGGGTGAACTTGCCTTAACAGTTGCATTTGATGTTGATATTGTCTGGCGGTTCCTTAGCTTTTTACCCGATTGGAGGCCCTTTTTCGCACACGGGAACAACTGGCTAGACTTGGTGCTGGCTCTCGGAAGTAGTGTTATCCAAATACCAGCCATTCGAAACTCTGAGATCTATCCATGGTTAACTATCTTCCAATTGGCTCGATTTTATCGAGTTATCCTAGAAGTCCCAAGGATGAGACCTTTGCTAGTAAGTCTGGGATCTTGGTGGAACGATCTATACTGACGGATGAATCATTCAGTTGGCTGTTTTTGGCAACTTATACGGTCTAGTAAACATGTCTCTGTTCCTGATTCTCGCCAACTTTGTTTCTGCCCTTTTTGCCGTCCAACTGCTCCGAGGAGACTTGACCGATGATAACACCATGAACTTTGGCGAGATTTACAATTCATTTCTCGCTATGTACCAGGTTAGTGTCTAAGATTGGTGATTTTTATGGGCCCTGACTCCTCTAATCTACTTTTGCAGGTGCTGTCGTCAGAAAACTGGACCGATGTCATGTACACAGCAGCTGAAGCGGAAGTCCCACTAGGTCAATCGGCTCTCATTGCCTTATTCTTTTCAATATGGTTTTTATTCGCAAATTGTAAGTTCCCTCTCATCGTGTCTGGGGCGAAGCTGGACTCTGAACTGGTTGTAGTCATCCTCGTTCAGCTTTTCATTGCTGTCATCAATGAGAACTTCGATGTGGCGGAAGAATTGAAGAAAGGCAAACAGGCCACCCATTATCTAGAGATGCAACAGTCTATCCAGGCTTCTCCGCCATGGCTCAGGCGCTTAAATCCTTATCGGTGGTTCAAGGCGAACCCGAAGTCCATCGCCGTGGAGAACTTGCCTTCGAATCTCATTCTTCCAATGCAAAAGGCTATCATACAGGACAGTTCGTTTTCTGCGAAGTCTACCGCTGGAAGTGTAAGTCACAATTTAGTCAATTGTTTTGACTATGACTGACGTTTGGATACAGATTAAACGAGGAAAGAACCTTGTCCGAGGACATTACCCGAGCAAGTCGATCAATCTTCTCCAGCGCTTGTTTGCGGGCGAAATTCGGTCCAATGACGTGCCACTTGCCACCCTGAGAGCAGCGCGAAGGGACTCAGTCACCCCTCAGGACCCCAACGACGAAGAGCTTGAGAGACATCTGTAAGTTATCAAACTGCTTAGTTGACTACAAGGAATACTCACTCGCATAAAGGGAAATCCTGGCTTCCATAAACGCCGACGCTCAAGATGCACAAGACATGAACGACGTTCTGTACGAAAGAAGGGCTCAGAAAGCTGACTTCATTCGAGCCCACCCGTCTTACGACAGAACATTTTGGATCTTTTCACAGAAAAGCAAGATCCGACAGTTCGCCCAACGTTTAGTGCAACCCGCTAATGGAGACCGGATTTTTGGCTTACCTCATTCCCCTTTGGCCCACTCGCTTTTTCAACTCATACTGCTGTTAACAGTTGTCGGTGGCATTGTGGTTGAAGCCGTCGCTACTCCCCTATACCGCAGAAATTTCTACAGGGAGCACGGCTTCATTAGAGGTTCCTGGTTCGACATCGCCGAGACGACTTTCGGTCTGATGTTATTTGTTGAGTTCCTTATCAAGATCGTCGCGGATGGATTTACATTCACTCCCAACGCGTATGTCCGAAGTATTTGGAATGTGCTGGACATGTTCATTCTTATTGGCGTCGTCACAAATCTGGTGACGGGACTTATATTCATTGGAGGGTTGAGTCGGTTCACTCGATCTTTAAAGGCTCTTCGGGCGTTGCGCCTCATCACACTCATTGACAAAATGCGCTCTACGTTCCAATCACTCATTTTCTCCGGCGCAATACGTATCCTGGATGCTGCGTTGCTGGCCATTCTTTACATGATCCCATACGCCGTCTGGGGTCTCAATATTTTCCAAGGGATGTTAAACGAATGCAACGACGGATCAGTCACCGGAATAACAGATTGCATTAACGAATACGGCAATACTGTGATAGGCGATGACTTCAACTTCCTTGTACCTCGTGCATGGGACAACCCCTCACCATCGACTAAATTTTCGTTCGACACATTTCGAGCCTCCCTGCTAATTCTATTCGAAATTGTATCTTTGGAAGGTTGGATTGATGTGATGGGTGTGGCCACGAGTGCTACTGGGCCCAACCTACAACCTCAGACGAATGCATCTCAAGCCAATGCAATCTTCTTCCTGATTTATAACCTTCTTGGCGCTGTTGTGATCTTGACACTCTTCGTCAGGCAAGTAACTTTGTGTTTAATTTTCCCTATCTAATGCTGACAGCGAGTTATTACAGTATCATCATTGGAAATTTCTCTTCTAAGACTGGAGTAGCTCTTCTCACTAAACCTCAACGAGAATGGATCGACTTGCAGAAACTAATCAAGCGCCAGAGACCATCAAAGCGTCCAAAGCAACGTCCAACATCGAGGCTCCGTGCTTGGTGCTACGACCGAGCAGTGCACAAGCATGGATGGTGGTCACGGGTGATGACATTATTGTTTGTCGTCCACATCTTCGCTCTGATGTAGGTGTCTTTGTTCTTGTGGTGATTTTAAATTGATACGACTTTGTTTTATAGGACACAGACACTCTCGACGCAAAGAGCAATAGATACCTTGCGAAGTGAGGAATCATATTTCGATCATAACGATAAATTAATAATTTTCCCAAAATTTAGATGTATGGTTCTTCGCTATCACACTCATTTACGTCGTCGATATCCTCGTACGATGGTTCGGTTTGGGGTTCCGCAGCTTTAAAGCAAATGGATGGAACATATTTGATGTAGTCATTGCTGTGGGCTCCCTCATCACGACAATCGTTATCCGACTTCGCTCCGATAGTTTCGTTATAGCCCAGCTGCAGAAACTTTTCCTCGTCAGTATTGCTTTCAAACTGGTTCAACGAACAAATAGCTTGAACCAGTTGTTCAAAACTGTCATGTGAGTGCGAACCTTGCTATGGAAACTTGATGCCTAATACTCTTGTAGGGCGAGTCTTCCTGTGATTTTGAGTCTGTTGGCTCTATGGATCATCCTGTTCCTGTTCTTTGCCATTCTGTTTGTTGAGGTGTTTAGCCTGACTAAGTGGGAGTCTGCGGAGACTCGTACACAAAATTACACATCATTAGGGTCCGCACTTGTGATGCTTGCCTTCATGAGTACAGGGTGCGTTACATTTACCAAATTTTGTTTGCGTAAACTCACTTTTCTACAGGGAGGGTTGGAATCAATATATGCATGATTAGTGAGTTTGGGAGTTCGGTATCTTACTCTTGTCTCTAATATTGTATATCAGTTCACTTGTCTATCCGCGTTGCACCCAATCAACACCATCGGATCCTGACTCAGATTGCGGAAGTACGGGCTGGGCATTTACGCTCTTCATTGCTTGGAACTTGCTTAGCATGGTGCGTCAGACTGAAATGGTGATAACTGCGAGCTTACAGTTTTTCCGTTTGCAGTATATATTCGTCAACATGTTTACTGGTATGTTACTGTCTCCTTCAGGACGCACCTTTTCTGATAGTGCCTTCAAAGGTGTCGTGGTCGAAAGCTTCTCCTACGTCTTCCAGCTAGTAGGTGGTGCAAAATCAATAACTCGAGAGGAAATGCGCGCTTTCAAAAAGGTATGGGCAGAATTTGCCAATCCTCGAACGGGATATCTGGAGAAGGGGCAGATAGTACCTTTCTTAGGGGTAAGAAATTCATTCTTCGATCTGTATATATCTCTCATCATCTTCGCAGAGGCTTAGCGGCATTTTTGAGGCCCGCATCTATCCTTCAGAATTCAGCGTGAGGCAACTGTTGGCGGCAACGCAAGTTGGCAATAATGTCGATCATTCGTGGTTATCGTCCTCAAAAACTCTCAACGAGGTCGTTGATATGTCGAAACTCAACAGGATCCTCGGTGGTATAGATAACGTGAAGATTAGGAAACGCAGGACGCTGTTTAGTCGTATATATCATGAAGCTATGATCTCACAAGAGCCGGGGAAAGGCATCTCGTTCACGAACATGTTGCTGATGTTGGCGCATCACAAACTTATTGACGATCGTGAGGCACTTGTGTAAGTTGTATATCATATGCACCGTCTGAAATCGCTGACGTCCTTCTAGACTGAAGGACTTGGTAACGAGGATGGAGATCAACAAGTTTGTAAACGATCTTGTAAATTTGGACCGTGTCAGATCTTTGCTCAAGACCGTTTACTACCGGAGGCGCTTCCTTGCGCATCTAGAAGATCTTCGCCAACAGCAGCGGATCGAACAAGGTAAGTGGCGTTGATTCGACCTCTTCTTACTTCGCACCTTTTTCGCCACCTTACGCCTGTTTTTATCCAGGTGTACCAGCTATAGTTGTCGAAGACATGCCGTCAACGCCTCCTCTGTCCACGCGTGATGTTACCCTCGCCAACCGGGACTCGATGGGCTACTTCGGGGATATGACTTCACCCTCACCAAGCTCTTACCATTCTCCTGACTTTTCTCTGGGTTCGGATACGCCTTCCAAGTCTGGCCGTGGACTTCGACGTAACAGAAGAGTCAGCGACATTAGCATGCTATCGACTGATCTCGGATACCAGAATCCGTATGATTTCTCTAAGATTCTACACTTTTGGATAACTAATAATGTGCATAGTTTTGACTCGACTTTCTCACGTGAATCACACGATGAGGATCCTCAAATTGTCCTCTCGTCAATGCAAAACTCGATGTGGGGAGGTGAGTATTTCACTCTGAATGTAATGTGCAATCTAAACTAACATGTATTAGAAATGATGCTGGAAGCAGCTGCGGAAACATAGGACACTATTTCATTCGATCATTTATTTTTCTCTATTGCTATCTTTATTGCTTTTCACTGGACCTTGTTAGTCGGATCATCAGTAACTTTCATTGTACATCTCAGTTGCATCACAATCCTGAACTATTAGAGAGCATATATGTATTCATGGGCATTCATAATGTAGATGTAATCACAAAATGACAAAATGCATAATAATTAGAGTCCTCCACGTCCACGGCCGCGAGATGGGCGCCACACACCCTTGCTGGGAACAGTTTGGAAACCATCATCATCCTTAGATGCTTTCGGTGACTCTGCTACCGCTACCACCGCTGGCGACGCTGGGCGTTGGAGTGTGCTTGTTGCCGGTGCGGTCTGTTGCTGCGCAGCTGCTTCACGACGGGCACGCCATCCCCCAGCAGCAGCCCCGTCGCCACGCAATGCAGGAGGGCGGAATTTAGAAGCATTAGCCGGGCTTTCTGCACGAGGCGGCGTGACAGTAGCACGGATTGGGGAGGCTGGTGTAGCTGGTGTGGCACGGCGCCAAACACCTTCAGTAGGCTTCGCAGTCGCAGGGGCAGCTGCAGCTGCAGGCTGAGAAGCCTGTTGGCGACGAAGTGCACGTCGAGCTTCAGCCTCTTCCTCGCGCTGTCGCTGTAACTGTGCTTGATGAAGGGCTTTCTGGCGATCTTCCTCACGCTGTCTGCGCAGTTCAGCCCTTTTCTCTTCCTCCTCAGCTTTCTTCGCTTCTTCTGCAGCCTCTTTTGCCTCTTCTTCCTCCCGAAGCCTCACCTCTTCTGCAATGCGTTCTATTTTATTCCAATGAGCTTAAGGTAAGTTTAAGGAAATAGAGAATGTACATACCTTCTTCGAGGCGACGATCTTCTTCTTCCTTCTCGCGGAGAATGCGCTCCTCCTCTTCTCGTCTCACTCGCTCCTCCTCGCGTGCCTTCAAAACAGCGTCCCTCCTCTTCGCCTTTTCTTTTTCGATCTTCCTCGCCGAGTCTTCCCGCAGTTTCGCAAACTCATCGCCCTGCTTACTAATGTAATATTCACGGCGTGCTTTGTAATCCTCCATGACGCGAGATAGGCGATTCTTCGTCTCGAGATCCTCTTGGTGTGCACGGCGAGCCGCCTCGAGCCGGGTCTTTCTGGCGACCTCAAATGCAATACGGTCCTCCGCCTGCTGCTGCTCGTAGTCATGAGCAAGTAAGGGTCGTTCCTCTTTCCTGAAAGCACGTTCAGTGTGATCAAGACGTTTCGCAATAATGCGAGTTCGTTCTTGCATATCCTTTTTCTCCTTTTCCAGCTGCTGGACTTGAAGACGCATTAGATTGTCAGTGTTGAGGTTATCGAGTTCCTGTCGAAAAGATGTGAGCAAGCAAAACAAAAGTATGCTGTATCGATATGGAGAACGTACTTCAACATCAACCTTCAAGATATTCTTCTCCTTGAGACTCTTAGCAAGCTCCATAGCCTCCTTCTTCTTGATCTCTTCAATCTCACGCCTAACCCTCTCCTGGTCCTTCCGACGTATTTCTTCGAGAGCCCTCTTCTGCTCTTCATCCTTCTCCTTCTTTGACAACTCTGCCTTCCGGCTCGCCTCTTCCTTTTCTTTCCGCACGGCCAACTCCGAAAGAAGCTCACGCCTGCGTGCAACGATCGCACGACGGACTTGCAGAGCCCTACGTTCTGCCTGAGCAGCTGTAATCAACTGGGCAACCCGCTCCTTCGTATGCTCTGGAGTCGGGGCAACTGGGGGCGAAATCATGTTGAGCGCATTATGCAAGCATGTTGCCACGCTACTGAGACGCGTGCGCACAAGCTCATGCGCTGACGGTTGCACGATCTTGTCAAGTGCGGTAGCACTTGTGGAAGGACCTGCGGCTGCACTCGAGCCGCCGAAGGCTTCATCAATGAAAGTGAGACTTCCAACTGCGTGGTCGACATGAATTTTGAGATCCCCACGACGAGCACAGCTCATAAGGAAGGCCTCCACTTGGCGAGCATCATAAGCACCTTCAAAGCTTCCTTGCAAAGGCGTCGTCAATTCCAACAGTTGAGCTATCTCCATTGTTGTGTAGACCTGCGATAGCTGAGCGAGAAGACGAGAAAGAACAGCCCGCTGAAGCAGTGGTAAGTAGGATGAGTAGTTTGAGTCCGAAGATAGCTCCTTGAACATTGGCGCCACAATACCGCAGAGTGTTAAAGGATCGAACGAGACTTCTAGCGCATCATAGAGGTTTTTAACCACCTGGGGGGACAACTTGAATATATTCTTAGAAAGCTGTAAAAAGCATCTTCATTAGAATTAATCATTGTATTAAATTGGTGAATCGCTTACAGCATCCTTCAAAAGGCCTGTTCGTGTGGGGCTCCTCGTTAGACCCAGCAAGGCAGTGAGACGCGCGGTACGACCTTTAACCTCATCGTCCTCCGAGGCTTGTCCTACTGGAACAGAAAGAGCGCTGATCACAGCTTGGCCGGCGAGCCTACTTAGTTCTTCGTCTGACTTTCCTCCCACAGCTCTCACAATGGAATAATATCTTCCCCATGCAGCCGCGTGGAACAAAGCATTTCCGCTCGTCAAGAAAATACGCGTTAGCTTTTCGTAGTAATTGGCCATCATGGCTGGCCGGGGTGACTTTTTCGCCATCGTAAGAAGATTGTGAATATCTTCGACAGAGCGGAACGCCTCCTGCCATAGCTCGAGCTCAACGGAAGTATTCAGCTGAGCAAATCGGGTATCAAGGTGGTGCTGAAGAGTGTCCGCATCACCGAGGTTAATGGCATGCTGCTGGTGGGCGTACTTAGCCACATTTGACAAATGTAACCGCAGGGTCTCGCAAAGACGCCTAAACTCCACCTTCCGCTGGTGCTTAAGGCAGAATTTGAAGGCTTGTTGCGCAATTTGCTTGATATTTTGTTAACTACATGTCAATCTTTAATTCCTTAAAAGCTTACCTGGTAGATAACTTCCAGCCTCGCATTGTTTTTGAGAGTCTCCAATGCTGTGCGATAGCTCTCCCATAAAAATTTCAGCCAAGGGGTGACGAGGGCACGGTCTGTCCTATCCTTGTTCTGATCCCCGCTGACTGCACCGAGAAGAATGCTCTCCGGTGTCTCACTCGCCTCCAAATCATCAACATCGGTTAAGGCTATCGCCTTCTCCGCCTTTTCCTGCGCTTCCTGGACCTTTGCATCGGCGAGGGCGACAAAGCGCTTGATGACGACTTCAATCGAGCTAACGCTAGTATTTTGAGCAATGTTCTTGTACTGCATAAGACCCTCCTTCGCTGTGCGCCCTTTGCGCATCTCGACACAAAGCTCGACAAATCGCAGCATGATGGGCTCGAGCGACGCGAGTGGTGTTGAACGGAATCGTTTTGAGGAGAACATCTCCGTGAGCGACTGAAGAGCCGCATGAGACTGTCCGACGGAGACGAGGCCCTCCGCCTGCTTAAGGACAGTCTCAGGTTTCGAGAATGGCGCCATGATTGAGAAAAATAAACAAGGCTATCGCTCGCAGACGTTCAGCGTGAATTCGAAGTGCACGCTGCGACTGCGGTTTAGGGTGTGAGTCGCGAAGAAAGTACAAAGGTAGTTGTACCGAGCCAAGTAGATTGAGGCTCGTAGTGGATGTAAGGAAGTCCTCGCTGTCAACGTTGTCGACAGGGTCGTACTCGTTCTGCTCGTCGTTGCGAAACGTGGTGGACAGTCTTTCGTTGCAAAAAAGATTAAAGTTCAGTGTCGTGAGAACGCGTCACTGCGTGGGAATATTTTGTGCTTTTTCAGAATTCATGTCATATTTCCTTTCTTTCCACTCTTTTTCGCCCAAACATACTCAGCTTTTGGAAACAAACCAACTCTACTCATTCTCTGCCTTCAAGTTGTTTTTGGAAAGCGGGATTCATTATAAGGGGACTAAGCCTACTGAAGTCTATTTTCGAAATCAGCGTCAGTGTCTTCTGTATCTTTTATAGGATGGTGTCCTAAGTCCCGCATCCAATGGTTCAAGGAAGCCCAAGCAGTACGACATGGGCCCTTACAAGTTCTGTCTATCCCTACTGCCTGTCGCAACCTTCATTTATTACATATTCGAGCTGGATATCTGTCTTTGTTAATTTGATGACTTCTGAGGAACTCTACCAACGACTAAGTACAATGGTGATTCACTGAAGGGTTACTTGCGCAAGCCCGACGACAACATGTTCTGGTTCCATTACCGCGCCCACATTGACATACGAAATCAGCCTCTTCTCGAGAAAATCCGATCTATTGAACTAGTGCCTTCAGCCAATCAAAGATGCGTGTCCTGGTGGGATGTGAAAGACACTTTGTTTGCTCTTCCTTTGTGGTCATCTGGCCTGTTCAAAGTGAGTGATCGGGCCTCGACAATGATGGCTCCCTCTTTATTATACCTGTTCTAATCTTTTTATACTTTAGATGTATCTCGCCGCGAAATCGTTACGTGTGCGTCGTTCAGGAACAGTTGGAGGAACTTGTAGACAGTGTACGAATTGGACAATCGGAAAGCCAATAGAAATAGACGTGCATCAAGTTGTAACCTAATCAAGAGTGGATGGAACGCAATTTTTACCTGGTTGAAAACGAACTGTGTTAAACACTTAATATGTGGTATCACTGCCGGCTTCTTGTGAGTCGGGCCTCTCTCTTGAATTGGCTTTGAGGCTGGGCGGCTGACGGATAGGTGGCGAGCACCGCCGATTATCCAATATTGTTACGCACGACACCCGTCCAGAACAAAACGACACGCCCAAAGCGTTTGTTTGTTCGCCACAAACTTGCAGGGTATATAAGAGTGGATGGCTGGAGTCTGAAGCCCCAACTCCGCTTAACGTTTCCCCTCCATCACTATCGACCTCCCGCCAACGACTCAGCAGCCAGCATGTCGATACTCTCTCTTCTATACCTTTCTAGCTACGGCCCCTTCAACACGTAGCCGTGCCGCCGGGCCCCTTGCCAGTCCCTCGGTTTGCGCGTCCTACTCGGGGCCTAGCCACCCTCCCCTTGGGTCCTTCAGTCATGCCTGTACGCCATCATTGTGGGTAGTTGTCGGCTGCATTGCCTACCTTGTGTTTCGCGAACGGTGTGGATGAAGACGGCCGTCGGTCCCCTGCATTATGTGGGGCAACATACCCGATCGGCGGCCACCTTGTACTATTCCCGAACGTCTCTGCGGCGGGAAAACATACATAGAATTAAGATAGAGTTAGAATTCTGGATGGCGGTGGGGCGAGTTCGATACTCGCGCCGGGAGTTTTTCGCGTTCGGCAAGACCCAACCCGGTTTAAACTTGGGTGCTGGTTATCCCCCCAAGGCTGACGTGCTTTTTATCCCCCATCCTCCCTTCAATGGGGGTTTTTTTTTCTTTTTTTTTTCTTTTTTTTTTTGCGGGGAGCATGCAACGAATCCCACCCTCCGCATCTTAATTGTGTGATCTGAGGCTTGAGTGACTGAAACTGAAATCAAAGTGTCTTGCAAGTTGAGACCTGCCGACAAGACTCTGATGAAGATTCCGATTCTGTTTAACAGGTAATTTGTCGAAGGGCATTACCCTCGGCTGTGATGCTGGATAATAGAGCGATTCCGAGAACTATACTAATAACGGGCCGAGCTACATATGTCGGTGAAAACTGACAACAGAGCTAACAATATCCTTTAATCCCGATGGGGAGTAAGGGAACTACGATTCTCGCCTGCTAGTATTACATAGTAAGAGTGACAATATACACGAATTCACTTGCGATTGCATTTCATCCATACGATGTGTCGTCTTAACGGTCCATTTAGCTCAAGTACTGCCCACCGTCAATGGATAGAGTTTGGCCTTAAGAGCACCTAATCAGAAACACTGGAGAATATATTCCAATTATGGGGACATTACCGTTGATATAGTAGTTCTCGGGCTTCACTAGATATGCAACCGTACTCGAAACCATCTCGACTGATCCCACGGGGTGACCTGCAAGACCGATTTTCTATCGAAAGGAAGTCAGTGAAAACAGAGACTATGAAAGGATAGTACTTGAGCTTACTGTATTCGTATTATCTGCCGTATTGCCCTCTTCACCTCCCGCAATAGATTGAACTGGCCAAGACACGTGAGAGTCAAGTACTGTTTATAAGAGTAGAACGTTGTGTCTCACGCAGAGTCGTATCGATGACGCCGGGTGCATATGCATTTGCAGTAATTCCGTATTTCCCCAATTCGATAGCTTCAAGCAGACACATTAGCATCACTGATACATGCATCGCATAGTATTAGCTTCTCACCTGCAGTTTGAGTCAAACCTCTCACAGCAAACTTTGTGGCGCTGTATCCTCCGAGATATTGAGCCCCTGCGTCGAATCATTGCGCGGATTAGGATACAGATATTCTGCCTTGGCTGAAACACTCACCCGTTCTTCCAGCCAACGATGAAGCACCTAAAATAAGAGTAAGATGTCTCGCAAAAAGTATGTGTTGCGTGTATGTATGTCCACTAACCTATCAATCTGCCACCTTTGCCTTGCTTGACCATCTGAAGCGCCGCGTATTTGTAGCATAAATATACACCGCGAACGTTCACAGCAAACATAGCATCGAGATGATCGACAGTTACTGAACACAATAATAGCTGAGTCAAGTGCGAGAAACGTTTATGAAAGCCATACTGTCAAGAAACATAGCACCTCTTGCAATACCGGCATTTGCAACCATCTAAATATGAGAAAGAGGGCATAATGAGCTTTCGTTGACCTAAGTTATATAGAAGGTCAGAATCACGTACAATGTCAACACTTCCCAATTCAGAAACTGCTTTTTCTACCAATGCTTTTACTTCCTCTTCCTTTGAGACATCTGCGACGACACCGATGGCTCGTCTGCCTTTCTTCTTGATCTCCTCCACAACCTCATCAATCTTCTGGGATTCGGAAGCGAGGTCGTTGATAACAACGTCAATGCCGTCGTCAGCGAATCGGTGGGCTATGCTGTGGCCAATGCCTTTCGAAGAGCCTGTAATGATCGCGACGCGAGGCGTGTAACCACTTGGGTCTGACATGAGTGACTAGAGAGCGAGTTGATTAGAAGGTCTCGGTGTCATGTCACTGTGCAATCAAAGGGATCTTTTATATCGTAAAATAAAATAAATTTTAAGGTGCTCACAGATAACAGTACAGTCACCAGTTCGAATGTACTTGAGTGAGCGTAGTCCTTGTTTAGTATATTTGAAGGACGTCTGACAATAGACAACGCATGTCCTTATCCGATTTGTGAACAAATCAAATGCCTAACATCCAGCTGACCAGATAACAATTGAAAGCAACGTCAGCTAGAGTGTTGAGAAGGTTCTATTGCAGGGGATAACGAGTCGCACAAACCGAGGAAGCTTCTCGTGTTCTATCACTTTGACACGACTGTATTGAGAATCCGAAGGTCGGGAGTCCACTCTTTCCAAGGAGCCTTAAATCGAAGTTCTGGCGACCGGTATTTGATAGTCACAAATGTAAGTTGAGGTCCAACCTCAATCCGCATCAAAAGGAGAGGTCGATCAATTGAAGTTATTGCTGTCGGGCTCAGGTGCTTTGCCTGTCGCTCGATATACATGACCAGGGCTCCAATGTAATATGAAGATGAAGGCACCGATAATGTCGTAGAGTCGCACGCATTTGCATATCTGATTGGATAATAGACGACTCGTAGTTTGTTGGGATGCATCGATGTGGAGCGGTAAGATTAGCTGACAACATAACTGCATATCGCTAGAGACGGATACAAATTGTTCCGATGTCCCTAATGATGAACGTGCACTACCCACTGGATGTTTTCACAAAGCTCAGTTCTTCATCACTTATAAGCTCTTAACCGACTTCAGAAGTGCAGCTAGTCGTCTCGGAGCTCACAGATCTGTCTTGTATACATTAGACCTTTGTGATTGAAAATTGAGGAATTTCCATAGATCCATGAATAATTTTGTGAATGCTAACTCACATCCTTGTTGTTGACAAGATAATGGTTCAACGAGCGAAGATCACTTTGATGAAGTTCCTTTAAGTTTACAAAGTTGATAATAGTCATGAAAGATGTTGAAACAGTAGTTAGATCTTGATCCTCAGCCGAGAAAAAGGACGGAGAAGACCAACTTCGGCGATGGAGGGAGGTGCAAGAAGCAGCCTAAGCCTGCCCTGAACTTGAAGCGTGGGTAAACGCGATCCGAGCCCTGCGTAATAATTATATTATGTCTTTATACTTAGTTGAATTTGCATTAACAATCTTGGCCGCTACTTTATAATGACGGAAACAATCGGTTGCATTGAAGATGCCTGTGTATTCTGAACGACTAGTGAGGAACGCTGAAAGAAAGTCACTTCGTATGCGGATGTTGGGATCAACTAAGTTTTCAAGGTAAATACAAACTTCGTCTACTGAAAACCGCCAGAATTTACACAGACTGGTTTTCTCAATATCAAAATAGGCACTATGTTGCACGAAGCTCCTGAGCTAGGTCAGCCTGGACGGCCTTCCATGAATCGCGAGACGAGACGTCAGTCCACCATCTGTAGAACCGCATCCGAGTCAGCCGCCTGTAGGCCAAGGAAGTGGAGACCATTCCGTGCGTACCTTTTAACATTCGGCAGGCTATCAGACTTCAGAGCTTGAAATCCGACCTTGCCAGCCACCAAGAATCCGTGGGGTAGATGGAACAAGTCGGCGAGCGTAATCTCCTATAAATAAGGTGAGTACAATTTGTATCTTGAACTAGATCCTGAAGGTTCTGACATCACCAGCGAGGAAATTCTGCCTGCCGAGGATGATCTCATAGCCCTGAAGCTTGGCCTCGAGTGTTTTCTGGTGCTCTTCCGCACGCTTTTCGTCTCCCTGGACGCCATGCATCCTTTCGCCGACGAAGTGAGTAAATGCCGGATATATGTGCGTCAAATGGATTGAACTCACGGCTTGAACACCTTCTCCATACAAATGCCAAAAGCGGACGGCTCAAATTGTGCTTGCTCGATGGATGCTGCCTGCTCGAACAACGCCTTACCCTTCAAGTCCTTGGGCAGTAGCGCGCCATTGCCGTATTTCTCTGCGAGGTAGCGAGCAATGGCACGGCTCTCGAAGAGCTTGAAGCCATCTTCGTCCTCCTAATTACTACCTCTCAGTAATCTTGTCAGCATAAAAGAAAAACAGAACACGCACCAGCGCAGGGATCTGTCCGAACGGCTGCCTGTTCTTGAGGTACTCCTCGGTCTTGGTTTCGCCACTCGTGAGGCTGACGGTTACAAGCTCGTATGCTATGCCAAGCTCCTTCAGTACTGTTACGACGCGCTGCGTGCAACTTGCAACGATATTCCCGTAGATCTTGACGACCATTGTGTTTCCGCTGCTGAGCTGTTATGTAAATGCTTTTAACAAGATATCAGTGAGGCACTTGTGCAATCTACTATCCACAGCAAGTGTTTTAAATCCCTTCTTTTATAGTACAGCGGTCGAGACTTCGTTATTTGTGAAAAATCATTTAGCTAATTGGAATGACCAACTATACTACGGCGAATACAATCGCATACCATAACCTGCTTCGACTCTGTGAGTTTCATCCAGACTGTCACCTTCATGACCATGCTCACTTCCTCGAAGATCAATACACTGAATGTACGGTTACTAAGCATTAGTACGCGCTCCGAGTCGCAGACTTCGTAAATCCGAGTCGGAGCCAAGTACAATCACGGTCCGCTGATTGTGAGGCGTCAACGCCAAATCTTGTGCCTGTGACTGAAGTTGTGTCGGATCACCACTACCTATATCGATTTCGTCTTTTGCACTCTCTCACCCTCGATGGAAAACCGGTATGGGCATGATCACATTGTGGACAATTCGTTGAATAGAAGACACTTCAAGGTATGCAGTATATTAATTACAAAGCGAAGGTTTCTTCGACCTAAATAGTATGTTGAATGTTTGAATTGATGCGCTCATTGAGCTAGCTCGGCCAGAATAGCCTTCCAAGAATCCCGCGATGTGATATCAGCCCACCACCTACAAAGTTATATTTGCTGTGAGGAAAAAGAGACAGGGTCCGTCCATTCTTACCTCTTCACATTTGGCAAACTATCGGATTTCAAAGCTTGGACACCGAGCTGTTCGGCGGCCTTCCATCCATATGGCAGATGGAAGAGATCGGCAAGCGTAACCTCCTGTGGCCTATTGTGAGTGGTAATCTTTTATGACAATTGATTGCAAGCACTTACGTCTCCCGCAAGGTATTTCTGCTTGCTGAGGATGATCTCATAACCCTTGAGCTTCGCCTCCAGCGTCTCCTGGAAATTCGCTGCCAGCTTTTCGTCGGGCTGAATGACAAACATGCTAATGACACGACGGAGTCAGCTTGCATTGCTCCTTTGAGTATGCAATAGTCGTACTTACGGCTTGTAAAGCTTCTCTGTCGCGAGGCCTGATACGTAAGGGTCGAATTGCGCTTGCTCGATGGAAGCTGCCTGCTCGAACAATGCCTTAGCCTTCAAATCCTTGGGCAGCAGCTTGCCATTGCCGTATTTCTCTGCGAGGTAGCGAGCAATGGCGCGGCTCTCAAATAGCTGGAAACCATCTCCATCCACCTGGAAAGAGGTATTGGTGTTGTGAATATATGTCAGATGATTAGGACGCACCACTACTGGAATCTGTCCGAAAGGCTGCTTGGTTTTTATGTATTCCTCGGACTTGTTTTCAGACGGGAATCTGACGGGTACCAGCTCATACGCAACACCGAGCTCCTTCAACACTGTCGCGACACACTAGGTGCAAGTTGATTGCTTAAGGCCGTAGAGCTTAACGACCATGGTGATGTTATCGATGGAGATCTGTTTGAGAGTGCTAACGTGGGTGCAGAATGGGGAGGCAACTGCGAGGTAGCTGGATCCTTTATACTGTCCATGGAGGGCGTCTTTATATCCTCATATATTTGGTATGCAACGTCTTGCGGACATGGCCATGGTGGTATTTGCGTGGCGTGCGTTGATCGATGACGAATCTGTACCTGTCATTGCCAATGCATCATGATGCCACTGGCAGTGCTGAGTAACTTGAAGCGCTGCCATTCCGTCTCATAGGCCAGCGGTAAACACGATGATTGTCAACATCTACGGGCATATCTTCGCAAGTTGCCAGTGCACGCAGCGCGTCGTAACAGGTGCTGAGTTCAATCAACCTTCAAGTCCGTGGCGGCGTACAAAAGAACTGTCATGTGAATGCTGTTTAACAAGATACAAGTGAGGCACTTGTGCAATTTCCTATTCACACTGATTCACAGCAAGTCTTTTATAACCTTTCTTTCGTACTCGCCAGGTACGTGCAACGTTCGACACTTCGTTCTTTGCGGGAAAACGTTTAGCTAATTGGAATAGCCAACCTATATCGACTTTGTCTTTTGCACTTTTTCACCCTTGATCGAAGACCAATATGGAGACGCGATCACTCTGTAGACAATTCGTTGAACAATTTTTTTTTTCAAGGTACGCAGAATATAACTACAAAGCGAAGGGTTTTTTTACCTAACAAATCTTCTTGATAGCATGTTGAATGCTAGAAACGATACGCTCATTGAGCTAGCTCGGCCTGAACAGCCTTCCAAGAATCCCGCGATGTAATATCAGCCCACCACCTACAAAGCGACATTAGGTGCGAGGAAATTAGACAGAGTTCGTTCGTTCTTACCTCTTCACATTTGGCAAGCTGTCGGACTTCAAAGCTTGAACACCGAGCTTTTCGGTGACCATCCAACCATAAGGCAGATGGAAGAGGTCGGCAAGCGTAACCTCCTGTGACATATTGTGAGTGTTATTATTTTATGGCGAATTATAATTAGTACTAACGTCTCCAGCAAGGTATTTCTGTTTGCTGAGGATAATCTCATAACCCTTGAGCTTCGCCTCAAGCGTCTCCTGCAAACTCGCTGCCAGCTTTTCGTCGGTCTGAACGCCACGCATGCTAATGATACGACGGAGTCAGCTTGTAACGCACAGTTGAGTACACAATAGTCGCATTTACGGCTTGAAAACCTTCTCTACCGAGAGGCCTGATGCGTATGGATCGAATTGCGCTTGCTCGATGGATGCTGCCTGCTCAAATTGTGCCTTGGCCTTCAAGTCCTTGGGCAATAGCTTGCCGTTCCCGTACTTCTCCGCGAGGTAGCGAGCAATGGCACGGCTCTCGAAGAGCTTGAAACCATCTTCATCCTCCTAGCAAAAGGAGTTAGTGTTGTAGACATATGACGGGTGACCAAAGGCGCACCAATACTGGAATCTGCCCAAAAGGCTGCTTGGTCTTTATGTATTCCTCGGACTTATGTTCACCTGTCGCGAAGTTGACGGGCACAACCTCATACGCAACACCGAGCTCCTTCAATACTGTCGAAACACGCTGAGTGCAAGTAGACTGCTTCATGCCGTGGATCTTGACGACCATGGTGATGTTATCGATGGAAATCTGTTTGAGAGTGGTAAGGTGGGTGTTGTGTGGGAAGGCGACTGCGAGGTACTTCTGTTTGCTGGATCCTTTATACTGTCCATGGTGAGCGTCTTTATATCCTCAAACACCTGTTCGATTCCCATGTATGCGTACACAGAACTGATGTTATGTTATTTGCGGACATGGCCATGGACGGATCTGCTCGCAATTGAGTAGCGATTGCCGAATCTTCTAGAGCTAACTCTATGCGGTGAGTGACAGTCACATCGATGACGAATCTGACTGCTCATCCTGTCATTTAGATGCATGCTGAATAAGCGCTGCCATTCCGAGTCGGAGACAGGCTCATTTAGGATCGGGACCTTTTGTACGCCACCACGAACTTGAAGGCTGATTGGACTGAGGCCAACGTGGAAGAAGTCATTGTTGTTGTTTGCTAACAGGATGACCGTTTTATCGTCGTCGAGTATCTCGACAGTCAGACATGCCTCTGGTTTCGAGTGGAGAAACTTACACATGGGACTGACACGTAAGGACTTGGAACAAGTGGCCATTTGTTTCGGCTATGGTTTTGCTTTCTGGCTCAGCGAGTCAACAACTGAAAAGCAATAACAGGAAACATCTATACTGAGATGATCTGTAGCGGCTTACTTTTGGTCTGAATCTCTCCATATGGCATGTGCTAACTTGCAGTGCCTTTGACTCCTCGGTACGCCTGGGCCAGTAATCCAACTTACAAATGCTTCAGGCACTGGCACGGATCTTCTAGCGAATAACGATACAAATCATCAACTGAGTACTCGGTTCCGTAGTCACGCCAAGCCGGAGATGTACTCATGTTTTCTTTCCATCCACATGCACTGTGTCACATAACGCTTACCCTCCGACTTCGTCGTTCGACATACTGCTTGGAGGACAGTTCCCTAGTCTCGTGTCCAGCCGCTATTCGTTAGTATAGCGGCACCATCCGATAAATCTCTGAACAATCTGTCTAATCATCTCAGTGACCTAGGGAGGATGGAGGAGGCGCTCGTTGCTATTGAGGAAGCGGTGAAGATCTACAAAACATTGGCCAGAACAAACGGCAAGGCCTTTGACCCTGACCTTGGGATGTCTCTGTCCAATCTGTCCATTGAACTCAGTGGCTTAGGAAGGAGGGAGGAGGACTGGCTTTCGAGACTAACAGTTCCCCCTCCTTAAAAGCTACTTCAAAGGACTTCGTCATCGTTGTGCACATCTGCTAGCTATACCGGACGGAGTTGCGTCCGATCTGCTCTGCTTCATCACTAAGGTGACGGTCTACTCAACCTCTATTGGTCAGTCAAACGGGCATTATCGACCTCATTCTCGCCGAGTGAGCAGTGAGTTTGGCAGGAGTCCAAAACCAATCATATTTCCTTCGGACAAGTTGATCATATCCTCTTGAATGAACGATAAAAACCAATGGCCGTGACTTGATTCACAATAAATGATGATTGACACACTTAGCCACATCGGAACAGAGAAAGCGATGAATAGCTCATTTCAAAGAAGTCATAAGAATAAAGACATAGTACACATAATTACTAATACATGTACATGTTTTGTGTTTGATACATAGAGATATGTCACAGTCTACAGCCAGCCATACACGATGATGATATCGAGCACCCCAGAATCCCCTTGCAGTTTAGTATTCTGCCATAGGTATGATTTTCCCTGTAATGTAATGTGATGAGCTTTCACCACACATTGCCGCTTCAAAACACAGAAGCGGAGATACTCACCAACGAAGTTGCGTGCCCGCTTCTGATCTCGTCCGAGACGATCAATATCCCCACTATCAAAGAACGAGTATCCCGCTACATTACATGGAACACATTCAGCATATCAATGCTATAAAAGCCATTTAAAACACTCACTCAAGGCCTCTTCCTCGTCTCCGCTTTCGCTCTCCTCCGTCGCATACCCATTAATCGGGCGACCCGTCCGCGCATCCCGAAGCGTACCCGTATGGTCCACAAACGGCTCCGGCTTCGCGTTCGCAGCCCTATGGAGGCTCACCACCAGTTTCTGCACCTCCTTCAGGTACACCTCCAGTGTGTCCAGGAACCGGCGCGTTTGCAGGTGCTTCGAGCTCGCGCACACGCTGATCCCGTCATCCTTGATGATGTACCCGATCCCAAATCCGTCTGCCGCGACAGGCCCAAAGCCGAAAAGACGCAGCGCTGGGTTGCCGCAGTTCGACGTCGATAGGATCGAGGTGGAGAGGAGCGACCAACCTGGGTCAGTGAATATCGCGGGTAACGCCCTTGGAGGCCAGCTGTGAGTCGGAAGAGGGTCGTCAGGGTCAACGTCAAGCCGTCCATCGGTAAGCTCGCGCTGCAGTAGACAGTAGAGGGCGTATAGGTGTCTGTCCTGGCCTAAGCCTTTGCCACACTCCCTCGTGAGTGCCGCGTGCCGCTCACATGCTTTCTTCAAAGCAGCAATTTTCACCGCTGGGTTTGCTTCCGAGAAATATGCCTAAAATAACAATATAACTTGTTCAACAATCGTATATTAATTAAAAAGGGATGACTCTGACCTTCGTGAACTCCACGCTCTCCGGTTGCACCGTGCGGATCGCCTCCGTCCGTCCATGCTTAAACGCCTTCGTCATCGCAGGCTCATAAGTACACTCCGTGCGCCCATACAAACCGAAATACGCCGCCTGGAACGCCATCTGCACGAATGCATCGGGGCTAAATCCGTGACTAGTGATGAACACCTTGCCGTAGCCCTTGAACTCGAGCGCTTGACAATCGTTCTGACAGATCAAGTCGCTCAGGCGCGTCTCCGCGAACCGGATTCCCGCGCGCAACTCGGGGCTGAGGTTCCATTCCAGCTTCTTCGGGTGTGTGTCGATCGGCACAGGGGGTGTCGGCCTGAAATGCGAGACGGTGGGCGAAGTCGGCTTCGCGCTCCCCTTTCCGTTCCCATTCACCTTGGCGGACCCGTTTACTTGAGGCTTTGGCGCTTTATACGACTTCGCAAAGGGGGACAAAGGGGCGTGGAAGAGGGTGGGTGCAGAGGGGTTGATGGAGCGCGCGACGAGCATGAGACCGTCCGTAAAGATATCAGCTGCGTATCGGAGCACAGTATGTCCGTCAACACCAGTGTGCTCGAAGTTAATACCCGCTGAACCGTCAGCGCCGACGATGATTTGCAACTTCGCGCCAATTATCAGTTATGATATTCGAGAAGAAGACGAGTATGTTTCTCTCACCTTATCATACCACCTGTTTGTGCACGTCCCAACCTGCACACCTCCTCGCAGACCATATGTTCCACATAAGAAGTTAGAACAAAGCTCAGCCAGATTCTCAGGTGCAACATCATCAAGGCACACGACAAAAAGTGCATCATCGATCACCTCTAGGCACCCCGCATTATGCCTATCGTGCTTGAGAACCTCCCTCAACTCGGACCACGTCTTGCGGTTCTCAGTTGAAAGGACACCAACGGCAGAGCGTGCGACCTCAGTGACAGGTGTCCGGTCTGCGTCAGTGACAATTGCTTGTAAGTTCCGGAGAATTTCGCGCTCTGTGAGTACCGGCCGATCGGAAGGGTCAAGCACGTCGAACCAATAGAATTGCCCGCGTCGTAGGACAGCAATATGTCGCGATTCTTGGTTAGAGTGCATACGACATCCACGCTATTCGAGGTTGATTAATTGCTTGATAAAGACAATAAAACAGTCCTACTGACCTGTGTCGGGATTCGTGCGGTTCCAAATAATCTCGTGTATTGATCCATACATAAAGGCGTTCCTCTAACAGTGTCAGGTTCTAGTAGCCCCGCTCGAAGGTCATGGATGAAGCCGAGAGAAGACGTGATGAGAGCTGCAGCGCGGGGTAGTTGAGAGCCACGAGTCGGCGTAGGGTCATCCCTGGCGATGTAACGTTAGAAATAGAAGAAACTCGGATTGAAAATGAGAGAATGCTCACTCTAATATGAAGTACGGGTTGAGAGCAAGTACGACAGGATCACTGTGTGACAAGTAGCTCTCATACCTATGAAAAAACAAATTCGTTTTGGTTAGCTATCGATTCAACACTAAACAATTGGAATGAATGATCGTTGAAATTTTCTACATAAAAAAGATAAAGAAGGAGTGGGGAGGGCAATCGCCAGCGACGAGAAAACTTGGCGTCATTATATGTAGGCAGATTCGGAATACTGCATGGTTTTCCGACAGTTTAGAGCTGCGACAACATATTCTCAATTTGGCAAGACAAGGACTTCAGTCTAACCCTCCAGATAAGAAGTCAATCTTGATGGGTCCTTAAGTAGTTCCGTGTAGTTATAAGCTATGGATAACGATTGCTGATGATAGAGAAGTGTTCCGGAAGCTGACCCGGCCTAGTCCGGATTAAAGCGTGGGAAGTATTCGGGTCACTGTAATAAGGCCGGGAATGTGCCGGGAATGTGCCGGATCATGACGTTCGTGACCGTCGACGTCGAAGACAAGCCAACCAAAGCATCGAAGGACGACGAGTCAAGCGACAGAGAATGGACTTGAGGGATATTGTGAGTGTGAGCAGTTGTATACCACGATTAATGAGAGTAATTCGTGTTGTTGATAGTCAATGGCTTAGGCTGAACCACTTGTGGACGATGTGTCGATCAGGCCAGGCCTCGAGTACAAGGCACATATGTCTAGTACACCCGAAAGAAGCGTTGACGGGAGAAGGGTGGATGAAAGCAATAAAGGTTGAAAGTCAAGTGAAAGAACCATCGAAGGAAGGAAGATCGGTGATAGGCAATGACACGAGTGAGCTTACCAAAAATCTTCGATGTAGCTATCTTTCTGCTCCGCCCACTTGATGAGCTTCTCCTGAATCCTAGGTCCGTCGTTCTTCAGAAACTCCTCGACAGCATGTTTCGTGTCCTCGTGCTCTTCTGGTGTCTGCAGGCCCTTGACTGCGCGAAGGTAGCGCTGGCAGGTTTCTTCGAGCGGCGGGATGGGCAGCTTTGGGAGCTTATCCTGGTGTGCGAACGTCCGTGAAGGCTCGGGCGAGGGGTCGAATTTCGTCGTGGTAGTCGCCATCGTCGGCGATAGAGTACACAGATGTGTTACAGCAAGTGGAAGAGAGTGAAGGGCGTAGCGTGGCGGAGAGGTCAATGGTAGACGGAAAGAGAAGTACTTATAGGAGAACTCCACATGATGAAGCTTATGAGACCCGCTGGATCTTATCCCTAACCATCACTGACACTCTGCCACTCAGTCAATATCTCGATAGCTCGTACTGCAAGCTCAGAGAGGTAGAGCGGGAAAACGATTAAACTCCGCTCCGTGTCCATCTCTCGTTCGTTCTCGCTGTCCGGAATCCAAATCACCCGAACCATATGCAAAGCCGTGCAGAAGCAAACGAAACGAAGTTCCCCGGATTCGTCATAACCATAAGAACTGCGGGGTAATTCAATCAATTCCGTCCTTCCCCGGACATGTCTCTTAACCCCTTACAATTGCTTCCCGGTCCAATCCGATTACATTTAGATCAAGCTTGAGATTAGATCTTACTTCCTCGAGCATCATTTATCTTGCATCCCGTCCTCTTCCTTGCGAAAACACATGAAGATGCACACTATGGTCTAGACACTTTATTTAGCCCCAAGCCATGCAACCAACTTCGGAGGAAGATTAGGTCGATCAGGAGGTCGCTGCAAAATGCCGTGACCCGAATGTTACCGATGCTTCACGCTGTTCATACTTCCTTCGCGCGAGCTTTGTGCTTGTTGAACTTGAGCTTGATTTGCTGTCCGATGTGACTTGTCTTTTTCATGCAGTGCCCAGCCAGTACTGGTGGCGTCTGTTGATTCCACCTACATCAATATCATATTCCTTTACGGACTCAAAATCACGCCCATTTTTCTTCCCGTCGACACTGCTCTCGTTCGTTTTGAACAGGCATTTCTTCGTCGGCTACCTCGATGTATGTAGAATGGAAGCCAGTAACTTATAAAGCTTGTCTGCAAGTCTCGATCTCCTCGGACAACGCAAGACATGTTTTCACCCTACCTTCAAATCTGGTTTAAACGAAGTAAGATGTCGTAACTTCGAAACAATTGGTCTCTTTGAAGAGCATTTATGAAGTGCGCAGAGAGCATGTGTTATCCGAGGCCGGGTCGCTTGGCCTCAGTTGTGATACTGGCTTTTAAGTTTTCCATGTAATTTCTGGGATGGGTTGTGCATATCCTAGATATTAGGCAAGACACTTTCATCTCTCCCACTCACACACACACACACACACACTCTGAGTCTCTCTCACTCACTCTTTCTTCTTCGTCTAGTTTGTTTAGTATGAATGTTTTTTTTGCATGAAATCCGATTAAGCAGCACCAGTATACTGTACTTATCGTACAGTACAACACTAAACAATGCTACATATGCACAGACTCAGAACATGTATGAATCGAAGCTTTCTTCATGCATGTGCATATATGAAGGGCTTCCACATATACAGGATATTGCAATTTAAAGAATGTTAAATTTGTACTGGAAAAGCACAATGCTAAGCGCCCACTTGAAATGGCGCTGACGGCATCGTGACTGCCACAGTCACGATGCCGTCAGCGTCATTTGGGCGTCTAATCAATACTGTGAACAGTTGAGCATCAATCAATACTGAGAACAGTTGGGCGTCTAATCAATACTACTGAGAACAGTTGGGCGTCTAATCAATAATGGTAATGGCGCTGGGGGCAAATCAATGTTGAAGGTACTCAAGATAAACAACTTAGTCGTCTTCAAAACTCTTCTTCTGACATCTATCAGCGCATAACAAACAATCTGAAGATGGCTGTGCCTAAACTGCGTCTCTCTTCTGGTCGTCATCATGGCCGACATAACGAAAAACATAAGGAATCTGAAACTTCCTTATTTCGGGCTTGGAGGATGCGCCGTAGTCTACAAAGCTGACTTCGTTAAGGAAAGGGAAATTGCTCAAAAGATAGAGGTGATCATGGTCGAAACCATTCGTTGTTCTTGTGTGTGCTGAACAAGTACCCAGGTCGCTGTGAAAGTGCCATTTGTTAGGATCGGTGGGATCGAAGCTGGAGGGATGGTATTGAGGATGGAAGACTCATTCGCGTAAGTTCTTATATCTTATCGTTGCGCCGATGGCCTTCTGAACGACAATCGCTCTTCAAATTAGCGCCGGGCTAGGGAGGTGGAAGTATGGACTAAAGCCAGACATCCAAACATCTTACCTTTCCTTGGAATATGTCATATGTCAGACATTTCTAATGGAATGCACCCAGAGGGTGCCATAGGGCTTGTTTCACCTTTCTGTGCGGGAGGGAGCATCCCCAATTATCTCAAGAAGCAGCCGGCTGTTGACAGGGTATATTTGGTGAGGCAGGACCCATTTGTTACGAGGTATCTAAACGTAGAACCATCGGGAAAAAGGGAAAAAGATGACATACTCGTATATAGCAATAGCAAATGTAACAACCCTTATGAAGTGCAAAACATTGTCCTAGACTTAATGACAACTACAAATTGATACATAAGTCCATCTTTGTGACAGGCTTTAGGAAATGCTGGCGTACTGTTTAAAGTTTGCAATTAACAGAATTTCTTATATTATCTATCATCGTGACACCCTTTACAAGGGTTTATGGCATATGCAATACCTGCAATGAGTTATAAAGCACGAAATTATGTTACGTATGAAACAGCATTGCAGAGGCTTATAATGCATTATAGATATCATAATATCTAAATTTAGTTACAGACGGTATCAGAATGACAGGTCTTCCATGTGATCGCGGGGCATTCTCGTCAATTACGGATATTACCTAAGTCATCAATATATGCAAGCTCTGCCAACGTGTCTGGCTTTGTATTGCTTGCCACTGTTATATATGACTTTCTGCGTTTTATGAGACTCATAATTTAGTACAGCTCACGTATCATAGACAGGTCTGGTATGCTCTTTTATTTTATATAGCTACTTATCGCTCCCAATGAATATTAGAAAGAAATCAAATTTATTAGCAAATTCTTCTAGTTACTTTGTTGCCTCTGCTCAAGCACGGTGCGTTGACAGCAGTAAAGCGGAAGCGCACAGCTTGGACGGGAATGGACAGAATGGAACAGCTTCAGAAGTATGCCGCTGGCACCGAGCCGAGTCAGCGTGTCTATCTTATGCGCACACAATCTTGAACCCCAACGAGCCTCCCTTTCTTCGCCGCGGGCCTCAGCCTCGTCATCCACCCTCGTGTCTCGAATGTCGGGCTTGACGCGTTGGCAATCAATTGATAGTAGTAGAGAGAATATACAAAGACGTAAGCCATTGTATATAAAGAGAAAGGAATGAGACTGTACGTACTTCGAGATCAGCGACCCAGTCGTGCCGGAGAGCGAGTGTACGACGGCGGTGCCGATGGCGTGGTGGTTTGGCGGAGGTTTGCACTCGTCGTGTTGGACGCCGGGGAAAACAAAGGTTGAGAGTGCATATAAGGACATGAGTCATTGCATAACATGAGAAGGAGATGAGACTGTACTCACCACAAAGTGCCATAACCGTGTTCGTGTGCATTTCATCCCCACGTCTTCCCGTTAAAATGTCCCTATATGCATCGAAAGTCCGCCCGTCGTTCATGCCTCTCAAATAAAAGCACACTTACTCTAGGCAACTACTTGCTGTCGGTAGTTTGAGTCATTAGTTAAGAGCACGTGTAAATAGATACAGAAGGGATTACTTACCCTCAAGACCCATCATTTTGTCCGCCGGGGAAAACAAAGGTTGAGAGTGCATATAAGGACATGAGTCATTGCATAACATGAGAAGGAGACGAGACTGTACTCACCACAAAGTGCCATAACCGTGTTCGTGTGCATTTCATCCCCACGTCTTCCCGTTAAAATGTCCCTATATGCATTGAAAGTCAGCCCATCGTTCATGCCTCTCAAATAAAAGCACACTTACTCTAGGCAACTACTTGCTGTCGGTAGTTTGAGTCATTAGTTAAGAGCGCGTGTAAATAGATACAGAAGGGATTACTTACCCTCAAGACCCATCATTTTGTCCCATGTCTGGTTAAAGTCGGCGTAAGTTAGATTCTGTGCTGTACAATCATAACGTACTTTACGATGTACCATCATCACGCTGGCCAAAATGGGACATCAGTCAGCAAATGTGTAAAAGGACGTTGGTGATTTACGTACCATGCATATAGCCTTCGTTCTTTACCTCCAGAAGGTTTATTACCAGATATCTTACTGAAAGCATCACGTACGTGTATCGTAAGGATACTCTGTGTTATATAGAAGTACATAATGCTTACCTACCATTCCGTATGTATTGCCTTCGACGTAAGTGAAACACACTTAGAGAGAAATTAAACAAGCCAATCAGCTGCAAACCCGTAAGAGACATACTTATGGCTTACCTTGATATGGAACAGCAAGTTTTGAGAGGAAAGGGACATTGTTGTTACAAATTCTAACTATGTCAGCGGCCCCCTTTTGTTCCGACGGACTCCCGCGACTCCGCACCCTTTGCCCTATCTGTTTCTATTCTTGTCTTTGCTCAGTCATCCTTGTTTCTTATCGTCCAATCCCGGAGCCCCACATGTAACCCTTTTGTCACGACGTGACATAACCCTTTTTCCCCTTTGGGCTCAATCCCGGGGCTCTCTGTCACGTCGTGACACAACCTTCCCCTTTCGGGACTTATCCCGAAAGCGCCTTCCCCTTTTGGACTTATCCCGGGGCTTTCCCCGAAGTCCTTTCCCTTTTCCCCGAAGGCCCTCCTCCCTTTCCCGAAGGGCCTCCCCTCTCATCCTCACCTCCCCCTCATGTCCCCCACATGATTCCCCTCATTTCCCCACTATTACTCCGATTTCCAATGCCCTACACATGTCCCAGACACTCCTTTGTCTTCCCTTTCCCTTTTCTCCCTTAGTCTTACATGTGTAAGCCTCATTGCTTGCCGCATTGCCTATTTCCCCGATTTTCCCACGCTATCGCGTGGTCCGGGATTTATCCCCCTTCCTCTCCTTTCTCTATATAAGTCCATAGCATATGTACTTAGTTCCCTGGACTCGAATATCACAAGTCCTTGGGCCTAGTTGCAGGCCAGGCTGTCGAGATCCAACCATGTCTTTGTCTTGTCCCTTGTTCTAGCTTGTCTCTTGTTTGTCTGCTTCCGCGAAGCATCCCCGACACCCCGAGCCTTCGTACGGGACTGCCCCGAAGCCCACTCGCCGTCACTCGTGTCCTGGCGCTGCCAGTCTAAAGCTTGTCCCGTGTATTCCTGGCGTTGCCAGTCTAAAGTATCCCAATCCCGAATCCAGTTTCCAGTTCCCGAGCGCTTCCCGCGCTCTTGTCCCGATCCCGAAGGCGTCCCCGAGTATTCGACCTCGCAGGACATCATGCTCCGAGTTAGCATGATCCCGGTTCCCGTTGACAAGACATCCCGAAGGCATGCAGGATCCCAGCCTGACAGTATATTCGAGTCCTTCTACTGCAAGGTCGGATTACTGGCTCCCTTTCGCAAATGCGGGGAGCATACCTTTTGAACTCTTGCCACGTTAAGTTCTATAATCTTATCCTCTTGTTAATTCAACTATCAATCACCCTTAATTTTAATTTCGAAGCTTCTGTGTGTGTGCGCACAGTTCATTTCATGTAGCGCGTACGCGCACGTTCTCCAAATCCCGAGTCCCTTTACCACCCGTATCTCTTTATCATCCCGAGCAATTTTTAATAAATTCCGAAAATTCTCAAACAAACTATAATTACAATCCTTGCACTCTAAACCCCTCACTCCTCTATCCGCTAATTTTTGTTGATTTTATTTCATTTTTTCCCGACCATTAACTTTCTTCTTTGTAAATCGATCCCTTTCAAAATTAGCCTTCCCCGCTTTCATTTCCGCGTCCGCTTTGCTTCTTCTTCCACCGCGCTCACCACTTCTTCTGGTATCGAGACTCACTCTTGTTGTCGGCACTGGGAATCGATAGCAGTGCATTATCGTCGAGGAGGTATCAGCAACATACCTTCGTTCCATTGGGTAGAAGCAGTCTCCGGACTCCAGATATCCCGATGACACGACAGGACCACTCTTCGCGAGTCGTCCTCGTCTGCCGCTCAACCTCACGCTCGGGATCTCATCGTCACTGCCAAAGCTGTCTATCTTGGCACGGTTCTCATCCATTCAGAATCCCGAGCGCGTACTCCATCAACACCCGCGCCTTCGCCGACATGCGACGATTGCCGATAAGAGGGGAAGATAGTAAACCTCACCTCTTGTCCAGCAGCCCGAAGATCATCCTCGCGACCTACTACAGTCGTCCTGACTCCAACCCTGAGTACGCTGTCAAGTTCCGCAACAAGAGCGACTTCGCTGCGTCTCTCAAGCTCGCACCGGCGAGGCTATCACCTTTAGGAGGAACACCTCCACTCTCCGGCCCCGCCTACGTCTCCTGGTTGAAGCTCGCCGACTCGAGCGCAGTACAAGCCACTCGGAGACGATTGGAGCAAACAATCCGCCGCCACAGCGCCGCCAACAAACAGCCCTCGCCGCTCGCCATCCTTCGCGGACGATTGGAGCAAACAATTTGCAGCTACGAACGACGCCGACAGTTTGTTCAGCGTAGCCACGTCGTCGCTCAGCCATGTATTGCCTTCAGAGCGTCTGCGTCGCTGCTTCTCAGCGAGCCCACATCCTTGCCGCGGACGATTGGAACAAACAAGCCGGCGCGCTCGCCTTGGCCACGTTGGTTTTAGGGAGGCGTACAACACGCTGTTTATACTAGTACGTACCACTACCGACAAACTGTTGTACGCTACTGCTTTTCCCCGCCCAACTCCCCACCTGCTTTGTACCTCGTCATGAGCTTCGTCGCACCTTCGTCATACGCCGGACAGCACACGCAAGATGTATACGACGATCAAGTTGTTCTGTTCCGCGTTCTTGCGCATCTTGAAGCGATGCCCCGGGTCTGCGAGCGACGCCAACGAGGGCTACGTGTCATGGCTGCGGCGAGACGAACTACGCAAACTTCACAGACGTACCAGTTGTACGACTGGCTGTTGCTGCCGAGGTTGGATGGGCTGGTACTGGGTTGTTGCTGCTGTTGCTGTTGCTGAGGTAGAAGGGACTGGTTTTGGTACTGGGTGGGGGTTATTATTGTTGTTGTTGCTGCTGCTGTTGCTGTTGCTGGTCCTTGGTCGTCGCAACCGTCAGCCCCGAGAGTTCGCGACAATCCCACCAAACGAGCGCTGACCCAGCTGAGTATGAGTTCCTCGCTCGCCTTCGCTGGAGACCCGGGAAAGAGTATCCAGCTTGTTTCTCGCCCATCCTTGCGCCTCAGCAAGCTCTTTCTAACTCCGCGGGAGGAGTGCCTCGCTGTTGGCCTCAGAGTCAATGAGGTCCTTTATCGTCGTCGGTGAACTGTCAGCCCCAAGAGTTTGCGACAGTTCCACTGAACGATTCCATCCTGTTGCCAAAGCTCGCTCTCTGTCTGCGATCGGTCTGTTGGTTCAGGCAAGGACTTCCTCAGCAATATTCGTAGCCCCCTGACCAGGAAGAAGTCAAGAAGACGACCGGATCTCCCTCTTCGACGGGTCCATCGTTCCCTTCCCCGGATGCAAACCAGCAACAACCTTCCTGTCCCCGAGGAAGCACATGCTGAGGTACGCGCCTTCTGGGGCCCAAATTGGTGCAGTTTTCCACCCGGCGGGGACGACTGTGTCTTCTTTTCGACCTGATCCCAGTTTCTGTGGCAGAGTACCGACTCTGTAAGGTATCATGCCTTGTGACACGATGGTCTGGGTTCTTGGCAAGCAGACGTCGCCGCTAAGTGCACGCCACTGGGTAACGCTTGCGGAATCATCGTCCACGGCTCAATCCTGAGTTTGCGTGCCACATTCATCTTCTCCGATGGTCGTCCGTCAGTTTGCGCCTAGCATCACCTTCCCGGTCGCCCACTCGAGCCTCAACACGCGTTGGATCCTGCACGGCGTCGCTAACCTCTCCCCTTAACCATACGCAAGCCTCAATACGCGTTGGATCCTGCACGGCGCCGCTGAGTGTGCTGCTTCTCCTTCATTCCTCGCCGCTTCCAGCTCGCGCTCGCTCTTCACGAGTAGCATTTCGGCGAACCCGAGCGCGTTATTGCTCAGCGACTCCATTCGACCTCCAGGGTCGTTCTGTATTTGTCGCTCGTCATCGACATCGACGACAACCGCTTGGCATGGCCGCCACACTCGACTGGCTCCTATCGTGGAAGCTTGGCTCATTCAGCAACGAGACCTTCGAGCGACGACTGAGCAAGTACGTGATTCCCGAAGAAAGAAGGCTCATACGAATCCGATCGCGCTTGTCCTGCAGTCCTGCCTGCGTCGTTGGCGACTCGCCATTCCAGGATACTTTTGTACGGTGTTAGTGAGCATGACAGGCTTGAGCGACGGAGGGTGCTTCCCTAGTGGGTTTTCAAGTACGTCTTCGCTTTGCACTTGCCATTCACCGGCTTTGCTTCCATCGATTTCGTCTCTCCTCCTTTACCCTTCTCGCATTCCTCCACTATTTCACCCCATTTTTGACCATCCGCCTTCATCCCATTTGCCCACCCCTGCCGACTTTGTTCGCAACGACGCGACAAGCAACTCTTCCCCGAGGATTTCTAATTTCCCCCATTATTTTCATTCGCATGTTTTCAATATCCCATTTCATCCCATCTTGCACACCCTGCCGACTTTGTTCGCAACGACGCGACAACCAATTCTTTCCCGAGGAAATTTACGACCTCCTCCATTATTTCACTTCACCCATTCATCCCTCACTCCCACTTCTTCTCTATCCCCTTTATCCCATTCGCACACCCCGCCGACTTTGTTCGCAACGACGCGACAAACAATTTTTCCCCGAGGATTTACAACTTCCTCCATTTTTTATCCTTTTTCTTTTCGCCATTCACCCAGCCCGGAACTCACGGGCACGGAGACCCCCCCACGGTCTCAACTCAGCACTTACCACCCGAGTGTGGTTCAAGAAAAAGTCCTTCCCTCATGGTACCATTTTTTGCTGTGTCACCGGACACACAATATCTGGGTCAATCGCTACCCTTGGATCCTCGCGATGCCTCTTGCACCAGCTGCAATCGACATCATGGCCTCAACCCCGGGCCACTCTCCTTCTTGCCTGCGCGTGACGCAAGCAAGCTATCTTTTGCTGGCAAATTCCCGCCGCAATCGATATCATGGCCTCAACCCCAGGCCAAACCCCTTCCTTGCCTTGCGAACACCGCAGGCTATCTTTTGCTAGCAAGTATTTGCTGCAAACGATATCATGGCCTCAACCCCGGCCCAGTCTCAAATTACTGCCTCGCGCGTGCCGCAGGCTATCTTTCGGCGACGACTCTCCGTCATCGCTATATCACTACCACGGCCTCAACCCCGGGCCTGGTTTCAAATTCCTTGCCTCGCGCGTGCCGCAGGCAATTTTCAGCGGCACCTTTCCGCTAAGGCCTCAACCCCGGGCCTCATGACCATTCAATTGGTCCAAGAACTCAAGCTCCTTGCCTTGCGCGCGCGCGCATGCAAGCTTTCTTTTCGCGAGCACGACAACAAGTCACGTGCTCGCCTTACTTGAAGACGGCCGACTGTCACGACCACACTTTTACCTCAACATCCTAATCAGGAAGACGGACTACCGACAAGTACCGCGCGGCCCGACTACCGCCGAACCGCCCTTGTCCGGTATTACCTCAATACCCCGATAAGGAAACCGCATTACCGACACACCACCGCTCGGTCCGACAAGCACAAAGACCGCCCGTGTCTAATCAAGCACATGTTCAACACATGTTCGCAGGGATATCACACCAATATCCCTGCTCATCGGTCCAGGTCACAGACCAATACTAACCAGACAATACGACTAACAAACTAGGTACACTGATTAACACATATCAGACACCGACCCGGAACACCGACAACACATGGCTCCGGATCATCAAGTACCGATCAGTACCGCAACACCGCAAGGCACACACGCGGCACGCACGTCACGAACCCGCAGGCCGCTCACGACCGGTGACCCACTCGGCCTTTTCCCTCTATTCTTTCTTACTTGCCTTGCTGCTCACATGCGACTGCTGCATTTGTATTATCCCCGCGAGGCTGCCTCGCGGTATACTATTCCTCATTTACCTTTCTCTAACCCCGATTTGGCTTACGATCGGTATACCATTCTATCAACAATGTACAAACAAGTCTCAACCTATAAGTTCGATACATGTATCGTAGTATAGCTTCGACTCAAATATCACAAGTCCTAGGGTATCAATACGATACTAGGCCGTTGAGCTCCATCAGACCTATTGTCCAACATTACACCGCGCGATTCGCGGTCGGGATCGACTTATCCCGGTCTTACTCTTATTTCACCGACTTCTCTCTCTGCGGACTACGTCCGCCTCGTTCTATCTATTAAGGCTCTCCCCGCAGCCTGCCTCCGTGAGTCCTTGCTTGCGTCTCAAGCTAACCTATCTATTTCCCTTTAAGAGCCCCTTTACCGACGTCGGTACTCAACACCGACTGTCGGTGTTAGGTCTGAAAGCCCGGTCTGACAGTATATTTGAGTCCTTCCCACACGGACAGGCTCGATGACCAGTCAACTAGAGGTTTCAACTGTAAACTCTCCTGGTCCATCCACTAACCCTTCATCGAACAGCGGGCAAGAGATACTCTATACTCATCTCACTGCCCCGACGATTTCCGCCACCATGCAGACTACGCCGCAAGATCAGCTCGGCGGAGTACCGCCTACTCCAACTGCTCCCCGCCCCGATCACCGCGCGCATGACTTTCCAGGCATGCACCCCGAGGCTGGCCCAACCAACACCGCCCCTTCTCCTTTTCTCCCGGCCTTGGGAAGCGACTACGTTACGCACCGCAATACCGACGAACAAGCCCGACGCTTACAGTCTAACCTCGACTCTCTGCGTAACATGACCCCCGACAGGTCTATGGATCAAACGCGCATACAAAACATCTTTTCTATAAGACCGCAATCTACACCAGCTAACCTTTCTAACCCACTCTCCAATTCTCAAGCCAGATACGCTCGAATGTCGGTACCCATTCCTCAACTTCGAGAAATCCCCGAAGTATCGGAACCCTCGCGGTCATTTCGATACTCCCCCCATACTTCGGAACACCGACCTCAAATTCCGACCACCCCTCAGTCCCCGGTACACGTCGCTACTGGCATACCTCGAACTCAACCTACACCGACTTACAACACGACGTTTGAAGGCCCTTACGAGCATACTCACCAGAGTTCGATGTCATCTCAACACCAGTTCGACCCTTGGCGGCAGGTCGACTATCCTCCTATGACCGAACCCCGCCAGCCCCAGATGACCGCGGGACATTCCTATTATTCATACTCTACTAACCCCGCTTTATACACTCAGCCCGACTCCCAGTCAATACCGTATCAGCCTATGCACCAGCAATCCTACTATCAGTACAACCCGACCATACCCCGTTCCATCGCCCCAATACCGCCAGATTACCGCACTTTCGACACATCCCGCCTACCCCCAGGATACATCCCATCCTCCGCACTCCCTACGAATCAGCGGTATTACCCAGATCCCAAGACGTATCAAACCTACGCACCTCCGCCATTACCGACTATGCTCTCCGACAATCAAGCGGCACCAACCCCGCCAGCACCGGCCCACATCAGCCAGGTATCATCACAGTCAGATATGCGCGATATCCCGCTGCTTCAACCCTCACCGCACCGCTCCCATCAGGGGATGGTGCACAGTCAGCCATTGACTGAACACGACCTCATGGGTACACCCAGAGAGCACGTTTTACATACTAACCCCACCCCGACAGCTAATCGGCCTTTCTCTCAACCACCGCCTCCTACGGAGTCTCGACACGCATTACCGCAACCGACTCCCCATACCGAATACTATCATCCTCCAACCTCTTCCCACCAACCGTTACAAGGAGGACGACCACCGCCTTCCCATCACGGTCCACCTAGCGGACCGCCTAGTGGATCGCCTGAAGGATCTCCTGACGGACCTCCTGGAAGACCGCCGCACGGTTACTACCCTCCACCCCCTGGAGGACCCCCCCCAGGACCACCAGGTGGACCACCGCACGGTTATCCCGGTGGACCCCCTGACGGTCCACCCGGCGGACCAGGTGGACCAGGCGGACACTACTACGGACCACCGCCACCGCCCCCGCCTCAGCAATATCCGCAGCCTTATGCGCAGTACCCGCAGCCGGTTTATCCACCACCGCCAACACCGACGCGGCATACCCGACCTCCCAAGTACAGCCCACCTGAACCATTGGGCAACCCAAAGGGCAAGGATGGTCGAGAGCAGGTACGTCGTTTCGTAACTGCACACCTACAAATTTTCTATGTCGATCCGGGTGCATTCCCCGACGACCGCACCCAGTTGCCTATGCGGCAACTAACCTTCGCGAAGGACCGCTGACATGGTGGGGCGGGATCTTATCCCAAATCCCCGAACATCCCATGCTCAGTGACTGGGCTCTCTTCGTACAAGAGTTAAACGCTTGTTTCGGAGATCCCCAGTTCCAAATCACCGCACAAGACAAGATGCTCTATGTCTATATGCGCGATGATCAAACGATCCAATCCTATAACACTACCTTTGACAGTTATGCCTATGATTCGGGTTTCAACGACACCGCATTAGCGGCACAGTACTACCGCGGCCTTGCTCCCCGCATCAAGAACAACCTCGCCCTCATAGGCCGACCCACCAGCTATCAACAAGTCAAGCATACCGCTATGGAGGCCGATCACCGACACTGGCAAAGGGAGTATGAGAAAAGACAGGAAGCACGGTTCTATCCACGTCGTACTTACCCGTCACAGACTCCCAACGCACCGGCGGTACCCCGCACTACCGACAGACCGACTACCGACACACGCAACACCGACCAACGCGGCAATCTTGCCGAACGAGCCCGCCGTATGCGCGAGAACCTATGTCTCCGCTGCGGCAAGGCAGGTCATGTTGCGAAGGACTGCCCAACACGGGTTGCAACAGGTCGCATGACTATCCAAGTCGGACCTGACCCAGACAATATTACCGTCGAGGAGGATCTATCCAGCGCGATCCTGGAAGACGAAGAGGAAGAGGATCAGGATCCACCGACGACCTCTGACGATCAGGAAAACTCTTGATCGATCCTGAGGACCTACTGCTACCGCAGGATCGAGATCTTCTCGAAGGCAGACCTCCGCTCGACTTTTCCTATCTCCACGCATCTATTCCCGCTAACGCTTTTTATCTCAATCTTTCTATTCCTTCTATTTCGAAAGACCCGATTCGGGCACTTATAGATTCCGGAGCGTCGGACAATTTTATCCACGCTTCTTTATTCCCCGACAACTCCCCGCTTGTCGAATCCCTCACTAGCCCGATTCTCCTTCAGCTATTCGACGGCACACCGACTTCGGCAGGCCCCATCACACGGCGGACTTCCCTCACCGCCACCCTGCCGACAGGCGATCTTCAACAGATCGACTTCCTACTAACCACACTTCATCCATATGCACAGATTGTCCTCGGCTTCCCTTGGCTGACCGCCAACAATCCCCGCATCGATTGGCAACGCCAATCGCTCAAGTTTCCCGCACCCCACTCACCCCGCATCCCTGTCGAAGATCAAGCAATCTTAGACACCGTTCAAGGCCGCGCAACCGGCACCGACCCTGCCCACACATGCCGCCCAACCGGCACTACTCCCACCACCCAATCACAATACCCTGACATCAAGATCATCAATGCCGACGCCTTTACACTCCTCAGAAACCAAGGCACTCCATGCTTCGCAGTTGCACTCTCTGCAATTATGACCGACACAACACCGACCCCGCCAGTCATGTCCGACACCGAACGCAAAACGTTCGAGGAGATTGTTCCTCCTGAATATCACGACTATGCTGACGTCTTCTCCAAAGAAGAAGCTGATATTCTACCTCCTCACAGACCTTACGATCATGCTATTGATTTAGAGGACGGCAAAACACCGCCGTATGGCCCCATCTACTCCCTGTCCGAAATCGAACTCAAGGCCCTTCGCGAGTACATTGACGACAACCTCCGCAAGGGTTTCATTCGCCCTTCCAACTCCCCCTCAGGAGCACCGATTCTTTTCGCCAAGAAGAAAGACGGCTCTCTCCGCCTCTGCATCGATTACCGCGGTCTTAACCGCATTACCCGCAAGAACCGCTACCCGCTACCGCTCATCAACGACTTACTCGACCAGCTCAAGAAAGCCAAGGTCTTTTCGAAAATCGACCTTCGAGCGGGCTACAACAATGTCCGAATTGCCGCGGGACACGAATGGAAGACCGCTTTTCGGACAAGGTACGGTTCATTCGAATATCTTGTTATGCCCTTTGGCATGACGAACTCCCCCGCCACTTTTCAACACTTCATGAACGATATATTTCGAGATATGACCGATCACTTCGTTATAATCTACTTGGACGATATTCTCATTTTTTCTTTTGATCTTTCTAAACACCAGGAGCACGTCCGCCTGGTACTTCAACGTCTCCGCGAGCATAACCTGCACGCGAAGACGGAGAAGTGTTCATTTCACACCGATACCGTCGAGTATCTCGGGTTTATTGTATCCACCAAGGGTGTCGCTATGGACCCCGCCAAAACCCGAGTCGTCGATGAATGGCCGACCCCTCGAAATGTCAAGGAAGTCCAATCCTTTCTGGGCTTCGCGAACTTCTATCGGAGATTCATCGACGAGTATTCACGGATCGTAAAACCCCTTACAAACCTTACCCGCAAAGATACCCCTTTCCGGTGGTCGGACGATGCGCAAAACGCATTTGACCGACTCAAGAAAGCCTTCTCCCAAGCACCGCTCCTTTCTCATTTCGATCCCTCTGACCCTCTCATACTTGAGACCGACGCTTCGGACTTTGCCATTAGCGGCATTCTGTCCCAAATCAAAGCGTCGGACAACGACCTCCATCCCCTTGCTTTTCATTCTAGATCTATGACCCCCGCCGAACGCAACTACGACATCCATGACAAGGAGCTACTCGCCATAATCGACTGCTTCTATCACTGGCGGCAATACTTAGAAGGCGCGCAACACTGCACCGAGGTCTTCTCCGATCACGAAAATCTCAAGCACTTCCGCACCAAACGCACCCTCAATCGCCGCCAGACTCGCTGGTCGGAGTTTATCGAACCTTTCGACTTCAACATCCGACACCGATCCGGCAAACTCGCCCGCAAACCCGATGTCTTCACCCGCAGACGCGATGTATACCCGCGAGGAGAGGACCGCGCAGAGAGTCCGAACCTCTGGCACAAGCCATCCTCGGACCTCACCGGTTTCTCGCCAATGCGATCATCGACTCTTCAGTCATCGCAACACAGATCGAAGCGGGACTCGCAACTGACCCGCTGGCTCAGGCCAAACTAGCAGACATCACCGACGGAACACCGACACTATTTTCTGTCGACACCGACGGTCGTCTTCTATATGACAATTGCCTCTATGTTCCTGACTCAAACGATCTACGACTACTAATTGTTCAGACTCATCATGATCATAGCTTAGCAGGCCACCCAGGAACCCGCAAAACAATCCAACTCATCAAACGCCGCTACAACTGGCCGCGCCTCGACAAGTTCGTATCGGACTTCACCAAGTCATGCCCCGACTGCAAACGAGCGAAGTCCATACGACACAAACCATTCGGTCCACTACGCTTCCTCCCCATCCCCGATCGGCCTTGGTCGTCCATCTCCATGGACTTTATCGAAGGACTACCGCCCAGTGACGATTTCGACTCTATTCTTGTGGTGGTTGACCGCCTTACGAAAATGGCACTCTTCATTCCAACCCACAAGAATGTCTCAACACCGCAACTCGCTACGCTGTTTCTCCGCCACGTATTTTCGAAACACGGCATTCCCGACGACATCATCTCCGACCGCGGCCGACACTTCGTTTCCCGATTCTGGTCCTCACTATGCGACTCACTAGGTATCAAGTCAAACCTTTCCACCGCGTACCACCCCGAAACCGACGGCCAGACCGAACGCATCAACCAGATCCTCGAACAGTACCTGCGCATATACATCAACTATCAACAGGACAACTGGATCGACCTGTTGCCGCTTGCGGAGTTCGCATACAACAACAACACTCACTCCGCTACCGCTGTTTCACCGTTCTTTGCTAACAAGGGATTCCACCCCAAGCTAACCATAAACCCCCATACTTCATCCTCCCTTTTAGCCGATCAGGTTGCGACCGACCTGAAGGACCTCCATACTAGAGCATGACACGGGTGAAGGTCACCCGCAGGTACCCGTGGGTACCTGCGTCGAAAAACCTGCGGTTCCGGGTGCACCCGCGCGCAGGTACCTGTTTCCCACGGTTACCTGCGGGTCCAGGTATGGGTTTTTTTTGACCCAGGTACCTGCACGGGTACCCGCAGGTACCTGTACAATCACGTGCACACAGTACGGTGCGCGACGAACGCAACGATGTACCATTACTTCTCCTACACTCTCCTCGACATGTACCCCTCTCTAAGTGTTCTTTATAGATTTCGAAGCCGCCTACTACGATGACAACCTCAAGCCCGATGTTCGCCTCCGCGCCAAACCGGGACAGGAATGGTTCGAAGGGCGATACGAAAACCGTGACGCTCACCTTGAGGAAGAAGATGTGCACCTAGGCAAACCATCCTCTGCGCAGCCATCCTCCACCTACCTGCATCAACTATCAGTACCTTTGCACATTTTATCCGCCTCTTCAAAATCACCCTCGCCCTCGCCAACAAACCAACTCAACCTTGAAACCATGTCGCCACGCTCCATCCTCAAGTGTTCCTCCGCACAGGAGGGCACCCGCCCCAGCTTCAACGGCGCACTGCCCTACCCGCCTGAGCAGCCCCAAGTCCACTTCCCGCCCACGCCCTCCCTCACCCAGACATACCCGACCCACTCGGGCGCGCTGTACGAGCGCGCGCCCATCGTCGTCCTGCCCAACGACTGTGCCCTCCCCGAGCGTGGGTGCCCGGGCCGCACGTACGATGGCTACGAGGCGCGGTGTAAGGCGAAGAGTGGAAGTAGCAGCAGCGGCGGGAAGAGCATGCACCCCCGCGCCGTCCAGGACGGCCACGGCGGTTAGGGTATGTCCTCGAGTCCCTCTTCCTCTACCATGCCTTCCTATGGGCCACCACCACCCCTCGTCCCCGACGTGTCTTCGTCCAAGTCGGACGAGAGCGACGGGGTCGCATCGCCGTCTACCGAGTAGAACGGCGCCGTGCCAGACGTGTCGATGCCGCCGTACCAGTATGGCCCGTTCACGATGCCGACGCAGGAGCAGTTGGACAAGGCGCTCGCCTTCCTTCCCCATACGCCGTCGAGTAGCCCCATGAGCAGTAACAGCAGTAGTAGTAAGAACTGTCCGGCCGTTCCTACCGAAGCTTCTCCCTGGCCTTATCAAGACTAAGGACACCATCGGCGATCCTGCCGCCCGGGGAGTCGTGGAACGTACGATCGCCTCCCTGCATCACGTTGGGGAGGTCCCGACTGGCTATGGTACCGACCTTCCGCCGCTCAAGACTGCTGAGGCCGGTTCACTCGCGAACGCTCTCGTGGGTATCTACAAGAAGGCTGGCACAAGCCCTGTACCCTCAACATCACTTGTCGTCGTCGCTCACGTGTCAAGCCTGTCTGCTGCGCTTGTTCACAACAAGACCTTCGGCAATGGCGAGTGGCAATCTTTTTCATCTTACCTCGCTCTTGTCACCTCATCTCCGGAGCGGCTACGATCACCGCTGACTTCATGGTCCGCTGAGGAAACTCTTGAAATTCACTAGCGCACAGTTACGCAACCCCGAACCCTCATCTTGGGCCAGCGTTTCTATGTGCTAGCTGTAGTTCAGAGCTCTCCGTCAACACTTTGCATTTACTCCTTTGCAGGCTGCGGCCGCTGGGATGCATCTGTGGAAGCATTCCTTCATTCTATTTCTTCACAGGCTAAGGCCACCGGGACACATCTAAGGAAGTGTCCCTTCATTTTTGTTTTACTTAATACAACTGTCTAGCAACTATGTAAGTACATATGTACACTATATTCTATGTTTTTTGTTTTTGCTCACGATACCTGCAGGTGCCAACAGGTACCTGCATTACCCGCAGGTATCAGGTCCAGGTAGACCCGGACCCGTTTCCCACGGGTCCAGATCGGATCCAGGTATGATTTTTTTTGACGCAGGTACCTGTGCTCGCGGTGTAGGGGAGATAGTCCCCTTATGGACGGAAATATCATCAATTGTGACTCGAACCAAGTCTATACGTCACTTCGAAGCGGTAGCTAGTCCATCGAAGCAAGATATCGGACCGCATCCACCTTAGAACGGCCAACAAGCGTACCATATGCACTAGCTATACAGGGATCGACGTTGCGGAAGCTAACTTACACGCGCGAGTTGCCGAGTCAACAATAACGGTTCGAACCGACTATAGAGGCTGAGTAAGGCCAATTCCCACTCGAATAGAGGGACACGTGGGTGGTCGAAGCTGATCGAAGCAAGAGGAACAACAATCGATCGGTGAGGGGCATCTGATTCCGAATGTCTCGCGCGGAAAGGCACCGAGCCCGACTCCGGCCGGAAAAGTGGTTCGATACGAGTTCGTACCTCAGAAGGACCCCACAGAAGATATGTCGCGGTCCGGCGAAGCGACCCAATCGAGAGGCATTCGAAGGAAGCAGATTCGAAGGAAGGATCGACCAATCAGGTAACCTGTCCAAATATGGAACACTGCGCTTCGCGACTTCGCTGCATCAGTAGGTGGACCCACAATAGGTCCGACGCGTCGATCGAGCACCGGAAGATACCGAAAGGACAAGAATATCGACTTCGGGGTGTCTATCGATAGCTAGGGGCAACGGCCGGCGCTTCGAAGTGCTTCGAAGAGAGGGGATGGCCTCTGGAGGGCGCGAGCGAAGGCTTTCGAACGATTAGTGAGGCGGGATAGTACGGGGGATACGAGGTATATTGGATGGTCCGTGCGGAGGGTCGGACACGCGTGCAACACCGGGCTGTCTGTCAGGCGGTTGATTTTATTTCATATTTTCTTTCTTTTCTTCATCAGAACCAGCTGGACCCCGCGACGTGAATATATTCAATGGTCGCGAGGCGTGCAAAGGGGGTGAAGGCCAGTAGTGTATAAAAGGTGCACTGGCTTCGAAGGGAAGAAGAGACCAGCTACGTAGTCGAGTACATAGCGATTCAGGCCCTCAAGCTCTTCTGAGCGGTTCGAATCAGCCACTGCTTGTCCTCTATACGTCTCAATACATCTATTCTCTACTCTACACATCTTTCGAACCTGTCTTCGAACTCTCTCTCTCTGCGCCTTCGCGACCCGTCGTAACGCTTGTATAAGCATTCGACTCAGGTTCGAAGCCACCTCGAAGCCTCGTACCTACTTCGAACCTCGCTCGAGAGGTTCGATCCATTTCGTTGGAGTGTTTGTATCTTCGAAAACCCTTTGCTACCCTTCGTCGAAGTGATCTGTGTACCTGAACACGCCCTACTTTCCTTGTTTTCCCCCTTTACCACTCGTAACTCATTCCCTGCGGGCGATCCACTCGCTCTCTTTACTTTCTCTTATCTGTGTTGAGTGCTTCGCATCAAGCGTCCACTTATCATTGACCTAACCACCTTTTGCCCTTCATCTGGAGCCCACCGCGAGGGGAAACGTTACGGTGTTAAGTGTTTTACATTCTGATTACTTCTTCGATTCATTTGCGTAGCATTTTGAGTCGTAGTCGTCTTTTGTTCGCTTCGACGACTACCCTTTAAAAACCTTTCGAATTTATACAGTAGAAAGCTAGCCAAGCTGGACAGACTTTATTTCAGAAACCTTTCAAGAGGTTCGACATCGCCACCAGGCAGCGAAGCAGACCCCGTGGAAGCTGCTACCGAGGAACTGTGTCGAAAGGCGGACGACACCTTCCCATTCCTCACCGAAGTCTCGCGCAACGAATCACCACTCCTACTCGAACCTGGTATCGTCGAAGGGGCCGTCTTTCACCTATACCCCGGGACAGTTGCCACCTTCGGAGTCGCTTCGAAGAACCGCGGCGGACCTCACCTCTGGAGGTTCAGTTCGAACGAGTTCACCGACCTTCGTCAGTCCTACCAGCAAATGAAATACATGAAATGCAGCCTTTGCTGATCAGGCTTGATGTATGAGATGCAGCCTTGCTGTGCATAAACAGATAATGTTTTTTGCATTATGCTCAGCCATTGCTGTAGCCATTATACATGATAGATCATTTATGGTCAGCCTACACTATTAGGGGGATATATATATGATTATAATGAATGCCTATTTAATAATTGAGCATACCCACCGCTTTTTTGAGCTATTTATAGTGTTCAGGCACTGCTGATTGACAGCATGCTGTAATAAATTGGAATTTCATAATTTCTGCCCATTTTGGCATATGAGGCACATCAGGGTCTAGGACCCTGAGGTCCGGCAGGTTCCAGGTCACCTGGAGCTGTTACCGCTTCAGGAGGCCATGGGAATAAATTCAAATTAGCCTTTGCAGGCCCTACAGGCATCCAAAAATAGTGCGAAAATAACCAATAAATCAGTAAATATTCTGGGGCACTGCCGCTTTGCTCTAGCGTGGGAACTACGCATTGGGACGATCCAAAATGGGTACGGGGGTGCTCTGGGCCACCCTGGGCCCTTCCTAAAGCGGTAAAATCATTATAAAATAGATAATTATATTAGCACTCGAGTGCATATATGCAGGCTTCCCCTGGGCTTACCGGCTGCATATAAAATACAATAAAATCGGATTATATTAGTAGATGCATATTGAACATGTTCCAGATAGCTATATATGGTAATTCTAGCCAGGAACATACCAGAAACATCAAAACACATTCCGGTTGACATGCTAATACTACCGGGCTCATTTCACTACATTGGGATACCCCCGGGATGCAAATTTTGGTAGGATTCTACTGGGGCATACTACAAGAGTCCAAACAGTCGTCAATCATGGTGGGGGAGTCATTTTACGTAGCACTCTTGATTATTCATTTATTTAAATGTCATTTTCATTACTGCACTTTTACTGCACGTAATGGCGCGTTTAGATAGTCAAATTATATCTAACAAACGAGGGGAGTAAGAATATGCAGACAGAATTATCACACGGTCACTACTGAGCTCAGTAACACACTTTTATGTTTCCATGTGCATGCAAAACTTGTACAGCCTCTACAGACACTCCTGTACGTGCTACACGTGTACTAATGACTTTGATTGACTGTATATATGTCTCACGTACACTCTACGAAGTTTTACGTCAATCGGGGCTTGTCTTGAATTGATATTAAGCCTACAATATTGAGAAAGATTGGTCATTTTTAATTTTACGGGAGGCTTACGGGTCAGGCACATGATGCCAAAACAGCCATCATAAGTATCCTAAACATAATCCAAATGCATGTTTGGGGTACAGATTGAATCTACAGGTTATATGTGTTTTGGACATGTCATACATATACTGATATTACAAATAGCAATCCACCCTACAATGTTGCATATGACTTGCACATTCTAACTACATCTCAAACATGCATTTGGATTATGTTTAGGATACTTATGATGGCTGTTTGGCATCATGTGCCTGACCCGTAAGCCTCCCGTAAAATTAAAAATGACCAATCTTTCTCAATATTGTAGGCTTAATATCAATTCAAGACAAGCCCCGATTGACGTAAAACTTCGTAGAGTGTACGTGAGACATATATACAGTCAATCAAAGTCATTAGTACACGTGTAGCACGTACAGGAGTGTCTGTGTAGAGGCTGTACAAGTTTTGCATGCACATGGAAACATAAAAGTGTGTTACTGAGCTCAGTAGTGACCGTGTGATAATTCTGTCTGCATATTCTTACTCCCCTCGTTTGTTAGATATAATTTGACTATCTAAACGCGCCATTACGTGCAGTAAAAGTGCAGTAATGAAAATGACATTTAAATAAATGAATAATCAAGAGTGCTACGTAAAATGACTCCCCCACCATGATTGACGACTGTTTGGACTCTTGTAGTATGCCCCAGTAGAATCCTACCAAAATTTGCATCCCGGGGGTATCCCAATGTAGTGAAATGAGCCCGGTAGTATTAGCATGTCAACCGGAATGTGTTTTGATGTTTCTGGTATGTTCCTGGCTAGAATTACCATATATAGCTATCTGGAACATGTTCAATATGCATCTACTAATATAATCCGATTTTATTGTATTTTATATGCAGCCGGTAAGCCCAGGGGAAGCCTGCATATATGCACTCGAGTGCTAATATAATTATCTATTTTATAATGATTTTACCGCTTTAGGAAGGGCCCAGGGTGGCCCAGAGCACCCCCGTACCCATTTTGGATCGTCCCAATGCGTAGTTCCCACGCTAGAGCAAAGCGGCAGTGCCCCAGAATATTTTCTGATTTATTGGTTATTTTCGCACTATTTTTGGATGCCTGTAGGGCCTGCAAAGGCTAATTTGAATTTATTCCCACGGCCTCCTGAAGCGGTAACAGTTCCAGGTGACCTGGAACCTGCCGGACCTCAGGGTCCTAGACCCTGATGTGCCTCATATGCCAAAATGGGCAGAAATTATGAAATTCTGATTTATTACAGCAGGCTGTCAATCAGCAGTGCCTGAACACTATAAATAGCTCAAAAAAGCGATGGGTATGCTCAATTATTAAATAGACATTCACTACAATGGTATATATATGTGGTTATATGCCCTAGTAAAGCAAGTATTATGCTCAGCCATTCACTGTATTCTCATGTATCACAATATCAGTAATGGCTGAGCATAATGCAAAAAACATTATCTGTTTATGCACAGCAAGGCTGCATCTCATGCATGCAGCTTGCTGGTAGCAGTGCCTTCGTGTAAAATCCAACGCCGTCCTCCATATCACCTTCACAGGACCAGACGACGCGGAGGAATCTCTTGCCGCGATCCGCTCGACAGAGGAGCCAGACGTTAACCCGCCAGATATTGACGAACGATACGTCCGAATCATCCTCCGAAACGTCGTCCGAGAGCAGGCAGCAATCGAAACGCAAAACTTCACCTTCGTCAATCAGAACTCCCCTACCTTCCTCCAGTTCGAACGTCTCAAGGGCCTCAACTACGCAACCCTCATCTTCGAAGCCGCCGAAACCATCAGCGCACGCCACCTCTCATTCACGCCAGTCGCAGTCTTCGGTAACGGTCTCGAAAGTTACCCGCTCACCAGGCTCGACCGCGCCTTCCTCGAAGCAGCGCTCGCAGAACACAGAGGTATCCCAGACTCGTTCAAAAGCGCAGAACTCCTCGAACGTATCAGGAACGGTATCCCCTTCGTCTACACCCCTCGCCGCCAGCACTCAAGAATTACCTGCCTCAACTACAGGCAGCAGATCGAGCAGCAGCGGGTCGTTCGAAAGCGCAGGGCCCCAGTCATCGAGATCGACACTATCGATCCTGACATCGTCGAAGCGCCTGCCACCAATAAACGAAGAATCGAACCGGTCGGCGAAGAGGAAATTCCAGGACTCTCCCTCTGAAACGCGGCCTGTCGAACCTCGAATTGATCCTTTATCTTCTTCTTTCGAAGTTCCTTTTATTCAATTAACATTTGATTCGGCTGCATCTAGTAGTGACAGACAACCTGTAATACCTGAAACAGCGACTGCTAATCAACCTTCTTCTTCACTTTCGCTATTACAGACCGCTTCGAACATGGCGCCCCCGCCGATGCCAGCAAGAAACTCAAAGGATGCTCCTTCCTTCAAAACAGAAAACCCCGGCGACATAGAACTGTTCTTCTTCGACTTTAACGAAGCCTGTATGACTCGCGAATTAACGGACGCCGAGAAGTACAAACAAGTTATCCGTTACATTGATCAGAAAGCAAGGGCGCTCTGGGTCGAACTGAAGTCTTATGACGTTGTAGGACAATGGGCAGCATTCGAAAAAGAGGTGATAGGGAACTACATTGCTGATGCCAAGAACCGGTACTCGCTTCGAGACGCAGAGAACATCGTCGAACGCACCTCGGAGTTTACCAGCACCGAAGAGTTCCTTCAGTATCATCGCGACATCACCCAGGTCATCCGATTCCTCGAACGCAAAAAGAAGATATCAGAAGAAGAAGGGACTAGGATATACTTCTCAGGTTTCAAAGGCCAGCTTCGAGAGGACCTCATTCGACGGCTCATGATCATACTACCCAATGTACACATGGGAGGCCCATACGACATCGCAGAAGTTCGAACCAGTGCGATATTTCTCCTCACGGGCACCTCGCAGGGTGTCAGGCCAGCCTCGAACCTAGGACGGTCCGATCGAAGCACACCCGCACCAAGAGTCAAGGCAGAAGACGACTTGGAGACTACGGTTCGAGAACTAAAGGAATCTATGGCTTCGATGCGTGCCATGATAGCTCGTGGTCCAACCCCGAACAACTATCAAGGAGACCAAGGCAATCGAACGACGACTGGACAACAGGTGACGTGCATATATTGCCGAGAAGCGGGCCACTTCAGGCGAAACTGCCCTTCGCTCGCCCAGGACATGCGAGACAACCTGGTACGTCAGAACCCAGACACGAATCGAGTAGTGATGGCCGATGGATCGGAAGTTCCGGGACCGCCGTCGATGTCACTGAAGGACAGAGTTCGGGCTCAAGCTCGAGGGACACTGAATCGCGACGTCCCCCCTCACATGAGTTCTACCAGTGCAGCACCGGTCCTGATGCTTCGCGCAAAAAGCTTCATGCAGGCCAGTAAATCATCGGACAAGTTGAAGACGCTTCGACCCGCGGCATACATCGAAGAGGTCACCGAAGGCCAATCTAACGACGAAGAAGGGGCATATGCAATCGCAGAAGCCGAGTCGATGCTGCTTCGACATGTCGAGGACCGAAGGAAAGCAGACGAGGAACTTCAGAGAGCTGAAGATTACCTAGCCGAACTTCGATCCGGCAAGAAAGTACGCTTCGCGGGGGTAGAAGTCCCTACAATGCGCACGAAACCCACTGAGAAGCCACCGGCGAACGTCGATCCGGCTATTCCCGCAGCAAAGCCATTGAAGTCGAAGCCCACCCAAAGCGGTAATACTGGAAGTCCCACGGCAACTACGGCGCATACATCCACAGCACAGCCCATGGACAAGAAGAACGACAGCTTCGACGCACCTAAAGACGGTTCGAAACTGGGAGGGGATAAGAACTTTCGCTTTCAGACCCCCATCGAACTCGAAAATGGCCACGCGGCAGAGGGAATTCTGGCTAAACTGCTGAACGAACATATCACAGTCTCAGTGGCCGACCTCTTAGCAGCATGCCCGGATGTGCGCAGACAGCTGAAGGATAAGTGTTCGAACAAGCGGGTTCCTCGACAGGATACCCATATCTCGCGAGCAACGCAGGTGTATATGCAACACCACTTCGAACTTCGACTTCCTCCAGACATGCCTACGTTCGGTGTATCTGAGGATGGCCAGTCTGCTGCGATGGACCGCTACGGACTGCGGACGATTCGAGTCCACTTAGACCGACTAGGACCACTGCAGGCGGTACTGGATTCGGGTTCCTCGTTTATTGCGATACCTTACAGGGTCGCGTTCGCACTGGGAAGGCCCTTCCGGTCAGACATGGCATTAGCAATGGTGACAGCAGATGGCAAGGAACACTTTACGATGGGTGTTATCCCTGAAGTCGTACTGCAGGTAGGTCCGGTAAAACTGAATGTTCCAATACAGGTCACCACAGACGGTTCGTTCGACATCCTTTTGGGAAGGCCATTCTTCGCGCACACGCGATGCGTTACGAAAGACATGGAAGACGGCTCCCAGTCGATTACGATCACAGATCCTAGAAAGGGGAGCCAGTACACCATACCCACCGGCGTGTTAGACGACGACGAGAACATGTTCAAAGTAACGGGTTTTTAAGAAGCAAGGATTCGGATGAGATTCGAGGAGCCGATATTAGGCGAGTACCCATGAACTACGATTACGAGCGCGAGACCGCAGAAGATTATGATTGTGAAGAGGAAGTGGGGGGCTTTACTGAAGCGATCCCTGCACCATTCGAGGTGCCATACCCCGAACGAGACGAATATGAGGACGATAACACTCACCCTATTGTCCTGCCTACCGACGAAGGACTACGAGAGTTCAGGGAATTCCCCCCTGTACGAAGCGGATCGAACGAATGCGAACCAATGACATACATCGAATATGACTTGGGCCACGATTGTGGAGGGGCATCGAAGCCTCAGGACGACTCACCAAGCTACCGCGAAGCTGACGATTTCAATAGAGAATCGGGCTTCGACATCGACAACGCGTACGAGAACCACCATAAGGAAACAAGGGGGTCCGTGAACCCCAACAGCAGCAAACGTAGAGAGGCATCGAAGCCTCGGGACGAACTTGTCCAAGACGACGAGGGAGTGTTCGAAGCACCCCTGGAATTCATTAACGAACGCAAGAGTCGCCAGCCACGACGGTCGAACCACTTCGAACGCGGTTTCCTGAGAAAGGGCGAACCCGGGAAAGATCTTGGCTCAGGCTTCGTGGGGCCACCCCTCCATCACAGCAGTGGAGGGGCGGGCTCAGACACCGAAGAACCAATACCAGAACTTCTGCCTGTCTCAGACTCAGAATCCGAAGAGGACTCAAACGAAGGAAAGGCCAAGTTCAGGAAAGGCAATGGGGGATCGGAAGGAGGAGCAGCTAAGTTCAGGATGGGTGATTGCGATGCTTCGACAGGGCCCAGAAGTGAAGGAACCGGCGACGAAGAGGACGAAACGAGGGATACGGATGGTGAGAACGAATGCGAACCCAGCAGTGAAGGGACCGGCGACGAAGAGGGCGAAACAGGGGAAACGGATGATAACGAATTCGAACCCAGAAGCGAAGGAAACGTCGACGAAGAGGACGAAACAGGGGATGCGGATGACGAAGGCGAGCTCGACGAAGCAAGGGTTCGAAAAGCGCGAACAGGAACGGGAGGAGAATCGGATTCGAGACGGGCTCCCTCGAACCCGTACTCGCATGTAAATGAAGACACCGAGAGGACGAACTTGCGGGTTGGCGGCAGTGACCAAGCCTTCCTGGAATGGTCGCCCCTTTGCGCAAAGGAAGACCCTCTGAAGGTCCTAACTAGGGACAACAGTCACCGTGACGGTTTGCTAGGAAAGGTGGGGGAGTTCCAGCTCACTTCGAACCACAGGGTACCTGCCCAGACACTCGACGAAGCCGATGCTACCCTCCATACCAGAGACGAGTGGGGGAGGAAGATCACAGCCGCAGACCTATGGATTCAAACAGCCTTGTCATGGAAGAGGTTACCAGAGCACGGTCGCAGGGACCGGGTCGAAGAGCTTCGAAAGCTAGTTCGTTGGGAGCGGATTGCAAGGAACGACCCCACCACTACAGCATACCTGGTAGGGGAGGAAGTCACCCATACGGCTGAAGTGTTTCGCTTGTTACAGGATAGGCGTAAGGCGATACCCTACGTACAGTCGTGCTGGATGCTAGGTCACAGTTCGTACCCCGAGGGACAGCACATTCTAAACAACAAACCGGGCCTACCGCAGGCTACACTCCTACGGAAGCGGCGACCACTTGCAGAAGAACCCCCATACCTGCCGGCAGTGGACATTGTCAACCCAGAGCTAGTCCCTTCGTTCTATCACCCGACTCATGTCTTCGAACTTAGCTGGGACGAGCATCGAAGCGGCTTCGAAAAGGACACGGTACTCGAGGCCAGCTTCGAACCAAGGCCTACGACACCGGCAAACCCAAATAGCAGAGTATATGCGTACAAAAAGGTCGCTAACAAGGTTCGACCAGTACCAGCCACGCTACCAGAGGAGTTTCGAATCGTCAGACACCCGCATCCGGACCCGTTGGCTGGACTACCAGAGTTACCCACTCACCCGCCCGAGTTCGAACCCACAGAACATTTTACTCAAGAAAGGCGCGACGCGATAGATATCGACCCGGGAAAATTCCTATGGGCGGAAGAGAAGCGACTCGTCCTTTGGCTAATCGCGAATCACCCTAAGGCCTTCGCGTTCGACGAATCGGAAAAAGGATCGTTCAAGGAGGAATACTTTCCCCCAGTCCTGATACCGACCATCGAACACACGCCCTGGGTTTTCAAGAATATCCCCATTCCCAATGGGATATACGACGAAGTGGTTCGAATCATTAAAAGCAAGGTCGACTCGGGTATCTATGAGCCGTCGAACTCGTCCTACCGTTCGCGATGGTTCTGTGTGGTCAAGAAGGATGGCAAATCCCTTCGGCTCGTTCATGATTTACAGCCTCTCAATGGTGTCTCAGTCAGGGACCCAGCGGTTCCCCCCTTCATGGATCAGATGTCTGAGAAGGCAGCCGGACGTGCTTGTTACACGACACTCGATTTATTCGTTGCTTTTGATCAGCGGAAGCTCGACTCGCGTTCGAGAGACCTTACGACCTTCCAGACGCCCCTGGGGACATTCCGGCTCACAGCTATCCCCATGGGATACACTAATTCGTTCCAGATCATGCATAACGATGTGGTGTTTATTCTTCAAGACGAAATGCCTAACATTGCTAGCCCGTACGCAGACGATGTCCTAGTCAGTGGGCCGAACTCGCGATATGAACAACCTGACGGCACCTTCGAAACCACCGTGGCCAACCCGCGGATTCGACGATTCGTCTGGGAGCACTTACAGGATTTAAATCGGGTATTACAACGCTTCGAAGCGTATGGAGCAACGGTCTCGGGAAAGAAACTATCTATCGCACAACCTACCGGGTTATTTGTAGGGCACAAACTCACGTACGAAGGGCGTGTCCCTGACGAGTCGAAGGTTCAGCGAGTAGTTGACTGGCCTATATGCGCTAATGTACATGAAGTTCGAGGCTTCCTAGGCACAGTAGGAGTGCTTCGAACCTTCATTAAGGACTTCGCTTTTATCGCTAGACCACTGGTCAACCTCACTCGCAAAAATGCGGAATTCTACTTCGACGAAGACTGTAAAAGCGCGATGGATCAGCTCAAGGCGGCAGTCGTGTCTAGCCCAGCTCTTCGACCCATTGACTATGCGTCTGGACGGCCAGTCATCCTGGCAGTCGACTCTTCGAACAAAGGATACGGTTACATCCTCTACCAACTAGGTGCGGATAATCGACGATATCCGAACCGTTTCGGATCGGCTACATGGAATGCGACTCAGAGCAACTACTCCCAGCCGAAGGTCGAATTATTTGGACTATACTGCGCGCTTCGAGCCACTCGACATTATATTATCAACGTTCAGAAGTTAATTGTCGAGGTCGACGCGAAGTATATTAAGGGAATGATCAATAACCCGGACTTACAGCCTAACGCAACAATCAACCGCTGGATAGCGGGCTGCCTACTATTCGACTTCGAACTGGTGCATGTCCCGGCTTCGAGACACCAAGGGCCGGATGGATTATCTCGCCGTCCTCACGCCTCAGAAGACGAGCAAGACTCGGACTCAGACCAGGAAGAATGGCTCGATCGCTCCTATGCTTTCATGCTTCGCGACAACCCATGCCTCGCCCTTGCGGAAAGCGCGCTGCATACGCAAGAATCACTTCGAACAGAGTCAGAGACACCCCCCTTCGAGGAGCCTATCGAATTCCCAGTCTCGGACACCACTGTCACCAGAAACAAGCGTCTCGAACTAGTACAAGCCTTTCTGAACCACCCGACTCAACCAGAAGGACAGTCAGAAGCGGATTTCAAGGCATTCGTCAAATACGCGAGCAATTTTTTCGTCAAGGGGGATCGACTATGGCGAAAACGACCAGACGGTCGACACCAGCTGGTCCCTATCCCTTCGAAGCGTATGAGTCTAGTTAAACAGATTCATGATGACCTAGGACATAAAGGGGTCTATTCTGTCAGGATGCGGACTCTGGATCGATTCTGGTGGCCTTCCCTTGAACTCGATATTAAATGGTACATTAAAACGTGTCATGAATGTCAAGTTCGATCGTTTCAACAGCTTCGAATCGCTCCGACTGTAGCAACTCCGGCTCCGCTTTTTCGAAAGGTCTATATCGACACTATGTTGCTCCCCAAATCGAAGGGGAAACGGTATCTCGTCCAAGCTAGGGATTCTCTCTCTGGTTGGCCCGAATGGCGCGCACTTCGATCAGAATCAGCTCAAGCCATTGCAGATTTTATTTATGAAGACATACTGTGTCGATGGGGTGCCATCGAAGATCTAGTCACGGACAATGGCTCGGCATACGTCGCGGCGGCTGGCATCCTCACCGAGCGTTATGGCATTAATCACATTCGTATTTCGCCATACAACTCGCAAGCAAATGGCATAGTCGAGCGACGCCATAGAGACGTTCGAGAAGCTTTAATGAAGATGTCGAGCCGGGGGGAATCGAACTGGGCCGAAGTGGTCAACGCAGTCTTCTGGGCCGAGCGTATTACGGTCTCTCGAACCACCGGGCACTCCCCATATTACTTGGCTCACGGAGTCGAACCTCTACACCCGTTCGACCTCGTCGAAGCTACTTACATGACGGAACCCTTCGGCGACCCTCTCACAACAGCTCAACTCCTTGAAATCCGAGCTATTCAGCTTTTAAAGCGACCGGGGGACCTAGAACGAGCTAAAGAGCTCGTCCTAAAATCCAGATTCGATTCGGCAAGAGCCTTCGAAAATCTTTACAAGCATAGCATCAAGAGCTACGACTTCGAACCCGGCCATTTAGTTCTGGCACGAAACACGAAGATTAACCTAGAACTAAACCGGAAATCAAAGCCGAAGTATCTAGGACCCTTCGTAGTGGTTCGACGGACGAAAGGAGGCGCATATATCCTGGCGGAACTCGATGGATCGGTTTCGAAAACACGCTACGCTGCGTTCAGAGTCATTCCGTACTATGCTCGAAAAGAAATAGCGGTCTCTCTATCCGAACTCACAGGTCTAGATGAAGCGGAACTGGACGAGCTAGCCAGGGACGAAACACCCCCTGAAGAAGATAGCTCAGAGGAGGAAAAATAAAACCGTTACACCATGAAAACGGACTATACCCAATGATACCATTCTTTCCTTTTCATTTCCCTACAATTAATTAATTCATTTCCCAATATTTCTCTCTCACCCATTTCCTTCTAACGCGTTTCGATTCTTACTCTGTTTCACACCACCTTAATATCCGAAAAACCCACACAAAACTTCATAACGATCCAAACACTTCACAAAAACATATCACCTCTCTTTTCTGTTAGTGCTGATCGCATATACCATCCAGAGAAACACCACAGCACACTAAAATCCTTAAAAAATATCTGTTTCACTACTCACTCACGTACCTTTTCTGTCTCAATGTATATTTCCGTTTAAAACACAACGATCGAACCAGGCAGCTGTATGCATTCATATGCGTTCGAAACAGTGTCAATCGTGTTTCGAACCCCCCCCGATTTTTATTCTCGCATTCGTTACCTCACTTCGAAACCGTTTGTTCTGATCTAGGGCACCATTCATACGCACAAGGAACTCGAAGAACGGTATCATTAAATACTAATAAAAATACATAGATACATGCGAGGCTCTTAAAAATACAAAGACCCGCACCTCACGACTTCGATCCTCGGCGCGCAGGAGATCCCGCTTCGCCCCTCCCTCGACTCGACGACCCGCCAATTCCCCTCGACGCAAACGAGCTAGACGAAATCGAACGACGAGTAGCTTCGAGACTACCAACGGAATCCGCAAGCAGAGGAGAGAGTCGACCAACCGCGTTCGACAGCTCCCTTACCGCTTCGCGATCGTCACCACCCGTCAGCGTAGTACGGTCCACGGCTCTCGAATTCGGATTTCCGGAGTCGTACTCGCGTAGCAGGGACACCAAGAACTCGTCGTCTTCCATACTCGCACGGACGTTGTCGACAGTGAGGTGCAGCTGCTCGATCTGACTCCGGCATGCCAGCCAGATGGGTCGCAAGGCCGTGAGCATGGCAGCAGTCCTGTCAGTCGCCGTACGCTCCATCTCCAATTGAGCCGCCCTTCGATACCGGATATCCATTAGCACCCGCTGCGCGGATAGGGCCTGCTCGTCGTTTGTAATCGACCGGAATCGTGCCCGAAGAGGAGGAGACACTGGGTCTCGAGGCGTCGCCGACACGACAGGACGAGGTGGAGTCACCGGAGGTCGAGACCTCGAGACCGACCGAGAGAAGGAGAAATTATCTGGAGGCCCCACACTATCGCGGGTAGGCCAAGTTGTGGCTGGAGCTAGTTGAAACTGGGACGAAGAAACGGGACCACCTCGAACAGGACTCGGTGATCCAGGGGGGGCGAGACTAGGTTGACGAGACATCGAAGGACTCGGGCGAAGAGGAGAAGGAAGAGTATGCGAAGAGGGGTCGGCAGTAGACCCACGGGAACGAGGGCTAGCTTCGACATGCGGTCGAAGCATAGAGTCGACGATACGTGAGTCGCCGGAGGGAGAGGCTGCGGGGAAGCGATCGCCCACAGCTTGGAAAGACCAGTTAATATAGGGATCAACTGCGGAATACGACGCGGGAGTACCTGGCTCATTATCTGCGTCGAGCCCCGCCGGGATGTTCAACCACCGACCGACTGTGGGGGCGTTCGAACAGCTCTGCTTCGACCGAGCACACTGCAGGCACTTCGGTAGACGCTGACTGCCAGGCGGCGGCCGAGGCCAAGGCCACACGTAGCATCGATGGCCGAGGGAGACACACCGCTCGCACGAGGTAGCATGCTCGCTCATTCGCTGAATCGTATCAATTAAAAAGGGGGAGACAAATGAACACCATATATGCAGTACTCACAGCAATGTCGTACCCGTCAGAGGCACCCCGACTGCGGAAGAAAGGATGCGGATTCGTGCTCATCGGAGGAGGATGGTTGGAATACTGGTCGAACGCTTCGACCAGTGCGTCGCATATCACCTTCAATGTGCCATGTTTGATCTGGCCCGTCGCAACCACTTCGAAGTCGTAGACCTCGGGAGCAAGTACCTACAGAACACAAACAGCGAAGAATAAGTAATGGCATCGAACTGAAATAACGACAGAAACATACGGGCTTCGCCCACTCGGGGGTCTGATCAGGGGCAATTGTTTTCCCCCTTTCCTTTCGCCGTTTTCGTCTGGGAGGCGGCTGGCTTCCCTTTCCCCTTCTCCACTTTCACCTTCGCGGATTTGGCGGGCTGTTTGCCGCCTCGAACACTCGACCCCGTCGCGCGCGCACTCGCATTCGCCGTCACCTCAGCAGTCGGTATCACCGACGGCTTGGCACGCAAATTGAACCTACTAATCGTAGGCTGGCGAGCAACTGACGGGTCATCACCATCATCATCATCATCGTCGTCCGAATTCGAACCTGATCCACTCTCTTCGCTCTCCTTCGAATCACTAGAATCATCGTCATCGCTATCGTCACCCTCGCCCGCCTCGACGACCACTGGGTTGGTACTTGACGAGCCCTGCACAAACGACGCAGAGTCGAACCGCGCTTTCTTCCGAGGGGGACTGGCGGGCGACTCTGGCTCCTGTTCTGGACGGAAGCCGGGCAGGGCACTCAATACCTTCGTATCACCTTCGAACCGTACCGGGGAAATGTCTTCGAATGGACCCTGTCAAGCGCAATACGAAACAAAACGGGGGGGGGGGAAAATTTTAGCTCGTATCAAGACAGACTCAGCATTCACAACATACGTCCGAAAACTGGCCCATGGCAATCAACTCCCTCGCCATCGAATCCGTACTGGCTGGAACCTTCCAATTCTTCGTCGTTGCAGTCCAACGCTCTCCTTCGACCATGAACAAGAGCCGGTTGAGTTCACCTGGTGTAGACTCTTGCCATTGTTTAAGTTGCGGGTCCGTGTTCACGTCGATCCCATGACCTTCAGCCAGATAAGCGCAAGCTATCGCCCAGTCCCTGAGCGCCTTTCGTATCAAGAAAGTGTCCCACAATCTGCTTGGGTGACGCTTCAAGTCCGTGAGCAGCTCGTCAATCACACGCACGGTCTCCTTCGCCCGAGCCCAAGCCGCCTTGGACAGCACGGGGAATTCGACCCTCTCTCCAGAGCGCGTGATCAGGGTGACTTTCTGTGTCGAGGGAGACATGGTTGCAGGTAAAGATACGAGAGGGGGGCAAAAGCGAGTTAAAAGACTTCCGAGCGACTGTGTAGGTCAGAGGTCAAGAAGATCGAGTCGGAAGGGACGGAGCACTCTTATATCTCGAGACGGTGTCATTATCCCTTTGGGTGCTTAGTTAAGTCTTCTCCAGTCAGTTGCCAGCGCGGAGTGACCAGGAGGTCACTATTTCAAAGTCCCGGGGAGATGTAGGGGAGATAGTCCCCTTATGGACGGAAATATCATCAATTGTGACTCGAACCAAGTCTATACGTCACTTCGAAGCGGTAGCTAGTCCATCGAAGCAAGATATCGGACCGCATCCACCTTAGAACGGCCAACAAGCGTACCATATGCACTAGCTATACAGGGATCGACGTTGCGGAAGCTAACTTACACGCGCGAGTTGCCGAGTCAACAATAACGGTTCGAACCGACTATAGAGGCTGAGTAAGGCCAATTCCCACTCGAATAGAGGGACACGTGGGTGGTCGAAGCTGATCGAAGCAAGAGGAACAACAATCGATCGGTGAGGGGCATCTGATTCCGAATGTCTCGCGCGGAAAGGCACCGAGCCCGACTCCGGCCGGAAAAGTGGTTCGATACGAGTTCGTACCTCAGAAGGACCCCACAGAAGATATGTCGCGGTCCGGCGAAGCGACCCAATCGAGAGGCATTCGAAGGAAGCAGATTCGAAGGAAGGATCGACCAATCAGGTAACCTGTCCAAATATGGAACACTGCGCTTCGCGACTTCGCTGCATCAGTAGGTGGACCCACAATAGGTCCGACGCGTCGATCGAGCACCGGAAGATACCGAAAGGACAAGAATATCGACTTCGGGGTGTCTATCGATAGCTAGGGGCAACGGCCGGCGCTTCGAAGTGCTTCGAAGAGAGGGGATGGCCTCTGGAGGGCGCGAGCGAAGGCTTTCGAACGATTAGTGAGGCGGGATAGTACGGGGGATACGAGGTATATTGGATGGTCCGTGCGGAGGGTCGGACACGCGTGCAACACCGGGCTGTCTGTCAGGCGGTTGATTTTATTTCATATTTTCTTTCTTTTCTTCATCAGAACCAGCTGGACCCCGCGACGTGAATATATTCAATGGTCGCGAGGCGTGCAAAGGGGGTGAAGGCCAGTAGTGTATAAAAGGTGCACTGGCTTCGAAGGGAAGAAGAGACCAGCTACGTAGTCGAGTACATAGCGATTCAGGCCCTCAAGCTCTTCTGAGCGGTTCGAATCAGCCACTGCTTGTCCTCTATACGTCTCAATACATCTATTCTCTACTCTACACATCTTTCGAACCTGTCTTCGAACTCTCTCTCTCTGCGCCTTCGCGACCCGTCGTAACGCTTGTATAAGCATTCGACTCAGGTTCGAAGCCACCTCGAAGCCTCGTACCTACTTCGAACCTCGCTCGAGAGGTTCGATCCATTTCGTTGGAGTGTTTGTATCTTCGAAAACCCTTTGCTACCCTTCGTCGAAGTGATCTGTGTACCTGAACACGCCCTACTTTCCTTGTTTTCCCCCTTTACCACTCGTAACTCATTCCCTGCGGGCGATCCACTCGCTCTCTTTACTTTCTCTTATCTGTGTTGAGTGCTTCGCATCAAGCGTCCACTTATCATTGACCTAACCACCTTTTGCCCTTCAGCGGGTCACAGGTACCTATGGGTGCACCCGTGTCATGCCCTACTCCATACGTACCTCCGTGAGCAACTCCGCCACACAATCACCCAGTACCAACACGCCACCGCAAATCGCCGATCACTGATCCCGCCCTTCAAAGTCGGTGATCTTGTTTGGCTCGATACGAGAAACATCCACACACGCCGCCCCATGAAGAAGCTCGACCACAAACGCATCGGTCCTTACCCAATCACCGAAGTCGTCTCAACCCATGCACGCCGCCTCGGTCTTCCCCTCGAGCTCAAGGCCATTCACAATGTGTTCCATGTATCCCTCTTAGAGCCTCACACACCGAACCCGTTCCCCGCACGTCACGAAGACCCTCCCCCACCTGTGGAGGTAGACGACAGCTTAGAATATGAAGTTGCAGAAATACTGGACTCTAAGTATGACAAGCGGCGGAAAAAACTAATCTATACCGTTCTATGGCAGGGATACCCCGACCCAACATCCGAACCGGCGGACAACCTGGCTAACGCCGCAGAACTCGTAGACGAATACCATTTACGATACCCCGACAAGCCTGGTCCCCATAACATCCGCTAAGTTCATTACAAAGTCATATACGACTCACACCCGTTTCGCTTTTGCCTTTTAACCTTTACCATGCTTCTACTCCCATTCTCACACTTCCATGACGTTTCAACAACGTTTTAACCTATTAAGCTTCACCGCTATTAAAAGACCGACCCATTTGGCGGTCATCTCCGCTTCACCGCTCGTTTCAACACGAGTCCGAACCCGTTTTTTTAATCTCACTTCACTCATAACAAGACCGATCCATTTGGCGGTCATCTCCGCTTCACCGCTCGTTTCAACACGAGTCCGAACCCGTTTTTTTCATCTCACTTCCCTCATAAAACACAGTAAAACACTTCATTGTCCGATTGGTGTCATACTAATTAAAACAAGAAAAAACAAGAAAAAACAAAGCGCATTGGCGCATATATACTAATAAAAACACCGCTACACTGCCTTCCTCTTCCCCTTTTTTGTAGCGGCCGTCTCAACCCTCTGCCGTTTTTTTGTCGGCACCCCCTCCACCGCCTCCACCTCCTCCACGTCCGAATCCAACTCCATCGGGTCCTCCCCACCGGTCGTCGACGAACCCACATCCGATCCCTTCTTGCGGGCCGCCAACTTCTTCATCCCATCGAGGGCCTGCACCATCCCGACCTGCAACCCCTCGAAGTCCGAAATCAGCCGCCCATACTCCTCGGAGGTTGTCGGCGAGCGCGGACCATCGGACTCCGACGCACCCAAATCATCGTCCTCGTCCTCGTCCTCGTCGCGCGCGGCACCTGGCAATGGAAACAAAACAGGTTCATCACCGCGACCCCAAAAAGAACCCTGCCCGTCGATGATACGGTGGTAAGACAACCCACCTTGGCGGACAGTCGTCTCAGCCCTTGCTAGGGCATCGGCGAACTCCTCCTTCGTCATCTTCGCCCACCCACACTTTTTTTTGGCGGCCATACAGGCCGCACACGACACCGTCTTCTCCGACCTCATGCGCATCACGCAGTCCACCCCGGACTTTGCGCACAGGTCGCACCGAAGATAGGGCGGCAACGTCGTCCCCTATACAAATATATCAGTAAGCTCCTACTACACTAAAACACCGACACTTACCTTCCCAGCAACCGCCGCCACCACCTCAGCCAACCCCGCAACCGCCGCCTCAGCCTTCACCTTCCCCAACGACTTCTTCACCTCCTTCACCGACGGCACCTCCACCGACATCATGCTCTTCTTCGATCGCAGCGGGGGCTGACTTGCTGTTGCTGTTGCTGTTGCTGTTGAGGAGCCAACCGCTCTCCGACCGGCCACCTTCACCTCGGTGACCCCCGAAGTACGGGGCATGAGCTGCCCACTCGACTCACCCGCCCCCAGGACCGACGATGTCTTCTTCCTGGGACCCCGGGTGGGTGTTGTTGCTGCTGTTGCTGTTGTTGCTGTTGTTGCTGTTGATGCGGTGTTCACACCGCGAACCCCCGCACGACCTAAGAAAGAGAACACAACCCATTAGCTACCACTGACTGCTCCAGATACACCGACATAAAAACTTACCGACACGCGGCACCGCTGCCGTCCTCAACTCCGCCACCGAAGGGTCCAGACCATCTATACCGAACTCATTTGCAAACCCATTCCATGGCAAATCGCTCCGTTCGACGACCGAGTTGAAATTATCACCGTACGCAACCCAGTTCGGCACCACACCGACCCAGGTCCTCTCCCGCCGCACGTACTCCTGAACCCACGGGCCCAAGAGCACCGTGACCACTGACCACGACGCCGGGCCAGCTTGGTGCTGCAGCACCAGCTACCAGTACACCGATTAGACAATGTCAAGAACAAAATACCGCGACCACTCACATATGCGCGCGCAAGGCGCAGACGATGCCGCTCTGGGGCCCACTGGGGCTCCGCCGACGCCGCCGGGAACCCGTCCAGCGAGGCCACCAAGCCATCCGCCAACTGGCGGTACGCACCGTCGAAGACGGTGTTGAACATGTGCACCATCGGTGCACGAGCGGGGTTATCTTGTTTTGAGGGCGACATGAGAGCAAAATGACAAAAGACGAACTAACTTGAATACTGACCTCACCAGGTACACCGCACCCTTTTTATAGGGACCCGACCTCGTTTTTTCGCTGCGACCGCAGCCCACTAACCAGCTCATCACCTCACCGCGCACCACAATCCCCGCCTAACCCCTACCAGCGCCCACAACGACATCATACCCCTGCCTCAACGGGGTTCGGCAGTCGAAGGGGGAGCTACTGTCACGACCACACTTTTACCTCAACATCCTAATCAGGAAGACGGACTACCGACAAGTACCACGCGGCCCGACTACCGCCGAACCGCTCTTGTCCGGTATTACCTCAATACCCCGATAAGGAAACCGCATTACCGACACACCACCGCTCGGTCCGACAAGCACAAAGACCGCCCGTGTCTAATCAAGCACATGTTCAACACATGTTCGCAGGGATATCACACCAATATCCCTGCTCATCGGTCCAGGTCACAGACCGATACTAACCAGACAATACGACTAACAAACTAGGTACACTGATTAACACATATCAGACACCGACCCGGAACACCGACAACACATGGCTCCGGATCATCAAGTACCGATCAGTACCGCAACACCGCAAGGCACACACGCGGCACGCACGTCACGAACCCGCAGGCCGCTCACGACCGGTGACCCACTCGGCCTTTTCCCTCTATTCTTTCTTCTTGCCTTGCTGCTCACATGCGACTGCTGCATTTGTATTATCCCCGCGAGGCCGCCTCGCGGCATACTATTCCTCATTTACCTTTCTCTAAACCCCGATTTGGCTTACGATCGGTATACCATTCTATCAACAATGTACAAACAAGTCTCAACCTATAAGTTCGATACATGTATCGTAGTATAGCTTCGACTCAAATATCACAAGTCCTAGGGTATCAATACGATACTAGGCCGTTGAGCTCCATCAGACCTATTGTCCGACATTACACCGCGCGACTCGCGGTCGGGATCGACTTATCCCGGTCTTACTCTTATTTCACCGACTTCTCTCTCTGCGGACTACGTCCACCTCGTTCTATCTATTAAGGCTCTCCCCGCAGCCTGCCTCCGTGAGTACTTGCTTGCGTCTCAAGCTAACCTATCTATTTCCCTTAAGAGCCCCTTTACCGATGTCGGTACTCAACACCGACTGCCGGTGTTAGGTCTGAAAGCCCGGTCTGACAGCCCGGTCTGACAGGTTCCTTCCACAAGATAGATGTTGGAGTCCATGACTTCTCGGTTGTGAGTGGCAATATCGTAGCATTGGGTCCACATATTGAGTATAGGAGTGACATTGTGGGTAGAGTGGTGAAGACGTTGGTGGATAGTTCGATCAGAAAAGAGGCGCGTGATTCTTCCGGATTCTAGGTGGTCGATCTTGAGGTCTGGTTGATGAGTAGATGGGATGGATGTTCGAAGTGTGTTACGAGACTGAGGACGTTGGGTACGAGTAGGGGGCATGTTCTAGAGGGAGTGAGTTGGACAGTTGTAGTGGCAACAACTGCAGATACAGTAAGGATCAGAGCGTTGAGGTTCGAAGTGACTGATGTGTTTGCGGCGATGTCGGACAATTGGTCGGGTCAGAGTGAGAGGTGGTTGGACGCGGGCAGAGATGTTGAAGTAGTTGACGAGTTGTTGTGCGTGATCAGGGTCGAAGTAGAAGCAATGAATGAGGAATGTAGAGAGGGTGGGGACGTGCAGACGGTTGGAGTATACTTTCTGCCAGTCAGGTATAAAATGTTTTTCTGTTTTTGTTTTTATGAATGAGGGTCGGACGGCGTCCAGGTAACCGGGGCGTGTTGGAATCGAGGTAGGCGGTAGTACGAGGGTTGTGGGTTCAGGAGTAATGGGTTGTTGGTATGATGCAGAGAGAGTGGTGTCGTTGACGATGTTAGAGGAGTGGGGATAAGAGAAGCGAACAAGTTTGTGGGATGCGGGCATTCAGGCAAGTTGGTGGAGCTTCTTATAGGCTTTGAGAATGGTCTGTGCATTTCGGAGATTGGACTCAGGTTCCCATGAGTTTCCAGAAGTGGGGTAACCTTTCCATTTTATAAGGTATCGTCGTCTAGTGCCGTTTCCACGGTGGGCACGGATGGCTTCGACTTCATATTGTTCTTGTCCTTCGATCAGGTCAGGTGGGGGATTACTGTGGGGCGGTCCATATGCTTCGGTCTCGGTGTATCTCACGAGAAGCGCAGCGTGGAATACCGGGTGTATCTTCCATTTAGTCCGTGAGAGATCTAACTCATAGACTAGTGGTGATAAGACTTTCTTGATCCGGAATGGTCCGTCACGTTTCTCCTTGAACTTCTGTGATAGGCCAGGGATTCAGAGGTTCTTGGAGTCTAGCCAGACTTTGTCGCCTTTATTGAATGGTTTGAAGTTCCGGAAGGTACGTTCTTTCATAACCATAGCAGCAACTGAATGAGCGGCTAAGGCTTCTGACCGGTAGACCGTGAGATTGGCAAGTCGTTGTGATACTGATGGAACGTTCGATTTCGGGTGTTTCAGGGGTAGGGCAATTGGTTCATATCCCATGAGAAGCAAGAAAGGGGTTCTTTTGGTGACCGTGTGAGCGCGGTTGTTGTGGGCGAATTCAATGTTGGGAATATGTTGAGACCAATTTTCGGGTTCTCCGGTACAATAGATTCAAAGATAGACTTCGATCTCTTGATTGGTTCGTTCTGCTTGTCCATCTGTTTGCGGGTGATAAGCGGTTGACATAGATGATTTGATTCCTACGATTTTGCATAGTTCTTGAAATGCTTTAGAGGCGAATTGAGGTCCTCTATCGGAGATGATGCGGATGGGAAGTCCAAATCGTCGGTATACGTTATCGAAGTATAGTTGTGCTGTTTTGATGGCGTCTATTGTCTTTTCGCAAGGGATGAGAACAATAGCTTTGGAACAATTGTGATCAATGACCAATAGAAGGGTGTCGTATCCATGGGACATTGGAAGGTCGGTGATGAAGTCCATATTGACGTGAGAGAATGGAAAAGAGTTCTTATCGGCGGCGATAGGCATTAGTGGTGGTGCGGTCGGGTGGTGATTGACTTTCATTTGTTGGCATAGTGCACATCCATGGACGTAATCGGATACAAATTTCTGCATTCAGGGCCAATAATACGTTCTTCGGACTTGTTCCAGAGTATTGAATATACCAGGGTGAGCGCGTACTGGGATATCATGGTGAAGTCGTAAGATTGTGCGTTTTAATTCGAGATTATCCGGGATATAGATGCGGTTCTTGAAGTATAAAATGCCAGTGTCGTCGAAAAACCAGTCTTTGAGTGCGGTTCGAGCGGGTGGTAGCTTCTTCTTTAGTTGAGAAATGGTATTGGTGAGGTATTCGTCTTTCGTCATTGATTCTTTGATGGATTTCGTCAGGTTATCAGTGTCTGGAAGGTCGTCGTCAGACTCGTAGTTAATGCTTTCTTCTTCGTCTTCCGAATCATTGTGGTCTTGTAATGCGGAAATGAAGAGGTCATTCGGCAGCATTATAGAAACTTCGTTTAGATTCTCCCCCTGTTTAACATGGTCCGCCCGGCGTGATAGAAGGTCAGATTGTATCATCTGTTTGCCGGGAACATGAGTAATGTGAAGGTCGAATTGTGATAACAACAAATGCCATCGAGCTTGACGGGGTGAAAGTCGTCGGGCTTCTCTCCAATAGGTTAGATTGCGATGGTCACACCACAAGGTGACTTGATGTGGTGATCCAAGGAGATAATGTTTCCAAGTATTAAGGGCGCGAATGATGGCAAGTAGTTCTCGGTCGTAAATTTCGTAATTACGTTTGGCTGAGTTGAGTGATTGCGAAATGTATCCAATGGGTTTAAGAACACTGTTGTCGTCATGTTGGCGAAGGACAGCTCCAGTAGCGACTTTGGAAGCATCGGTTTCTAAGAAGAAAGGTTTGTGGGGATTCGGCATTAGAAGTAGCGGATGTTGGGAAAATGCGGCTTTGAGTGCGTCAAATGCCTTCTGTTCAACCTCAGTCCAAACGAATGGTTGGTCTTTTCGTTTGAGGTTGTCCAGTGCTTTGGTAATCTCGGCGTAGTGTGGGATAAATCGGCGATAACAGTTGGTGAAACCAGTAAATGAGCGAACGTCTTTGACGTTGGTGGGTACTGGCCATTTGGTGATGCCTTTGATCTTGGTAGGATCCGTTTGGATGTGATTAGGTGTAATGATGAGTCCTAGATAAGTAAGTTTCTGTGTATGGAAGAAACATTTGGTGGGTTTGAAGTATAAGTCATTTCGTTGAAGGATTGTGAAGGCGCGTTTGGCGTGGTGGATAAGTTCTGGTAAGGTTGGGGCATGGATGAGAATGTCGTCCATATAAACCAAGAGGTGGTTCAGTAGGATTTCTTCTCCAAGAATGTCGTTCATAAAGTGTTGGAAAGTTGCTGGAGAATTGCATAAGCCAAAAAACATAACTGTTGGTTCGAAAAGTCCTCGTTGAGTGGTAAACGCAGCTTTCCATTGGTCTCCTTCTTTAATCCGTATGTTATTGTATCCCCATCGAATATCTAGAGCGATGAAGTATTGTGATCCGTGGAGTTTGTCCAAAAGGTCTTGAACAAGTGGTAATGGGTACGCATTTTTGATTGTACCATTGTTGAGGTAACGGTAATCTTGTACGGGTCGTAGAGTTCCGTCTTTCTTGTCAACAAAGAAAAGGGGTGATGCCATAGGCGACTTTGAAGGTCGTATATATCCATTTTTAAGGTTTTCGTTGATGAAGGTGTCCAGAGCGGCGCGTTGCGGAAGAGATAGTGGATATGGAGAGTGCCGTTTGGGAATGAAATCTGGTTTGAGATCGATAGCATGGTCATATGGTCGTTTTGGTGGAAAACGGTGTGCTTTTTCTTCATCAAATAAGGAAAGGAATTGGTGATATTGGCGAGGTACAAGATCTAGAAGTGGTTTAGCAGCTTCAAATCCTTTTCGAGCTTGTTGTGCAAGTTGAGTCGAGATGTTGACGCGATTGAGCTGTATGGATCCTGTATCCCAGTCAATTTTTGGCTTATATTTCTTGAACCATAGTAGGCCAAGAATAAATTCTTCTTTTCCAAGAGTGGTAACATAGAATCGCATAGCATATTGTTGATTTCCAAGTTTGACTTGAAGGGGTGCATAAGAGGTGATACGTCCGGCATTGTTGAGTGTTCCATCAACGTTCTTGGGTCGCAATTGATGTCGTAATTTGATTGTTTTTAGGTGAAGTTTTTCTACAAGTTTTCGGTCGATGAATAGGCCTTCGGCTCCGGTGTCTAGAAGTGCAGTTGCTTTGTGGATTTTATTGTTATAGCTGAAGGTAATCGGAATTCGTAAGGCATGATTGTCGTTAATAGAGTTGATGAGCAGCCGAATATTCAACGAGAGAGATGGCTGCGGAAGCTCTTCGTCGTTTAAAAATTTGCTTCCTCAACTTTATCAAAGACTTGATTGACCGTGTCATCATCAAGACCAATGAGAAGTTGTTGAATCTGGGCAGCGCGATCTTCGGTTGAGAGCGATTCTTGGTTGTCATCGTCGTTTTCGGGTTCCGAGTATTCATCTTGATCATCTGTAGCTGTGATCTGACGGATGACTTTGGCTTTATGTGTGCGTGAGTTCGGCCACCGAGATCTGTTGTTGCGTTTGGGGTGTGGCTGAGGACATTTAGCAGTACGATGTCCTGGTTTGTGACAATTGAAACAGAGGTTGTCTTTCATGTGTCGCTGGTATTCTTCCGTTGATAAACGCGCAAGGAATAAATGGTTGACTGCTGAGTCGACAAGCTGATCTATGTCATTGAAAGAGTTATCGGAGGGCTCCTCTTCAATGTACGCTTCGTTGGTTATGGCGCGGATTTGTCGGTTGGCCTGGCGTGTAGGTCGTCGAGTGGATTGGTATTCGTTTGATCTGGGGTGTCTATTCATTGCGCGACCAATCTTATAGCCAGTGTCCAGTTTGGTGGCGAGATAGTACCATCCGTCCATTGTAGTGGGTTGTGGATGACACGCCAGTAACTTTTGTAGGAGGTTGTTATTGAGTCCTTTCCAATATTGGTTACGTTGGGCAATGTATCCAGTAATTCGAGCGCGTTGTATTAGTGGTTTAAACGCAAGTTGTACGCTTCGATAGATCCCGTTTGACGAAGGTCATCCAATTCTAGTTGAGCTTGGACAGTGAGTTCCGATGATACAAAGGTTCGTTCAAATTCCTGAATAAACTCCTCAAAGGTATCCGTTTCGAGTCGACCTGATGTGACATATTGGGTGGCAAATGGTATGGATCCTGGTTCTGAGCAGTGGGAAATTATAAATGCGATGCATCGGTGATCCGTATCATATTGTTGTGCGTTGAGTTGTAGGAAGACGTTGCATTGCATGAGGAATCGATCAACATCTTTTTGAGTTCCGGTGAAGGGTTTGATTTTCATCGGAATAAAGGCTTGATTGACGTTATTTGGTTCATGGTCGTTGTCATCCCCTCCAGCTCCTCCTGGTCCTCCTGGTCCTCCTGGTCCTCCTCCTTCTGGTCCTCCTCCTCCTGGTCCTCCTCCTCCTCCTCCTGGTCCTCCTCCTCCTCCTGGTGGGTTTCCTCCAGGTGGTCTATCATCTCGTCCCCAATTTCTTGCTGGTCCCCACATTCTTCCTCCTTGTCCGAAGCCATGCCAGGCACTAATACTTTCTTCTCCAGGTGGGGGGCGGAAGAATGAGGCGTCTGTAACTGTAATAGTTTGTGTACCAGCCATTGTATTTCGTGATAGTGGTTCGATGTGAGGGCGAGTGTATGTGAGAGGGGTTTTGGTTTTATGGGAGGTGGGTTAGGATTGGTTGTTGGTCGAGTAGGAGTTTTTTCTGCGAAAGAGTAGTGGGAGGTTCCTGATATAGAAGACTGTTGTGATACTGGTCGTTTAAACGGTTCTTCAAAGAGGTCTTTGGGTGGATCCTGAGGGGCTGGGGTAGGCGATTCAGTAGATGATTCGCGAATTGGTGAGGGTTCACGGCTCGGTGCTGGTTCACGAGGGGGTGGTGTTGGTTGGCGGGTAAGTTCAGGGTGTCGACGGTAATATTCGTCTTTTAACTCCCTCCAGTTGGGTGTTGAAATTTCGTATGCTTCTCTGGGGTCCCAACCTGGGGGTACGGTAGTCCACTCGTCGTTGATAGGGTTCCACACCCAAGGTGTCTCTGAGAGGGTTCCGTCACTATTTTGGAAGTGAAAGAGTTGAGTTTCTTCGTTGAAGGTGAGGGTTGTAGGAAATGGTGGTGGGGGTGGTTCGCGATTATCAAATTCTCCTGCTAGAGATCGGCTGGCAAGGTCTTCCCAGTTAGGTGTATTGGCAATGAAGAAGGCTCGTCCGGCTGTTGCTGATTTTGCTGCAATAGGCGTCCACCTACGTACAGATGGGTCGTAGGACCAAGGTCGTTTCCCTACTTCTCCTTCGAAGGTGAGGTAAAAGAATTGTGTCTCTCTGTTGAAGTGTAGGTTTCGATGTGGTGGTGGTGCTTTAACAACGCTGGTGTATGTTGGTTCGGATGTTTGACTGGTTGAGGCTGTAGGAACAACAGGTGTTTGCGTAGTTTGGGTTCGACTTGGTTTAGTTGATGATGATGGTATAGCAGGTGTTTGAGTAGTCTGACACGAGGAAGACTTGTTTTTGCCTTTATCTGCCGTGGTGACTAATCGGTTCCGGAATGATATCCGTAACTGTCTGAGTCGTCGTAGTAAGAGTTGAGAGTATGAGCAGTAACGTGGTCTTCAGGTATTTCGATGGGCGGTGCTAGGTAGTGATGGACAGTGTTATTGGGTGTGGGTTGGTGGTGTTGACAGGTGCACTGAAAGATGTAGTGGTTGACGTCGTCGCTGAGATTTGCCCAACAGAAATGTCTTGCTACAAGACGTGTGGTTTCTGCTTCACTTCGATGTAACGTTTCTCCGTGATTATCGAAATGTATGTGACCAATAAAGAAACGACGTAGGTAAGTTTCTCGAGGGATGAATAAGCGTGTATGATGCCACAAGAGTCCGTATTTGTATATCCAAGGTTGGTGTTGATCTCGAGTGTATTGCCGCGTCATTCAACAGCTGAAATCCAATCACGATATCGTTCGTCCAAGAGTGTTCGGATTCGATTTAGGATGTCGTCGAATTCTTCGGCAAATGCGAGGAATCGGTTTCGGATGAGGTCTCTGGTAGAGTAGATAGGATCGTCAAGGGCTGGAAGGGATAGGATGTCAGCCACGATGGCGGTACGGTGTAGTGTATCCTTAGAAGTCGACGGTCACTTCCACAAATGTGGATTATGCGGACTTTGTTGGGGGCGAAGTTTTCGAGGTAGAAGAATGTGTCTGGGTTGGTGTGGTAGAGGATGAAAGTGTCACTGTGGTTGACAATGGGACTCGCAGTTCGAGTGATTGTCCAAACAGTATCGTCGCAGTATTGGGTGAAACTGTATGAATCGTATTGATAGCAATTGGTGACTGAGTATCGGATTTCGTATATGGGGCGTCCTAGGTTGTCGCGTTGATTGGTGTTGGTCTGGTCAAGAATCTGAACTCCGTTTGGGATTAGGTTTGCCGTGGTGAATAACTATCGGTGTTTTAACAGCTTGTCTGTTCTTCGATTTCTGGATCGGTCTCCCTTCGCTGTATCAAGCGGCACGTCTGCAAATGTTTGCTCGTTGTCCAATAGGCGTCCCAAAGACTAGGCTAGCAGCTTTATGCCTTCTTTGCAGGTACTGAGTCCTCTTCCTGTGTGCACAGCTACAGTCCCGTTGTATATGACAGAAGTTGGTTCCTGTTCTTCGTAACGCTACTGTCCGGGGTTTTAATCAACCAATGAGCTGGAGCGGTTTTCTTAATCTTCGGATCGCGACTCTCGAAGTTTTCCTTGGCCTCCCTCTTGCAATCGATGAGCACCTTGCTACACTGAAGGGATTACCTCGAGCGGTAGTTCTTCTGGACTAGATAGGTTTACAACTGGTTAGTAGTACGTGGAGCTAAGGCTCAACACTGTAGTCGTAAAGACGGATGTCTTCGACGGTAGATAAGTTCGATCTAATTGTTACGTCTCAACTTACGGTCTCGTATAGTTGGGTTTCGCAACGTTGGTTGCTAAGACTAATAGCGGAGCTAGGGCTCAACACTTAGAGTCTTTAAGTATGGACAAAGGCCTACGATGTGGAGTAGAGATAAAGCAGATGTATAGTGTGACTAGAGACGGGGGGTTTGACAAAGGAGATCGAACTTAGGGTTCGATCATGCTAAGTACAGGGGTTTATATACTATAGCTGCGGAGCGGAGATACATCTGATGAACAATAAGCAGAGAACAATAGGTCCGTATAGAGCATGACACGGGTACACCCGCGGGTACCTGTGACCCGCGAACACAGGTACCTGCGTCAAAAAAAGTCCTACCTGGATCCGACCCGGAACCGTGGGAAACAGGTCCGGGTCTACCTGGACCTGATACCTGCGGGTAACGCAGGTACCTGTTGGCACCTGCAGGTAATGTCAGTAGTTTCAAAGGTTAGCCTGGATGTGTCTTCGTACCTACAGCGTGCCTCGCACGTCTACACCAACATATACTCCGCCACATCCTCGCACCCTGTACGACCCGTACCTCGACTCTTTGACGCCTTCTCTGCGTGTCCTTCGTCGGCGACTGAAGAGTTTCTCTCTGCTACAGTTCAGCTGGTTCTTCATCCTCAGCGACCTCCTCGTCTTCACCACCCTCAGAACAGCGGACCACGAAGTCAGCGGTGATCGTAGGAGGCTCCGGAGATGAGGTGACTAGAGCAAGATAAGGTGAAAGAGACTGCCACTCGCCGTTGTTGAAGTTCTTGTTGCGAACAAGCGCAACAGACAGGCGCGAAACGTAAATGACGACGACATCTGATGTTGAGGGTACAGGGCTTGCGCCAGCCTTCTTGTTGATACCCACGAGAGTGTTTGCGAGTGAACTGGCCTCAGCGGCGGAAGGTCGGTACCATCGCCAGTCGGGACCTCCCCAACCTGACGCAGGGTGGCAATCGTACGTTCCACGACACCACGGGCGGAGGATCACCGATGGTGTCGTTATTCTTGATGAGACCAGGGAGAAGCTTCGATAGGAAAGGCCGGACAGTCGTGGCCGTGTCGACGAGCTTAAGGATCTCCAAAGACAGCATGGTTGTAAGCTAGGATAGTAACATTAAGCCACTTTGTTTTGAACATGGTTGAAAAGGACGAACCTAAGATACGGCACTCATCCAACAAGTCGTCTCCCTTCCCAAGTTCCGCCATTTCCTCTGCTCCGGCCGTCTGTGTCACGTCGCAAAGTCCAGCGTGCTTCCATCGTCTGTTGAGCACTGGCGTCTAGCACATGGGTCTTCTCCAAACCAGCGCCAGTCGCGGTTGAGTCGCGCCCGTGTATGGAGGGAGGCGAGCCTCTGCCCGACCAGAGCGTCACGGTTTTCGTATCGCCCTTCAAACCATTCCCGTCCCGGTTTGGCGCGGAGGCGACATCGGACTTGAGGTTGTCATCGTAGTAGGCAGCTTCGAGATCTATAAAGGAAACTTAGAGAGTGGTACATGTCGAGTAGAGTGTAGGAGAAGTAATGGTACATCGTTGCGTTCGTCGCTCACGTACTGAGGTCACGTGCTCGTACAGGTACCTGCGGGTACCCGTGCAGGTACCTGGGTCAAAAAAAGCCATACCTGGACCCGCAGGTAACCGTGGGAAACAGGTACCTGCGCGCGGGTGCACCCGGAACCGCAGGTTTTTTGACGCAGGTACCCACGGGTACCTGCGGGTGACCTCCACCCGTGTCATGCTCTAGGTCCGTAGACAATAGGCTACTAATAATAGTGTGGGAGCGGGGCAGAGGGTTAGGGCAAAGGGTTACATGTGGGGCTCCGGGATTGGACGATAAGAAACAAGGATGACTGAGCAAAGACAAGAATAGAAACAGATAGGGCAAAGGGTGCGGAGTCGCGGGAGTCCGTCGGAACAAAGGGGGCCGCTGACATAGTTAGAATTTGTAACAGCATCGGTCCTTACCCAATCACCGAAGTCGTCTCAACCCATGCACGCCGCCTCGGTCTTCCCCTCGCGCTCAAGGCCATTCACAATGTATTCCATGTCTCCCTCTTAGAGCCTCACACACCGAACCCATTCCCCGCACGTCACGAAGACCCTCCCCCACCTGTGGAGGTAGACGACAGCTTAGAATATGAAGTCGCAGAAATACTGGACTCTAAGTATGACAAGCGGCGGAAAAAACTGATCTATACCGTTCTATGGCAGGGATACCCCGACCCAACATCCGAACCGGCGGACAACCTGGCTAACACCGCAGAACTCGTAGACGAATACCATTTACGATACCCCGACAAGCCTGGTCCCCATAACATCCGCTAAGTTCATTACAAAGTCATATACAACTCACACCCGTTTCGCTTTTGCCTTTTAACCTTTACCATGCTTCTACTTCCATTCTCACACTTCCATGACGTTTCAACAACGTTTTAACCTATTAAGCTTCACCGCTATTAAAAGACCGACCCATTTGGCGGTCATCTCCGCTTCACCGCTCGTTTCAACACGAGTCCGAACCCGTTTTTTTAATCTCACTTCACTCATAAAACACAGTAAAACACTTCATTGTCCGATTGGTGCCATACTAATTAAAACAAGAAAAAACAAGAAAAAACAAAGCGCATTGGCGCATATATACTAATAAAAAACACCGCTACACTGCCTTCCTCTTCCCCTTTTGTGTAGCGGCCGTCTCAACCCTCTGCCGTTTTTTTGTCGGCACTTCATCCACCGCCTCCACCTCCTCCACATCCGAATCCAACTCCATCGGGTCCTCCCCGCCGGTCGTCGACGAACCCACATCCGATCCCTTCTTGCGGGCCGCCAACTTCTTCATCCCATCGAGGGCCTGCGCCATCCCGACCTGCAACCCCTCGAAGTCCGAAATCAGCCGCCCATACTCCTCGGAGGTTGTCGGCGAGCGCGGACCATCGGACTCCGACGCACCCAAATCATTGTCCTCGTCCTCGTCCTCGTCGCGCGCGGCACCTGGCAATGGAAACAAAACAGGTTCATCACCGCGACCCCAAAAAGAACCCTGCCCGTCGATGATACGGTGGTAAGACAACCCACCTTGGCGGACAGTCGTCTCAGCCCTTGCTAGGGCATCGGCGAACTCCTCCTTCGTCAGCTTCGCCCACCCACACTTTTTTTTGGCGGCCATACAGGCCGCACACGACACCGTCTTCTCCGACCTCATGCGCATCACGCAGTCCACCCCGGACTTTGCGCACAGGTCGCACCGAAGATAGGGCGGCAACGTCGTCCCCTATACAAATATATCAGTAAGCCCCTACTACACTAAAACACCGACACTTACCTTCCCAGCAACCGCCGCCACCACCTCAGCCAACCCCGCAACCGCCGCCTCAGCCTTCACCTTCCCCAACGACTTCTTCACCTCCTTCACCGACGGCACCTCCACCGACATCATGCTCTTCTTCGATCGCAGCGGGGGCTGACTTGCTGTTGCTGTTGCTGTTGCTGTTGAGGAGCCAACCGCTCTCCGACCGGCCACCTTCACCTCGGTGACCCCCGAAGTACGGGGCATGAGCTGCCCACTCGACTCACCCGCCCCCAGGACCGACGATGTCTTCTTCCTGGGACCCCGGGTGGGTGTTGTTGCTGCTGTTGCTGTTGTTGCTGTTGTTGCTGTTGATGCGGTGTTCACACCGCGAACCCCCGCACGACCTAAGAAAGAGAACACAACCCATTAGCTACCACTGACTGCTCCAGATACACCGACATAAAAACTTACCGACACGCGGCACCGCTGCCGTCCTCAACTCCGCCACCGAAGGGTCCAGACCATCTATACCGAACTCATTTGCAAACCCATTCCATGGCAAATCGCTCCGTTCGACGACCGAGTTGAAATTATCACCGTACGCAACCCAGTTCGGCACCACACCGACCCAGGTCCTCTCCCGCCGCACGTACTCCTGAACCCACGGGCCCAAGAGCACCGTGACCACTGACCACGACGCCGGGCCAGCTTGGTGCTGCAGCACCAGCTACCAGTACACCGATTAGACAATGTCAAGAACAAAATACCGCGACCACTCACATATGCGCGCGCAAGGCGCAGACGATGCCGCTCTGGGGCCCACTGGGGCTCCGCCGACGCCGCCGGGAACCCGTCCAGCGAGGCCACCAAGCCATCCGCCAACTGGCGGTACGCACCGTCGAAGACGGTGTTGAACATGTGCACCATCGGTGCACGAGCGGGGTTATCTTGTTTTGAGGGCGACATGAGAGCAAAATGACAAAAGACGAACTAACTTGAATACTGACCTCACCAGGTACACCGCACCCTTTTTATAGGGACCCGACCTCGTTTTTTTCGCTGCGACCGCAGCCCACTAACCAGCTCATCACCTCACCGCGCACCACAATCCCCGCCTAACCCCTACCAGCGCCCACAACGACATCATACCCCTGCCTCAACGGGGTTCGGCAGTCGAAGGGGGAGCTACTGTCACGACCACACTTTTACCTCAACATCCTAATCAGGAAGACGGACTACCGACAAGTACCGCGCGGCCCGACTACCGCCGAACCGCCCTTGTCCGGTATTACCTCAATACCCCGATAAGGAAACCGCATTACCGACACACCACCGCTCGGTCCGACAAGCACAAAGACCGCCTGTGTCTAATCAAGCACATGTTCAACACATGTTCGCAGGGATATCACACCAATATCCCTGCTCATCGGTCCAGGTCACAGACCGATACTAACCAGACAATACGACTAACAAACTAGGTACACTGATTAACACATATCAGACACCGACCCGGAACACCGACAACACATGGCTCCGGATCATCAAGTACCGATCAGTACCGCAACACTGCAAGGCACACACGCGGCACGCACGTCACGAACCCGCAGGCCGCTCACGACCGGTGACCCACTCGGCCTTTTCCCTCTATTCTTTCTTACTTGCCTTGCTGCTCACATGCGACTGCTGCATTTGTATTATCCCCGCGAGGCCGCCTCGCGGCATACTATTCCTCATTTACCTTTCTCTAACCCCGATTTGGCTTACGATCGGTATACCATTCTATCAACAATGTACAAACAAGTCTCAACCTATAAGTTCGATACATGTATCGTAGTATAGCTTCGACTCAAATATCACAAGTCCTAGGGTATCAATACGATACTAGGCCGTTGAGCTCCATCAGACCTATTGTCCGACATTACACCGCGCGATTCGCGGTCGGGATCGACTTATCCCGGTCTTACTCTTATTTCACCGACTTCTCTCTCTGCGGACTACGTCCGCCTCGTTCTATCTATTAAGGCTCTCCCCGCAGCCTGCCTCCGTGAGTCCTTGCTTGCGTCTCAAGCTAACCTATCTATTTCCCTTTAAGAGCCCCTTTACCGACGTCGGTACTCAACACCGACTGTCGGTGTTAGGTCTGAAAGCCCGGTCTGACACCGACCCAGCACACCACTGTGACGGTCACCCCTTTTCCTGATGTCGACGAACATTCCGACATCTCTTTCCTCATCACACCCCGGACCATGCCGATGAACATTCCGGCTCTCAGGGTATTTTGGACAACATTTTGTTATGTTGTTCTTTCATTTTTGTCACCTTCGCGCGACCGCGGACGGGACCCTGGCCTCGACGGGGCTCGGCCTTTTAAGGAGGGGCAACTGTCACGACGTGACATAACCCTTTTTCCCCTTTGGGCTCAATCCCGGGGCTCTCTGTCACGTTGTGACACAACCTTCCCCTTTCGGGACTTATCCCGAAAGCGCCTTCCCCTTTTGGACTTATCCCGGGGCTTTCCCCGAAGTCCTTTCCCTTTTCCCCGAAGGCCCTCCTCCCTTTCCCGAAGGGCCTCCCCTCTCATCCTCACCTCCCCCTCATGTCCCCCACATGATTCCCCTCATTTCCCCACTATTACTCCGATTTCCAATGCCCTACACATGTCCCAGACACTCCTTTGTCTTCCCTTTCCCTTTTCTCCCTTAGTCTTACATGTGTAAGCCTCATTGCTTGCCGCATTGCCTATTTCCCCGATTTTCCCACGCTATCGCGTGGTCCGGGATTTATCCCCCTTCCTCTCCTTTCTCTATATAAGTCCATAGCATATGTACTTAGTTCCCTGGACTCGAATATCACAAGTCCTTGGGCCTAGTTGCAGGCCAGGCTGTCGAGATCCAACCATGTCTTTGTCTTGTCCCTTGTTCTAGCTTGTCTCTTGTTTGTCTGCTTCCGCGAAGCATCCCCGACACCCCGAGCCTTCGTACGGGACTGCCCCGAAGCCCACTCGCCGTCACTCGTGTCCTGGCGCTGCCAGTCTAAAGCTTGTCCCGTGTATTCCTGGCGTTGCCAGTCTAAAGTATCCCAATCCCGAATCCAGTTTCCAGTTCCCGAGCGCTTCCCGCGCTCTTGTCCCGATCCCGAAGGCGTCCCCGAGTATTCGACCTCGCAGGACATCATGCTCCGAGTTAGCATGATCCCGGTTCCCGTTGACAAGACATCCCGAAGGCATGCAGGATCCCAGCCTGACACCTTTGCCCTAACCCTCTGCCCCGCTCCCACACTATTATTAGTAGCCTATTGTCTACGGACCTATTGTTCTCTGCTTATTGTTCACCAGATGTATCTCCACTCCGCAGCTATAGTATATAAACCCCTGTACTTAGCATGATCGAACCCTAAGTTCGATCTCCTTTGTCAAACCCCCCGTCTCTAGTCACACTATACATCTGCTTTATCTCTACTCCACATCGTAGGCCTTTGTCCATACGTAAAGACTCTAAGTGTTGAGCCCTAGCTCCGCTATTAGTCTTAGCAACCAACGTTGCGAAACCCAACTATACGAGACCGTAAGTTGAGACGTAACAATTAGATCGAACTTATCTACCGTCGAAGACATCCGTCTTTACGACTACAGTGTTGAGCCTTTAGCTCCACGTACTACTAACCAGTTGTAAACCTATCTAGTCCAGAAGAACTACCGCTCGAGGTAATCCCTTCAGTGTAGCAAGGTGCTCATCGATTGCAAGAGGGAGGCCAAGGAAAACTTCGAGAGTCGCGATCCGAAGATTAAGAAAACCGCTCCAGCTCATTGGTTGATTAAAACCCCGGACAGTAGCGTTACGAAGAACAGGAACCAACTTCTGTCATATACAACGGGACCGTAGCTGTGCACACAGGAAGAGGACTCAGTACCTGCAAAGAAGGCATAAAGCTGCTAGCCTAGTCTTTGGGACGCCTATTGGACACCGAGCACCAAACTGCAGACGTGCCGCTTGAAGCGAAGGGATACCAATCCAGAAATCGAAGGGAGACCGATCCAAAAATCGAAGAACAGACAAGCTGTTAAACACCGATAGTTATTCACCACGGCAAACCTAATCCCAAACGGAGTTCAGATTCTTGACCAGACCAACACCAATCAACGCGACAACCTAGGACGCCCCATATACGAAATCCGATACTCAGTCACCAATTGCTATCAATACGATTCATACAGTTTCACCCAATACTGCGACGATACTGTTTGGACAATCACTCGAACTGCGAGTCCCATTGTCAACCACAGTGACACTTTCATCCTCTACCACACCAACCCAGACGCGTTCTTCTACCTTGAAAACTTTGCCCCCAACAAAGTCCGCATAATCCACATCTGTGGAAGTGACCGTCGACTTCTAAGGATACACTACACTGTACCGCCATCGTGGCTGACATCCTATCCCTTCCAGCCCTTGACGATCCTATCTACTCTACCAGAGACCTCATCCGAAACCGATTCCTCGCATTTGCCGAAGAGTTCGACGACATCCTAAATCGAATCCGAACACTCTTGGACGAACGATATCGTGATTGGATTTCAGCTGTTGAATACGCACAATACACTCGAGATCAACAACAACCTTGGATATACAAATACGGACTCTTGTGGCATCATACACGCTTATTCATCCCTCGAGAAACTTACCTACGTTGTTTCTTTATTGGTCACATACATTTCGATAACCACGGAGAAACATTACATCAAAGTGAAGCAGAAACCACACGTCTTGTAGCAAGACATTTCTGTTGGGCAAATCTCAGCGACGATGTCAACCACTACATCTTTCAGTGTACCTGTCAACACCATCAACCCACACCCAATAACACCGTTCATCACTACCTAGCACCGCCCATCGAAATACCTGAAGACCACGTTACTGCTCATACTCTCAACTCTTACTACGACGACTCAGACAGTTACGGATATCATTCCGGAACCGATTAGTCACCACGGCAGATAAAGGCAAAAACAAGTCTTCCTCACGTCAGACTACTCAAACACCTGCTATACCATCATCATCAACTAAACCAAGTCGAACCCAAACTATGCAAACACCTGTTGTTCCCACAGCCTCGACCAGTCAAACATCCGAACCAACGTACACCAGCGTTGTTAAAGCACCACCACCACATCGAAACCTACACTTCAACAGAGAGACACAATTCTTTTACCTCACCTTCGAAGGAGAAGTAGGGAAACGACCTTGGTCCTACGACCCAGCTGTACGTAGGTGGACGCCTATTGAAGCAAAATCAGCAACAGCCGGACGAGCCTTCTTCATTGCCAATACACCTAACTGGGAAGACCTTGCCAGCCGATCTCTAGCAGGAGAATTTGATAATCTCGAACCACCCCCACCACCATTTCCTACAACCCTCACCTTCAACGAAGAAACTCAACTCTTTCACTTCCAAAATAGTGACGGAACCCTCTCAGAGACACCTTGGGTGTGGAACCCTATCAACAACGAGTGGACTACCGTACCCCCAGGTTGGGACCCAAGAGAAGCATACGAAATTTCAACACCCAACTGGAGGGAGTTAAAAGACGAATATTACCGCCGACACCCTGAACTTACCCGACAACCAACTCCACCCCCTTGTGAACCAACACTGAGCCGTGAACCCTCACCACTTCGCGAACCATCTACTGAATCGCCTACCCCAGCCCCTCAGGATCCACCCAAAGACCTCTTTGAAGAACCGTTTAAACGACCAGTATCACAACAGTCTTCTATATCAGGAACCTCCCACTACTCTTTCGCAGAAAAAACTCCTACTCGACCAACAACCAATCCTAACCCACCTCCCATAAAACCAAAACCCTCTCTCACATACACTCGCCCTCACATCGAACCACTATCACGAAATACAATGGCTGGTACACAAACTATTACAGTTACAGACGCCTCATTCTTCCGCCCCCCACCTGGAGAAGAAAGTATTAGTGCCTGGCATGGCTTCGGACAAGGAGGAAGAATGTGGGGACCAGCAAGAAATTGGGGACGAGATGATAGACCACCTGGAGGAAACCCACCAGGAGGAGGAGGAGGACCAGGAGGAGGAGGAGGAGGACCAGGAGGAGGAGGACCAGAAGGAGGAGGACCAGGAGGACCAGGAGGACCAGGAGGAGCTGGAGGGGATGACAATGACCATGAACCAAATAACGTCAATCAAGCCTTTATTCCGATGAAAATCAAACCCTTCACCGGAACTCAAAAAGATGTTGATCGATTCCTCATGCAATGCAACGTCTTCCTACAACTCAACGCACAACAATATGATACGGATCACCGATGCATCGCATTTATAATTTCCCACTGCTCAGAACCAGGATCCATACCATTTGCCACCCAATATGTCACATCAGGTCGACTCGAAACGGATACCTTTGAGGAGTTTATTCAGGAATTTGAACGAACCTTTGTATCATCGGAACTCACTGTCCAAGCTCAACTAGAATTGGATGACCTTCGTCAAACGGGATCTATCGAAGCGTACAATCTTGCGTTTAAACCACTAATACAACGCGCTCGAATTACTGGATACATTGCCCAACGTAACCAATATTGGAAAGGACTCAATAACAACCTCCTACAAAAGTTACTGGCGTGTCATCCACAACCCACTACAATGGACGGATGGTACTATCTCGCCACCAAACTGGACACTGGCTATAAGATTGGTCGCGCAATGAATAGACACCCCAGATCAAACGAATACCAATCCACTCGACGACCTACACGCCAGGCCAACCGACAAATCCGCGCCATAACCAACGAAGCGTACATTGAAGAGGAGCCCTCCGATAACTCTTTCAATGACATAGATCAGCTTGTCGACTCAGCAGTCAACCATTTATTCCTTGCGCGTTTATCAACGGAAGAATACCAGCGACACATGAAAGACAACCTCTGTTTCAATTGTCACAAACCAGGACATCGTACTGCTAAATTGTCCTCAGCCACACCCCAAACGCAACAACAGATCTCGGTGGCCGAACTCACGCACACATAAAGCCAAAGTCATCCGTCAGATCACAGCTACAGATGATCAAGATGAATACTCGGAACCCGAAAACGACGATGACAACCAAGAATCGCTCTCAACCGAAGATCGCGCTGCCCAGATTCAACAACTTCTCATTGGTCTTGATGATGACACGGTCAATCAAGTCTTTGATAAAGTTGAGGAAGCAAATTTTTAAACGACGAAGAGCTTCCGCAGCCATCTCTCTTGTTGAATATTCGGCTGCTCATCAACTCTATTAACGACAATCATGCCTTACGAATTCCGATTACCTTCAGCTATAACAATAAAATCCACAAAGCGACTGCACTTCTAGACACCGGAGCCGAAGGCCTATTCATCGACCGAAAACTTGTAGAAAAACTCCATCTAAAAACAATCAAATTACGACATCCACTGCGACCCAAGAACGTTGATGGAACACTCAACAATGCCGGACGCATCACCACTTATGCACCTCTTCAAGTCAAACTTGGAAATCAACAATATGCTATGCGATTCTATGTTACCACTCTTGGAAAAGAAGAATTTATTCTTGGCCTACCATGGTTCAAGAAATATAAGCCAAAAATCGACTGGGATACAGGATCCATACAGCTCAATCGCGTCAACATCTCGACTCAGCTTGCACAACAAGCTCGAAAAGGATTTGAAGCTGCTAAACCACTTCTAGATCTTGTACCTCGCCAATATCACCAATTCCTTTCCTTATTTGATGAAGAAAAAGCACACCGTTTTCCACCAAAACGACCATATGACCATGCTATCGATCTCAAAACCAGATTTCATTCCCAAACGGCACTCTCCATATCCACTATCTCTTCCGCAACGCGCCGCTCTGGACACCTTCATCAACGAAAACCTTAAAAATGGATATATACGACCTTCAAAGTCGCCTATGGCATCACCCCTTTTCTTTGTTGACAAGAAAGACGGAACTCTACGACCCGTACAAGATTACCGTTACCTCAACAATGGTACAATCAAAAATGCGTACCCATTACCACTTGTTCAAGACCTTTTGGACAAACTCCACGGATCACAATACTTCATCGCTCTAGATATCCGATGGGGATACAATAACATACGAATTAAAGAAGGAGACCAATGGAAAGCTGCGTTTACCACTCAACGAGGACTTTTCGAACCAACAGTTATGTTTTTTGGCCTATGCAATTCTCCAGCAACTTTCCAACACTTTATGAACGACATTCTTGGAGAAGAAATCCTACTGAACCATCTCTTGGTTTATATGGACGACATTCTCATCCATGCCCCAACCCTACCAGAACTTATACACCGCGCCAAACGCGCCTTCACAATCCTTCAACGAAATGACTTATACTTCAAACCCACCAAATGTTTCTTCCATACACAGAAACTTACTTATCTAGGACTCATCATTACACCTAATCACATCCAAACGGATCCTACCAAGATTGAAGGCATCACCAAATGGCCAGTACCCACCAATGTCAAAGACGTTCGTTCATTTACTGGCTTCACCAACTTTTATCGCCGATTTATCCCTCACTACGCCGAGATTACCAAAGCACTGGACAACCTCAAACGAAAAGACCAACCATTCGTTTGGACTGAGGTTGAACAGAAGGCATTTGATGCACTCAAAGCCGCATTTTCCCAACATCCGCTACTTCTAATGCCGAATCCCCACAAACCTTTCTTCTTAGAAACCGATGCTTCCAAAGTTGCTACCGGAGCTGTCCTTCGCCAACATGATGACAACAGTGTTCTTAAACCCATCGGATACATTTCGCAATCACTCAACTCAGCCGAACGTAATTACGAAATTTACGACCGTGAACTACTTGCCATCATTTGCGCTCTAAATACTTGGAAACATTATCTCCTTGGATCACCACATCAAGTCACCTTGTGGTGTGACCATCGCAATCTAACCTATTGGAGAGAAGCTCGGCGACTTTCACCCCGTCAAGCTCGATGGCATTTGTTGTTATCACAATTCGACCTTCACATTACACATGTTCCCGGCAAACAGATGATACAATCTGACCTTCTATCACGCCGGGCGGACCATGTTAAACAGGGGGAGAATCTAAACGAAGTTTCTATAATGCTGCCGAACGACCTCTTCATTTCCGCATTACAAGACCACAATGATTCGGAAGACGAAGAAGAGAGCATTAACTACGAGTCTGACGATGACCTTCCAGACACTGATAACCTGACGAAATCCATCAAAGAATCAATGAAGAAAGACGAATACCTCACCAATACCATTTCTCAACTAAAGAAGAAGCTACCACCCGCTCGAACCGCACTCAAAGACTGGTTTTTTGACGACACTGGCATTTTATACTTCAAGAACCGCATCTATATCCCGGATAATCTCGAATTAAAACGCACAATCTTACGACTTCACCATGATATCCCAGTACGCGCTCACCCTGGTATATTCAATACTCTGGAACAAGTCCGAAGAACGTATTATTGGCCCTGAATGCAGAAATTTGTATCCGATTACGTCCATGGATGTGCACTATGCCAACAAATGAAAGTCAATCACCACCCGACCGCACCACCACTAATGCCTATCGCCGCCGATAAGAACTCTTTTCCATTCTCTCACGTCAATATGGACTTCATCACCGACCTTCCAATGTCCCATGGATACGACACCCTTCTATTGGTCATTGATCACAATTGTTCCAAAGCTATTGTTCTCATCCCTTGCGAAAAGACAATAGACGCCATCAAAACAGCACAACTATACTTCGATAATGTCTACCGACGATTTGGACTTCCCATCCGCATCATCTCCGACAGAGGACCTCAATTTACCTCGAAAGCATTTCAAGAACTATGCAAAATCGTAGGAATCAAATCATCAATGTCAACCGCTTATCACCCGCAAACAGATGGACAAGCAGAACGAACCAATCAAGAGATCGAAGTCTATCTTCGAATTTATTGCACCGGAGAACCCGAAAATTGGTCTCAACATATTCCCAACATTGAATTCGCCCATAACAACCGCGCTCACACAGTCACCAAAAGAACCCCTTTCTCGCTTCTCATGGGATATGAACCAATTGCCTTACCCCTGAAACACCCGAAATCGAATGTTCCATCAGTATCACAACGACTTGCCAATCTCACGGTTTACCGGTCAGAAGCCTTAGCCGCTCATTCAGTTGCTGCTATGGTTATGAAGGAACGTACCTTCCGGAACTTCAAACCATTCAATAAAGGCGACAAAGTCTGGCTAGACTCCAAAAACCTCCGAATCCCTGGCCTATCACAGAAGTTCAAGGAGAAACGTGACGGACCATTCCGGATCAAGAAAGTCTTATCGCCATTAGTCTATGAACTAGATCTCTCACGGACTAAATGGAAGATACACCCGGTATTCCACGCTGCGCTTCTCGTGAGATATACCGAGACCGAAGCATATGGACCGCCCCACAGTAATCCCCCACCTGACCTGATCGAAGGACAAGAACAATATGAAGTCGAAGCCATCCGTGCCCACCGTGGAAACGGCACTAGACGAAGATACCTTATAAAATGGAAAGGTTACCCCACTTCTGGAAACTCATGGGAACCTGAGTCCAATCTCCGGAACGCACAGACCATCCTCAAAGCCTATAAGAAGCTCCACCAACTTGCCTGAATGCCCGCATCCCACAAACTCGTTCACTTCTCTTATCCCCATTCCTCTAACATTGTCAACGACTCCACTCTCTCTGCATCATACCAACAGCCCATTACTCCTGAACCCACAACCCTCGTACTACCACCTACCTCGGTTCTAATGCGCCCCGGTTACCTGGACGCCGTCCGACCCTCCTTCACAAAAACAAGAATAGAAAAACACTTTATACCCGACTGGCAGAAAGTGTACTCCAACCGTTTGCACGTTCCCACTCTCTCCACCTTCCTTATTCACTGTTTCTACTTCAACCCCGATTACGCACAACAACTAATCGACTACTTCAACACATCCGCTCGTGTCCAACCACCCCTTACTATCACTCGACCCATAACCCGCCACCGCCGCAAACATATTAGTCACTTCGAACCTCAACGTTCAGACCCTTATTGCACTTGCAGTTGCTGCCACTATAACTGTCCGACTCACTCTCTCTAGACAATGCCCCCGTCCCGCACTCAACGACCTTCGCCTCGCATCAACCCCACCCTTCGAACACCTATACCAACCTTTCGACCAACAGACATCAACATCGACCATCTCACCCAAGCAGAATCAAGAAGGGTCCTTAACCTCTTCACCAATCGAACTATTCACCAACGTCTCAGTACCTCGACTTCCGATGCTACCCCTCTACTCACCATCTGGACTCAATTCTACGACATCGCCACCCGCGGTCAAGAGGTCATGGAAACCAATGTCTTTATTGTGGAAGGAGCCCTTCGACTACTCCGATCCTCTCAAACTTCATTCGAAGACGCTCGTCGCTATGCCCTGGACCAATTCCTCACTCACGCACCACCCGCAATCACCGCACCACCAGTCATCGATCTCACTACAGAAGATGAAGTCGTGGATCTCACAAATGATCTCATCAATTCGGTCGGCATTCAAGTCCCTGAACGCCCAGGCCTCGCCGATCGCTTATCGGATCCTATGGAGCTCAAGTCACCAAGCCCTGCATACGAAGTCCACACCACACCACCATCACCAGTCATCAGTCCAAAACCGGACAACAACCCGTTCTCAACCATGGCACTTGATTCTTCGACCGAATGCTCGACGCATACCCCCATTGAACACCAGTACGAACTGGCCGCCTCCACCTGCGAATCTTATACATGTCCATATTGTCATAAACGAGCACCTGGACACATTGCCTCAGAATGCAACGATCATCGATGCGTCTCATGCGGACAACAAGAAGGTCATGACGACGAATGCGCTACCTTCCGAGTCCTCCAACAACGTGTTCAGAGACGTATAAAGGAACGCAACTCCTCTCAAAGCGACTAAAGGACCTGTTGCTTACAACCGGATACCCTATTGGCGTTAATTTCGCCTATATGGCACGTTTTCTTATTTTCTTTATTGGACTTAACTTGTCCCTATAACGGCCATTTTCTCTTCATCTATTAACTGATTTCCACTACGTTTCAATTTAAGAACGGGGTAATGTTACAAATTCTAACTATGTCAGCGGCCCCCTTTTGTTCCGACGGACTCCCGCGACTCCGCACCCTTTGCCCTATCTGTTTCTATTCTTGTCTTTGCTCAGTCATCCTTGTTTCTTATCGTCCAATCCCGGAGCCCCACATGTAACCCTTTGCCCTAACCCTCTGCCCCGCTCCCACACTATTATTAGTAGCCTATTGTCTACGGACCTATTGTTCTCTGCTTATTGTTCACCAGATGTATCTCCACTCCGCAGCTATAGTATATAAACCCCTGTACTTAGCATGATCGAACCCTAAGTTCGATCTCCTTTGTCAAACCCCCCGTCTCTAGTCACACTATACATCTGCTTTATCTCTACTCCACATCGTAGGCCTTTGTCCATACGTAAAGACTCTAAGTGTTGAGCCCTAGCTCCGCTATTAGTCTTAGCAACCAACGTTGCGAAACCCAACTATACGAGACCGTAAGTTGAGACGTAACAATTGTAACGTACTGAGAGGCAATGTTGGTGAGGGTAGGAGGAAAGGAACGATGAACAGTATCGCGTCGCGTCGCGCTGATTTATTCGAAGACAAATTTCCCACGACTACATGTATGTTATAGCGTTCGATTGTTCGATTGTTCGTTCTATTTAATAAGTCTAACTAAAGTCTATCTCATTGTAACAAGTTATTAAAGTCTATCTAGCTATTAAAGTCTATTGCATTAGACGATCTATACATTAGTCCATTTTACCATCCACTGGTCTTGCTCTTTGGTGCGCTATTAAAGCTAATTTGACTATACTGTGAGTCAACCTCAGTCTGCGTTTCCAACGTCGCCCTTTTCTTTGGTGGACTCTGAAGCTCATCCTCCTCATCACCGCTGTTCTGCTCTTCAGCGCTACCCGATCCCTGTTCTTTCTCGCGTCTACGTTTCTCAGAAGCCTTGGCAATGTTGCTGTTGCTGTTGTTGTTGTTGCTTCCGTCACCGTCTATATTGGCATCCTCTATGTCGTCCTCGATGTCGTCAAAACTTTCATCAGCACTCCCCTGATCTTCCTCCTCTTCGTCTTCGGAGTTCTGGAACTCAAAAGCTGTACCTACGTCGGGTTTCTTGGCAAGTTTAGCAGCACCTGCCGAGAGAGGGAAGATTTTTCTGCGGAACGAAACAGCTTTGAACATAGCTATCTAAGAGATAGTAAACGTGCTTACTTTTGCCACCATTTCAGCACATTATTCTCCCAAGTCGGATAAGAGCCGTCAAACATCCCCAAGATGGTATAGTAGAAATTTTTCATGTTGAAGTAGTCGGCCATGGGATCCCAAGCTTCCGACGTACTCAGCGCGAAATAGACCTTTAACATTACATCAGCATCTAGTATCTTTATACCAGAAAAGTCAGCTTACTTGTACGCAAACGTATGCGATAATTTCTGGCGTTATAGTAGACACGTTATGCAAAGCTGCATTCCCAGCGCGAGTTGATTTCGATTTCAAATCTTCGTTCGCTGACGATGGTCCCGTTAGCAGATACTTAGTCGCCTGTTACGCGTAACTTTAACCTCTGTCGTTCATGCAGGGACGACATATTTTACTTACTCTGATGAGGAGGTAGCCATAGAATAGCCCCGGTTTCGTACGGCCTTCCACATATTTGTCCATATCGTACACATATGCGGGAAAAAAGGTCTCATCTATGATCTTCTTGTTTGAGAGAACTTGCAATCGAAAACTAGAAGATAGGATTAGAACCGTGTGTTACACACAAGATATTAGTGAGCTGACCGTTCTTTCTTGACTGCGTTGCCCTTATACTTGATTGCTATTGCTGGAGGCATAAGTAGGTCGGCGATATAAGGATGGTTGAAAGCCCCGACCGCCCTTCCCAGAGCCTTTGAGCGTTGAAATCATTGGCTGAAGTGTAGCATTTATGTCTTTAGAAATTAAAGGTACTATCCCATATTTGAGAGCATTGGTATCGTCAGCTCGCGCAGCGTTCGCAGACGCCGATATCTAGAAGATCGAGGACATAAATCAGTAAGATTCGGCATACGATGGATAGGTTTCTTCTCCATCTCACCATTTTCGCGAACTTTGTCTTAACCCTGGCGCTGCCAAGCCGTACACTATTAAGGTATCGTACTGTTTCCTCACTGTTTTCTGCCACACATGCTAGATAATCAAGGATGTCCTCGAATTTGTTTAGCTCTTGTTCGGTACTACAGACGAATTACATATGAGATCTCATAAGCTGTGGTACAGTACTAACTGACTTACAATGTAGCCCTGATAAGCTTTTCTTGCTTCAATTCGGCCTTGCTCATCGGAATTCCTTGCTTCCTTTTATGCAGAATATCCTTTACCGTGGTCATCCTGTTTATCTTCAAGAAAATGACAAAGCCGCGTGGAATCCACCGTGCTGCACCTTTGAGATAATCGGCAGCGGTGATCATTCTACCAAAGAGTTGTAACATCAGCTAACTATATGTGACTGAGTATATGCGGTTGTAACGTACTCATCTTCATCCGAATCACAGTCTTCGTCGTCAACCCCAGCAGAGAGTCTCGTTGAAGATTGAGTCTGGACTTCCGTTGACTCTCTCAAGGTGTCATCGGAGTCGACGCTGAAAACAAGTAGTTTTGAGGGTGAGCGGGTGTGCAGCACAAGACCTATGTAGGTACAAAGGTAGAATAGATAGAAGGCAAAGAAGGAGAAGACAAATGAAACAAATAAGAACCGTCCGTCCGTCCGTCCGTCCGTCCGTACGAGACGACCACAGAAACTCAAACTGTCCGACCACCGTCCGCGCCCGTCCGCCGAACAACTCTCGAGACCAGCAGCTCAAACCAACTCCCAGTCCAACCCTCAGGCTATCGAGCGTCCGTCCGTCCACTAAGTGAAAACCACAAAATAACAATTCCACCCGTGGCCCGTGGATCCTTGGTCTTGCTGAACGGACACCGGCTGGTAGGATGAGCCTATGCTCAAGCTCTCACCGGTCCGCCGCTCTTCGTCCTCGTTCGCACACGCACACAAAATAGATGGTGGTGGTAACCAAGAGAAAGCTAAAATTTTCACACGGTGTACATGAAGTGACTAACACAAGTTAATATCGCGTGTGAATCCGGCTATCCCAGCCACACTTCTACACCCGTTCCCCGAGTCTCCCGCGCCACCCCTTTACTTCCCACGCCACGACCCATAATATGCGTACGCACAAGTCCCTTTACTGTCTGTCCTTCGTCCGTCCGGCCGTCCGCTTGTACACTCGTACGTCGGACACATGCATTGTTCGTTCGTTCATTTGGCCGCAAACACCAGACTGCTCATATGCTCGTCGCTCGAACCACTTGTTCGTACGCGCGTCATCCGAGCACTCATATGTGTGTGGCCGGCCCGTCCGAACATTGTCTGTTGTCCGCTCGTCCGCCGGATGATGTTCTTCTCCTTTTGCGCGGCCGGTACCGTTTTCCCTGGCTCATTCGCTGGCGGACTTGCATCTATTATCTTCGGACTGTGCTCTCTGGCCTTTCTGGACGTGTTCTGCCTGGCTTTGCTGCCCCGGACTCGCTCGGACTCGTTTGGATATGTTCTTGTGCGCCGGACTTGCTGCTCGAGCTTCTCTGGCTTCGGACTTGCTCTGTTATTGCTGCTGCTGGATCTGCTGCGAACACTGGATGAAATCCAAGTGTTACAACGCGTCCGCTCGTGCGCGCTGGGGTTGCGTGCGTAACACGGACAGTCTGGCTTTGAGTAGCGGCAGGAGCATTAGCCTTAGAGATTTGCTTCGATTTGTTGGCCATTGTATTATCGTTTGTTACTGCTTCGGCGCTGGTGCTGGTGGTGTTGCTGGTGTTGGTGCTGGTGTAAGAGGGGATACGACAAGGACAAGTAAATGAAGTCGCGAGAATATTAGAGACGCAGTAGTCACGTGCAATAAGTCATGTGCACCTGTCAAACGCGTAAACTTCTATGTCAAACAAGCCTGACCGCGGTCGCGCATAACTTAGTCTCAATCCCCCTCCCAAATATTCATTGACTCCTTCTTACCTTCGAATACAATGCCTAGTGGTTCGAATCAGTGCTGGGAATGTGGAAAGCTAGTCAAAACAAGCGACCGTGGATTTTGGCAGCATATGGACAGGTGCCCGGGGAATCCTACATCCAAAGGTCGCCGCAGAGAAACAAGACCAGCAAAGAAAATCAAAATAACACTTGAGAGCGACAGCTTTCAGGCTGATCAGCTAGTGAATTTGCCAGCTGTGAGCAACATCGAACACGTTTTATTATAATTTGGTTGAACTCACTAGCATATATCTAGGTTGAAGCTCAGACAGACGAAGTCGCGTTGTTCGACGAGCATGAGGGTCAGACAGACAGAATTGCATTGTTTGATGAACCGCTGGTCATAGAAGGAAGCAAGAGGAATAGACGAGGAACCACCATTTACAAAGACTTTTATCCATCTAGTACTACGCCGACACTAGCCCACGTCGAGACCGCTGTCTGAGTCCGACCGCAACTCGAACTTCCCATGGAGCCCCCGACCTCTATACCAGACAGGACACACAAGACCGAAGTTAATGAGTTTGGGTTATATTGCAAATATCCAAATCCCCCAACAAATGATCCAGACCATCCTCCAGCTACTCAGGCGAATCGGTCGAAAAAATATACCAATCTCTGGACAGGCCCGAAAGCACCTTTCCCCAACATTACGAGCTTCAGAGTGTGTCATTGGGGAAACTCTGGACAAACCAACAAGAGTGAAGCTGAAATCGATCGCCTTGTGCGGGAGGTTATATTAGCAGAAGACTTTAATCCGCAGGATCTCGCTTCGTTCCGGATGGGTCGTGCTAATGCCGCTATCGATTCTTACAATCAACAGTCGGATTTGGTCGAAGACGGTTGGATCGAAGCAACTGTTAAGTTACGGCCACCAGCAGAAGGGGTGAAACACTCTAAGGAAGAGGCTTTCCCAGAGATAGAGGTCGACGGACTCTTCTACCGTCCTATAGTCGAGACAATTAAGGAGACTCTGGAAAGCGACAAAGCATATGCTCTTCATTCAACGCCTTATCAAGAGTTTTGGCTTCCAACCGAAACTTCAGAACCTCAGCGTGTTTACGGGGAGCTTTACGCCTCAGACGCATGGTACAAAGCTCACGAAGACCTACAGACCTCGACGCCAAAAGATGACGGGATAGAGAATGTCGTCCTCCCCCTCATGTTTTGGTCTGACTCAACGCACTTGACAAACTTTGGGTCGGCTTCACTTTGGCCGTTATACATGTTCTTAGGTGGACACTCGAAGTACACTCGCGCAAAGCCCACGTCAGGAACAGGTCATCATCTCGCTTATATTCCATCATTGCCAAAAAACATTCAGGATATTTATGTATCACTGTTTGGAATGTGTGCATCGTCGGCCGTGATCACCCACCTCAAGCGAGAGTTGATACACGCCGTCCTGATGATTGTTCTGCTCAACCCAGAGTTTATCGAAGCATATAGAGAAGGCATTCTTGTCACTTGCATTGATAAAATTATTCGACGCTATTACCCTCGCTTCTTTACTTATTCCGCAGATTATCCCGAGAAGTACGTCTTGATGCTCAAAATTTCCAATACCCTTACTGACACCATAATTATACGAACAGAATCTTACTAGCTTTGATCAAATACCTTGCTCGATTTCCATGTCCAACATGTTTCATTGACATTAAGGAAATCCACCAGATGGGCACAGTAAAAGATGAACGTAATCGAGCGAGATTGAGAGTCGACGATGCCGCAAGACTAATGGCAATCGAAAAAGCAAGGAAAGAGATCTTCGTAAAAGGTCATGCAGTCAATAGCAAGAAAGTTCAAGATAAACTCGACGCAATTGGATCGCTGTTACCAATACACAATGCCTTTTCGACTTTGCCCGATGACAACTTCAATTTATATCGACTATTCGTTCCCAACCTTCTGCACGAATTTGAATTAGGAGTTTGGAAGTCGATTTTCACCCACCTCATTCGACTACTCGTCGCTGCTGGGGGCAACGCTGTGACAGACCTCAACAAGAGGTACAGACAGGTACCTACGGCTGCAACTATCAGAAGGTTTTCAAACAATGCATCTGCAATGACAAAACTCGCAGCTCGGGATTTTGAAGACCTACTTCAGTGTTCGATGCCCGTCTTTGAAGATCTACTGCCAGAGCCGCATAACAAGAATGTTCTTGATCTTCTCTTTTCACTTTCAACCTGGCACGCACTGGCAAAACTTCGTTTGCACACAGAGACTACAGTTACTTTACTCGAACTGGAAACGAAGCGCCTTGGACGACTAGTTCGGAAGTTCAAGAAGAACACTTGCGCGGTTTACGACACGAAAGAACTACCAAAGGAGACAGCTACTCGTGGGCGAAGGACAGCTGCATTAGTTAAGAAAGGTGCGGCTAAAGGACAGGGAAAGGAGACGCTAAAGTCAAAAGGTAAAACGCTCAACATCAACACGTTCAAATTCCATGCGTTGGCAAATTACCCTCCATTCATCCGTCTATATGGCACATCTGACTCGTATAGCACACAAATTGTGAGTTTAGTCATTTCATCTATTTCATATGCTAAGAAAGAACTAGGGTGAACTCATGCACAAATGGTTGAAGCAATTTTACGCCCGTACAAACAAAAGAAATGCGACATTCCAGATATGCCTTCTAGAAGAGCGACAGCGAGCCTTGCAGAAAGCAGCGACAGATCTCCGGCCTTCAGACCTCGCAGATAGCGGGCCACAACTACCGTATACAATCTCACTATCGAAGAAGAATCCAATCAACCTCTGCAAATGGATAATCGACAATAATGCCGATCCAGCCATTCAAGATTTTGTTCCTAAGCTACGGAAGTTCATGCTATCTAAGCTGAACTGTGGTGACCAACCGGGGAACATCCAGTTCAGAAACAATTGCATTTATCAACATTTGGTTCTTAAAATAAACTATACGATATACAACATCCAGCGTAATAGCGACTCTGTTAATCCGAAGACACATCCAGATATCATGATACTCAAAAAATGCGCAGCTAACAACGTGCATCCATACGAGTATGCACGCGTAATTGGTATCTTCCACGCCGAGGTGACGTACCTAAGGCCCGGAAACCAAACGCACGAGTTCACGCCCATACATTTTCTATGGATTCGCCGATTCGAGTCCATTTCAGAAGAACCATTTGACACCAATTGCTTACCGAAACTGAAATTCTTCGACAGCCAACACCCTATGGCATTTGATTTTCTTGACCCCGGACAAGCTACAAGGGTAGTCCATATGATTCCGGCATTTTCTCATGGGAAACATGAACAAGTTCTTCGGGAATCAGTTGCAAATGTGTCAGAGGAAGAAGATTGGCGAATGTACTACATTGGTTTCTTTGCCGATCGAGACATGTTCATGCGTTTCAGGGGCGGTGGTATAGGCCACAAGGGTACAAGGCAGTTCGACGAATACTTGCTTTCAGGAGGAAAAAAGTTAACTTCGGACGAACCGCAAGGCGAAGAAGATATGAGTGATGCCAACGAAGACGAAGACAAAAATGAAACGTCAACCTCCAAAACAGGCGCACCAGATGACGGTCCAAGCTCTGGTGATGAATCAGAAGATGAATCAGATTGTGTGGAAGAACCAGACGCGGAAGAGGTAGACTCAGACTCAGACTCAAACTCGAGCTCAGATGTTGACATGGAAAGTGAAAGCGGTGATGAGGGTCTCTTCGGTTTTGCAGAGTTATAGGAGGAAAGCTCAAGCACAAGTTCAAGCACACATGGAGAGGTACGTTGCATATCACACATATTTCGAAGGCGTTTTAAATGATTCTTAATCATTGCGCAGGTAACTAAACAAAATACATGAAACGACAACCACAGGCTTAATATAACAAGTGCGTTGATATTGAGTCGACTATGGAAAGGTAGTCAACAGTTGATTAAAATGAGAGAGATCTAAACTAACCAAGATTCGCAGTTGACGTTGAGCGAACTAATCGCCAACTCTAAAGCCAAAGCTGAAACTGCGCAAGTCGACGGATTAAACAGATCGACCATCGATTGACCAATGCAAGTTTACGTTGAGCGCCTGCAGATACAATACAATGAACAAGACACTCACTTAAACCCCATCGCATCTTCATCCCTTCAGCCTCACTACATTCTTTCATTCCCTCATTCCCTGCGTCAGACCTTCATTTCACAATACGACAAGCTAAAAAACTCACCTATTATCCCTTCCTAGTTGAGTCGCCTGCAGTTTGACAACGAAGGACGCGCGTCCTAGCATTGTCGTGCTGCGGGGTGGTGGAGGGAGGGAGAGAGGGAATGATAAGATCAAGCACCGAAGGCTTGACTCATGATGAGGGCGCAAGTCAGAGTTTGATTATTAATGATGGACACGCCCTCAGCCCATTCTTGGTGCTTCCTCTTCCCTCTCTTCCTCGTCCTCCCCCTCCTCCTCTCCCCTTCCATGGTCTGACAATGCTAGGACGCGCGTCCTTCGTTGTCAAGACCAAGGAGCCTCAAGATCCTTAAGGTGAGTGTATTCGTATACTTTTGGGAGGAATGTCTAGCTGACTCAATATCAACGCACCCTTTACTATTGTCGTGCTTGTGAAGTCGCGATGATATTAGATTTAAGGTGAGTCTACCCGCACATATGTTTAACAAACATATACTGACAGACGGAACTAGATAAAGACACAAGATTTGCTGTTGACCGGTCGGACTTGAGGGCTGGTTTGCACTTGGTATGAGGCTAGAGGCGCGCCATTAGCGGAGGACGGACGGGGCATTTTCTTTTCATATAATGTATCTCGTATTAGCAAAACAATTAACTATGTTATGCAAAACCAAAAAAACCTGCGCGAATGTGTGAAGAAGAAGACAAAGTCAAAAACATGGCAAGAGAGTCATCGACAGTCCTATAGTCGACTCAACATTGAGGATTAATCAGAAACTTCCATAAATGGTACATGTGAGGCGATTGTGCCTCGATCGAGATTGATCGCATAATTAGACTTTTGACTTATTTGAAATGTCAGACTGTTCCAGCGCAGTTGATTGAATGTTAGACACATTATCTACCTTCCTGAGTATCTGTTTAGACCGGAGTTGAGAGAGTGTTAGACACAAAAGTCACCGTTGAATTGATACATCAGTCTACACATCATAAGTCTACATGAAAGGTGCTTTTTGCACGTTAACTCGAAGGCTCGGGGCCGTTTTTTTGACTTGTACAATACAACATAAGCTCTGAGACCCTACTTCCTCACTTTCAATTTCTTCAAGACCTTCACGGCGTGCGACTGATGCGGTCTCCCATGTTTATCCCAGACAGTAGTAGTCAATGTTAAGGTACGCATCTGTATAATTTGAGCTTAATTGGCGAGACAAGATCAAGTACAAGCAAGACAACACGCACATTTATGTCGTCCATCTCATCCGAGCTTGGCAAATGTACGGAACCAACATGGGCATGTTTGTCGTAGAGCCTGAATAAAATATGATTCTGTTTATCCGATTTAGACTTGTGTGGGCCATTGCTGGGCAGATTATGAGTCGAATTTATTAACTATATGCTAGAGGAATCACGTACCATATCTTGATAGCGTCAAACTTCGTTCCGACGCGTTTAAGTCCCAGACCAGCTTCCATGCAAACTTGCTCGAGTTTGGCCTTCTTATCCGGATTACTGTTGTACATGGTCTTGTCGCTGAACGTCAAAGTAAAGGTCTTCGAAGACATAGAGGTATCTGCGCTAGTCTTAGAGGAGGAGGTCAAGGCAATGGGACGCTGCTAGTCGTAGAGGAGGAGGTCAAGGCAATGGGACGCTGCTAGTCGTAGAGGAGGAGGTCAAGGCAATGGTACGGACGCTGCTAGTCTTAGAGGAGGAGGTCAAGGCAATGGTACGGACGCTGCAGTTGCGTGCACAGCTTGATCAATGGGCGTCTATAGAATAGATTGACTATTTTCGTATTTCCTTGCATATTATAGTGTACACGGCCTACATATGAAGAACAAGACAAAGACATAGCAAGAGGATCGACGACAGTCCTATAGCCGACTCAATATTAAGGATCAGGACTTAAGAAGCAAATAGAGCTGAACTAGCTGCTTCATTAGCTGCTCTAAGCTTCGCAGTCTTACCTTTGAATCGATTGAGAGACTTCTCCCAATGAGTGGCTGTTTTTGCGTCGAATGACCGTGACTTGATCCCATCGAGACGTTTTCGGTACCAAGTCTCGCAGTCCGAAGGCCAATATTCGACATGATAGCCACTCCGCGCCCATGTATGACGTTGAGGCCACCATGATAATTCCGTGTTGGGAGTGTTTTCTGACATTAGATATGAATGAGAATGAAATTTGTTATGAAGTAAAGCTTTCACCTGTCCAGATTCTATAAAACCCAACGATAACTCCAAGATCTTGCTGAGTTAAATATGTCGGCTCCATATCCATGTCTTCGGGGGTAAAGTAAGACTCGACCTCAGTCGACTGGCCCATATCGAATAGAGCGTCGAGTGTCAGTCGCCAAATAATGCCCCCTTGCATGAGTGCTGCTCGTACCACCGTACGATCCGACAACAAATTATTACGGCGCTTGACATAATCCTGATAGTCAATCCAGTTGGGCTTGAAATTTTGTGAACGGAAACCGAGTCCGTAGGGAACCATCGCTTTATTTTCAAACGGGTTCGTGCCTTCAACCAGTGTGCCAAGGTGAAATTGAGATCCCTGACGGCAGAAGTGCGACGCAAGTGTAAGGACTGAAGTGACTTTGCCTGGGATTCGGTGTACCTGAGCCACGTAAGACGCAGAAGGAACATAGATACGCAATGAGGGATCGCTTGAGTGTATCAAGAAAAAACCTCCATCCAATGTTTGGTCCTTCGTCCATGTGAATTCTTGCCAATTGAATCTGCTATGGTTTCCTCTGCCTAGATCATACAAGGCTGCCAGTACGTTTTGATATCCTTGGAGGAGAAACGTAATAAAATGTTGAGCCTTTAGTTTCATCTGTTTGATTCGACAAGATATTGTGCAAGTTCTGCGGCCGTTATGGGGTTCGAAGGTGGTGTGTACTTGGAGCCAGCATCGTTAAATCCGTATATTGTATACAAGACATATTCTGTGCTGGGTACTTGAACGTCGGTGGCAACTGGGTCTTTTTGGTTGAATGCTTGCGCCAGCATCGACTGCATCGTTTCACCGATATCCCCAGACGGGACTTTGTCGTCGGAGAAACTTGGTAACTCTGAGTCTTGATGTGATTCGTCTACAAAGTCTACTGAACTTGAAGGTGTTGCCTGTAACTCAGAACATAGGTCCCACTCGTTGTGTACACTATTATAACGTATTTGGTGAATGCGATACCTGCGCCATACGTCGCGAACTTCGTAGATGGGTAAATGTGTGCGCACGTATTGGCCTGCAGACCGACGAGAAGGCATCCACACGAAAAATAGCACGTCCTCCGGCATGGGACGCTCGAAATCTGGATTTGTGAGAAAGTGCGATGCTTCCAATGCGCGTACATTATGACGTATTCCATCCGCTTGAGACTCGTTTTTCAGAAGGCGTGCCAGCTGTCTATCTTGACGGGCAAAAAAACTCTCGACCGTGTCTGAGAACCTCTGTCGAGTCCTTGGATTGGTAACTGTCAATATACGAGCCATCGGAACATGGTCGGGAATTTTATTGTAATTGTCTTCAGTGATACGCAAATATGCTGGAAGCGATTTGTCTGCATTGGACTTTCGTGTCATCAAGACGTAGACTGGGACATGGTAGCGGATCAATGCTTGCAGTATATGCCCAGTATTGAAAATTGACCAATCGATGTAAGTCCCGACGCGCAAAGACATCGCTCGAACGTATGAATGTTCGCAAAATAAATTCATCCATACGTAGTCGATGTTGTATTTTTCTGCCAACTGCGTCACCCACAAAGGAGTCACCCCCGAGTCAGGTTGGTACTTTGAGTGCACCTCAACAATTGCAATCGCGTAATTAAGATAAGCCATCAAAGGTATGAAGGCATTTCTGGAGTTTGTTATTCGACGCATGGCAAGATCCTTCGAAGGATGTTCTGCCAGGTAACCCCACGTGCGAGGTGGTTTAAATTTTTCCATGCTTAGTGGGTGAGGGGCCTTGTTCATGGACAAAAGCCTCTCTGCCATATGTTCGATAGTCCACTCCAGGTCCGCCCATTTTTTTTGAAAGGTTGGCTCCAAGGAGTAAGATTCTCCGTCGTGCACCAGAGGGAAAAAATGGTTATTTGAGCCTGCCAAGCAGCCAAATATGTCGCCAGACCAGTCCGCATATCTGGCACAGAATCCCATGAATGGGTATTTGTCTGAGAAATGCTGCGCCGAAGTAAAGCATTGTTCAGGGTATATGAACTCCATCTTTTGTGGCACATTCGGGGGAACCGGCGTGTTGAATGAAACGACAACGCTAGTCCCGTATTTGTAGAGCCATCGAGCGGAGAGGATCCTCTTAAGAAGCTGATCATTGATTCAGTATTGCTAGCCAGATGAAAGCGCAAAATTCTCTTACTTCAGTGTTCTCGGGCGTTGCCTTTTTCTGAGTCTGGTTATTGTCTCAGTACACTGGCTTGGTGATAAAGATCAATACTCTTACTGTCGACATTGAAAGTGATCTGAGTGTTGTGCAATGATCAAGCAAGACTGTTAAGACGAAAGGAGGACGGACAGTGCGACGAGGGCGACGTGGGTACTGACTGACGGCGAGCAACCTTTGTTGGGCATTGTGTCCCATCGACGAGCCTTCTTCGATATCTTTAGGCAACTATAGATAGTTGCGGGTAGACAGTCTAGGCCTCTGCGTACTTGAGCATGCTTCTGCACAATAATATGTGTCACAATCTCGTCGACAGGCAGTTTCGTATTCTGTTTGATACTGTTACGCATCAAGCTGCGTACCCTTGTTTACGCCTTGTTTGTTTTTCACTTGACTTATTCTCCCACGTCTATTCTATGCATATGCGTACACATATGCATCATCCTTTCATCATACTTTCATCATTACTCCACTTCTCCACTTGCTCCACTACTCCGTAGTTGTACTACTCCACTCTCCGACCGGACGATGTCATCCAGTCCTTCCTTCCGACGGACTGACATCATTTACTCCACCTTCCGACATCATACTCCACTAATCAGAGCCACTTAGTACGGACTCACTCCACTTCGCCCCACTATGATGTAACTTCCTTCGGAGACCTCTTTTGCTCCACCCTATTGTTCTCTACAGTATATAAGTGCATGTACATAGGCCCCAGGTTGACACTCAAGTCAATCCTCCTATAGTCTTTTACAATCACGTACCAAAGACTCTGTTCATCCACGACTTCCAGTATAAGAGACCCTCACAAAGCGGACCCTCTCATACTGTACCTTGCTACTTCACCCAACAACGCTTTGGTCACTTATCATTTCCGTGATAAGTCCATCGAAGCCGTGAACGTAACAATTAGGATTGACTTCTTTCTCAACTGAGATCGATCTCAACTCCGACACACTCCTCCTCATTCCACAGCAGGAATTAAACGGCAACCCCTACGTATTTCAATCCGGAATACTTGACAGTTAAGCATCTCAACTGGCCATTGGATACTAACCATCAAATAGGAACGAAAGACATACGAACGACAGTACAATCGAACACACCAAGCATACAGTGTACCCACACTTATCTTGGAAGGAAGCAATAGGAAACGATCAAAGAACTAAGCAGGTTCACGCCAGAATTTACGGTCCTTGTTACGCGTTTGGTTGTGTGATAGCGTGAAGAAGAGGATAGCGACCCAATCAAGCAGCTTAGCCACGTCCAACGTAACTCGAAGAGAAGAAGGAAGCAGAGGAACAGTCTAATCCACTAGCGAAACTGCAACGCGATACAGGCACAACCCTCACTCGTTGACGACTGCAATACATGGTGAACATCGAAACAGCACATCGATTATCCAGCGAACCAAAGGAAGAAAGAAGGACGAGCATATACGAAGAGTCGAAGTACACTCACGTATATCTTTACAAAGTAGCTCAAAGGGACGATAACCCGAGGAACTGCCCAACCTGAGGATCACATTACTACTCGCCGATTGTACAGAAATACCGTTGGAAAGTGTGATAAGGATTAACATCCTTAGCCCCGTTTCCATCTACGACTTACAACAACCCATTCATAATTCCGACACACCCCCTCACGACCCCTCCGAACTTGACGAAAGCAGAATATCACATTCGCAGGATTACTCCGAGTACGAACACCGAGGAACAGCTGATCACGAAAGCCTCTACGATCAAGTAGTACCCCCTCGACTTGAACAAGAAGTTACTCAAGCAACCTACGCATACTCCGAAGAAGAAGGTTCTAATTTCGAGAACCCCGAGCACACTTGGAACCAAGTATCCGAAGAACATCGACTACTACCTCCAGTAACTCCCGATCGACCCATCCCACAAATTACTACCCCTCCAGGAGTCCAACGAATTCTACAACCCTTTCCTCAACTTCAAACCCCTACAACTGCCCAAGGATCTCGCGAACGTCTACAGCATCTTAGACGAGCGTTCCAAAGGACTCGACGCCGCATTCATAACTCCCTTACTCAACCAATCAATCAACCTGGCGAATCAAGCACCAGCTCAAGACGTTGATAGATTAATTGAAGAGAACCACCACTTTCTAGTTATCAGCGGACTAGACCATCAAATCCGAGAGCAATACCAACACGACCCCCAATACTTCCAAATCCTCGTACACACCCGATACTATCAACCCGTTAATTGGAAACTTCGATACAACATCTTTTGGCACGAAGGCAAACCATACATACCCATTGGTTATCTCCGCCCACTGCTCATTAAGATTGTTCACGAAAACTTGGCAAATCAACTCAAACATTACTCCGAGGAAGAAACACTCATTAACATTCTCCACCTTTTCTATTGGCCCGGACAACGGAACGACATCGCAAACGTTGTACAGAACTGCATCTGTCAGATTCTCCAAACTCCAGCTCCGAGCAGGACTCTTACACCCCCTCCTCACGAACCCGACACCGCTCACTGATTGAGTTCAGTAAAGACGTTAAACTGGCACCCAAAGTACCTCCGAAACCCACAACGAAACCTCCTGCAGTACAACCCCTTCCCACAGGAATTCAAAGACCCGCCAACGCATTCTTTGACACTGAACAACGAATCTGGTTTAGAGTCCGAGAAAACCAAGAACGAAGTTATCTCTACTATTCAACCCAAAGAAACGAGTGGAGAACTCTTACAAGCAGATCTGAAATACCGCAAGCCTATCATAGCTTGAACGCCTGGTATCAAGCCATCGAACCCACCGAACAAGAATTAATATCCATCAATCGAGGACTCAATCCAACAAGACATAGCAGCCGACTTAATTCACCAAGAGTACCCCTCACTCGATTACCATCACCCACTCCTTCACAGCGCACACACACATCAGTTGTCACAACTGAACCACCAATCGTTACAACACCCGTTCCATCGACATCACTTGTTCCTGACCCACCAAAAACAGAAGAAAAGCCAATACTACCAAAACCCAAAGAAAAGACACCAATATCTGCAGTACCATCAATCACATTATCATCTATAAAACCCGAGGACGAAAAACCCAACACTGGTAAAGGAAAAGAAAAAGAAACCGAGTTCACAGACAAATTACACGGGCTACGCATCGACACCCAATTCGAGCAAGGATCTACCTGGTACCCCTCATTTACTGCACCACCTACATCCGAATACCCGAAGACCTACGCTACCCAGGAAGTACAGACCGACCTTACTCAAAACCAAATCCATACTCCAAAGGAATCAAGCGAAGAAGAAGACACAAGCGAAGGATCTACATCAGACACAAGCGAAGGATCTACATCGGCTAACGCTAACGAATCTTCCCGAAACTCTCCTACACCGCCACCAGTAGCAGACGACGAAGAAGAACCCGATCTCGCTAACGAACCACCACATAACCCTCCACCGCCACCATCTCCTTCAGACCCCGGATCTCCAGCCGAAGTTGCAATGGCCGATCAAGCCGATCACGTACCCCGAGGCACCGGAGCAAATAAACCTTTTAACTTTACAGGTAACCGACGCGAAGCTAGAAGATGGCTATCAGTAATTGAAAACTACTTGGCCCTGAACGATGGAGACTATGAGACTGACCAACGCAAAGTTCGATTTGCTATCTCATACATGACCGATGGAACCGCACTCGATCTTGCAGTTGCCATCACCAACGAGCAACAAGCACTCGATGCATGGAACCTTACATGGAACGCATTCAAGACCCGATTCAGACAACAGTTCATCTCTACAGACAGTGTTTCCGACGCATTCAAGGAACTCCAGAATATCAAGCAGCAACCAAACGAGAAAGTTGACGATTACATTCATAAATTCCAACGCTTGGCAAGAGAAGCAAACATCAATGAATTTACAGTCCTATACGCCATATTCAAGAATGGACTACTTCGACAAACCAAATCAGCTTTACTCCAGAAGGATATTCCAGTACCCGCCGATGGAGCACAGACTATGGACCCATACTACGAAGCAGCTAGGAAAATTGGCAAATCATTGGAAGAAGTTTACCAAGAATTCAGACCCTCGAATCGACTCCGTGACCGATACGGAAAACCCTTCGAACGAACTTCGTACAAGCCACGATCCAACCGATTTCACAGACGCCGACTTAACGAAATGGACATAGACTCTGACTCCGAACCAGAGCCAGAAGAACCCGAAACTTTGGAAGAATCTTTCAAGTTGTACGCGATGTACTTCAAGAAGCTTAGCGATGAAGAAAAGCGAAAGGCACAGAAAGACGGACTTTGTTTCTTTTGTGGAAAAGCAGGACACTTCGCAAACAAATGTCCTACTCGACCAGCACGACCTGATAAATTCAGGAAGCCCTTCCGAAAATTCCACAACAACTTCCGACGGAATAACGGACGCTTCAAGAAGCGCAACATCAACTCTATGGATCTTGACAACGAACCCGAAGACCCGGACGATTTAATCGCAGAACGCGCGATTCAAATCCACGAAATGATGACCGGACTTAATGGACAAGAACAGGAAGCATTATTCGACATGCTAGATGAAATGCCCGATCCGAACGATGATAATGAAGACATGGACGATGATGATGGAAATTTTTGATCAGGCCCGAGTTGGTTAATCCGATTCAACTCAACACCATCACAATCGATGGGAACTCTCGCTCATTTTGCATACCACTCAAGATACTCGTAAACGGACACCCTCACACTCTCACTGCTCTACTTGACACCGGAGCACAACTCAATTTCATCAACTCGAAACTTGCATCAAAACTCGGAATAAACACGCAGAAAATCACGAAACCCATACTCGTCAGTAACGCCGATGGAACACTGAATACTCAAGGAAGTGTTACCAAACGAACTCGACTCAACATTATGCACCCCCATGCACTCTCGACTATGTTCTACCTCACACATATCCCAAAGGACAACATCATACTAGGTCTACCATGGTTCAAGCAAGCGAAACCACGCATAGACTGGGGAAACGATGCGATCACCATAAACAAAATTACTATCTCAACTCGTATGGAACAAGAAAAGAAACGGAAACTACCTCCGCCAGAAAAGCTCAACATCCCAAAGGAATATATGCCCTATGCCGACATTTTCTCTGAAAAAGAAATCCAAACATATCCGCCAGCACGACCCTATGATCATCAAATCAAAACAAAACCCTCTTTCGTACCAAAAATATTTCCAACCTACAACACTCCTTACCACCAAAGACCAATACTACGCGAACTCATCAATGACCTTCTCAGCAAAGGCTTCATTAAACCTTCCGATTCACCTATGGCATCCCCACTATTTTTCGTCAGCAAGAAAGATGGAACCCTCCGACCGATCCAGGACTATCGATATCTCAACGAACATACAATCCGCGATGGATTTCCGATACCGAATACGCAAACGCTCCTGAATCAACTACATGGATCCAAGTACTTTACTACTCTCGACATCCGGCAAGGATACCACAACATCCGAATCAAGGAAGAAGACCAATGGAAAGCCGCATTCCGATGCGAAGAAGGATATTACCAACCGACAGTAATGTTCTTTGGATTATGCAACTCACCCGCCACCTTTCAACGTTTTATGAATGACATACTTGCAAAGCAAATCAACGCCAACAAGTGTATTGTCTACATGGACGACATTATGATACATGCAGCCACTCTCGAACAACTTATCTCGAATACCCTTGAAGTTTTCGAAGTTCTCAAGGAACACAAACTAGAGCATGACACGGGTGGAGGTCACCCGCAGGTACCCGTGGGTACCTGCGTCAAAAAACCTGCGGTTCCGGGTGCACCCGCGCGCAGGTACCTGTTTCCCACGGTTACCTGCGGGTCCAGGTATGGCTTTTTTTGACCCAGGTACCTGCACGGGTACCCGCAGGTACCTGTACGAGCACGTGACCTCAGTACGTGAGCGACGAACGCAACGATGTACCATTACTTCTCCTACACTCTACTCGACATGTACCACTCTCTAAGTTTCCTTTATAGATCTCGAAGCTGCCTACTACGATGACAACCTCAAGTCCGATGTCGCCTCCGCGCCAAACCGGGACGGGAATGGTTTGAAGGGCGATACGAAAACCGTGACGCTCTGGTCGGGCAGAGGCTCGCCTCCCTCCATACACGGGCGCGACTCAACCGCGACTGGCGCTGGTTTGGAGAAGACCCATGTGCTAGACGCCAGTGCTCAACAGACGATGGAAGCACGCTGGACTTTAGCGACGTGACACAGACGGCCGGAGCAGAGGAAATGGCGGAACTTGGGAAGGGAGACGACTTGTTGGATGAGTGCCGTATCTTAGGTTCGTCCTTTTCAACCATGTTCAAAACAAAGTGGCTTAATGTTACTATCCTAGCTTACAACCATGCTGTCTTTGGAGATCCTTAAGCTCGTCGACACGGCCACGACTGTCCGGCCTTTCCTATCGAAGCTTCTCCCTGGTCTCATCAAGAATAACGACACCATCGGTGATCCTCCGCCCGTGGTGTCGTGGAACGTACGATTGCCACCCTGCGTCAGGTTGGGGAGGTCCCGACTGGCGATGGTACCGACCTTCCGCCGCTGAGGCCAGTTCACTCGCAAACACTCTCGTGGGTATCAACAAGAAGGCTGGCGCAAGCCCTGTACCCTCAACATCAGATGTCGTCGTCATTTACGTTTCGCGCCTGTCTGTTGCGCTTGTTCGCAACAAGAACTTCAACAACGGCGAGTGGCAGTCTCTTTCACCTTATCTTGCTCTAGTCACCTCATCTCCGGAGCCTCCTACGATCACCGCTGACTTCGTGGTCCGCTGTTCTGAGGGTGGTGAAGACGAGGAGGTCGCTGAGGATGAAGAACCAGCTGAACTGTAGCAGAGAGAAACTCTTCAGTCGCCGACGAAGGACACGCAGAGAAGGCGTCAAAGAGTCGAGGTACGGGTCGTACAGGGTGCGAGGATGTGGCGGAGTATATGTTGGTGTAGACGTGCGAGGCACGCTGTAGGTACGAAGACACATCCAGGCTAACCTTTGAAACTACTGACATTACCTGCAGGTGCCAACAGGTACCTGCGTTACCCGCAGGTATCAGGTCCAGGTAGACCCGGACCTGTTTCCCACGGTTCCGGGTCGGATCCAGGTAGGACTTTTTTTGACGCAGGTACCTGTGTTCGCGGGTCACAGGTACCCGCGGGTGTACCCGTGTCATGCTCTAACACAAACTATATCTCAAACCCGCCAAATGCCGATTTCATCAACTAGAAGTCCCATTCCTTGGCTACATTATTTCGGAATCACAGATCAAGACCGACCCAACAAAGATACAAGGAATTGTTGACTGGCCTACTCCGAAGAATCTACGAGACATACGATCATTCACAGGATTTACAAACTTCTACAGGCGATTCATCCCAAATTATGCCACCATATGCCGACCACTCGATCAACTAAAACGCAAAAACATACCCTTTGTTTGGACCGAACGTCAACAAGCAGCATTTCAAGCACTCAAGGACTTGTTTTCGAAACAACCCATTCTAATGCAGCCCGATCCCAGCAAACCTTTCTATCTTGAAACCGATGCATCAGCCGTAGCAACCGGAGCAGTTCTACGACAACTCGACAAGGATAATCAACTCCGACCAATTGGATATATCTCCCAAGCACTTAACCAGACGCAACGGAACTGGCAAATATACGACAGGGAATTATTTGCAATCATCCGAGCATTGCAAACTTGGCGACACTATCTACTAGGCAGCCCGCATATAATCACAGTTCATTGTGATCATAAAAACCTAACATATTGGCGACAACCGCAACGATTAACCCCTCGACAAGCCCGATGGCAGAACGAACTCTCAAGATACCCCCTTCAGATCCAAGCGATCCCCGGAAAACATATGATTCAATCCGACGCTCTTTCCCGGAGAGCCGATCAATTTAAAACGGAAGGAGAACTTAACAACGAAGTTACACTTCTACCCAAGGAAGTTTTCATCCAAGAAATGGAAATACTTGACACCCGAATCAAAGAACAGGATGATGATGACCGAAACATCATTGACGTTGACGAACTTCACTCCCAAATACGACAAGAAACAGGAGACATTCAGGAGCAATGACTTTCCTCCAAAAAGAACTACCCCTTACGAAACCAAAGATGACCGATTTCACAATCAAGGACGACCTCGTACACTTTAGGAACAAGATCTATGTTCCGAAGAACAAGGAAATCATGCGAAACATCTTACGACTTCATCATGACCTCCCTACGCGAAACCACCCAGGAATAGCGAATACTATGGAACAAATTCGCCGAACCTACTACTGGCCTCGCATGCAGCAGTTCATCTCGAAATATATTCAAGGATGCGCAATCTGTCAACAAATGAAGATAAACCACCATCCACTCGTACCTCCGCTTAGCCCAATCATTGCAGACAAAGACACATACCCTTTTGCCACTGTCAACATTGATTTCATCACCGATTTACCGGAATCGAATGGCTATGACAGCATTTGTGTTATTGTGGATCACGATTGCACCAAAGCAATAGTGCTAACCCCATGCAACAAAACAATAACTGCACTCGACACCGCACAGTTATACATCGACAATGTGTATAAACGGTTTGGATTACCCAGGAAAATAATCTCAGACCGTGGACCACAGTTTGCATCAATACTATTCAGACAGCTATGCCGCCTACTGCACATCAAGCAGGCAATGTCTACAGCATATCACCCACAAACCGATGGACAAGCAGAACGCACAAATCAAGAAATCGAAGCATATTTCCGAATTTATGCAGCAACCCACCCTCACCACTGGAGCCGATACATTCCGATGATGGAATTCACTCACAACAATCGCAAACACTCCACCACCGAGCAGACACCTTTCCGATTACTTATGGGATATGATCCTACGTCATTCCCAACGGAAAAGTCCGAGATTGATAGCAACATCCCCACACTCCAATCACGTTTGATCAAGCTATTGGAACTCCGATCCGAAGCCGAAGCAGCCCTAACTCTCGCACAGGAATACCAACGTGAGACCCAAGAATCACACTTTCAGCCCCTGAAAGAAGGACAAAGTGTATGGTTAGAAGCCCGCAATCTCCGACGCACCGGACTCCCTTCGAAATTCCAATCTAAACGAGAAGGACCCTTCAAGATATAACGAAGAAACTCCGAGACAATGTGTATCAACTCGATCTTCCGGCACATTGGAAGATACATCCAGTATTCCACGCCTCCCTCTTAACTCCGAACACCGAGACAGAAGAGCATGGACCATCATACTCTCAACCGCCTCCCGACTTAATCGAAGGAGAAGAAGAATATGAAGTTGAAGCGATATTGAAACATCAAGGAACCGGCAAGAGACGGAAATACCTCGTCAAATGGCTAGGATATCCGATGTCACAGAATTCATGGGAACCCGAAGATGCACTCAAGAACTCACAAGAACTACTTTCGGAATACAAGAAGCTACACAAGCTCAGATGACCGACCTATCATCCGAACTTCCCTCCGAATCTGGAACAAAGCAAACGCCACCCGAAAGAACCACCGATTTTTGACAACGCCACCCGAAAGGAACCCCGAACATAGGAATCATCCGACCCTACTCTCCGACTCTCACACGCCTTCAGAACTATTTCAACATGCAAGAAACAACCTCCGAAAATCAGCATGATCAGACCGGCAGATCTAGCTAACGCTTGCGCATTTATCCTTACACTGGACATTCACCCGCAGTTTAAGGAACTTGCTAGGCAACTTTTGGACGAAGCTTTCAGACGTATTGATCAAGGACCAGGACCTTATCAAATGTTCAGCAAACGGATCAGATTTGTAGGCAGACTCCGACCAGAAACTCCAGAACTTACTATCACGTATGGCAGACACAACCAATTCCTTATCTCCTCCACCCCTGCATACCAACCTCCGCCGCCCTACTCCGATTCCATCACCCCAAATGCCACCACCTGACACTACCCCTCCCACGGAAATAAGTGTAGAACAGATTCTAGTGGATCTACGACGACTTGCTTTGGAAACTCCGACCAATAACCAACCCACACTCGTTTTTCATCTATTCAATTTCATTCATCAGCAAGAAGAACCCAACACTTCGCCACTCCACCACCTGATCAATTACATTGCAACCCTCCTCCTCCACGCCACTCCACTCCACCAGGCACGTCTTACCATAGGACTCTATGTTCTGATTCAAATGGTACGGACAAATGAATTCCGAAACCTTGTCAACATTCCGAACGGTTTCCGATTCATTCATCGAAGGCCTCCTCCTATTCAACCCAACGGAACGTCTAGCTCCGAAGATTCCACACCGCCTCCACCCTTAGAGCCTTACTCTCCCGCATATAGTCCGAACTCCTCCACCGAGTCTATTCCTGAATCAACAGCCACCACTCTCATTGATAACAACGATTCCGATAAAGAAAACGCCCCTCCCTCTCGCCATGCCATACAACTTCGCCACCGCCCTTCCCACCTTCGAACCCCCTCTCTTTGACGCCGCTGAGCATCTCGCCGTCACTGAACCGCAACCAGAACCTATCCAAGACGGTAATTGGATAGCTGGTTGGGGAGACAACACCCCCGAAACCCTTGCATTTTGGCACCCGTCATTGACCCCCTCAAATCCGGACAACCTGTACCCGACTCCCCCATCTTCGCCAACACCACTTCAACATCCCATTGCTCCCCTTGACCTCGTCCGCCACTATCTCTTCGATCCCCAACACACCGACTACGTTAACATTTGCCGACTCAAAGCCCTATCCCCACACCCAGAACTCACCACTCTCGTACTCCGCCACACCTACTTCAACCCCGAGCACGCTGCTCCCATCTTCAACCTCCTCCACGAACTCCTCGACCTCCCCTACGTCCCCTGGATTGCCCGACGCATCAGACACGCAGGACAACCACACCAACACTTCGCACCTTACGACGAAGACCCCTTCTGCATCTGCCACTGCTGCAGATCTTGCCCAGTCCACCGCCACTAACCATGCCCGCCGTCCGCCATGCCAAGTACGGTCTCTCAGGACGTGTTCATCCTGTCCCTCGAGAACACTTGCTCTTTCCGACTCGTGACCGGTATAGAGATGGAATCATTCACCCTCCGAACTGTGAAACCATCTTACCCGGACTCACCTTCCAGCCTACCTCTCAGACACGACGACAAAGTGCAACGGTACTCCTCCACAACGGCATGCTTGAGAAGCTCACAAGCAGTCCCGACGTACGACCTCTTCCGCATATAGCCTACACTACGCAACAGATGTACGGTTACTTGACTCAGATGTTGGATACCTTGGAGGATAATCGACGAAAGCAAGTGAAGATTGATTCCTTCGAACGAACTTCAGGAATTGGTGCGTTGTATGAATCAAGTTCTCATTACTCAACTCGAAAACCAGTTCAACGAGTTCGAGCTTGAACGTCTACTCTCTGTGAAAGAAGAGAACGGACACGTACGACTCCCAGACCACCCGGAACCCAAGCCCATGACGCCCCCTTCCGCTCTCGAGCTACCCCCTCTGATACAGCCCGAAGCTTACTACGAACAACCACATGTTCCGATCTAGAGCATGACACGGGTGGAGGTCACCCGCAGGTACCCGTGGGTACCTGCGTCAAAAAACCTGCGGTTCCGGGTGCACCCGCGCGCAGGTACCTGTTTCCCACGGTTACCTGCGGGTCCAGGTATGGCTTTTTTTGACCCAGGTACCTGCACGGGTACCCGCAGGTACCTGTACGAGCACGTGACCTCAGTACGTGAGCGACGAACGCAACGATGTACCATTACTTCTCCTACACTCTACTCGACATGTACCACTCTCTAAGTTTCCTTTATAGATCTCGAAGCTGCCTACTACGATGACAACCTCAAGTCCGATGTCGCCTCCGCGCCAAACCGGGACGGGAATGGTTTGAAGGGCGATACGAAAACCGTGACGCTCTGGTCGGGCAGAGGCTCGCCTCCCTCCATACACGGGCGCGACTCAACCGCGACTGGCGCTGGTTTGGAGAAGACCCATGTGCTAGACGCCAGTGCTCAACAGACGATGGAAGCACGCTGGACTTTAGCGACGTGACACAGACGGCCGGAGCAGAGGAAATGGCGGAACTTGGGAAGGGAGACGACTTGTTGGATGAGTGCCGTATCTTAGGTTCGTCCTTTTCAACCATGTTCAAAACAAAGTGGCTTAATGTTACTATCCTAGCTTACAACCATGCTGTCTTTGGAGATCCTTAAGCTCGTCGACACGGCCACGACTGTCCGGCCTTTCCTATCGAAGCTTCTCCCTGGTCTCATCAAGAATAACGACACCATCGGTGATCCTCCGCCCGTGGTGTCGTGGAACGTACGATTGCCACCCTGCGTCAGGTTGGGGAGGTCCCGACTGGCGATGGTACCGACCTTCCGCCGCTGAGGCCAGTTCACTCGCAAACACTCTCGTGGGTATCAACAAGAAGGCTGGCGCAAGCCCTGTACCCTCAACATCAGATGTCGTCGTCATTTACGTTTCGCGCCTGTCTGTTGCGCTTGTTCGCAACAAGAACTTCAACAACGGCGAGTGGCAGTCTCTTTCACCTTATCTTGCTCTAGTCACCTCATCTCCGGAGCCTCCTACGATCACCGCTGACTTCGTGGTCCGCTGTTCTGAGGGTGGTGAAGACGAGGAGGTCGCTGAGGATGAAGAACCAGCTGAACTGTAGCAGAGAGAAACTCTTCAGTCGCCGACGAAGGACACGCAGAGAAGGCGTCAAAGAGTCGAGGTACGGGTCGTACCAGGGTGCGAGGATGTGGCGGAGTATATGTTGGTGTAGACGTGCGAGGCACGCTGTAGGTACGAAGACACATCCAGGCTAACCTTTGAAACTACTGACATTACCTGCAGGTGCCAACAGGTACCTGCGTTACCCGCAGGTATCAGGTCCAGGTAGACCCGGACCTGTTTCCCACGGTTCCGGGTCGGATCCAGGTAGTGGGTAGGGGCTATTCCCTGCCAACGCGCGGTTCCATAAATTTTGGCGTAAAGCTCCCACGCTTCCCAGTTATGGTAATTCCGGTGGCAAATATTTCAGTTCAGCTTGCATGTAGTGTTTTAGTATGTACAGTAAACATAGTCACTTATTTTAAGAGTTGAGGTGTCTCAAGCACATACAAGTAGTAGTATTATCTACAATTTGGGATGTGAGATGCCTCGGAAGTGCTATAAATTGATTGGTGACGCAATAATGTCTTGTGACAAGCGTGACAAACCGTGTTTCCTCGCGTCTAATTGACGTGATGGATGCTTTTTTATATACAGATTTCCGGTCTATGCAGCACTTGTGTCTGTAAAGTCTTTTAGGTAAAATGTGAGATACAAGCAATATGTAGGCATTGTTGGGATTTGTTTTTTAATATTTGTCTTATTAAGTGCTGATTGTAGCAATAACTTTGCAACAAAACATGTTTTTGTAAATTCAGTCCCAAGAACTCCTACAAATAGGTACTTAAATGTCATCCGTAGCAAAAGATTAGCTCCTGGAGCAATATGTGGGCCAAAAACTTGTATCTGAATTTGAAGGCTGCATCTACTGTTCTTTCGGTAATAGAATAAACACATACAAATAAGCCCCTGAGGACCGCCGCATAAGGGAGAATGGCCCCTCCCCACAGGTAGGACTTTTTTTGACGCAGGTACCTGTGTTCGCGGGTCACAGGTACCCGCGGGTGTACCCGTGTCATGCTCTATTCCGATCTTCGATCTCGATCGACTCCGCGAATTCGAGTCAGCTCCGCCCATGCTTAGTCCCCATCAGCAGCTCCGACTTCCTACAGAGGAAGAACTTCAGGCGATCAACAACCCAGTTCATGATCTCGCCAACCTTGAACTGCCCAACATGGTTCTCCCGGACGTCCCTCTCCACCAACCTTCACCAATGTACATGGTCAACACACCTCGACCGGACGAACTCACTTCGCCCAATGTATATGCACCCATTTCTTTTGATACGCTTCATTTCTTTTCCACCTTTCAGATGTCAACGGACACTACTTCTCAGCCCTTGCAGACAACCTTCAACAATGTATCCAGCGCTCCATTCTTCTATTGACCTTAACTTGGTCCTATAGCGACTGTTATTTAACTCTCTTACGCTTTTGCCCCTTATTGATCTTAACTTGATCCTATAGCGTTGTATTTTCTCTTGAAATTCTCGCATTCGCATTTACATGCTACTACGGAATTTCAATCTTAGTGACAGGGTATTGTTACGCATCAAGCTGCGTACCCTTGTTTACGCCTTGTTTGTTTTTCACTTGACTTATTCTCCCACGTCTATTCTATGCATATGCGTACACATATGCATCATCCTTTCATCATACTTTCATCATTACTCCACTTCTCCACTTGCTCCACTACTCCGTAGTTGTACTACTCCACTCTCCGACCGGACGATGTCATCCAGTCCTTCCTTCCGACGGACTGACATCATTTACTCCACCTTCCGACATCATACTCCACTAATCAGAGCCACTTAGTACGGACTCACTCCACTTCGCCCCACTATGATGTAACTTCCTTCGGAGACCTCTTTCGCTCCACCCTATTGTTCTCTACAGTATATAAGTGCATGTACATAGGCCCCAGGTTGACACTCAAGTCAATCCTCCTATAGTCTTTTACAATCACGTACCAAAGACTCTGTTCATCCACGACTTCCAGTATAAGAGACCCTCACAAAGCGGACCCTCTCATACTGTACCTTGCTACTTCACCCAACAACGCTTTGGTCACTTATCATTTCCGTGATAAGTCCATCGAAGCCGTGAACGTAACAGATACCTAACTGAACTTATAATTATATGTTTGACTTGTCTCAACAATAATACAATGTCGAACAGGTATCAAACTGATGCTTCTTTTGTAATTAGGCTATAAGCCTGCTTCATTATTATAAGAAAATTATGATGTATTATAAGATGGACATCATCATTACAGTAAAATGACAAAGGAGCTGTCAGCTTGGTACCATCATTGCAATGGTCAAAACAGCATTGCAGATGATTATAATACCGGTGTCAGGATTACAGTATATTTAGAAGACCGGTGTCATCATGATAGCCGCATACATAACAGTAGTCACGATGACAGCTGAGTTGCAATGTCCGGAATCTTCCGTAATCATCTGCAATTTTTTTCCCTTTTTCCCGGTGACCTTTCCTAGCTAGCGCAATGTGCAGCTGCCATACAGTACCTCCATACTCGCAACCCTCCTATAATTCATGGAGATATTAAAGGGGTGGGTATCATCCTATCTCACTTCCATCATCCAACTCACGCATGGATTAAAGGTGAATATCTTGATCGATAATGACGGAGCCGTTCGCTTGTCAGATTTTGGCATCTCTCGCATTCTCACTGCAACGGGCTACACTACCGATGCAGCATTCTTCTCCCTCCGATGGAGCGCATTCGAGCTCCTTGGAATCGAGGATGTTGAGGGAGATGAAGTGCAGGGCACCGCATTTTCGTATCTTCGGACGGAGGCTTCGGATGTCTGGGCATTTGGCATGACATGTCTTGAAGTATGTGATGCATTTCTCTTCATCCTTTGCAATACTTACCATCTTCAGGTCTTGACTGGAAAACCTCCCTATCTTGAGCTACCAGACAACAATGCACTTTTCAGGGCGCTCATGAGACATACGCGACCTAAGAGGCCCTCTTGTCCCGCCATTTCAGACGCTGTGTGGCTACTTCTCGAGGCGTGTTGGAAGACAGCTGCCGAGGAACGCCCGAGTGCTACATCTATCAGCCTTGTATTGGACTTAGTACACGGTTTCAAAGGGACGACTATTCTCAGCCCCAATTGCGTTTCGGCCCTGTTGAGCTGGATGGCACATAGCGCCATCACTGGCGTTAAGGGACAGCAGAATCGGTACATGTGCAAGTGGCCCGCCTGCAGGTCTTCATTTGCAACTATTGACCAGTGCATACAGCACGAATGTAGTGAATATATGATTTGGCGTATCACCGCCCTCCCCCTAATTTGAGGCTCTAACTCCTCATAGCGGAATATGCTCCTTCCTTACCCAGTTATTGTTGCTCTGCATTTTGCACATTGCTTTGATTCACTGTCCTTAATTTCTGTTTGTTTTCTGCAATGCTGTCGTATACGCTCCTGTATTGATCTGTTCTGATTACATGTATGTGGCATTTGTAGAATCATGTTGTGATCTCTGGTATGGCTTCTTTTGTCGTATACCTTGTCGTCCGATAAGCTGAATTGTCATTTGTTTCTCTAGGTCTCATAAAGTACTAATCTTACACATTGTCCACCATCATTTTATTCAAGTGATGGGATTTGCAAACGTTCGAGACTTTATCTTTGCCTGAAAGGAACCAAAGGTTACGAACTTGAGTATCTGATTAAAACTAAGTCCGTTAGCTTGAATTCCTCTGCAGAACTGAAGCACTGATACCAACATGAGTACTTTGACTCTCTGGTAAACTCATTTTCATTGAAATCAACCAAGGTTTACAGTATGATACACTATGAAGCGCGAACCCGGTGCTCATTGAGCGAGCTCTGCCTGGACAGCCTTCCAAGAATCCCGCGACGAAATATCAGCCCACCATCTACATAATTATGTACGTCAGGTACAAGGTAAAGGAGATATAGTCGGTCATACTTACCTCTTTACGTTTGGCAAGCTGTTGGACTTCAGAGTTTGAAAGCCAAGCTTTTCAGCGACCACCCAGCCAGGAGGCAAATGGAAAAGGTCGGCAAGTGTAACCTCCTGAAAACCATCAGTGAGCTGCATTCGTGGCACGAAATGGCACGAAATAATATCCAGGACTCACGTCACCGGCGAGATATTTCTGCCTGCTGAGGATAATCTCATAGCCTTGCAGCTTGGCCTCGAGCGTCTTCTGCAACTCCTCTGCGCACTTTTCATCAACTTGGCCACCGCGCATGCTAAGAACAACGGGATGAGTGAGCCATTGCGCAATTGTACACACAGCACTCGCACTTACGGTTTGAAGAATCTTTCCACTGCGAGGCCCGATGCGGAGGGATCAAACTGTGCCTGCTCGATGGCTACTGCCTGTTCAAACAGCGCCCTGCCCTTGAAGTCTTTGGGCAATAACTTGCCGTTCCCGTACTTCTCCGCGAGGTAACGTGCAATTGCCCGGCTCTCGAAGAGCTGGAAACCGTCTTCATCCTCCTAGCAAGAAGAATCAGCATGAAAGACCACATGCTCAATTATCGAAGACGCACTAGAACTGGAATCTGTCCAAAAGGATTTTTGTTCTGGATGTATTCCTCGCTCTTTTGCTCATTCGCCGCAAAGTCGACAGTGACAAGCTCATATGCAATCCCGAGCTCTTTCAGCACTGTGGACACACGCTGAGTGCAAGACGATTGTCTAATGCCGTATATCTTGACGACCATTATGATTTTAAACCGATGGTGATCTGAGGTTGATAGGTGAAGTGGGTACTATGAAAGGGTGAGATTTGTATGCAGGCTGGATGCATTACAATTTCCCTAATAGCGAGCATCTTTATACCGTCAAGAATTTGGTCGTTCGGAATGCCAAGAACCAACTTCATTTAACAATCATCTCCGGATTTCCGGCTTGTTTATACTCACTGAATAAGCATCCGAGTCGTGCTCCGAGTCGGGTCCCAATAGCATCTGCTGACTGTGAGGTCCAGCTCAGAAATCGCATGTCGCCAACAGCTCTACTTAAAACAGGAAGAAGTGTCGCTGGAACAATCAGTCTACTAAGAGTGAAACTTTTTAACCATAATGATCCGTCACCTCGAGTTGGGGATTCCGCAGACATTAAGCATCAGACCGATAGTATTGATGGGCAGGCTAAGGTCGACTCATAAGAAGCATCTACTAATCAAATAGATTGTATCAGTAACGCGTTACTACATTCATATCTGCATAAACCTCGACATAACAGTACACATACTGGTTTTCGGATTCGCGCCTCTCGAGGTAACCATGCTATTTACTTCCTGGAATCCTCGATTTATTGACCACTTTTGAAGGAGTCATGTAAATTATTCGGCATATGGTTGAAGAGGGAAGGTATCTTGTTTCGGTACGACGAACGAAGGAACGAAGGACTCCATCGTGGCTGTTCAAAAAAGAACCCTTCCGAGGCGACACGCCTCCGAGTCGACCGCGTCTCTCAAAATTGGGACTCCGCGACTCGGCCACTTCTGCGAGTTCCGATCTCGCAATACTGGGATGGTGGATAGAACATTGCCGTGCCTCGTAAAAAAGCAGTCATTGTGGTCGTTGATGTTGAAAGCTTATGTTTGTCTTGAAGTTTATGTCCTTACAGACGGATAAGGTACGAATTGAGTATGACCATGGGCAACAGTTTGATTAATGTATACGGAAAATTCACATAAAAGAATATTGAGACTGTACTGTATATGCTTAGGCAAGTCCCTGCTAGTGGCAGTATCACCGTAATTTAAAGAATCTACATACTAATAGTGTTTAAGAGCGCAAATGTATTTTATATATTAAATCATAAGCTTAAACCGGCCAGATTGTTCCACAGATTCTTCGGGATGATAGCACTGACCGAGCTTTCGCAGCCTCGCGAGACTATTTCATATCGCGAGGCTCTGGCTCCTTAGCATGACTAGAATACGAAGTGCGATTAGTCTCTACCAGGAACTTGACAACAAAGATAATTAGTTGACGTACACAGCACGTATGTGCGCATCAATTTCAGCTTGCAGCTTGAAAGTGCGATTTATGTCTACAAATTTGCAGATCTTGCACTCTAATCTACCTCCTTCATATCGCAAATACCTCTCTAGTGACCGTGAGCGTTTCGATGCGCATAGCGGGCTGGTCCTAGACTTACTTGTGACTGTGTCCTCCTCCCCATTGAGAGGGAAAACGATGGACGGTGAATCAGACTCAAGGCTGTGAGTATTCAAGAAGGTGATGCAGTGCATCTCTTCTACAACTACGTCGTCGAGTCTTAAGACAAAATAATAGTTACTTCTTAGAGCGATGAACAAGGAGTCTATTTGGCAACTTACTTGGGTTGTCCTATGACCTCTATCTGCTTCACTGCTTTAGAATGCAGACTGATTTCTTTCTTATAATGACAGACCTGGAGTGGTGAAGATGGGTATTAGTGATCTATGAGAATATAGATGGAAGCTCACAATTTCGACCCAGGTCATCCTTCTCTTGTGCTCCGCTGGGCACCTAGCGCATTTCAATTCCGTACCGTATACAATCATCTCCGACACCGGGGTTTGCATGGGTAACCCGCAGACCGATAGAAGAGATCTTGCAGCATAAATGACATCACTGTCGAAGCGCAACTTCTCTACGTCCCACATTGATTTAGGAAAGGAAATCTCGGCAACGAAGTCTGGCGACGACACTCGAGGATGCCCTTTAAACTTTGTTTTTGCACGTGTAAGCAAAGCATCATATAACGTCGTTGGCTCCCTCCAAGAGGGCATGTTTCCGAAGTTGAACTTTTCTGCGACAATAACGTAGGCAGGAGAAGCTGAAATGGCCCCTCCACAAATATCTTCTTTCGCGTCCGGGCAAGCCGCGGCAAGGCCCAACCTACAGTCCTCAAGAACTTTCTCCCTGTAAGTATCGAAGAATCTATCTTGTAAGAGCAAGTCGAGTACGGGTTGCCACCTTTCCTGTGTGATCACAACAGCATATGCATCTTCTTCGATTAGCTTCTTAATTGGCGGAAGCGCATACAAATCCCAGGGGTTTGGTAACAGCGCTCTGTCCGCGTCGGGGAGATTGGCGACAATATATGCTTCGTAGAGATTACTGACTTCTGTCTCTCTGTCAAACCGGTTCCTATAGAGCGTCGTTTGCTGTCGGCTTTCCTTCGTTGTCCTCAAAACATCTTCGAGTTTCGGCAAGATCGCTTTCCAGCCTGCGAAAGTCTGATATGCATGTATAAAGGGAAGGCACGACCAAATCACTCACTCCGTTCGTTCATCTCATGGTTCCTGTTTAAAATTTGATTCCATTTTTTAAACAAGCTGTCCCCAGTTCTATAAACCGACGTCGACGTCTCGAAATCCATCAGTGTCGGTATATCGTTACTTATGTATCCGAGTGCATATAGTCTATCGAGAATCCTTTTCACATCCAAGTCATTCAAACGAAGAAGAGCAATATACGTGAGTACTGACTGTTTCTGGCGTTGAGATCGGCGAGCAAAGTTTTCGGCTGTTACCGCCTCTTTCTCAGCGTTAATCCATTTTTGCATCTGATGCGCGTGCTGTGGAAACAGATCAGCTAGGTGGTAGGAGATGAAAGTAACACTCACTATGATAGAAGCAATAATAGAATTATATTTGGTCGTCGTGAAGGTCCAGAGCCTCTCTTCATCCTTCTCGCGGCGTATTATGATATATCTTTCCAGCGCATCGGTAAAAGCAGGCTTGAAGTAACGGCAGGATCTATCTCCGCAGAACCTATGCGTGTTGTCGACTGTCTTTATACGCCCGATGGCTATATGACTCTCAGCAAGTGGACTTGGATTTATAAGCAAAGTGTAATCACCATTTTGGCATGGGACAAGATTGTATACCGTAGAATCATTCACAAATTTCAAATCAATCTCCTTAACTAGTTTCCGCCCAGGAAGAACACTGTGAGAGGTCATGTTATTGACCGAGCATCGTCAGGGGCCAGGACTTGTTTACTTACTTTGCGGCGGTGCATGTTCGGCAAAGTCGTAGTTTCAGATAATAGTCGGCTTTCAGAATATTTTGGGCTCCGCATATCTATTCTTTGAAATGAGATAGAAACTTATACGAACTGCAGGAGCCATTCACCTGACAATCGGTGCTGAACACTAGGTTGGCGTATTCAGGTTCGCTGAGCTCTTGAGGGCAGTCTGGCAAGCCAATTCTTGCCCGAGAGACCCGCCAGGCTGGGCGCGAGCGCTTGGACATCAACAGCTCTCGCAGCTGTTTCGATGTCCTCGCGAGATTAAGAACATCTCGAGGGTGTAGATGCCCAATGATCTCGTAAAAGGACGTATTGTAAATAGATTTACTTTACGACGTACGTAAACATTGGAGAAGCTCACCTCGAAAAAGACATCAACAGGAACTTCCATCACAAGGGAGAGTTTACCAGCCACTGCCCTACATTTCTTAGAAGCGGTGATTTTATCCCTCGCTTTCGAGGGCTTGCCCAAAATAGCTCTCGAAAGTTGGTTCGCGTAGCTCAAGACTGCATATACTTCAGGATGACATTGACAACTGTAGATGATAGGCGTTTCGCACCATAATCTTGAGGCCATCGCTCACAATCTAGTAAGTGTTCGGGATCCTGCCACATCTTGAAGGGCCTGTAGATGGTGGTTTGAAAGAAAGTGGTTGTATGAACGCGACGCGACGCGCTGCGGAGTTTTTATTCGCGTTATTTGACCGTACAAACAAAAGGTCAGGAAAACTTGTTTATGCGCTGGTGGCGTCGGTCCGGCCGCCGGAGTTGTGCTCAAGTCTATGTACATGCTTTAGAGATTCAGTCAGTTTTTGCAATGTAAAAGAGATCCATTGGTGTATTCAAGCACTGTTTTTTCTGCCCGGCTTCTTCAAATTATTGCAATATCCCATAGTGGATGCTTTCGGTTTCAGAGCTCAATTTTAGTACATGGCCAGTTGTGCAGGATGAGCAATCCCCTTTAACTCCGACATTTGTCCGTAAGAGACCACTAGCCCATGGTAGTCCAAATGAAATTGGTTTCTGTGCCCGGGTGCCCAATACCGAAATGGAGCCTAAGAAAGTCTCGCGCGCGCGAGTGCTACTAGTACGTATGCTTACTAGCATACGATGCACGAAAGCACTACAGGAAGTGCCTTTGCAGTAATGCCTCCGATTTTGAGAGAAGGACATGTTCCATCACGTTGTCTCCGTACATCCAACATGCCCCAATCAATAACTGGCACATATGGAAGTACATTTGCTCTCTTTCTTCTACGACAGGCCCGCAGAAACGTCGTTCGGTAGTAAGCAAGACTTCTAAACCGTTAGACACTGAGCTCACCGGCCACGAAGAGCGCCGGTTGCTGTTTGCTTCTCCCGAAGGACTCGGACACGATGCATAAGGACCTCTGGCGTCGAGTTGCTTCGTTTATGGCACGAGCACCAAGGAGACGACAGGTTATGCGCTAGAGGTGCACGCGGAAAGGTCTATCAGAGTACCCTAAGAAAAGTATGGAACACTGTCAGTCATATCCTGATCGACTACTCCAGCTTCGTCGGAGATAAAATTGGGTAAGAGAAAGCATCAGTTAGCAAGTAATTAAAACTTAGCAAACAATGGAAGCCAGACGGAAAGTATCGGAGGGGCACATTCAATATTGGGTCAATCGAGCAAAGTTCTTGAAGGCAATAGCTTGTTGAGACGTGCAGACATGCTGGAAACATCAGCAGTCCGGATCCACATTGTATGGCATTTCCACGATGGCGACTGTGTGATCACTAACGTCCTAAATTTGTTTTGATGCTGAGACAATCAGTCAGCGCAGAACGGAGGAGTTCTACGACCGATGTTCTCATCTAGGGAGTGATGGAAAGATGAGCATTCTTCGAGGGAAAGTCTAATACTTTTGGAGACATTACCGTACGTATTTCTCCTTGAAACCTCTTTTAAGGCCATATGGTCGACGTCCCCCCTCTTTTCTACAACCGTTTATTGATCTGATCGGTACCCTTTGTTGCATATGGCGATATGGATGTTTCATTCCTTAAGGATGAGTATGAAACATTGGGCTGTATACGAGAAATGTATCAGCGCTCAGCTCATTGGAAGATTTAAGAACAGATGCTGGGCGAGAGCGCTGAAAGTCTGCCTATCCTAGTAGGTGGCTCACTCACCGCAGAAAGAATATGAACCCCCGAGCAACCATGAATAGCACGGCATGAATGTGATGGAGGTATGACCAATGCGAAAGTTGAGTTTACCAATCAGCGGATCCAGGTAAAGCGACTGTCGATCCTCAATTCACCGCTTTGGAAAACCAAGGTGCATGCAGTCTTGACTATGATTCGACTCTATCATAGTTCTATGCGATAATTAGTGAGGCTCCTAGTGCAAAAACGGAAAGATCGGCGAACCATATGATTCAGTCAGGAAAGACGGATGCATTCGCCATTCGTAGCCGCCTAACTAGTCGGTGGGATGCGCACCTTCTTTCGGAGTGTCGGTTGCGGAGATCGCAGAGAGTTTTAGTACTTAATGGAAGAGTGTCGCATTACGTTCCATCAACATAACGTTTCGTCTTGAAATCAGAACAAACTTTCGATCGCATGGGAGAAAAATAGACAAACATACGAGCCATAACTTGATAGGCATAACGCTTCCTTCCCCCGAAAGGAGTACCTATCGGATATAGGAGATGAGACAACCCAGGTGAAGATGGCGTGTTCATGAGGGTTGTTTTCGTTTTTCCAGTATCATTTGCCTTCCGTAACATGAATATACTTCCCAAGTCAGAGATGTTTGAGATAGATCCTTTCGCTAGTCTCAGAGTTGGTCAATTGTCGAGTTGATGTCGTTTGTGTAAAGAAGCGTTCTGTAAACTTTTGACGAAGTGCAAAGTTGTGCCTTCGGCGTTTCGCGGGATCGACTATTTGTATCTATTTGCGTTCAAGTTCTTTGTTAGCAATTTATAGGCTTTATCCATCCTCTCAGAGGCTTCGATTCTATCTATCCAGCACTAATGCTAAAAACATATTATTAGTCCTTTTGAAATATCTATCGTATGGTAGTGTATCATAGTGACAGAGCTGACAGAATAACTGTCCAGCTTGATTCTCAAACGCGGAATCCTTCGAGGAGTCCTCAAACTATCTTTCGAGTCTGCATATGAATGTCGCCGAGTTTCAATCCGGAAAACATATTTACTACATTCTTGATGTGGTCAATGGAATGTCTATGTAGAAGAAGACATCTTGCATAGAACACACCTGGATGTCAGTAAGGTCTTCAAGCCCTTGTCCCGTAACCAAATGTCAGTATATCCAACCATCTGTTGCATACTACTGTACTTAGCGGCGTACTACATTCTTCGACACGTGCTATGGCTGCAGTATTGAGGATTCCAGGAAAGTAAAGTAAGACCTCAAGAGTGCGGTTAATCTACCGACATCCGGTCAACAGAGCCGTAAGAAGTTTAAGCCTACCCGGCAGCGGGAAGTACGCCTGTATCATGATGCACACGCGCAATCGTCTGCTGCCTTGCAACCTGCAGGCTCGCGGGGTCATAGAATGCAAGCAACTACGATCACAAGACCTCGTGGCCAAGGCTGTAGGTGCCAATTTGTCTCCGTTTGTAGTGGTCGGGATTCTTGATTGTCATGAGGCGGGAGGGGCAAGCCAATGAGCATCCGTACATAAGAATAGAGTCTCGTGGAAATGGATCGATTGGAATCTGGGGCATCCCAAGCACACGAGGCATGACCTGTCGCGCTTGTGGGCCTCTAAACAATGAGATCGGCCGGACCCCTCCGGAGCTTCGGACAATCCGGAACGAGTTTCATAAAGGATAAGACTACAGCAGAGCTACTATCTCATGTCCGACCTCGATTTCGTTTGTGTAGCTTTCGACCACAATCTCCCATGTCGGGATGGAGTGAATCTTGCTGTCTCAATCTAAGGGCGGATTTTCATGAACATCATTATGTTATTGTATTTCGGACTTACGGAGAGACTAGCGATCAATTTGATCTACACGTTTAAAGTTACATATTCTTCATAGGAAGGCGGTGTGGCTGAGGGTCAGAATCTAGACTTGTACTAGTCGCTTATCATTCTCACTACCAGCAACCGATAAGTTATTGTGAGTCTAGTCCGAATTCTAGGTCGGTATTTGATCCGAGTGCTGATCATCGATGACCTACCGTGAACGGTGCGACCATTCAGAAAGTACTGTTGTTCTTCCCAGATGCTGTCTATCGTAGACGCATTGAAACGTGCAACAGGACTTATCCGCATGTCCAAGGTCTATAATAGAAAACATCAAATAGCCTACCTCATCTCCACTTGTCCATGGCGTGCTACAAGGAAGAACCGTCGGATCAGTTATCGCAGGAGCGGGCGGCAGTTCCACACGTAGACTAGACGATTCGAATCTCTATTACGACTATAGCGCCAAGCTCAGTCCATCAAAGGGTCGAACAGACAGTAGAGAGACAAATTCTGACTAACGAAAGGATGCCGAGAGGTTATGGGATGAATGAATGAGCCAACCAACCAATCACCACGAGAAGGCGATTTCCTTTTCCAGAAGTCGAGCTGTGCCAGAGGAAACGCATACCAGTGTGACGAAATGAACCTAGCTGTCGCACTTTGAACGCACTTTGGAGAAACTACATGAGCGTTGTTAGAACGACCAGTAAGCATTCGAATTACCGATGTTGTCTGTGTGTCGATCGCGATGTACTTGATTCGTTGATACAGCAAAGAACTGGTGCCTTCTATAATCGATGTCGAGGTGGACCGACTGCTATGGGCGACATTCTATTTAGCCAATCTTCTGCCGTCGTCGGGAAAGTAGTTCGCGGTTCACTAATTACACGCTTTAAATAGCAGTGACACAGCCTGGCTCTCGAACCTTGTATTCTTCGAAGTTCTTCGATGGTCCGCCCGCGAGTCGAGAGTTTGAGTTCCGTAAACGTCCGAGCGTGAACTTGAAGACATCGGCTGACAAAGCAGCGATATAGGATTGAAAGTAGAAGTGACTACTACACATGCGTACTTTCGAAGGCCAAGCATAGTGTAGGTGAGTCTAAGTAGGCGCGCCGACAAGGGAATAGGGGTGAACAAGATATGTTTGACAAAGGTTGAGTCATCGGGAACGGGTCGCCCGAGGCATTAACACCTGCTGATTCAGAGTGGCAAAGGCCCAGAGGCGATGCCGGCGAGGAGAGACTTTGAGAAGAAGCATCTAGTACGGTGATAAAGCGCAGATGTCAATGCATCGGGTGACCAACAGGCCCGGACATCGAGTGCTGTGTGCCATAAATACATGCACTGACTCGGTCGAACGGGACGCGTCACTGGCAATTCGTGGAGTCCGAATCATAAAGTGCGGCTGTGTTGCTGCGAAAGATCGAAGCTTCAGTGTAGCGGAATGGCATATGTAAAGGTGGTTAAGCGAAATAGCCGGAGGTTGGACGTATGCGCAGCCCAAAGATTCGCAAAAAAAAAAAAAAAGGGGGGGGAGACAGGAGTAATCTTCGAAGAAGTTTCCGGAGGAAGTGCAGAATCTCCGTTATGAGCTTCGCGAACGAGTGCATCGATGTACCTATTCCTTCCGAAGAAGGAACTGGCAATGAAGAGTTTAGGCTCAAAGATCTACAAAACATATCCGAGTAATCTGGATCCCCGGGCCCTTCCAATAGGGTGTCGGGTGATCACATCACCCGAATCATTGAAGGGGTCCTGTGAGGTTAGAGCAGGACGAAGCACCGTGGATGGCGATGGGGTGTCTTCGTGCATAAAAAAAGAAGCAGGGATTTTAGCCGAGACGAAGGAGCTTGTTTTCAATCCTAAAAGGACCAGAAAGCATGATTGTTAGAAAGCGTAATCCACTCTTCGCTCGGTAAAATCGGAGTGATCGCACCTAATATGCCCTCGGTGGTGCCGATGGACTCCTGTACCACAATGAGGCGGATTGTCGGTCTGCAAGTCCAAGAGCCTTACGATGTGCTCTACGACCCTCTCGCATCTAACGTGACCAACAAGACCGCGTGAGTGATATGAAACACCGGCTTCACTACGCGTGTAAAATACGCGACCATTCTCTAGGCAGGTTTCTACACATGAACATGCGAAAATACGATCAAGGAATGTAAGGTCAAGCCAAATATATATCATGACTTACCTCCAACCGCTTTCGTCTCGGAAGTACCCATGAGTGAGTGGAAAGTAGACATCGTGTAACAGGAGTTTCCATCAGGAAGAGGACCATGGGCACCTTGTTTCTTTCCAGGAAGAGTATAAACTTGTAAGAGCGGACAGGTGGCGCCACCAGGGAAGGAATATCTATTCTCCTAGCGGAGCGCCTCAACAGCATCAAGCGGTCTAAGACAAGTCTTTTTAGTAATAAGTTAGTATATACGAGTATTCACTTCATACCCACAAACATGAGGAGCAGATACGAGCTGTGACGGGCGCGTCTGAAGTGCAATTGAAACTTGCTAAATATGGGACTGGTATATCCGCGTCTTTCGATAGCCTGGGGACATATCATTAACATTACTTAACTTTGTCAGATAACAACGAGAGACTTACGTTAAGTCGCCCACTTCCTATACTATCATGTTTCAACCCACAATGTACTTTACGAGGCGGCGGCGTTGCCACTGGACCGTTCAACTCTAGATAAGTTGAGGACCGAATCGAACCACTCTCGATGCTCATCCAGTCGATTACGGAGTTTTAGAGACTAGTGGATAGTCCTATCGATGCGTGTCTGATTGATGAGTATCCGATCATTAGATGGGCTCTCATGGTTGGATGGATGACCCAGTGGTATCGTCATGTAGCTCTGGAAGGGTGGACCTTGAGCATTGCAGCCGGCCTTGTGGACATGAGTTCAATTGAGTTCCACACCTCTCAGTATTCCGGGGCGTGATAGAAATGTCCGAAGCGAGAAGTGATGGTGGCTCAGCACTTAGTCAGAAAAAGAGTCGACTTGGTGCAAAACGCCCAATTTTCTAGGAACCATGGACTCGGCATTTTCCGGGATCGACATTTGCATTTATTTGTACACATTCAGTGACGCAAGTTGACTCTACTTTGGACTCTTTGACTTGAACTTCCATGCACCTGTGTCATTCCACAACTAGCCCCGCCGAATCTCAATGAAGGACGTCCAAAGGAGTTTCTATTTGGCCGTGAGCTCCTAACTTCGATGACTCCGAAAGCGCAACATAGAGACAGGGTAAGAATTTAGTCTCATAGTGCGGCAACCTGACTTGATGGCCGAGTCCAGTATACTATTATAACGCAACTAAGACGGCAGGTAGCCCCAGGCACATTGACATCCGGGTCAGTCTTCACTCTGGTCCCATCTCAATATGGAACACTAAACACTACGCTAATCAATCAATCCACTTCGGTTTCATCAGCAATCGCCGAACGTGCCCGTTCAACGTTGTATTTGTGAGGTGCTTGGATCTGCTTATGCGAAGGATGTTACTGAGACACATACAACAGGATATGGAGACGCGCCGCATCGTGTACGTCTGCGTGCTTTATTCGATGATATCTGCACAATGTGTTACTGAAGACGGTAAGGGCAAAGACACGATACGTCAAGCTACTGCTCGCATATCACTAGCGCTACACTCAACCACGGCATATTGCCTCTCTCACAATTGAGTCAAGTATAGGTGTAATCCCTTCCAAGTCCGATAATACGCGCGATCGTCACACTTTCAGTCGCGCACATGTCAAGTTACGGCGAGACTAACGACACGGACGGTACTGCAATGCCTGTAATGAAACTGGGTACTACTGTGCTTGATGTAAGAGCCTAGTGGCTTGATACGTTGACTATCTACTTTCGAGGCTACCCCAAGCTATCCGCGCCTTTCGGTTGTTCGCACATGACTTATGGGGATTCATCGCTCGTCGAAGCGATGGTGATCATTCGGGATGATGAACACCGCGATACGATGGTTTGGCGTCCCCTAGAAGCTACATCCCTGAATAAAATGCTCAATGTGGCTCATCCAGAGCCTAGATAGCAGGACAACAAGACGCCGGCGACAACACTTCACTGTTCGAAGGACCTCTCCCTAAAGCTTAATCGTCGAAGGAACTAGATCAAACGCCACGCTCCGAAGTCGAAGCTTAGATCGGATCGACATGCCACTACGCCACATCTACCATCAACCCAGTTTTGACTGCAACTCTTCCTTATTTAGGTCAGAATCGCAATTGCAGAGCTTTAGGACTTTGAAGTGCAAACCGCAGAAGTGAAGCCGGATTTGTGAATGGTATTCAGAGATGCTCAGGCTAGGATAGAGAGAGGAGTTCTCTTAGCAACGTCCACGATTATAATTCATATTAGTAAGATCGATCTTGGCTCTACTCGATGCTCACTCCTGACGTAGCGGCGTCAGCGTATCCGTCGGAGACGGCCCACGTTCAGGTCATCGTCAACGGCGAACTAGACCGGTCACTATGAAGTGAGTACAACGACTGTGGCACACCAAAGCAGACGTATCTCCGTAGAATTTCATTATGGTGGCGCGGAACGTGGTAATATATCGCGCACTGGGCTGCATGTCTTACTTTCTGCGATGCTCATTTACCACTTGTAAGTCCCCGATGAGAGCTACGGGTGCATCTGTATTCCTGACCTGCATATTTCGAAGGAGATAACAGAGAATCTCTTGCAAATAGCTGTATTACGGGCGGCAATTTCAAGCTCATCCCGATCCACAGCTTTCCCAAAATACAAATCGGAGCCTCCCAAATTCGATTATATTTTATGGACCCCGGCGTTCGACTCCATGCGGCAGGGATGGATGTCTCACCTTGCCGGAGAACTGGGGTCTGGGATCTCTTGCCTGCGGGTCCAATCGTCACAGGGTCCTACAAATTATTGTAAGTCTCCAAGCTATCTTAGATAGTATCAAGCTTTCAAGCGTGAAACGATACAGTAGTAGTAAGTTAGAAGACTCATGCCTTGTACGTGCACACCGTGATTGTGCGTACCAGACAGTCCGGCTCGCGACCCCTCGCACGTCCGGACGACTACTCGGAAACTCCCGCGTCTTGCACCTCCTAAGCCAAGCCCCTCTCTCTGACCGGGACCGATCTGTCGCGATGCTTGTATGTGCCGTCCACCCTAAACGTCTCCGCGCCAGCTCCGAAACACACCAGGAAGTCCAGAGATCGTCCGTAAGCTGGTGATCTCGAATCTCGAGTTCTCGTCTTGGCCCCGCGCCTCGGCCCCCGACCTTTGTTTCTCTGCTAATGATTGGTGGGTACTCGACCGGGGGTTGTCCAGCACCTTCATTATTGCATGTGCTGGCGAGGTACGCTCGTTATCATACACCCGAGTGTCGCACTTACATATAGTATGCATATGCTGCTTATGTCACGTAGGGGTGCGTAGCGCTAAACTCCGAGTCCTCTCTTGCGGGAGAAATGAGGGTAAAAATCACAAACCCGTGTTCGTCCGCTCAGTCCGTCAACTCAATCTACAGAATGTATGGAAGGATCCAAGAACGTACGTTCATATAATAAACCCGTATGAAGTTACGGAAGATCATGATCAACATTCATGTACATTTAACATTATCCAATGGACAACAACGGATCCCTCGCACCGCTCTGCATGCATATAAACTTGAACCGCAGCATTTCACGCGCAATCCTCCGAACGAACCTTCGATCATCGCTTATCATCATTCATCGTCATCTGGACATTATAGCACATCAGAAACAACGTAAAGGAAGATTTTCTTTGTGTCCTGACGAAGGATAACCGTCTCTATTGTTGTGCTTTCTTAGGCGCTCTTTGTTCAGCAAATAAGAGAGCTCGAGATTGATCTAAGCCACTTGTTGTCGCTGTTTGTTCAACGAGTCTACCTAAATGATAGAGATCAGATGGCCCAACAGTACCCCAATTGAAAATCCCATAACAAAGGATAGAAAGCGACCTAAATTTTCTTCGCAGTCTGCGTTCACTGTTTTGGCAAGTGATTGAATATGCCGAGAAAATGGGGTAACTCTGACATGTACTGCGATTCTGCTGAGTATTTCCTACGACTGTGCGTTTTCAGAAGACACATATTGTGTTTGATGTGTGGCTGATCATTAGTGAACTTCTTGATGATTATTTTACTCAAGTCTAAATTTACGGTTCAGGCTCGGCAATTTGCGTGATCGTCAGTTTGCAGTTGTTTGTCCACTTGTATCGGACTGTCAGTCTCTTCGATTCATTCAACCTAAATCACATTTATGTATGTATAAAGGTGACTCACTGCATCATACTTACTGCTGGGCGAAATGATATAGCTATCCCTGGACTCTGGAGAACCCCATTATACACATAGTCAGTCATGTGTTTCATCTTGCCGCTTCATGTTCATCAATGTGACGACTCAAAGCGTAGGACCTGCCTGATCTTCCCAAGTGTATGAAGTGTGATCAATTATCTACAGCTCTCTTTCTTAAAGAGCTTGAGGAAGCAATGTGTCTATCTCCGCCTGTAACTTGAATGCGCCGTTGCGTTGATTCGAAGGCTGTGAGTGTTCATTTACATGATTTCAAACTCCATGTTTGACACTCCCCCGGTTCCAGTGTTTCCGTCCGATTGCACCTTCCCAAAACAAGCAATAGAATGACTATGAAAGCTAGGCATGTGCTCATTCATATTCATCTTATCTTCGTCCCTTTAAAGTTGACATCTAGCAAATCCTAACTCAGCATGACAGCTTTGAATGTTCGTCAGGGCATTTGAAAATCTTCAAGACTCCACTTCGCTAAGTTCGTGATGTTCGGATACTGTCGCATTGAGTATTACCACGTTCGCCATGATAAACGCAGAACACAAGTCGTAAAATGTGTGCTGTGGCTGCGGATCGAGTCGAGAAGGACATGCACGATAGTTTCAGTCCTATTCAATCGATAGAAGAATGTCTTTGTGTGGAGATAGTTTGATTCCCCGTGAGCACCGAACTGTGTGAGGACGGCATAACAGATGATCTATTATGAAAGGCATTTTTCTGCCCAGCTACGCCCAGTTAAGACCTTATATCCTGCACGTAGATACATCGTCGCACCGCTTGATAGTAATCGTCATAGTAAATATTTATGCAAGACACAGCACCTCTAGCCCAATTAGTTACTCTAATTAATGAGAAATTTCGTGTCGTGGTATTTGTACCATATTTTATTTTACCTGTCGATGATATCAATGTGAGATATACGGGATAACAGGCCGGGAGCGTCATTAATGCAAAGGATGGAGTATTCCGGGTAGATCATGCGCCCGGAGTGTATTCACGACACATATGTAGATCATTGATTGTATGAATTAGCATTGAACTCACTTTTGCAACTGAGTGAGGGTAAACGGTGTGGAGGAGGGGAGGGGGGGAGGGTAGCAGTTTAAAGACTTGCCATGACTTGGGGCATATACTAAGAGGGAAATACCTCATGCTATAATTTTTCGAAGACCATATCGAACGAGCCGAACAATGTTTGATAAGTCGAAGCTTTAGAAGGCTCTTCATGCCGTAAACTGCGTACCACAGTTCACCTCTTAGGAAATCAAACTGTCGGACATTTTAATTGGGATTCCGGGGAGAGCTGAGGGGTGTTCGGACTCCCGATCAGCAGAAGGCTCAGCTACGAGTCTCTGTCCATAGTTTTTGTCACAACGAGAATGGACACGAATGCATAGCTGTGGTCTTCTCGGAGCGCATCGATGAAATTTATTCTACGCAGTTGCGTGTAGTGATGTACGTTGCTCTTTGGTTATCACTGTGCGAAATAGCTATGCGGTATTGTAGCAAGGCACGTAAACAATACCATCAGAGTATCCACGAGGGTTGTAGATGTGCATGCTAGTCTTCGGTTGTTGCTGCAGCTTTTGGTGCGAATGTGATCTCCGATGTAGAAAGTTCAATAATCTGAAAAAAAGAGCAATAATGATGAAAAATTGAGTGGCTGTATTTTACGACAGCTTGTTGCTGAGATCGGAAACAATCGCACGAGCACTCCTCGTATTCCACTTGAGAATGGTCTCTTAACGGGTCACTTGGGATAAGAGACAGGAGATAGATAAGAAGATTGCGCCGGATGTATGACCACCTTCAGACTAACAATATTGCTTCTTCAGCCATCAAAACGGACATCGTACGGGTGATGAGACCTTTCGGCCACCATCCTGCGTGAAGTCCAGTGCTACACCAAATCTAATTCATATCCTTCCGAGTTAGATGCTCCTTGATCAACATTTTTTGATTCGAGGAGATGAAAGATCAAATCGAAGCCTGAGTCCAACGTTACACAGCACAGGAGAGGGTAGAAAACATGTCACTGGCGCGTAATGGTTGCTTAAAGCGCTGGACTCACAAGAACCTTATTGAACAGGCACGCGAGATATTCTGATGGCCCGTAACGTTGTCGTATAACCTCCGTAGAAGAAACACATTTTGCTGATTCTGTCGATAAACCGCATAGCACCACGGGCTTTTGCGCACCGTACCGAACGTTATGATCGGACTGAGGTCATGTATTGCGAAGCGAAGAACGGGAGTGTTAAGTCAGCTCCGGGCTCGACGTGAATGTGGGTATCTCGGAGATCGTCGCTAGAGCAGATCAGTGTAGATGCGCGGACTCGGAGTTGTGACCATCTATCTACCCCACTATTCATAAGTTGATTCAGTCAAGCCTTCTTTGATGAGAACAGGACCTGGCGCCGTATGGTGGACTTTTTACGACTTTGCAAGGAAAGCCGGAACCTCTCGATAACATACTCCGTGCCGTGGGCTTCGGGCTCGATGTGCCTTGCGTGGGGCAAATTAACACCGTTGACATCCCATAATTGAAAATGCATGCACAGGCTATCCTAGCGTGCGCATTGCACAGAGTTGGTAGCGAATAAGTAGGCGGCGGAGCAGTTCGCTCGTTATCAGCACTGCGCATGCGCATGCTCGACAGCGACTTCCGAGAAAACATGACACTACATCAGGTCGGCGACGGGATAGCACGACCGCCGAGCTCAGGCTGTGCCGTGGGACACAGTGACCAAACAAAGACTGAAGGGTGGAATAACATGGGTCCATCTAAATTCGGCAGCCTTCCAAATTCTACTTGAAATAACTTGAAGAATACTCTACTCCTCGGGCGTCGGACGTGTAGATAATGAGGATAGTAGCCCGATCTGGAACGATCAAGAGTAAGAGAACAAGAGCAGAACGTCGAATCTTGAAGGTTGACAGCTATGAGAGCTCAGGATCGACGTTCAGCGCTGCCGACGCTGCGGCCAGCAGTCCAGGCGTCCTGAATCAACACACAATCTATAACAGTTGTCATGAGTGACAATGCACGTTAAACGCAAACGTAAATCGTGTAAACGCACGTACCCCCTGTGAATCGGCGGTGATAGATCTAGATGCGCTAAGCGCATACCACTGTTCACGGCGTTCGTGCATGTACGCTGGCTGGCTGATAATGGGTCAGCTTTGAGGTACGGTTCTAATGGGAACATCAGGCCTTTCAGAAGAATGAAATCGAGAAATCCCGCACTCTCGCACTAAAGATGAGACATCCGGCATGCCAGCCCTCAGGAACTACTCGGTACGACTGACTGACTGATGTTGGAGGATACCAGGCACACTACTTCTCTCCGAGATAACACGCGCTTTTCGTCCTCCATTAGCGTATACGGATGGGACCAGAAGTACATACTTCTTTCTTTCAGCGCATCCTTCTGATGACACCAAGCGCTGAACATTCCGCTTTTCACTCTATATCGACCCACGGCCTTGTTCTATCTTGTCGTAAAGCGCTACAGCGCTGCATCTCCATACATAATCATGTACTTGATGAGCGGGAGGCATGGAATACGTGTAGGTGTGCTGTGCCTGGATCGATCGCGTTTGTGATTTGTGTCCAATGGATTACGGCTTCGACTTCGCTGCTCTGACGCCGACGTCGATCAATATCAGGGCCAGAAGTTGAGACTGAGCATGCGCTGTGAAGGCCGCGCTCAGCTTAAAGAGTTCTCCCTTGTGTCTATTCCTGGGATTGCGGATATTCTCAGATCAATGGATCAATGGCTTGTTGACATTCCTTCGTTCTGGACCTCTGGTCTCGAGCTCCAGCTGCTGTAGAAGAACGTAGGAGACCATCAAAGCGGAGAGGGTTAGATTGTGTTCGACCTGCGCGGACGTCGATCCGAGTAAAGATCCACATCAAACTCAAAATACGAGACGTGAACTTCGAACCCAAAGAATGAGACTGAGAGGTATTATCCATAAGGCACCCGCGGAGCGAGAGTCAGAGACGAAGGAAGTAGTTTCGAGTTGAGGAACTATAAGAACGTATTTGGGGAACAGTCCTTCGCAGTAGCTCAATTCGCCACCATTGCATAGGAACCACATTCCTCCAGAAATATAGGTATTGCATCAGGCACAGGACGATGCGAAGATTAACAAGGTTAGAGATTCAAGGCCTGCGTGTATTAATGCAATCGACCTGGCCTTCTTTGGGAGCTTTAGAACCTTGTAGGGAAATGATGGAGAAGTAAGGATTCGCAAGACGCCGATGATAAATTGAGTGATCCCGCGCAGGATACGGAGTGATTGACCGATACGTGGCCGATGGGTATATCGTTGGCAATTGCTACATCTGAATGAATGGACTCCATCTGTCCAAGGAAGTTTATGATGCTTATGAGGACGCTGCATGTCGTGGAAAGATGTCGTTAATTCATCCGGCACCGGGTCTAAAATGATTCGACGATAACGCGCAACGGAGAGCTACTGTACGTTGCGAAAGTAGCTGGTGCCGCGGCGCTTGAAGAGCTACGATGTCTCAGGTACTGTGAAACTCTTGCCTTCTGTTCCGTGACCGAAATATGACAGAAAACTAATCCCTTTCGACAGGATGGATGCGAAATGTCACAAGTATGATCCCAATAAACGGGCAACGGGATGACACTTAAACAGGGATCGTCGGTCGATTTTAGGATAAAATGGCTAATAGGTCCGAGCTGACACATGGTTTGAAATAAATCGAGGGGTGCGTACGTAGCTCAGACACAGTCGACGAAGTCTGTACGGTGTTGAGTAGCGCCGGATATCTCGTGGACGCTATAGAACGTGCCAACGGTCGATCTGACATTGCGCTCAAACGTAACACCGCTACTACTCGTCGCTATGATTAGCGCTCGTGAGTCTGTTCAGGAACGAGATTGCAAATGATCGAGTCTAATCTTTGCGAGTGCGCTTCGGAGGATCGCCCAGACGTTGTAGAAGCGAGGAAGCAGGCGCAGCTGCGCTTCAGCTGGTCTCCGTCGATCCATTAGGCCCGGACAACGCCCCGAGCGAGCTGAACTTCGAGTCGTGAGAGGGCTCAGAGAGACAATGCAAGCTGTCAACCTTGTCACGCTCGATCACTCTAGAAAAGGCTAGTAGAACCGTGTCCGACATGTAGGCGTATCTGTTAAGAGCAGCCACTCGGACTTCGGATGACAAATCGATCCCACTACACATACATAAAATCGAAAATCAGGTAGGGAATAATAAGCGTTATTTCCAATGTTTTCAAGCAAGAGCACTCACACCACGCTTCAGAAATTGAGCGAACAGAGCGGAACTTCAGTCTGATCGTTGTTTCCGAGGTCTGAGGTACAGTATCTGAGCTCCATTATCTCCGCTGCACGCGAGGATCTATGAGAGGCACAGCCTTTCGGAATGGCCAAAATTGTGCTTCAACTAGTACGCGCAAGGTAATCGAACACGAGTACTCGGACTCAACAAGGTGTACGATGGAATGCTCTCGCACGATAGATGCAGCCATTTCCGAGAGCATCGGGATAGGTCGGTGACGCTGTTTGTTGACTTGAAGCACATTGGTGCAGTAAAGCAACGCAACCATAACTCAGATTAATCACCTCGGAGATTGATGGGTGGGGGCAGGGACTCTGTTGCCGCTCATTAAGAATTGCAAATACACCCAATTCTAAGCTTGACCCTGTGCATCAGCGGCAGTACTCCCAAGTTATCACCTAGCCAGAAAAGGGCATCGCCTGGGCCCAAAAATAAGGCGCAGTCGGTCCACTTCCAAGTATAATCCGTGGGCATCGTCGATCTAATGATCTAATGCACGTGTGACGCAGACGGGTGTTATGATGCTTCCGACAATAGTGCTATAGCCATGGCGCCTATCTCGAATGCAGTGCTTACTAGCAGCAGAACCCGTCGGCTTGGTGAAGAGACGTATTCAAAGTTGGGAGCGAGACCCAAGTTATGTAAGGGCATAACATACGCGACACTTTCAACGTGCGGCTAACAAGGTCATTTGGTCCGGCGATTGTTTGAGCGTCTGTCAATGCTCACGGGAGCGTTCAGCTTCGGCTACGTCCGAGCATCCTCGCAGATTGATGCATAACATTTGCAGGGATTTGGACCGACGATAACAGTCCCATTTTATGGCATCCTAGTATAAGTTTTATTAAACCTTAACAAATGAAAGATAGGAGATGCTTATCACCTACAGCCTCATTTAGATGCTCCAGAGGGCATAAAGTCGCTTGTTTCCGGCTACTGCGCGAATCTCAAGTAAGTCGGATACGATATGACAGTGATAGTCGATATGTTGGATCGGCGCCCGACGCATGACTTGGTGCTGCAATATATGGCTGATAATTGAGCTAGTTACCAAGGGATATGGGGAAAGGCACAAAATAATCGCAAATGAATTCCAAGATAATTGACCAAAGATAGTGGCGTTCTCTTCGGTCTGAAACACAATGTCTACGATATAGGTGGCTGCGCGACAGACGTTTAAGCCGAACGCCATGAGGAAGGGGGGAAGGGGGGAAATGCTAACGCCTAGAATTCAAGTCGCAAGCACTTCTGAGCTACCCGATGATACGAAAAGGCCTAGCACCTCAACCAAGGTACTGATATCGACGCGTGCTATAGAGGCTTATTCATTTCGACTTCAGAGCATGAACGCAAGACAAAGGGAGCTGCGTGTACTCCCCCGTACCTTATGGAGGTAGCAGCTGAGCGGTGCCCTCTAGTTGCATTCTTCCTCGCAATCCTTCGCTTCCGGTTTCCAGGTGGGGGGAAGGTTTCCACAGCGCACAACTCGAGCGGACGCCGCCAGAGAACGACGTCATCAGCCTCAATAGATAAGCAGAAAGCCTGTGTCCATAATCGTCATTAATGAAACACGACTCATCGTCCGTACATGTTGAATGATCGGCTATGTGAGCCATCTCAACTTTTGCTTCCATTCCCCGAGATTATGCGAAAGAGAGCCTTCACGCCTAGCCATGCTGCAGAAATATGGGGGAGGGGGGAGTTAGACGGGTGCGGATAAAATAGACTGTTTGTCAGAGACCAGTGAATCCACTAACACCGGTCCAATGCACCAGTGAAGAGCCAGAGGACTGGAGACTGTTATAGATGATAGAGAGTGATGGTAGAAGGGACGAGAAGCTCGACGACAACCATCTGCTGACCGAGACCAATCATGTTTATGTAAGACACGATCGGTATGGAGGAATCGTCTGGGTAAGACATCTGTAGTCCACATAGAGCGAGTAGCGTGTTTGAAGGTCGCCGCCTGGTTGACGGGACTGATCGTTTAATCATCACCGAAGAGGTCGGGATTTGGGCATGTGTATTTTCGACGTGCCTTCTTTGCTGGAGTCGTAATGAAAGAAGAAATAAACAATACAACATTTATTCAGGCCCCGTTTCACCATGAGCTCGCAAATTTGCCTGAGGGCGAGGGGAAGTGAGGGGGAGCAGCGGATTTCAAGTGGGTTGACCACCTGAGCACTCGCAAAGTCAACTACGCTTTGTCGTTCTGAACCGAGTTGGGGTGGATATTTAAAACGACAGGGCCTAGTCCATTAAACTTCAGGTCACTGTTAGCGGAAACGCAACAATCCCTCGATCTCGATGAAACTATGAACGGGAAGCTAAAGGGTGCGACGAAGCTGCCAAAGGTTGGTTGGAACTTTTTCTGCATGGCAACCTTGACAGACCACCTGCCGCTTCGCATCATGAGTTCATGTCCAGAGCCTCGACCGCCATAGTAATATGGTGGTCCAGCGCTAGGCTAAATAGTTGAGTGTCTGGTGACAGACCAAATGTCTGATCTTCAAGTCCGTTGGTGCGCTTCTGCGGCGCAGAACACGCTGACAGGGAGGGCCAGAGCAATGGATTATCGCCTATACGGATGAAAAAAGTCCATTTCATCATGCCGACCTTCGACAGCTCCCACATTGAACCTCGACTCTGAATAACAAGCCCATTTTTCGCCTCCGAGGGTGGACACAGCATCAGATCCTTTCGCGAATGAAGAAAATAGGGCAAGGGGGTGGAGGAGCGCACCCAGGACAATGAAATTCGGTTTGCTCGAAGTGCTGCGCGTTTGAGGTACGGGATCTTTTGGCAAGATAAATTGTGTGCGACCGGATAGACGATTAACACGAGTGATTTCGAGGGGTGAAGCAGAATTGATCATTGATTTTTGGAAGCCGCAGAGCATGCTGACAGAGAGGGCCAGAGAAATCGATTGTCATACATACGGACGAGAAAAGTCCATTTCATCATGCCGAGCTTCGATAGCTCCCACATAAAACCTCGACTCAGAATGACGGGTCCATTTTTCGCCTCCGAAGATAGACCTAGCATTAGATCCCTCGCAAAGGAAGAAAATGCTAAGAGGATGGGGCAAGGGGGGGGGCGTACCCAGAACAATGAAATTCGGTTTGTTCGAAGTGTTGCACGTATGGGTTACGGGATCCCTTGGTAAGATAGATCTTGTGCGACCGGGTAGAGCATTAACACGAGCAAATCCGTGAGTTGAAGCAGAATTGATCCTTTGATTATTGTCTGCCGAGTTCGTTCACACACACCGACATAGTGCGTTGTACTATCATATTCTGAACGAGCAGGACGCGAATTAGCAGTGTATACTTGTTTGTGAGTGTGTTTACATACAGTGCATATTCATAATTCAACACAGGTCCACACACGCTACGCGCGGAGCACGGAGATCTGAGGCTGAGTTCACCAACCGATCTCCGACCTCCGATTCCGTTGCGTTCGAATTTCAGCAGAAGATAATGAGGCCATATCCAGCACTACGTCGGAAGGATAGAGAGGTTTGGGAGGGATCTTGCGAGCGGATCTGCGTCCCCCCTCCCTCTCCTCGGCGTGTGCGGGTGCAATGCGGGAAGAGGTTTCATCCTTGTGGGTGTAGGTGTTGTGTATACTTTGAAAGAATCCATCATACGCTTTCCATCGCGTAACGAGCCGAAGGAACTAAGGGAACCGAATTGAGAGGGCTCTAGAATGCTGTCGCCACCTTGTAAACACACTGGACCTCGATCCGTGATAGATATTATTTCGGAATGGGCCCAAGCAAGCAAGCAAAAGCGCAGTCCAGTAGCCACTGGATTTCTGCATTAGCCGAGCGGTCAGTCTTGTCGTAATCGCAAAAAAGTTGACTGGAGTCCGTTTCAGTCAACATTGAATAGAAGTGTCCTAAGACTATTAGCCAGGCCTAACTCCAGACTTTCGACCTGAGCAGGACGGTCAGTATCTTATGGGCCTCAAGCAGTTTGGATCACATACATACGATATGTAACATCCATCATTTTTGAAAGCTGATGACGATAGCAACCGCAATCTCTTATCCCCTTTCCTTCACGTTGATGGAATACGTCATCGCCTCATATTTTCGTAGATGATGGTATTCGCCGTCCTTCTTGAAGAGAGAGACAGAATAAAAGTTGCATTCCAACTGAAGATGCAGGACGACATGGCTGTGGGGGGTGAGTGATGGTGAGCGCCAGCTTAGGTGTGCATACCAAAATTTGTCGTGAATGAGATCGACGCGTCGCGAGGTGGGCGCCTTCCGGCCCGGGCGAATGCCGGGAACATCTCTCGATACATCTTACACTTTTACCAGCACCTTTACAATCTCTGGCATCCATGGATTGCTACATATGTATGTCACATGTGAGTACCACTTTATAATCAAATATTTTCAAATCCTACGAGAAGTTAGGCTTGTTCATCGAGTCGGCAGTCACCTGGCTAGTGCGAGGACAATTGCCACTTTCAATGTATATGGCACGATTTATATTGGCCTCAAGTATTCTCCTATTCACAATCCTTCGAACAACTTCTACTTCTTCAATCATTGTATCAAGCTTTCTCTTGACAGATGAAAACACATGTAGTAATGCGGGGGAAATTGACACCATGTGATACAGAACCTCGAGCATCTTTGCGAACGTCAAGTGCCTGTAATTAATGTATATAATATGTATAGTGCACTGCTGTCTATTGCGGCTTGTTTACTGAGAGTGGTTTCCGGTTTAAAGAATCAAGAACTTTCACCTGTGCTTCGTGGGATCCTCCCAATCCATCTTCTTTATCTCTAAATTCTCCACTTCCGAAGCTTGCGTACGCACAATTCTTCTTACGAACATCGGATGAACGTACACCACGACAGCGCTCGTGTTTGAGCTCGGGACTTCCAAAAATGATTATTGAGTGGCATGGATTGTGAACTTACCCCGCACGCAAGCTATTAGTAATAGTTTAAAAGGTGAGTCAGCATCGTCCATCCCTAATCAAAAAGAGCAAACAGAAGGCTAAATCAAAGCTTTAAACTTCCGCAGTCCCAAGTATGTCTGTAATCTGAAGTGGCGACCGTCTGAACTTTGAGGTTGCAGATACTATTACAAGTAATGGCAAATCTTTCTGCCACCCGGGCCTATCAAATCAATGCCCGAGTCTGAACTTCGACACTGGGCTCCGAGGACTGTGATAATACAGGATAGAAGCCGCGGCTGCTCAGGAGACACGACGCGTAAGTGCCTCATTGCGAAACTTCGGACTGCGGATGGGGAGCATCGATGACTCACAGTTCTTGGACGTTCCAAGGACATTGGGACAAACGGCGACCTTATGTGGCACTGCAACCTATTAGAGTTCAAGGAAGCATTGGTGGGTATACTGTACACTTGACTGACTGTGCTTTAACCAAGTCATTTAATTTCCGAGGGTCTCTGTCATTCCCTACAACCTGTGGATCGTAGTCTCTCCGCATCTCCTGGTCTAACAATTGTGTTCTCGTACGCTGTCACGCAGGAGCATTAGACCGCAGGCAAGGATACATGAATTAGAGTTAGGCATCCGAGTCGGCGTTTGCCGACCGGTGCAGTGTGCAACCTCCCGACATTTCGATTTCGTTCGACAACAAACACAACAAGCTCAATTATCCTCCATCGCGTGACTTATTTATTACTACAAGACATGATAATGATTCAAACACTCCCGATAGGTAAGTTGCTCGCCTTAGTTGTAACAGTGAACTTGAATCGCAATTCGTACCTCAGCGTCTTGCATATCTCATTGAAATCCATGCAATCACGCAACATTCATCCATCCTTATCCACAAAAGCATGCAATGTATCCGATACCGATATCGCAAGGTGCATTTCACATGATCAAGCAGCTGAGACTCCGAATACATTCATTCTAACTTCGTCCGGAGGGGCGCTCATGAATCGACCGGTTGCGCGTCTACTATGTACTAAACCTTGGACAGCGCTAATAACGCCCGCGCGTCTGGCTGCCAGTGACGCTGGCAGCCTGAGCCGCCCAGTAATGTACCAAGCGCCCGAGAGGAGGAGGGGAGCAATAAATCGTTTCGTACATAATGTTGAGTACAATAATATCGAATTGCCTGCCTAAATAAGCCTCGGCGCCTTCATACTCACCGGCAGCTGGGCTGGCGCTTGAGCTGTAGCGCCCGTATCCAAGCAGTAATAAATCACGAGGCAGGACAGGTGCGATTGTTACAGTATGTATGTACTGTATGTACTTAGGAAATCCCGAGATACTCGGATGTTTCCATTCCAACTCTCACCCGCGCTGACATCCGAATCAACACCCCGGATACAACTTGGAATGCAGCGAAGATGAAGGCATTGACTTGGGAGGTGCGGTGACCCGCGCCCATGACGTTGAACGAAGCCTCACAGACGATTAACGTCCATAAGGCAAGTCTGCCGATGCCCTCTTATAGGCCTTCGTTCAGTCTTCACGGTTGGATTTACACTTACACCGTGACATTCCGAGTCAACGCTGCTTGATCATGTTGGCTTCATTTATGCAGCCGTTGCACAGTAAGACATATGCAGAGCAGTCCGGACGGTCACCCAGGCCGTTCGGGCTCATGATGGCAAGCTGCACTCGAAGCTACCGAACGGCTCTCCTTCAGTAAGTCCACGCTTCCGGGGTTTCTGTCAGCTACGAACACGAGTGGGCAAGGCTCAACCGGGACGCTGGCAAAGGATGACTGACTGACTCCGGTCTTCTTTCTGCGGAGTAGAGTCTGCCTATGCCCACATATGTCTCTCCACCCGGGTTCCGTATTTCGGGTTACGGGCCTTGCTGATCTGCGGATAAAAGAGTAACGTGCATAGTTATCTTTAAGCTGCGAGACGAGGCAAAATCTTGTAAGGTCGATGTCAGTGATCGATAGCAGGCCGGGGCCTCGAGTTCGCGTCCGACCTCCTAGGACGTACGGATTGTCATGTACTCGCGATAATTCCCGCTCCCGTGCCCAAAACCCAATTCATCACGGTGACCCAGGCTATGCACTTCTTTGGATCGTCCTGCCCTTCCATATCCGACGTGTGATCTATACAATATGTACATCCCAGGCCGGTGGTAGACACCAACGAAGATAGTGTTTGGTGTGTATGCATGTGCATATACAGTACACGTAAGAATGCCGAACTGGCAGTTCGCCCGGTGGGGGCGTTCCTTGCTCTCTCGCTCTCTCAGCAAGTGTATGTCCATACGAGGGGCTCGACTCCGTTCGGAACACCTTGGGTCGAGATGAAGTGCATGCTGTATGACTTTGCTGTGTAGTTAGGCGCTCTCGCTATCGAAGCATTATGAAAGCTCACGATAATACTGTAAATCAATCAGTTAAGATGCCGAGCGAGGAGCGAGGGCTCTGATATACCCGGTGCCAGTGCCAGTGAATTACATAGATGTCGATGGCCCGCACTGGATCACCGATAATCGCCACTGATAAATTTGGCTGGCTGTGTTGATAGATAAGTAGCCCATATGTGCATACAAAGTCTCGGAAGGAGGAAAAAGATCGGCGACGGATCACCGTTCTGCGACTTGGACTTTGCATGGGCCACTGAGGCTGAGAGAGAGGAGACAATGGGCTAGTGTCGAGAGGTATGACAAGATCAGCTCGCAGAAAAGAAAAAAAAAAAAGGGGGGGGGGGGGGGGGATGGTGCCGAGTAGCCTGAGAGTGGAATACAAGTACTAGATATTTGAGAGAAAATCGTGCAAGGCAAAGTTAAATCATGCCGATTCGGATTCTGTGGAGATCATGATGGTGTTGCCAAGGTCAGCCTGACGCATTGAGATTGGTATGCAGCAGTGAATACTATCAGAACCGCAACGGCTTGAACCGCCTTCTTGCCACCATTGAACCGTTCAGGCACGCTATGGATTTGCTTTCTAGATGAGTCCGATGTTTTGTGTGCAGAAAAAAAAAGAAAGGATCACGGAGGACAAGGCCAGCAAAAGGAATCGATGAGACCTCCGTGCCGAGAAGAGGATGCGCGAATTATGCCAGCTACTAAACGGCGAAAGAAGGAAAGTACGCTCTGGTTCTGAAACGCTGTTAACAAACCCAGAATCTCAGCCCCGAAGAGAACGCACGAGTGAGCAGAGATCTGAGCAGGACAATGCCCATATGTACGTTATACCGTTACGCCTCCATATCTATGGCATGCTAGGCACACACAGTACAGTATGATGCGACACGACCGAACGGAACGCGGACGTGGGCCCCGGAGCCGACTTGTGTCGAGTAAAGCGTATCCATATCAACGTTCTACTAGCCAGATTCCGGAGTACAATGGCTAGATGGGTTGCGGGCATTGGTAGTTGACCTCGATAAGCACCCGCACCTTCCGCGATGAGACTGAGGGAGTTGTGCCGCCGACAATGCGCTTGAGCGTGGGCTCAGGCTCGCGGGCGCTAATTAGAAAGAGAGTTAGACGCCGGTGGACGTTTTATCGATAGGATAGTATCGGCCGGCCGAGCGAGTACTTTGAACAAGTGGTTCTCGGAGCGCTGAGGATCTTGCCTCGGGATCCGAGACGGGACGGAAGCAGAAGGATCAGGACTAGTGTGAACGGTGGAGTAGAGTACAAGGGCGGACCGTGGCTGTCCTCTCTGCTGCACAGACGTCGAGTGATCGATTGGACTGACTTGACTGCACACTTGGAAGCATTGAGCCTCGACAGTCTGGACTAGCGTATTTCTGCGAATAGAGAGACGTGTTGTTCTTGAAAGAAGATGATGGATGGAGGATTATCGTGCCAATGTGCGCATGCGCGTGCAGTCTCTCGTTAGAATCGCATATGTCAAGGCGGAAACGTCTCGCGTTCGCCTTTTACCCCTGCCAATCCATGCCAAAAATTGATTGTTTTGATCGTTGTGATGTGATGCAGAGACAAGAGATACATAGTGAAAGAGAAAGAGAAAGCGCATGCGCAAGAAAGTCTAACTTTAACGCCTCTTTGATCCCGAACCCGGGACCTGAATCAGTCCTCCGCTAGTCATCTGCACTCTGCTTCACGTTCGGGCCCGGACCACATTATCATAGGCCCATCTGACCTGTCGCACGCCCGTGCCTATTTCCCCGGCCAAATCGTTAACCATGAACAGGCCGTGACGGTTGATGACGACTATGACGACGGCTACGAAACGTTAGGAGGGTCCGTGCGGCAATCTTCCATTGACTTTCACGTTCTCGCCCCCCACGATCGAATCCGCAGTCCCTCCCCTGCCCCCTCTGAACAGCTTAAATTCAGAAGATCGAAGCATGGTCCGCGAGTCCGAATCCGGTGTCCGGCGTCCGGAGGCCATTACCCATAAGTCCGGAAATCTCTTTTCGTCTCTCGTTTCTTTCGCCCTATAGTCCTGAATTTGAGCTCAACTGGATCGAATCCGATTGGATTGGTTTCGTTCACTCAGGCTGGCAGAGGTGGATCGTGATATCCGCGTAAAGCCCGATCATGAACTTACCGTAGTCTCCGACATCTGGACTGTGTGCTTGCGTGCCTGATTTCATTAACCTTGTTGTAACGACACATGTGGCCTCCGTCAGTCGCCGACAAACCAGCTTAGAGTGTGCTCTGCATACAGTTAAGAGACGCGGGTCGGCAGCGACACTGGGGACGTGCGACTGGCCGAACTGGAATTCAGCTCTAGATCTCGGCCGGACACTGGCATCTACAGTTCACTTACACACATGCGATCGCATTCAATCTGACACACGACCACGAAAGCAGCACAACACCGTTCCCTTTTACATATGCGCATATGCAAATTACTCCCCCCCCCTCCCCGTTTGACAGTCATATGCGTCTACAATGTACAGCACATTACAAATTTGTTTGAGATTTAAGACATTTGGGTTGAGAGACACGAAGCGGCCGTTTCCTGGGCGGGGTTGCCAGTGGGGTGTGGTATGATAAGCGTAGTTTTGACGTTTAGGCGTGCTGACACGACGTTGTCGCTGGTACTTCATTGCTATGTATATACTTGGGAGGGACTGCCAGCCGGAACAACTTGAAATGCATACATGTTGCTTTGCAACTATACATACATGCATATGTACGCGTACGCGTATCTGGCGACATGTGATTACTACCGTGACTGGCCCGTGATGTTACAGTAGTGTATTGCGTCAACGGTGAGACGTTTCTAACGAATAGTGGTCGGAGGTCCGGAATGGCCTGCAAGCTCGGGCTTGTACTTGCACAGAACAGAAGAAAAAGAAAAAGAAAAGAAGCGAAAGCCTGCTTCTCGAAGTGGGTGATATATAGATACACTGGAGTGAACCGTATTCGAATAGGATTGCTGGTCAAGATACATACATACTCGGAGACGAGTAGCAGTCACAGTTTGCTGAGGATCAAAAACCGTCGGAGGTCCGGAGTAGCCTGCGCTAGTTCGCCTGTTCGCTCGCGATGGATCGTGTGCCAGTGAGCCCACCACTGCCCGAAGCTGACGGAAGGGTTTTCAGCAGTATGGGTCCAACTCGCAAAGCGTGGAAGCCGCAGCTAGCAGCTCATGAATCATCATTCATAAGTGATCTACATAGCGAATAGGCTTGATTTGATGTAGGGTGTAAGGACATGCATGCACAGGGACGATCTTGTGGAACACAGCCAGGTTTCTCCGTCCGAGAATGATGGCTCTGTTCGAGCTCGAAGCTCTCTCCTTTCATCTCTGTCCGGACCTAGTGGGTGATCGGAAGTCCGGAGTGGCCTGTCTGTCGCATTGCCAGTGTATGTATATGGGGATCGCAGACCGAGGTCGTCTATTCGGTAACTGCTTCAGTTCGCGGCGTTCATGGAAGAGTAAGAGTAGTAGGAGACATTGAGTGTGTTCTATGCTCCGAGGATGACGATGATGACAGTGCACAGCCTGAGCTCGAAGATCCTGTATAATCTTACTCACCTCACAGGTTTATTGCTGATTGCTGATTGATTATGATTATCATGATGATGATGATCGAGTGTGCGCAGCGGCAATGCATGAATTCAAAAGCGCTGCAGACGAACGGATGGACGAGCGGAGAGAACCGTCCCCCGAGTCCCGACGTCGTCATACTATAGTACACCCGACGTTTTGCACGCAGTCCGCCTAGCGCCTGCATTAGGGCAAGCTCAAGGGGCGCAGTGGCGCAGCGCACTGCCTTGGCTCTAAATCTCAGGGTTCACGATTCAGGGCTCAGGGTTCGGTCCCCACTTTCATTCGGGCTCTATAAGCTTAGGAAGTAAGATGCGATTGGCTGGAAAGGGTGCGTTCGGAAGACGGAGCTGGAGGTGGCACCAATCAGCGGAGAGGATACACGAGGTGCAACGCCGGATAGCGATTATTAGGATGGGCCGCATCGTCGGGCTCGGGCTCAAGGGCACCAGTGTGCCAGTGAGCCCGGACCCACATGATTCATCCAGACTCCGAACTCCGGACCCGTCACGGTCGTGACAGACTTTGACGCAGTATTACGGCACCTCCGAATCTGGGGATTACGTTACGCGTTACGGGAGGTGACCCAGTTGTTCGGGTCAAGGTCTCCTAGACGTACGTCCCAGAGTTCAAAGCCCGCAAACCCAAACCCCAAACGCAAGCACGGCCAAACAGCACCACTGAGCCACGAGCCGCGCGGGATGTGTTGCCGAAGGTCCGGAGGGAGGGCTCATGGGATTAGGAAAGACGGCTTAAGGAGGGCAGGTCCTCATCCAGCGCTGCACACGCCTCTTGCACCAACCTCCCTCCTCCCTCCCTCCTCCCCCGCCCACTGCGCTCCCTCCCCGCCAGGCCGCTCTTCGTTCTCTCTGACGACGCCGACGCCGACCATACCAAAAAAGGGCACACCCACACCTTCGATCTCCGAGAGGTTCTTAGGCCTTTAGTCCCACTTTCCCCTCTCCTGCTGCTAGCCGAGAGACGTAGTCCTGCCACGAACTCCATAATCCTTATAATTCGAACCTTTCTGTTTTTCGTTTTTCTCATCTTATAGACGCCCATAGATCTACATTTTTTAATCACTTCCCATTTCCCATTTGCATCTATATCTTCTGCAACCGTGCCGATTCTCATATATAGAAACTTCTCAACCTGTCACCGCCCACCAAGCGCCAAAAGTCCCCATCTCGTTACTTTACTTTATAAAGTCGGGACACATATAAGAACTCCTAGACTCGACCCTATCCTTCATCCCCCCTCCCCCCGAACTCGAGCTCGATACGATCTCGACCTTGATTTGTGTCTCTGTCTATCCTCGGGGCGTTCTATAATTGACCTGACCACTCACTCATCCTGGTCCACTTGCTGCTCATCGACATCTGACACTCATCTGTGACCGTCGACCGTCGCCTACTCCTCTTACTTGACAGCTACTCACTACTCTCTGCTCACACCCCACCTCCACATCTGCTTACCCCGTTGCGCACGCCAAGGCCAGACGCCATCGACACGATGCCCGGCTCATCGCAACCCATCTCCATCCGCGCCTCCGCCTCCTCCTCACACCAGCCATCGACGCACACCCATACCCACGGCCACGCGACGAACCCGTGGTCGACGACGACGACGGACGACCTCATGCACGCGTACGCCCCCTTCAGCCACCTCGCCAGCGCCAACCACACGCCCAGCGCGAACGCGAACACCATGGGCAGCCCCAGCGCGGGCCTCGGGAGCTCCTGGCAGAACACGATCCACCCCGGCCCGCTCTTCGTCTCCTCCAGCCTCGCCTCCTCGTACGGCGCGTCGGGCGGCATGAGCATGAGCTTTGGGAGTGTCGGCGGCGGGAGCTTCGGCGGGTCACGCTTGTTCCCCGGCACGGGGCCTGTTAATCCGTTAGAGTGAGTCCTGTCTTTTCATTGCTTTCGCGCTGTATGGCTGACTCTGGTTTGGTGTGTGCGATTAGCCCGACGCTTAAATGCGCGATGTCCTCGTCGATCGAGAGTGATCACGGCTCTCTCATCCGCGCCATCAACGGCGAAATCGAACATGTGAGTTTCTCTTTCTCTCTAACCTTCCTCCGTCTCTCTGCCTCGTCGTTGCTCCTGCGTCATCGTTCTACCTGTTTTCCATCTGTCATCTATTTATTTCATTTCTTACTCTTTCGCTTGCGATACCCCGGGTTCATCGGTATACACCTTGCCTTCACCCAATCATATACACACATACGCATACACCGCCTCTCGCCTATCACCCCTAATGCGTCTTCGAGGCATACTGGGGATTTGCCTTCCCTTTCCTGCACAACCTTTCCCCTTTGCTCCCTTTAGTCTCGCATCCGAGGACCGAGGACATAGCCCTGCACTGGCACTTTACTCGCATCCCTTATTTATGCTACTCTGCCGATTCCTGATTCCCGATCCCCTTGCCATCCTTATTTTGCCTTTTCATTATGGCTTTGGTTCGTTTGTGCGATTGACGGAATGGTCGATTGCTCGTTTGGACCTGCGGCGTGGATTCGGGTGTATCGGAGTTACTACTCCTCTCCCCCTCCTTTGTCAGCGACCGGGTCCGGAGCCCTCCTCGCTCTCGTACTCACACTCGTTCTCCCGTTCGCGGCCGCCTCCACGCGTCCACCCCCTTCGACGCCTCCTGTGCCCACCGGTCGTCGGGTGCTCGGGCAGGCGGCCATGGGGCCTGTCTTTCCTTCCTCATAACCCGTCCCTGCCTCTTTCTTAAGCTACAACTTCATTCACTTCGTTCCTTCCTATCCTCTACCGCTCCATCCTCTGCATGAATTTTACTAATCTTTTACCGCCTATGCAGTGTCAGAACTATTCTTGCTGCGGCCTCCATCTACGCGACTTGCATGCCCTGGTACGGCACTTTGAGGAGGCGCACGTCGTCGTGCACGGTGCGAATGCGATGTCTCCTACGGGTAGCAACTTCAGTATGTGCTTGCTAGGAATGATTTAAGTATGAAGCCTAATATGTGTTTCCTTGCTATTAGGCCCTAACGGAGGTGCATCCTCTCAAGGTCAGCGCGACGCGATCTTGGCTGCCATGGCCCACCACCTTCAGCAACAACAACAACAGGCCCAACAAGGAGCCCACAGCGGCCAGCATCAGCTGAGCCACCGCAGTTCGGACAGCGCACTCGCCGGTGCCCTGGGCCCCGTGTCGAGCGCGACGTTCTTCGGCGACGAGCAGACCACCCATGCCCACGCTGCGCAGAGGCAAAGAGAAAGCAAGGAGAGGAACGAGGAGGAGGAAAACAAGAACCTGGCGATGACGGGCGGCGTCGCTGCGTTTGATTATGATGATATGGAGATGGACTTGACGCCGGAGTCCAGCACGTCGACTACTTCTTCGCATGCACACTCACCGAGCTCATCATCGACGTCGATCTCGAATCACTCGTCGCCCGGCTCGAGGAGTAGCTCTGGGAGCCCCCCGGTGGGTATCAATGGTCGTGCTGGTGGCATGAGGGGCGTCAATGGCCTTATGTACGGGGCATCGGCCAGCACGGTGTCGTCTCCGCCTGATACGCCCCTCCTCTCGACGCCCATATCGCCGCTCTCCTCCACATTCAACCCCTCGCATGCGAACGCGAACGCGTTTCCGTGGGCGGCACAATCGGGGGATGGTGGCGCTACGCCGCTTGCCAATGCTTCGACGGCGAACAACACGCCCACTGGCCCGTCGGCGTTCGACTCGTTCCATCTGCCTGCTAAGACTGCCACGTTCAACGGGCTCGGCGGTGCGTTCTCGTCCTTCACCAACCAGACTGTCGGGATGTACTCTGCCACCGCTGCGAACTCCGCGGGCTTGTTCGCGAGGAAGGGCGTGCAGGGCGGGGCGGGCCAAGGTCACAACCAGTCCTTGTACACTGCGCTGCGTGCGGGTGCGGGTGCGGGCGCGGGTGGGATGATGGGCAGGGGTGTGGGCATGAACGGCTATGCGGGGTACGAGCAATTCTCGAGTGAGCTCCCCGGCGCGCTCGCGCTCCATCCCTCTGCGAACGGCAACGGCGGCGCCAGGGCGAATGGGAATGGGATGGACTTGGAGGCAATCAAGCCGGAGTTGCTCTTTGGTGCCTCCTCGTCTTCTGCATTCGCAGGGGGCATGGATGGCATGATGCGCGGCGCGCAGACTGCGCCGAGCTCGGAGATGAACACGCCCTCTGCATCGCGCGCTGCGTCGCCCACTTCTGCTGCCACTGCTGGGGTCAACGTAGTGATTGGGAAGCGGAGCAAGAGTAAAGACTCGGGCGTTCCGAGCGGGGTGTTCGACTCGTCGCCCCTCGCCGGGCCCTCTACCACGAGCAACCCCGCGGCCCTCCAGGCGTCCACGACGCTTTCGCGACCCGGCGCGTCGCTGCTGCTCTCCAAGCCGTTCAAGTGCCCGAAGCCCGGGTGCATGAAGTCGTACAAGCAGGCGAACGGGCTGAAGTACCACATTACGCACGGGCAGTGCAATTTCAACCCGCCGCCCGAGCTCGAGTCGCTCCAGGGTCTCTCCGAACGTGAGGCCGAGCGCCGCCTCCGCCCGTATTGTTGCCAGGTCGCCCCGTGCCAGAGGCGGTATAAGAATATGAACGGGCTACGGTATCATTATCAGCACTCTGGGGAGCATGGCGCGGTGGGCCTGAGGATGCTGGCGGAGGGACGCCATGATGCGCTGAGGTGTCGGGATGTGGAGGAGGAGGACAGACAGACGGGGGACGCCGAAGAGGCGGAGAGGAGGGAGAGGGAGGGCTTGACGAGGCGGAGGGGCATGAAGCTCGATACGAACGTCGCCAACGCACAGACGCTTCAGCAGACCCAGACGAACCCGATGCTCGACTCGCCGATGTCCGCGTTCCCGAGCGTCACCGCGACGTCGCTCGCGACCTCGACGGTGCATCAGCGACAGAGTTCGATAGCGGGGATGAACGTGATGTCCCCGCAGTTCGAGTACATGCAGATGCAGAGCCAGCCGGCGAGCGCGTACGCAAGCCCTTGGGCCTCGCCGCGGTCATCGCCGCCCCTCACGCCTACTGCGGCCGTCCAAGCCCAGCAAGCACAAGCACAAGTCCAGGCGCAACAGATGCAGATGCAGCAGTATCAGCAGCAGCAATTCGACGCCCAGCAGCAGTTCGATGCGCAACAACAACAGTGGACTTCATAGATGGACATGTGTCTTGAATCCCTCTCTCTCGACCCTCTCTCTCGACTCATCCTCTGGCTCTGGAAAAAAGTATATATTAGTGTACATAGTAGAATTAATCATCGTGTTCCGTGTCTGATTACTCCTCTCCCTACCTCTCCTACCTGCTCTGCTCTACCTCTCCGCCAATACTCTCCGTCCCCATCTACTTCTGATCTACGTGTGTTTTCTTTTTTTGCGATACAGTAATGTGTTAACAACCTGACCGTAACCTCCTGATTCCACAAATGTCTTCATGTTCCATGTATCGATTTAATCTTTTCTATTACTTGCGTGCTTGTTTGTTTGTTTGTTTTGCTTAACGTGTCGTAAAATGTTCGTTATATCAATAACTTTGATTTTGATTTTGATCTTTTATTTCATGAGTGTCGTTGAAGATTATTATTAAGAGAAGGTGTTCTTTTTTTATTGCTTAGAATCATTATCCGTGGTGGTCTTTATAACTGTTCTACTTCAGTTTCTCCGCATCAAAAGTATACTACTAGTACTTTATCCGACCACCCATTGTCTCCACCAACAAAAGTAAATATCAGTATGTAGGCTCGATGATTGAATTCTTCTGTATACATATTTAGACTCAGGTGACAATGTAGATCATTGGATAGAATAGAATTTTTTTGGATTATCATGCAAATGAAGTGGAGGGAGAATCATGGCTTTGTTTACTTTGTGTGACGGTTAATCTTTTTTTCTTCGGATATACAGTATATGTGAGATCGAGAATGAGATAGAACTGTGTGGACTTGGGGATTTACTGCGCACATACGAGTGCTGTATGTACGTGTACAGGCACTCCTTGCATACATACTATGCGGTAGATGTATCTTGTCGGTTTACATGTGAAACTACATATGCCAGTGATATAAAGGGGGGATGGGGCTGATATCTTGTATAGCATATATGAGCGTGATATTAAATGAAGTGGATCAGGGGGGGGTAAAATAAGTGAGTACCATATGAAAAGGTTGATTGACGAGTAGGGACAAGGAATCGGGTGGGGGATCATACCCTTTAATTGCTCGGTAAGTACCGCCCCCGTACGTACCGTGCGCTGGAGTCTCGAGAGGATCGAGGAGAGGATGAATGGTGGGATGATCGAGGGTTCGTTTGGTTCTCGTATGCTATACAGGTTCGGGTCGAGTTTATGCGCTCGCTGGTGCGAGGGATCGGCCGGCCGTTCGGTCGGTCGGTTCGGTGCAGGGCTCGTCATACATAATAAAGTGAGTGCATACTCTTTGACCTTTCCATTTCCGCGCCTTGTACAACACAGTACATTCCGGACTATGAATAATGTAAAGCGGATGGACACGGTGGTGACGGTGACCTTGTGCTTTATTATCCTCCTTTTTTGTGCGGCTCGGTTTTTCGCCCAGAGAGTGAGATCGGACGGACGGTTCGATTCGATTCGGAGTTGAGCGTTTGCGTTGTGCGCGCGCCCCTAAGTCTGTAACAACGTAAGAGCATATATTATACGCATATGTAAGTGCGACACTCGGGTGTGTTAACGTACCTCGCCAGCACATGCAACGCACGAGAGTACCGAGTATTGAACAAACAACCCCCGAACGTAGTCGAGCAATTACCCACCACCAAGGTCGGGGGCCGAGGCGCGGGAGCGGGTCCGGACCCAAGACGAGAGCTCGAGTTTCGAGATCACCAACGATCGCTGGAACGCCTGGTGTGTTTCGGAGAGGGAGCGGTAACGTTTAGGGTTGGCGTACACAGGTGTACACACAAGCATTGGCGACGAATCGGTCCCGGCCAGAGAGAGGGGCTTGGCTTAGTGCAAGACGCGGGTGTCCCCGAGTGGTCGTCCGGACTCCGGACGCGCGAGGGGTCGCGAGCCGGACTGTCGGGCACGCAAAGTGCGCACGTACCAGTCGAAGGTGTACTAGGCAGCTGTGCGCATTGTTACCGTTGCCTTTCCTCCGTCACTAAACTCTGATTGTATCGTTTCACGCTTGAAAGCTTGATACTATCTACGATAGCTTGGAGACTTAGTTTGTAGGACCCTGTGACGATTGAACCCGCAGGAAAGATCCCAGATCCAAGTTCTCCGGCAAGCAGTCTACAGGTGAGACATTCCCTTCCGCCTGGAGTCGAACACCCGGGTCCATAATATAATCGAATTTGGGAGGCTCCGATTTGAATTTAGGAAAGCTGTGGATCGGGAGCCTGAAATTGCCGCTCGTGGTGCAGCCATTTGCAAGAGATTCTCTGTTATCTATTTCGAGATAAGCAGGCCAGGAATATAGATGCACCTGTAGTTCTCATCGGGGACTTACAAGTGGTTGATGAGCATCGTAGAAAGTAAGACATGTAGCCCAATGCGCGATTTATTACCAAGGTCCGCGCCACCAGAAATGAAATTATACGGAGATACGTCTCCTTTGGCGTGCTACAGTCGTTGTACTTCATTTCATAGTGACCGCAGGTACAGTTCGCCGTTGACGATGTCCTGAACGTGGGCCATCTCCGACGGATACGCTGACGCCACTACGTCAGGAGTGAGCATCGAGTAGAGCCAATCTTGATCTTACTAGAACGAATTTACATTCGTGGAAGTTGCTAAGAGAACTCCTCTCTCTTTCCTAGCCTGAGCATCTCTGAACACCATTCACAAATCCGGCTTCACTTCTGCGTTTTGTCCTTCAAAGTCCTAAAGCTCTGCAATTGCGATTCTGACCTAAATAAGGAAGAGCTACCGTCAAAGCTGGGTTGATGGTATAAGATGTGGCGTAGTGACATGTCGATCCGATCTAAACTTCGTCTTCAAAGCGTGGCGTTTGATCTAGCTCCTTCGACGATTAAGCTTTAGGAGAGATCCTATGAACAGTGAAGTAGTGTCGCCGGCGTCTTGTCGTCCTGCCATCTGGGCTCCGGATGAGCCACATAGAGCATGATACTCAGGGATGTAGCTTCTAGGGGACGCCAAACCTTCGTATCGCGATGTTCATCATCCCAAATGATCACCATCGCTTCGCTAAGCGGCGAATCCCCATAAGTCGAGAGCGAACAACCGAAAGGCGCGGACAGCTTGGGGCAGACTTGAAGGTAGATAGTCAACGCATCGAACCACTAGGCTCTTACATCAAGTATGTAGTTCCCGGTGCCGCAGACACAATTACGGGCATTGTACTACCATCTTGACGGGCTGGCGCGATTGAAATACTCAGAGAATGTGAATCGCGCGTATTATCGGACTTGAACGGGATGACACCTCTACTTGAGTCAATTGTGTGAGAGTCAATATGCCGTGGTTGAGTATAGCGCTAGTGATATGCGAGCACCAACCTGACATATCGTGTCTTTGCCCTTACCGTCTTCAGTAGCACATTCTACAGATATCATCGAATACATTACACAGACGTACACGATGCGGCGCGTATCCGTGTCCCGTTGAATATGTCTCAATAACATCCTTCGCATAAGCAGATCCAAGCGCCTCACGAATACAACGTTGAACGGTCAGGTTCGGCGATTGCTGATGAGGCCGGAGTGGGTTGATTGATTAGTGCAGTGTCTAGTATGTCACATTAAGATGGGACCAGAGTGAAGACTGACCCGAATGTCAATGTGCCTGGGCACCTTCCGTCTTAGTTGCGCTATAATAGTATACTGGACTCGGCCAAAGTCAGGTTGCCGCACTGAATGAATCAATATGAGTCTAAATTCTTACCTTGTCTCTATGCTGCGCTTTCGGAGTCGTCCAAGTCAGGAGCTCACGGCCAGATAGAAACTCCTTTGGACGTCCCTCCGGCGGGGCTAGTTGTGGTATGATACAGGTGCATGGAAGTTCAAGTCAAAGAGTCCGAAGTAGAGTCAACTTGCGTCACTGAATGTGTACAAATAAATGCAAATGTCGATCCCGGGAAATGCCGTGTTATGGTTCCTAGAAAATTGGGCGTTTTCGACTCTTTTTCTGACTGCGTGCTGAGCCCCCACCATCACTTCTCGCCTCGTACATTTCTAACACGCTACGGAATACTGAAAGGTGTGGAACTCGATTGAACTCACGTCCACAAGGCCGGCTGCAATGCTCAAGGTCCACCCTTCTAGAGCTACATGACGATACCACTACTGGGTCATCCTCCCGACCATGAGGGCTCCTCTAATGATCGTTATCATACGCAGATTGACTGGGCTATTCACTAGACTCTCATACTCCAAGACCAGAAGAGTGGTCCGATACGGTCCTCAACGTATCTGGACTGGGTTGAACAAACACATGTGGAGTTCAATGGCAACTCCGCCGCCTCGTAAAGTGCATCGAGGGCTGAAACATGATAGATTAGAAAGTGGGCGACTTAACGTAAGTCTCTCATTGTCATCTGACAAAGTTAGATAATGTTAATGACATATCCCAAGGTGTCATCGAAAGTCGCGGACATCCCAAGTCCCAGATCTAGCAAGTTTAAATTGCACTTCAGTCGCACCCGTCAAAGGTCGTATCTGTTCCTCATGCTTGTGAGTATGAAGTAAATGCTCGTATATACTAACTTATTACTAAAAAGACTTGTCTCAGACCGCTCGAGGCTGTTGAGGCGCTCCGCTAGGCGAATAGATACTCCTTCATCAGTGGTGCCGCCACCTGTCCGCTCTTTCAAGTATATACTCTTCCTGGAAAGAAACAAGGCGCCCATGGTCCCCGCCCTGATGTAGAACTCCTGTTACACGATGTCTAAATTCTACTCAGTTATGGGTACTTCCGATACGAAAGAGGTTCGGGGTAAGTCATGAATATAATTTAGCCTGGCATTTAGTATGTTCCTTGATCTTCGCATGTTCATGTGCAGATACCTACCTGTAGAATGTTCGCGTAAGATACGCGTGTAGTGAAGCCGGTGTTTCACATCGTTCACGCGGTCTTGTTTGCTACGTTAGATGCGAAAGGGGTCGTAGGGTCAATCGTTACGCTATTTGAGTAGCCATGGCCTCGCAGGTCTTCCAACAGCCCGCTTCACTGTGGTACTGGAGTCCATCGTGGTCACCAACAACCTATTAGGTGAGTAACTTTCGAGTCTTACCGAACGAAGAGTGGATAATGCTTTCTAACGATTATATTTCCAGGACCGTTTGGGGTTGAAAATAAGCTCATTCGTCTCTGCCAAGATCCTTGCTTCTTTGTTCACCAAAACGCACACCATTTAAACACGCCATACTTCGTACTGCTTTGATCTCTGCCAGGAACCCTTCAAACATTCGGGTGAAGTGAACAGCCGATACCATGTTGGAATGGACCGGGGATCCAGGTTACTCGGATACGTTTGGTAAATTTTTGAGCCTAAGCTCTTCAAAACCAGTGCTTTCTGGAAGGCGAACGTACATTAACGGTTTACCACTTGTCCAAGGCCATGGTCAACCGTATTCGCGAAGTTCATAATGGAGATTCCTCGCTACCTCCGGAAGCTTCTAAGCTCCTCTCCCCCCCCCCCCCTTTGCAAATCTACGGGCTGCGCATACGTCTATCCTCCGGCTATTTCGCTTAACCACCTTTGCGTATGCCAGTCAATCACATTGAAGCTTCGATCTTCCGCAGCAACACAGCCGAGCTTTATGATTCGAACTCCACGAACTGCCAGTGACGCGTCCCGTTCGACCGAGTCAATGCACGTATTTATGGCACATAACACTCGATGTCCGGGCCCGCCTCGCCCGTCAGTCACCCGATGCAAGCACATCTCCGCTTTATCACCATATTAGAGGCTTCTCCTCAAAGTCTCTCCCCGCCAGCATCGCTTCTAGGCCATTGCCCATTCTGAATCAGCAGGTGTTTATGCATCGGGCGGTCCGTCCCCGATGACTCGACCTTTGTCCGACACTGGAATATCCTGCTAGCCACTTTCGCCTCATCGATGTGCCCCAAGGTTATGCCTGGCCTTCAGGCGTACACAAGCTCGGGATATCTGCAGTTTCGATGCACAATCGTTGCTTAGTCAGCCGATGTCGGACATTTTCGGAACTCACACTCTCGACTCGCGGACGGACCACCGAAGAACTTCTGTGTCGTCGGGGTAGACGTTCGCGGCCTTCGGACTACATGCTCTTAATAGCAGTGTCACAGTGTGGCTCTTGAGCATTGTATTCTTCGAAGATTAGCTACATAAATGCCCATCGATTGTAGAAGGCACCCAACGAATCTTATCTCCACATTGACAACATCGGTCATTCGGGTGCTAGTTGTCGGTTCCAACCACGTTCATGTAGATTCCCCAAAGTGCGTTCAAAGTGAGATATCTAGGTTCATTTCGTCACCCTGATTGCGTTTCCTCTGGCACAGCTCGACACCCAGAAAGGAAATCGCCTGGGTAGATATCTCGCGGTGATTGGTTGGTTCATCCATCCCAAGGAACCTGTAACCTCTCGCCATCCTTTCGTCACTCAGAATTTGTCTTTTCCGCTGTCAGTTCGACCCCTTTGATGGCTGAACTTGGCGATATAGTCACTATAGAGATTCGAATCGTCTAGTCTACGTGTCGAACTGCCGCTCGCTCCTGCGATAACTGATCCGATGGTTCTTTTTTGTAGCTCGCCATGGACAAGTGGAGACGCGGTAGGATAATTGTTGTCTTCTATATAGACTTCGGACATGCGGCGGGAGTCCTGTTGCATGTTTCACCGCGTCTACGAGAGACAGTAGCTGGGAAGGACAACAGTGCTAACTGAATGGTCGCATTGTTCATGGTAGGTCATCGATGATTAGCACTCGGATCAAGTACCGACCTAGTATTCAACCACACCGCTTTCCCATGAAGATATGTATGTAACTTTAAACGTGTAGATCAAATTGATCGCTAATCTATCCGTAAGTCCGAAATACAATAACACAATGCTGTTCATGAAAATCCGGCCTTAGATTGAGACAACAAGCTTCACATCACCACGATCTTGGAGACAGTGGTTTAAAGCCACACAAATGAATTCGAGGTCGGACATGAGATGGTAGCTCTGCTGGTGTCTTATCCTTTATGAAACTCGTTCCGAATTGTCCGAAGCTCCGGAGGGGTCCGGCCGATCTCATTGTTTAGAGGCCCGTAAGCGCGAGAGGCCATGCCTCATGGTGCTTAGGATGCCCCAATTTCCAATCGATCCATATCCACGAGACTCTATTCTTATTTACGGATGCTCATTGGCTTGCCCCTCCCGCCTCATGGTAGTCAAGAATCCCGACCACTACAAACGGAGACAAATTGGCACCTACAAGCCTTGGCCACGAGGTCTTGTGATCGTAGTTGCTGCATCTATGACCCGCGAGCCTGCAGGTTGCAAGGCAGCAGACGATTGTGCGTGTGCATCATGATATAGGCGTACTTCCCGTTGCCGGGTAGGCTTAAGCTTCTTAAGGCTCTGTTGAACGGATGTCGGTAGATTAGCCGCACTCTTGAGGTCTTACTTTACTTTCCTGGAATCCTCAATACTGCAGCCATAGCACGTGTCGAAGAATGTATGCAACAGATGGTTGGATATACTGACATTTGGTTACAGGACAAGGGCTCGAAGACCTTACTGATATCCAGGGGTGGTCTGTTCAAGATGTCTTCTTCTAGATTGATATTCAATGAACACAGATCAAGGATGTAGTGAATATGCTTTCCGGTTTCAAACTCGGCGACATGCAGACTCCAAAGATAGTTTGAGGACTCCTCGAAGAAATCCGAGTTTGAGAATCAAGATGGATAGTTATTCTCTTAGCTCTGTCACTATGATACACAACCATGTCATAGATATTTCAAAAGGACTGAAAGTATGTTTCTAGCATTAGCATTGGATAGATAGAATCGAAACCTCCGAGAGGATGGATAAAGTCTATAAATGGCCAGCAAAGAACATGAAAGCAAATAGACACACTGATTAGTCGATCCCGCGAAACGCCGAAGGCACAATTTTACACTTCGTCAAAGTCAACAAAAGTTACAAAACGCTTCTTACAAAAACGACATCAACTCGACTTCTGACTACATCTGAGACTGACGAAATGATATACCTCAAAGATCTCTGACTTGGGAAGTAGACTCATGTTACGGAAGGCTAATGATCCTGGAAAAACGAAAACGACCCTCATGAACACGCCATCTTCACCTGAGAACTGGGTTGTCCCGTCTCTTATATCCGATAGGTAATCCTTTCGGGGGAAGGAAGCGTTATGCCTAGATACACCGACGTATCAGCCTGTACGTTCCTCAAGTTATTGGCTCGTATGTATGTCTATTTTTCTCCCGTGCGATCGAAAGTTTGTTCTCATGTCAAAACGAAACATTATGTTGGTGCAACGTAATGCGACACTCTTCCATTAAGTACTGAAACTTTCTGAAACCACCGCAACCGACACTCCGAAAGAAGGTGCGCACCCCACCGAGTAGATGGGCGGCTGCGAATGGCAAATGCATCCGACTTTCCTGATCGAATCATATTGTACGTCGCCGATCATTCCTATTCTACTCTAGGAGCCTCACTAATCATCACATAGACCTATAATAGGGTCCAATCATAGTAAAGAGTGTAAAGGAGAATGCAAATAAGGAGATTGAAGAGGGATACAGGTGACTCTATTATTTCCTGATTGAGTTCTTCCAGTCGCTTAATTTATCTCACTACCAACCATCCGATAAATTCACGACTGGCTGTCGAGTCTATATCTACGCTATAGGAAGTATAATTATTTGCTGCGGTACCTGGATGGGGAGAGGTGAGAAAAGAACTGGGCATAGAAATAATTATTTGAGTCCCCCAAAGCGGCAAATTGAGGATCGACAGTCGCTTTACCTGGTTTCGCGTATTGGTAAACTCAACTTTCGCAATGGTCATACCTCCATCACATTCATGCCGTGCTATTCATGGTCTCTCGGTGTTTCATAGTATTCCTGCGGTGAGTGAGCCACCTACTAGTATAGACAGAACTTCCAGCACTCTCTCCAAACATCTGTTCTTAAACCTTCCAATGAGCTGAGCGCTGATACATTTCTCGTATTCAGCCCAATGTTTCATACTCATCCTTAAGAGTCAGATATTCATATCGCCATATGCAGCAAAGGGTATCGATCAATGAGCGGTTGTAGAAAAGAGGGGGGAACGTCGTTCATATGGCCTTAAAAGAGGTTTCAAGGAGAAATACATACGGTGATGACTCCAAAAGTATCAGACATTCCCTCGAAGAACAGATTAACGCTCATCTTTCCATCACTCCCTAGATGAGAACATCGGTCGTAGAACTCCTCCGCTCTGCGCTGACTGATTGTCTCAGCATCAAAATAAATTTAGGACGTTAGTGATCGCACAGTCGCCATCGTGGAAATGCAATGCAATGTGGATCCGGGCTGCTAATGTTCTCAGCATGTCCGCGCATCTCAACAAGTTGTGGCCTTCAAGAACTTTGCTCGTTTAACCCAAAATGCTAAATGAGCTTCTCCGATACTTTCCGTCTGGCTTCCATTTTTGCTGAGTTTTCACTACTTGCTTTTCTTTCCCAATATATCTCTATCCGACAAAGCTGGAGTTCTCAATCAGGATATGATTGACAGTATTCCATACTTTTCTTAGAGTACTCTGATAGACCTTTCCGCGTGCACCTCTAGCGTATAACCTGTCGTCTCCTTGGTGCTCGTGCCATAAACGAAGCAACTCAACGCCAGAGGTCCTTATGCATCGTGTCCGAGTCCTTCGGGAGAAGCAAGCAGCAATCGGCGCTCTTCGTGGCCGGTGAGCTTAGTGTCTAACTTATTGGAAGACTTGCTTACTACTGAACTGTGTTTCCGCGTAAGCCTGTGATAAACGAAAGAGCGCAAATGAAGTTCCTCCCTTTGACTGTTGGTTAGAGTATATCGAAGCATGTGTACGGCGATAACGTCGTCCGGTGGCGGTTATGTATCCTTCTCAGTATCGGTAGCATTAACGATGCCATCCTAGTCGTGCTCTATGCTGAGGCTCGTTAGTCATGCTATGCCCGGCATCGGGCATCCGGGCGCGGAGACCAAGTTTCAGTAGTCCATGGATTCCGTCCCGGGGACCTCTCGGACAAACATCGGATATATGTAGAATGATCTCAGGCACAATTGAACTAATACACAGCGCGCGACACTTCGGTTGCGCAGCGTGTGCCCGCTCTCGTCGTCGGCGCCTACCCGCCTCCTGTTGGCCGCATGGAGGCGGGACTGCCACCCCTGTTTCCGCTTTCCTCCGCGATCACCTTGTTTCACCCCTAACGAAGAGCATCTACATAGATTCTACATGGAAAGCTCGTCCGGACCTTTTTGTACATATGCGCCAACGGACTTTGTATCTCACTGGCTATCTGAAAGAGTAGCAAACGAACACAACCGGAACTCTCCTACATGGTTCTAAAATAAAGTTCATACTTGGATGAGGATGGCAAAAATTCACTACACAATAGAATTTTGAGGGAGCGGGAAGTTTGTGGGCTCGATCGCACCTGATTAATGTAAAAGTAAATCAAGAGCATCTAGATGCTAGTGAAAGGTAGCTCTCTTCTTTCCAGCGGCAGTGTTCTATCAATTGAATGTTTTTTTACATGTAATTAAATTGGACGTGCCAATGGGTAATTGATCTGCCGCCGAAGGTGGCACGCCGCAACTAGAACAAAACAATCTCAACGGATCTAAACTCTCACACGAGGTGTTTATCTATACTCTTGAGCTATACCACCATGCCGACAGCAATAATCGCAGGAGCGACAGGTGTGCTGTGCAGCATTTAATTGTGCCTTATCAACTTGAATCGACACAGAACAAGCGGCTTAACTGAATGAGTACTTTACAGGAATCCTCGGCCGTGCCTTAATCCAACGATTGTCCTCAAATCCCCAAAAGTGGCCCACTATTCATGCCTTGTCGAGGAGCCAGAAGGAGAATTACCCTTCGAACGTCAAGCATATATTTGTTGACCTTACAGCCAATGCGGATCAGCTGGCCAAAAACCTACAAGGCATTGAAGCTGAATACGTCTTCTTTGCCGCATATCTACAGAAGGACACTGAACAGGAAAACTGGGACGTGAATGGTGCGCTCGGTGACATTCTTCTACATCACGCAGATCTGCTAACAAGAGGCTGAAACCATCCAAGGTGCTTTATTGAGGAACTTCCTACAAGCTCTAATAGTATCTGGCGCCGATAAGAAACTCAAGCGCGTCATTTTAGTGAATGGTGCAAAACAGTATGGCGTTCATCTCGGACCTTCTAAGCTACCATGCGAAGAAAGCGATCCAAGGGTAGAAGGACCGGGAAGGCCTCCTAATTTCTACTACAATCAGCAGGACATATTAGTTGAAATGTCAGAAGAGAAAGCATGGGATTGGGTAAGCTCAATCACACTACATGCGCAATCAGAAATCATACATGATAACTCAACTTCACACAGGTAGTAACAATTCCAGGAGATGTGATAGGCTTCGCGAGAGGTTGGACTTTTTTTCCTTTTTGCTCGTGTCGATCTCATCTAAAAGTCGTCTTTTAGGCAATTTCATGAACTTGGCCTCTTCTCTTGCTATCTATGCAACCGTTTGTCGCGAGCTCGGGGAGGGCCTCTACTATCCTGGCTGCGAGCGAAGCTACCGAGCCTTTGATTCACCCACATCCAGTAAATTGCATGCAGGTATGCTTCAAGTCCATCCTGCCTTTCTTACACGCATACATTGACCCTATCATCAGAGTTCTGCGAATGGGCGGCCTTCGAGCCGAAATGCTCGAATGAGATCCTTAACGCGGTCAACGACGATATATTGACCTGGCAAAGCACGTGGTCGAAGCTTGCACACCGCTTCAGCTGCATTGTTCCCCCCGACCAGTTCGTGCAGCCTGCCCCTCTTCCTTCCCTGATGAACCTATCGGAGCTGCCACCAATTCTCGACTATGCTAATTCAGCTGGGCTGGCTGGTCGAGTTGAACCCGGTGCCGTAGAGCAACGGGTAGACTTGGTCAGGTGGTCGCAGCGCCCGGAAGTCAAGAGAGCATGGGAGACAGTCGTAGATAGGACAGGCCTCGATAGGTCTACCCTTGAGAAGGCAACATGGCAGTTCTCGGGATTTGTACTGGGTAGGAATTATGACCTTGTGCTTAGCATGAGCAAAGCACGCAAGCTCGGGTGGACTGGGTAAGTCTGCGAAAATTCCCAGCTCGTCAATGAGCTGACCCCAGGTTTTCTAAGCTATTGCGACAGCTGGGATGCATTCACTGATGTATTTGACGAACTGGAGAAAGAGAGGATTATCCCACAATCACGAAAATCGTGAAATGCTTTGATGAATAAGAACATACTTACAAGGAGCAGGGATAGCTCTGACTCGCATTTGTAAACGTTTTGCATTGCAATATATCGTGTATGAAAGGAGAGCGAGGTCTGATGCTCGTTCTATGAGTGTACAGTAGGCTGACACTCGAGTCCCAATTTCACCTGGCAAGATACTTGGCCTTAAACTGCTACAATTTTATGTGAAAGTGTATGAAAATCAGGAGTTGATGAATTGCATATTTCCGAAATATGTTAAACCAAGAAAATGTGTTCTAGATGGAAATAGGAAGGAATTGTCTTCTATGGTTCAAGTTCTTGATCTGCGTCTTCACGTAACGGCTGTCTTTCCAGTTCGATATTTGGTGAGTCAGCTGCATGCGAACTTGCTGTAATGGTGTTGGAAGATTCGGAACCCTTTTTAGTGGCCTAAGATTGTGACATTAGTTAGATCGTCCAATCCAGGAATGAAACCACTTACGGCAACATAGATGGCCGAGCCCATAATGATAACAGTTCCAGCAATCGATAGTACAGATGGCACCGCATGAAAGAATATGCGCTCTAGGATGGAAGCAAACACAATCTAGGATGCGTTGTGTATCAGTTGCTTCGTTGAAATATAATAGCTGCCATGAGTACCTGGACATAAATCGCCAAAGAACCCCTCCCTGCAGTTTCACGCTGAAGACCCATTGTGAGAAGCACCTTAACGCAAGCAGTCAGTCAGCACATGCTCCACATAGAGAAGAGTCCGCAGAGAAGGCATCATACCTGCGCAAGGAACCCGAAGATACCGATCATTAGCAATAGAGCGAGCCATTCAAGCCGGGTAGGAATAACGACAGGCTCGCGAGTTATTGCCATTCTAATGACAGTATGAGCAGTCGTGGCATTCAAAAACTATTTAGACTCACCCTGATGATGCGGTTATGACACACATAGAAGAAAAGTAAGTGAGAGAATGCAAGGTGTGAGCTCTTTTGCCTATAGCGCGAAGCGATGTATCTGATTATCAAATGTTTTGTCAAAATGCGCACCAAACCAAAGATCGAGAAACAAATACAGGCTCCCGTAGCACCAAGAACACCGACCAGGGCGATGCTAAAGAAACCGTTCAGATCAAAAGTTGGATCTGTCAAATACGTTGCTCTCACGTACCCAACAGCTATTAGTCGTTCCGCTGGCGTGCCCTTTTCCGAGGGTTCGATTACGCCATCAGCAGATGGGATTGCCGGTGCAGTTGAACTGATTTGACCGAATAGAGCTTGGGGACGAGCGATGAGTACCACCCCAACAAGGCTCATGACTACGACGATTCAGATCAGTGCCGATTGCAAGATATCATTAATTACTTACAACCAGCTATTGCTTCTCTGCGCGAGAAAGACTCGCCCAAGAACATGTAGCCAGCGAGCGCAGTGGTCATCGGAGATAAAAACGTCAAGACTGTCGCATCGGACAGGGAGAGATATTGAAGTGAGAAGTAGATGCCAAACAGGCCGAAGAATCTATGGCAGATAAGAAAGTAGAGAAAGGACAAGAAGGTATGACTTACCCGCTGAATCCTCTGAATGCCAAGAGCCAGCGAACTTCTTTAGGTCCAAGGAACGGATCCGGGACTCGCTTCCAATACCTTCGGTGTATAATTAGCCATCATCATCTCCACTTTGCCGATCCGATGGCTTACATGTATGTCATACAACAGATATACGTTATAGCCTGGTTCACAATATCAAAAGCGTGCAATATTCAAAAATAAAGTGCAAGCTCACCATTCTCACTACTACAAGCTATACCAGTGATGAGACATCTTCATAACGGCAGGCAAGGTTAATAGATACTCACTTCTAGCGCTGATACAGGAGGATCCAAGTTGTTTAGCTTTTTAACCGCTGTGTTCATTGCAGCAAAGAACGCTTGCGAAGCTGCGACCAGCAACAGGCCGGCATTGACATTTAGGAAGTACAGGATAGATTCTGAAACAAGTTGGAATCTTTGAAAGAATGCGCCTCCTGGTCGTGAGGGCAGTCGAAGGGTTTCATCTTCGACGTCAAATACAAAATCCGTCAATTGAGAAAGTGCGCGTGGTTTACTCGAGATATCCGGCTGTCCATTCTCGAAATCTCTTGGAGTTTCTACTGGTAATCTTTCATAGTTGTTCATGCCGAAGGCTCGCAGAGAGTGAAAGTGAGAGAGAAGAGTACATGAGAATCATGGGATCTGCTGTGTGAAGCTACAACTTGAAGTAAACTGGGCCAAATTATTCTCACGCTTCTTACGTACAAAGTATATGTCTTAGCTTTTTTAATGCAGAGACTTTTAATGCAGACATGTATACAGTATATATGAGCTTCTCTAGCTCTGAAAGGCCAATTGTAAGTCAAATTATGATACCGACAGGTTTTTATCATATAAATGAGTAAGTACACAAACCTTCATCAATGCTATTAAGTCCATGAAATGTTTAGGAAATGACCATAGCCTTCAACAGCTCTCTGTCTTCGCTCTCTTCGACAAGAGCACTGAATACACCGCCATCCTTAGCCGACAAGCCTTTCGGAGTGTCAAATTCCACAAGCTCTCCTGCGTCCAGAACCATCTGAAAGGTAGCCTCAGCCTAATGCGTAAGATGAACCACAAAAGAGGGCGTGCTTACAATCTTATCATAGTCCATAATAGTTTGAAGTCTATGCGCAATGGTGATCATGGTCGTATCCTTACCAAATTCTGTACGCAAAGTCTTCTGAATAGCAGTGTCTGTCGCATAGTCTAGATGACAGCGAGTTCAGTGGCCAGTACAAGATAGCAGATGACTCCCACTAACCGATGGCAGCAGTAGCTTCGTCTAGGATAAGCAACTTGCTTTTTCTTACGATAGCTCTCGCAAGGGCTATAATCTGGCGTTGGCCCATCGAAAAGTTCGAGCCACCTCCTTCTACCATCGTGTCTAAGCCAATGCTATTCCTTGTTTTTTGCTGGGAGGACCTAGTCTCTTCGCCCTGATCATCCCCGACACGTAGGTCATTGACGTCATGAAGCTGGGAAGCACGAAGAGCATGGTTTAAAAAGGCGTCATCATGCTCTCCGAACGGATCTAGATTCTCTCGAAGGGTACCCTGAATGAGTTCGGGTTGTTGAGGAATAAGAGTAATTTGAGAACGCAGCGCGTGCAAAGACAGCTCGTCGGTAGCTAGACCGTCAAAGTACACTTTCCCGGAGGTCTTGATTGCTCGCAGGAGTGCGAGAGCAATGGTCGATTTTCCTATCAATTAGTCAGCAAACAGTCGGTGCTGTAAAGCCTACCCGATGTACCTGCTCCCGTCCTTCCAACTGAGAGGCAAATATGAGTCAACAAAGTTTGATCACGCAAGGGCAGTTTAAGGACTCACCAACGCCCACACGCTCCCCCGACTTGATCTCGAAAGTTAACTTCTTTAATACTTCCGGAGAATCTGTTTCATTTGTTAGCCATAACCGAAGAAGATAAGGTCTTTAAATTGCTCACCATCCGAATACTTTGCGCTGAGACCTTCGACCCGCAGCTCACCACTTGCAGGCCAGTAAGCAGGCGGGCTGATGCCTTCCGTTGGTGCCGGTTCATGTTCGATCCTTAAATAATCAAGTATCCTCTCCAAACTTTCAAAATATACATTCAGCTTGATGTAACTCGCCGCTGTTTCAGGCAAGAACTCTCACCTATTCGCTATAATGGAGTCATTAGTATGTATACTATTTTTATAGTGGGTAGGAAAGGGTACTCACAATTCGATTCAACCATGTTGTAGATGCGCACAACATATAATATGGTCTCCGCGAAAGAAAGCACTATAGACATTGTGAAGCCAACCGAGCCGGCTGGCGATGTACTCCCGTAAACGAGATACGACGCGACAGCGCACGAGAAGACGGCACCGAGGAAATCAAGCCGAACGGAGACCCAACGATTCAAGTCGTAAAAAGCCATGGATGCACGCACATAGTCATCCACACGTTTATTAAGCTCTAATCGAAAGAATTGCTTCGCCCCGTAAGCCCTGATTGATTCTTGGCGTAGTCAGTATTGAATACTTCAGCGCAGGCACAAACACCTACGGAGACCCGCCAAGGCTACTCCGAGCTGGCTTAGAACTGGGGCTTTCCTAAGATTCATTTCTCGTTTCACGTTCACCTGGGCTTTCAGGTACACACTACTCATGTAACCTCCGACAACTGTGAGAACAAGGCCTGGCACTAAAGCATAGAGCCCAGCCTGAACGATGGCGATGATCAACAATGTCAAGTTATACAAGGTTGCGTATATGAACATTGAGAACATCATAGGAAAGGGCACGTCTATGGTTCCAATATCTTGCGTACACCTTGTGAGAATGCGTCCTACAGGAGTCACGTCTAGCCATCTTCATTTGAAAGTGTCAGTTCTCCTAGTCGCAAATAAGTAGTAGTGAGTTTACCGGATTGGAGCTCTAAGCACACTATCTATGAGTTTGTAGTGGATGACCTCGCTAGCCACTGCGGTTCGGAAAGCCGTGTATGATCGACGGGCACAGTCAAAAATAACCGCAATAGTTGCAATACCTACGTAAACAGAGAAGTACCTTCCAGAGAGTTAGCAAATTCAACTAGAAGGATTAACAGTCAAGGTTGTCACTAACCAGGCTACCTGAACTTCCGAAGCCGGGTGTTTCTCATATTGGGAGGACCAAATTCCGACGAACCAGGGTTGTGCAGTTTCAGATAGGACAGTGAAGGCAAGTAGTAGAATAGTTATGGTCCAGGCCGTAGTCCCTCCGTATGATCGCACGTATAACATCATGGACGCCAGACCCATTCTACCCATCGCCTTTTCTTCGGCGACGACAAGCTTTCCCGCTGCTGCTTTATCTTGGGACTTCGTAAGTTCATCTTTGGTTTCTTCTTTCATTACTTCGGTTTTGGTTTCCTGGACTTCGACTACTTGTGCTCAAAGTTTAGCGTTGTGCTTTAAAACGTCAGCAACGGTACCCTGCTTGAGTACTTTCCCATTCTTTCCTAGAAGGAGCACATGTTCCGCTATCGGAGCAGTTAATGCAATATTATGCGTCACAAGGAGTACAGTTCGGCCGCGGACAAGTTCCCCTTGCAGCGCTTCATTGACAATGTGTTTGGCTGTGTGCACGTCAAGTGCGGCCAGTACGTCATCTAGCAGCACTACTGAAGCTGGAGAATATAGTGCACGTGCAAGTGTGACTCTAGCCTAACACACGAACACTATTAGCCCTGGGTGAGAGGAAGACTTCATGAGTGCTAGAACTCACCTTTTGGCCTCCGCTGTCAAGTTGAATAGGTTGTCAATGCAAGTGACAGTTTAACGGGCGAAAATCATCCTACCTGAGAGTTAGGCCTTTTTCGCCCACCTCTGTCAAGTCTCCAGCTTTCCAGAGGCTGAGATCTTGCTCTAAAGCACACTGCTTGATCACTGTGGAGATTTCCGTGGATTAATGCTTGTTTAGAACTGTACACCGAGAGTGGACTACCTTTGCTATAGCGATCCTCATCAAACGGTTGGCCGAACAAGATATTGGCCTACACAAGAGAGTGTCAGCAAACTGTCTCTCTAAAGTTGGACTGCAACTTAGTAGGTACAGACCTTAACTGTCTCGTTCAGAACCCAAGATTCCTGAGCCGCATATGCAATGCCATTTTCGCGCGGAAGACTGAACCAAGAATCAGGCTCATTGGCCTTGTAGTACATCTCCCCCAGAAGAGCCATTAAGACGGAAGTCTGGTTTTTGGGTCAGCTAACTTCGCGATACCTAGCATTGCATATCTATTTACCTTTCCGGACGCGGTTGGGCCAAGGATCAGATTGATTCGTCCACGTTGAAAGATGACGTTGTCACTGAATGTCAGTCTGAACATTCGTCGTCCCTTCTCAGGTGCAGAATCGAAAGGCACCCATGCGAACGAACAATTGTGAAATCCAATTTCATTACGAGTTGAAGATGTGTGAACCTCTTGCGCAGAGTCCGAATCAAGGGATTCGGTGGCGAAGGGAAGGAGTTCCGTCTAAGCAAAGCACACGTTCAGTGTTGCATATAACCGATCGGGTCAGATACACACCGAATTAAAGAATTCTGTATATCTCTGAAAGGTGACCATCGCTGTTGTCGGTATTAAGTATGCACGGTCATAAAACTCGACATAGATTATCACTTACATCGTAGGATTTCAGGGATTCTTACGAAAGCGTAGCGCATTCTCCCCTCGAGGATTCGGAACACCTGAAAGATATGTTTTTGTCAGCCCGCTCCTTCGGAAATTTATGAATACACTGACCATCAGTGACGAAAACATAACGGAAGCTGTATTGACTCTGTTACTTCTTCTAATCAAGAAAAGAATCATAGACTCTTACGCGTTAATTCCTTCCTCATGCCCAACGTCTGCAGGAAGACATGAGATTCCATTTGAATTCATCATATGTATGAATGTAACCCACATAGATTGCGAACACGACGGTCTTGGTGACCAGTGGAATGAGTTCACTGACACCACTATTAACAGCCTCCAAGAGCCTGCTTTGTCGTAGTTTCTTCACTTCAGCCTCGCGAGCGTCAGTCAACTTCTTGATGATATGCGGCTCCCAGGCGAACAACTTGACCATTCTGAGCACGCCCAAACCTACGAGTCGTTACATTAAACGTCAGAAATTCGGTATAGTTAACAAACTCACTCTCGGTCACTGTCTGTACCCGCCTGTCCGTCTATTGTATGATTAGCAATCGCCTTGTGAGAGTCGAACTACTGTCACTTACCAGTGCCTTTTTTTCTCTGTTTACCTTCATCAGGAGCTTTCCTATCATCGCGGGAAGCGGGATGAACAAGGCCATTGTCGCAAATCCGACTAGAGCACTGTTACGAATGTGAGTTATTGACTTTCGTAACTGTGACTGCACAGCCTTTACCTCCAACCCAGTATATTGTAAAGAAAAACGATGGCAATGGCGATTTGAACAATGGCTGCCGCTACGGATGAAATGGACATTTGTCACTTGTGTACGGCAAGCCTTATATAGACTACTCACGTAGGTTGAGAGTGTTTTGAAGATACGTCACGTCACTGAGGTCCGTAGTAACAAGACTGTTTATTTTCCCGATCAAATCCCCCATTTTCGGCTTTTCGTTCTCCGCATGCGCACTTTCTTCTATCTCCTCTAACAACTCTTCGTCTTCTTCTGCCTCAGCCTCAACATCCAAGTCGTCAGTGGCTTCGTTCTTGGCAACAGCATCTTCTCCGTCCGCGCGCACGACAACAGTTGACTGGGAAGACGAGGCTAGGGTATCATTGTCGCTGGCTGTACCAGAACCTGAAGCGATACTGCTGGCGTCACTCTTAGGGGTCCGTATACCAGTGCTTACGGTTCTTTTGTCCTCTTTGACACGCATCCGGATGCGGAGAGAATGCTCGAAGACAAGTTGTGTTACAACACTCTCTACTGCTGTCACTTGGCGAGTCTAATTCATGGATTAATTCAAATTCTTCCAAAGAAAAATTTGCTACTTGCCGAGACACTCATGAAGTGCGTAAAAAACATCCCCGAGAATAACGGACCGAATGCGAGAACGATAATCCAGACCCACGGTCGTACGCCATAAGAATACTGCCCACTCTCCACGTAGCTAATCAACGTTTAAACTTGGGAAAGTAAGGCATAGCTAGTGCATGATATCTCACATCAAGAGATTTTTCATGCCGGTCGCTCCCAAGAACGTGGTAACAGACTAATGCAATGGTAAGTCACATATATAAGAAGAAAGAAAGAAACAAGGCTCACAGCTAACATTGTAAGCGTAAACAGGTGCAGATAGCTCTTCCCTGGAGCTTAGTCAGAAAAGTCCAAAACACACGAAGGTGGACTTGAAGGAGCTTACGGAAGGCACGAGCTATCCCCCATAAGAAGTTTCGCTTCCTTCCGACAATTAGGGGATCAAGGTACTACGTACAAGAAAGGTCACCGTAAGCTAAAAGCAGTTAGGGATTAAAGAGCGTACAGACCTTGAATTTGCGACTCATGTTCTCAGCGTTTCGTTTGTCCGAGATTTGAGGAAGCTCTTCCACGGAAACCCTCGGCGCTTTGTACGCGTAGAAAAGCGTTTTGCTGATGTAAGAGAACGTATAGCGCGACAGGAAGGAGGCGGTTTCTTCAACGCCAGCAACTGACTGCAGAAGTATCAGGATAGTCTGTGTTTTTCTCCAAGATTAACATGCATACCTGAGCTGTATTAGGTCTAAATGTTCTTGGCATAAACAACGGGACGATGACAGCGGCAATTGTCAAGAACGCCGTAACAGGCCAGAATGTCCACACATTGAGTGGATCGTATGTGCGCCTGTTTACTGTACAAAGGGGCCATAAATTCAAATAGCTGTACGAACCAAAGTCTACCAGTAGCAAGAGGGATAGTTGACGGGAGTAGAAGTCTCGCCAAACCGATTTTGAGGCAAAGATAGAGCGACAAGCAAGTAGTGATGCGTACAGCTACACTTTCGTCAGTCAGAGAGGCATCAAACAGACTGGACGGATGAGAGACCACTCACATAGATTGGAACCTTTAAAAGAATAGAGAACAAATTGTAGAGATCGGATGGCTTCATGAACTGGAGGTATGCGAGCACCACACATGAAATGAGTCTAATGGACCTGAACGTTATTATACGTAGTCCATCATGTGCTTCGAAGACCTGTCTCCAAGGTCGATGTACTGCCATTTCTTCGTTTGTACGCCCGTCAGAGGCTTCATCATCAGTTTCTCTCCACGTGAGGCTGAAGATCTTGTAGACGACAACATAGAATAAGGAAAGCGCAGAAAAGATGAAAGGGATTTGTACTATCAGAGTTGGTGACCAGCTGAATGAGAGACTGTAAAGTTCTGCCATGCTGGCGGAGACGGCTTCTTGAGGTGCGAGTTCACGTTTTTGAACCGTGATCCTGCAGGTTTATAAGAAGACGTTCGTTGCCTATTACTATGGTTTCACAAACCTTATCGGCATCCGCAGTCCAGTTCGATGTAATTTTAGCCTCTGGAAAATATCACCATGATGGTCGAATAGATGGCAATGAAATGGCCGGGCTTATTCTTGCAGGGTGGGCGTTCGTGGGGAGGAGTGCAAGATTAGATCTGTTGACATCAAACCCACATGCTTCGCCCCAGTGAATCACTTTATTACTACGCCCAGCAACTCCTCGTACTGTATTCTTTCGAACCATATTCATACTGAATGAGTTAAGAAGTCGGTTAGCAGCACTACAACGAAAGACAATGTCTGAAACTCTATGACATACTGAGACGCCTTCCCACCGTGAGTTTCCGCGCCGCTTGCCCTATCTACTGAGATATCAAGATGCTTGACGTAGTCTTCAGGTTTTCAGGTGAAGAAAATTATTTTGAGACAATGATAGATTGTCGGCGACCAATATTGGCTGTTTGTCGTCGGTCGTGGACGTGACTGTAAAGGAAGGAAAGTCAAGTCTCACTTGACGCGTCGCCTACTGCCAGTATCCACTTCCACACCAACATGCACTTCGACTAAAGCCATGCTCTCCAGCTCAATTGCCCATAAAATTTGATGGTGCGAGCCATTGTAAGCGCGAAGGAACGCGACTAGCTAATGTAAGTGTACTACCATCAACGTTCATGCTTACCTAGCTACAGTGGCGCTCATCCTCGTCCTCCCTCGTCCTTCTCGTTTTTCTCGTCCCCGTCCTCCTTGTCTTCCCTCTCTCTCCTGCTCTTTTGGTTGCTCTCAAAATTTCCTACCTCACAGTAGCACCACACCACTTCTGCACTCCAGTCAAATCTGGTGTCCTAGGAGGATGGTCTTCCCATTGCCTTCTTCCGACTGTCTGCACGACAACATCCGTTAAGATGGCGAGTATGGACTGACTGACACATGTCTTCAAGAGATTGTATCTCTCAAAGAGCTCTGTGATACATCTCCTGGCTTGTCCCATCGTAGATTCGTACGTCAAAATTTTCGTTGTCTCTGCCTTCATTAAGAGCTCACATGAACCTCTATAGTGCACTTGTTTAACATAATGCACAGATATTTGATCAACATTTGTTGTCGCCCCTGCATACTAACTTCTAAGTGAAGGGTGCTAATCTACTTCGTTAGATAAACGTTTTGATCAACGACAACGGCTCACCCTGTCTTAGCCATTTATAAGAGTTGTCGTTTCTGTTATCCAGGCTGGGAGGAGTAGCGCAATGGTCAGTGCAGAGATCTTTACAGTTGGCGAGGGTGAAGACAAAGCTTGGTTTTCAGACAAAGTTCGAACTCAAACAGGTCATGTCATGCCAGTGACGGACAGACTATTTCGGGAAAATATGAAGCCACAAACAGTGATAAGGAAACTCGGGAAAAACAAGAAGCCCCGTCGACCGTGTCTCGAACTTGCAGTGCGCCTCTGCTGACAGACCAGATATGGGATTAAACCTCCGCCCAATGCTGGGCAATAAAACGGAGGAACTTCCCAGCACTACCGAAGCCAAAAGTTTCGTTAATGGCTTTCACAACAAATCGCGCGCTCAAACTATTACGAGCCTCCTCACAAGCTCATTCATTATTTACTAACCACTGCATCACTTCTTTCCCTTTCCTTACCTTTCATTATCATGTTATATGTGACTATATTGCATTAGGACCATTTGTAACTTTCCTCGGTTTGTCCATAGCCAAAATCCCTTTGCTTTCGTCCTCAACGTATCTAGTGTTCACTTAAATCTTGTATATTTGCTTTTACTCCCTTAATAGCGTGTATACCATGATGATCGCGAGACTGGTCATCATTATTCGACAATAGGGCGAGGGCGCGTCGTGATTAATCGACGCGTTATTTGTTACGACCGTGACAGCCAAACAAACTGATTTTGATGCACAGCATTTGGCACTCTTTTCTTACTACGCCAGGCTCCTCGACTATACTTTGTCATTTGATGTTATTACGCTCACGACTATATAAAACATCGTTGAATAGACTACGCATACTTCCGTCCCGAAGGCTTTTTGCTACAGAACATCAACCACATTATGACGGTGCGTTTCTCAAATATATTAGACTATGTGTGTGTTTTGTTGAATCTTTACTTTGCAAGTTATTGTGATTGGCGCAGGCCATGCTGGATGCGAAGCAGCAGCTGGCTCAGCTCGGGCTTGGACCAGGACGCTACTTCTGACTCAGAATCTTGAAACCATAGGTGAACTATCTTGCAATCCATCTATTGGAGGTGTTGGCAAAGGAACTCTTGTTCGGGAGGTGGATGCATTAGACGGGCTTATGGGCAGAGTCGCAGGTGCGTCGTCCCTTTCTCTTCAAATGAGCCAAGCTAAACCGGACATGTGCTCTCGATGCATCAGACAAGGCCGGAATACAGTTTCAGATCCTCAACCGTTCAAAGGGACCTGCAGTTTGGGGCCAAAGGGCACAAATTGACCGCAAGCTTTACAAGAAACACATGCAAGACGAGCTATATAACTATCCGAAGCTAGACATCCGAGCTGGTAGTGTTCACGATCTGATAATGGAGGATGAACTTTCGCCGAAGGGACAAACTCTAAGGGTTCGAGGAGTGCAACTGGGTTAGTACCCTGCATCCGATATTGTAGACTACATTTCACTCGACTTCAGACAGTGGCGAACGGATATCCTGCTCGCAAGTCGTATTGTGCACCGGAACGTTCCTCTCCGGGGAAATTCATATAGGTTTGCAGCTACCTTTTGTGCTTCACGTTCTTGGTTGACTCTTTTCCATAGGGCTCAAGACGTTCCCCGCTGGGAGGATGAACGAAGGCCCATCTATCGGTCTATCTGATTCTCTGCGTAGAGCTGGATTTAAACTCGGCAGATTACAGACCGGGACACCAGCTCGCCTTGCCTCCAACTCAATTGATTTTAGTAAATTGACAACGCTCGAAGGAGATACAAATCCTCAACCTTTCAGCTACACCAATAGATCCGTGGATAATGCAGTATGTGAAATATCATCTTCTAGTACAAGCGTCAAGCTAAGACCTAGCAGGATAATCAAATAGTGTGCCACATGACACATACGACGCCGGAAACCCATCAAGTAATTCGTGATAATTTGCACTTAAGTGTCCATATCCAAGAAACGAAGAAAGGTTTCTCTCTTTCTCGCACAAGCAGTAAATGTGTGCTTAATTCTGACAGGTCCACGATATTGTCCCTCGCTTGAAGCAAAAATTCGCAGGTTTCCTTCAAAACCTAAGCACAACGTCTGGCTTGAGCCAGAAGGATATGACTCAGGTTAGCTCTCGGTCCCCTAAATTCTTTGGATATACGATTGAGACTTTCGTGTAGATCTTGTATACCCTAACGGTCTTTCATGCAGTATGGCAGAGGAGGTCCAAGAATCTATGATGCGAACAATTCCTGGTCTAGAAAACGTCAAGATCGTACGCCCTGCTTATGGTGTTGAGTACGACCACATAGACCCTCGGGAGCTACACCGTAAGTTTCACAACTTGAATTCTTACGCCTCTTATATAAACGCGGACAATAGCAACTCTGGAGACGAAAAGAATTCAAGGACTTTACATGGCTGGTCAAATCAATGGTCAGTTTGGTGTGAAGCGTCTATCAATATGTTGTCCTGATGACAATTCCAGGGACGACTGGCTATGAAGAAGCGGCCGCACAGGGCATTGTAGCCGGAGTCAATGCTAGTTTAGCTGCTCGAAAGATGCCGCCCTTAGTTATCACAAGGGCACAGGGATTGATCGGCGTCTTAATTGACGATCTCATTGTGAAGGGTGCCGAAGAACCTTGTGAGCCTCTTCACCCTGCCGATAGAGACTGCAATGTTCACAATCTGCAGATCGAATGTTCACTTCGCGCTCAGAGTATCGCATGACATTGCGGACCGATAACGCAGATATCCGTCTTACGCAGTTGGGTCGTGATGCAGGCATTATCTCTGATTTTAGGTATGGGGAATACCAGGGCACTGTCCGTGAGCTTGCCGAGGCTTTCGAAGCTCTAAAATCGTACGAATTGTCTCCTCAGGTACGGCCTTAGTCCGTCTTTGCGAAAACGTCCGCCTCCTAATCATTCACATCAGGAATGGCTCTTATACGACATAAATGTGGCCCACGACGGCGTTCGTAGGAGGTAGCAAACATAATTGCGTTTCTGAATGCCTACGAGATACTCACACTGAGATCAGCGCCTACCAGATGTTACAGAATCCCAAAGTTACAATGAAGAAGCTGAAGGCCATTGTTCCTAAGCTGCAGTCAATAGAAGACCATATACTCCAGCGCGCCGAGGTCGTAGGTAGGCGAAACCGGCTTTCCCATTCGAGCAAATCACTCATGAAATTTTCAGCTCGGTATGAACCTTACCTCATTCGCCAACAAGCAGACCTCAAGGTCTTCCTTGAAGACGAAAATATGCCACTTCCATCCCATGTCGACTATAAGCAGATAGAAGGACTGAGCTCAGAGGTCCGTGAACGACTATCTGTGGTCCGACCAGCCAACGTGGTATGCTTCCTGTTATCTCTAGATTTACACTATAGGCTGAGGAACTCCCTAAAGGGTGCGGCGAAGAGGATGGAGGGAATGACTCCCACAAGTCTTATCGCGCTGATTGAGTACTCCAGACGTTTACCCCGCGCCGAGGCGTGAAGTTTTTCCGGAGACAAACTTCTATGAAGTACTCATTGATTACAACTATGCACCTTGCACTGTTCTATATTCTAGGGCGAATTGCTGCGCTTTGTCGTTTACGCGATTCGAACCATTGACAGACTACTTCGGAGTCTCGAGCGAGGCTCCAATGCAAAAGGACAATGTTGTTCTGTAATTTGTCGTGGTAGTACATACATGGGGGCAGACGTAACAGCATAAATCATACAGGGACTCTCGATACTGACACATATAGTTTTACAATTCCGCGAAAAGCTGGTGAAGAAGAAGAAATTCACGATCGGGAGTTGAGGTACCGATCACTGCTGGACGAAGCGCGGGAGGACAGTCGAGGGCTTGCCAGCCGGAATAGGTGCGTGCGGGACAGGGGCATGCGGCAACCTGACCTTGAGACCTGTTTGTCACAGAAATTCAGAATTAATGTCAAAGTGGTTAAAGAGGAATACGCCGTGCGTACCGAGGTCTTCGAGCAGGAGACTTGCGGCTTTCTCGCCGACGAGCAAAGCAGACGAATATGTGTTAGTTCCAAGGTTATCCTATAGTAAAGAAACGATGAGTGCCATCGACACGCGTCTGTACAATATCACTCACCGGGCAGATACTCAAGTCAGCACACTTCAGGTTCTGTGTTCCGTAGACATTGAGGCGCTTGTCGACAACGCCGCCTTCTTCTCTGGGTTTCATGGCGCAAGTACCCAGACTATGCCAAGTCGTTTCGACATGGTCTTAGCAATGCCAGTTAGCTAGTAGTCATAATTGAACTACTCGTATACAATCTTACCGGCAACCCATTCATCAATAGCTTTGTCGTCCTCTGCGGTGTATTGAATGTCCTCGTGCACCTTGCTCGCGTCGAATGGCTCGGATGGCCTGTGCCAAGTACCCATGTGAATGCCGACAGTTAAGCTGTTAGGTAGCATTTGCTTCGCAGTCTTGATGTCGATGTCCCTGCAAGCCGCAGGTGATGCCGGGTAGAAGTGCGGGTGATGAGAAGTCAACTCGCCACGGAAAGCTTTCAATTAACTCAGTACAAATTCATGGACATGGAATACGATTGCTTGCGCTTACCATCCATCCTGCGAGCTACTTCACGAGTCTTCTTGTAACTCCACCTGATAGGAGCGAAGTCGGCTTTGTTATTCATGAAACCGCTGTCAAAGTCCGGTTCCTTGTATGGATCAGTCGATTGAATGTGGATCTATGGGAGCACAATTAGGCAATTTCTTTGTAACGCACAACGGCTTGGCCATACCTTGCCACGACTAGCCGGATATTCCTACAGTAACATTGTAAGAATTAAGGGATATCATCGACTGAAGTTCAGACTTACGAGATATTGGAACATGGTGAAGTACTTGCCAGGCGGGAGCAAAGAGTGGTCCGCGTAGGCTAGTATTGATTCGTCAGTGTTGCCATCATGATTAAGATGAGATGTAATGAAAAAGTACCTCCTGAAACAATGGAGCCGAACCTAGTAATGTACAGCTGAGTATCTTGTGCATCCGAGCAATATCGGAAGACTTACATGACGGGCTTGTCGGGCTTGTCCCTGAAGTAGCGGTCGTAGAGTTCGTTGAATTCTGGTCCCATCTCCTTCAACTCCTCCTCGGTAGGGCGAATCTGAAATGCCGTGAGTGACTTCATTCATAACAAAAGAATTTGCAGTACCTTGAATCCAGCATCGATGGCATTTGAGGAAAGGAGAGCCTTTTCGGGGCTGTTCTCCCATTGTGCGAACAGCTACGGGACATGACGTCAAATAGATTGGTATGTCTAAATCAAGCTCGCTAACCTTGTCCTGAGCCTCTTTGTCGCCACGCAAGAAGTCATCGGTCGTTATCGACTCGTTCGAAGCGCGGAAGACTAGGTAATATTAATACGAAGCTCCCGTGTAGTTCAGCGACTTACTTACTTGAAAGTGTTGTGTAGTGATCCTGATATTGTTCACTGATCACCAGAAGTCAGATATAACCCACCTCGGGAAAGACGGAGTCAACTTACCCAACGCCAGGAAGGTCGCTGACAACTTTGATGTCAAGCTTCTTGAGCAGACTTGCATTACCGACACCAGAGCGTTCTAAAATCTGCGGGGTTCCAAGAGTACCGCTGCTGATGACAACGCACTTGCGAGCTTTGACCTGGACGACAGTCAGCAACGTATCAACCGCCGCTGACGCCAGACACTCACAATAGTCTCGCGAAGTTCACCCTTGTGTGCACGGTTCCTGGAGTGCACGTATGCGACACCGACAGCTGTCGTGCCCTCAAAGATTACCCTTGACACCCTTGAGTTCACCCGGAGATGCAGGTTCGTCTGCACATCCATGACACTGTGCACGTATGCTGCATATAATTTCCATTAGATCGTTTGAATCAAAAGAAAGGATTGCGATTACTGACCAGTTGCAGCGTCGCTACGCCTTCCCGTGTGTCTGTTTATGTACTTAGCCCAGATCTCGGATGCATGAGCAGTGTCAAGGTCTAGAAGAGTAAGGTAAGTATCAACAACTTTCATGGAAAATGCAAAGCTTCGCACCCTGAATATCGTCTGGAGAAACAAATTAATTGCTGTGTCGAGATCTGATAACCATTAATCGACTTACCGCTGAATGGAATGCCGAGTGCGTCCGATGCACGAATGAAATCGTACGCCAATGGTGTGATTTGGCCACCGTTGCTGATGGCAATTGGGCCATCGTATCCGTGTGTGTCGTTATTACAAGGCTTTTGGTAGTTCTCAAGCTGCACAGACGGTGTTTAGAAAGGCACGTGGAGACATGTGGTATTAGGTTTCCCTCACTCGTTTCATAAGAGGCAGAAGGTCTATGAACGTGACAGATTAGAAAGATAAAGTTTAATATGATATTAAAGCTTACCCTTTGCAGCCCAGCCTTCAGTCTTGAAGTCATCTATAGATTGAGAGTGAATAAGAATGAATCCGGCGCCTCTAATGAGTCCATCTCACCCCAGTCCGAGGCAGAAGCCTACTGCTATTATTAGCAATGTCTATCACGATTAATTTCTAAGACAACGCACCCTGGTATACATTTGGAAGTTGATACTGTGGGCATTATTGTATGAGTTGTGATGCACAGAAATGCTGAATCCACATAATCACTGACCTACTGCCACCACCTAAATGAAATAGGTTTAATTTGTTTATAGGCCTTATCTCAGAAATAATTACTTACCCAGAATATTCGCACATCTTCAAAAGGAATTAGCAACTTGACTGACGCTAATATGTCCAAGGACACTCACGGAACAATACTCTTCCTTCCGCGCAGGTGAGACGAATCCATAGTGTCCACGTAGAAAGTAGCCTTGTCGTTGCTGAGCACTGTGTAAGCGACTGTTAACACTCAGGTCATGCTCTTACATTCCGTCCCTCTGCATGTTCTTGACGTAGATTCCAGGGCTTCCAGATTAGTGTCAGCGAACGCTTGTAGGTTTCACGCGGGTAGAGCACTCGACGTACCGGTATACCCAAGGATCATCGCGATTGTTGTTTCCACCTGGACGGCCCTCTCAGCGATTGCATACTTGATGCCTATACAAAGACGCATACCTTCAATCAACATAACTTGCAGAGTCGGATCCGCGTAGGCAACTCGACCGGCGACAACGCATCCTACGCGTAAAGTTGAGAGATATGCATCGTATGATCATGAAGCACCAACCCGCTGGGCCACCACTGTGCAGAACAATAAGAGGAGTTACGATGACTTGGGCAAAGGATCCTTACCCGCAAACAATGACATCGACTTCTGTGACTTGAACCATGATCGGTATTTGTCTGTAGTTGAGAAGATAGAAGACCGAAGGACTCCCTTGACGCACGTCCTACGAGCTCCAGAGGGCTTATAAGACAGTCGTGGCTATTCCGTTCATCCACTCGATGTGAATACAGATGCTTCCTTACCCAACAGAACATCAGTCAGTTCAAGGAGCCAATAGTCACATGCTTCCCGAAAAGACGCCAATTAGCAACTAGCGATACTCATGGGAGGCTGACACTTCGAGATAACAGAAACTTTGATATTTGCTGCGACTTCACGATCAGGGTAGCGAAGAAGAATGGGTATAGTTGAATACCTGATGGATCCATAACAGAGTAAGGAAGCCCTAGATGGCATGGTGTACGGTACGACGGCTCTCCGACTGGCGAATGAGATCGGTCGGACTGAACTAACTCTGAAGCCGTGAGCGCAGTGAGACCCTGCTTCGGAATGTAACTTCTCGGGATTGCATTAGGTATGGTCATCTGAGCAGTTCGTTCGGAAAGGAAGACACTTCGTGAGACATATGTAGGAGGCATTCGTTGATGCGCGACCAAAGGAGTTAAGAGTTCCCTCCACGGCATGATATGCAGTATCCAGACAAAGAAAGCTTGAAGGCATACTAAACATTCCTACCGAGTCGAAGAGCCGTACAGCGTAAAGAAGCCTCTCTGCATGCCCTCCGCGCATAGTAGTCCATGTGTTCTATCTCGCAACCATTGATCCGCCTCAATTGGTTGGTATACTTGGAGCATCCGGCTTCATGCAATGGGAATAACTCGGACCAGAGTGTTGGAGAGAAATCGAGATATGCTGAGAATAAATGTGCTCAAGCCAGAGTATGGAGCGCTCAATGTGATTCGCGAAGTGCTGCGCTAACCCATGACCTTAGCTTGAAGTAAGAAACGTGGTAAAGTAAGAACAAGGTCTTACCGTCAGGGATCAGGTCATACGTGAGAGGAAGGTATTTCAAAACCGGCCAGTTGTCCCCCATGACGTTGAGTAGCATTACATCCGTGATCGGGGCGCGTAGGAGTAGTCCATAAGGTCAAGCTCTGTATGTTGGGGTAAGATCGTTTGAATTCTTTCCCTAGCCATATAAAATTTGCCGAGCACGGCCACCCCCGCATTTTAGTCGAAGAGGACCCTCTTCCGGATCTCACCTCGCCCATCGCACAACGTGTTGAGGGGAGGGGAGTTTAAGAACGACAGGAACGGCCCGCCCATTCTGTCGACGGTAGAGATCAAGGATGGGCCATCAGTTCTCTTCGAGATCTAGAAGCACTCAGTATATTATGAGTACCTCAAAGTTCATTGTTCTTGTTCTCGACCGGCTGAAGCGGGAGAAGCGAGTTCCAGTGGGTTGTTGGTGGGAGTATAGTATTGAGTACGGAAGATGGTGGCAAGAATGAAAGAAAGCTTCCAGCTTCCCAAGGTCCTAAACTGGGCAACCATTCAGTTTAGACTTGTTTAACCAGAGTCAGATGCGCTGACTGCGCCGAAAGACTTGTCGAGAACAATATGCCCGCATCTCTCTGATGCAATTAATATGCTCACTGATCGGGCACTACGAAGGGGTGCATTTGTCAACGCTGGCGGTGGGGTTGATCAGCTGTCATTGCCAGCATTTCACAACAGTTCACAAAACGCGATGGGTCCGCGGGTAATTCTTGAGAATACTCGCTTATGTTACTACACGACCGGACTCATGCGAAGATGCAACTTATCTTTAGAAGTACATTCATTCGACTTGTAGAGTACCCATTCCATAGTCTCATTTTCTTGGATAGCGAAACCCAATCAACTTCTTCGCAAGCGCAGGATGTAGAGATGTCGTCTAGTCTTCCCTAAGTCTGATTGTGGAATAGTCCTTTGAAGCGGAGCATATTTAGAACAAAAAAGCATCTTCGCTAAATAGCAGTATGTTTCGATTGGATCGTTCGGGAAGAAGGGAAAAGGTCAATACTTTGCTGTTGTTTCAACCGGCCCTAACAAGCTTGGTCTTTACGGCCGGTCAAATGAGCTTCCTATTTCACTCCAATACTCAGCCTGAGTGTGGAAGCGCCAATTGCCAGCTCAAAACATTCATCGACAGAACAACTAGAAATCTGTGAAATTACAATATCTACCAGCACCTCGCTAGCTTCGTACCCCAGCTCACCCATATGCTGCCTGACTGTCAACGAATGACCTGTGACCTAGCTGCGGACAGACAAGGGCCGGTCCAACTTGAAAAGTGAAAGACAGCTAGTTCCTAAGGTCTGTCACCGTCTGTGGAGTGCATTCCAACTAGCATGTGAGCGAGTTGAATGCATATTCACTCAGTAGCCTTGCTGTCCTGTTACTTGCGACTTTTGAAATTTCAAAATCGGGTGCAAGGTCATCTGTGCCTCCCTCAGTAATCGCATCCATCGGAATCGCCATAGTCACTAGTAAAGCTACGAAGGTCATGGACGACTCTGTTGATGACAATAATGGCAGGTTGCTTAAGAGAGATAGATAGCGTATGCCAAGCAGACTGTGAGTAAGCTACCTTGCAAACGAGAGCTGATGAGTGTATTCACCTAAGCCAAACAAACCAGGTATCTGATAGAAAAAGAAACATCAAAAGCAACAAGTGAAGCTCTGGTCAAGATACCTGAAGAAAGAGTGAAGTATAACGAAGACGCGAGGAAATGCAGCCTTGTATTTAGGCTGGAGGCCCGTAAAATGTGTTAAACTTTATCTCGGCTTCCCTTCCTTCACATCTCCATCCTGAAAATTGAGCGCACGCAACAAGGCCAACTGAGTCTCCCGGCCTCAGAAACGACCATATCTCGTGCTGAGCATCGAACGTACGTGACCTGAGTGCCCAATCCCGCGATTCCACTGGATTGACGTGCGATGTCCACACCATTCGCTCGCCGTCCTCCATCAGCCTCACTCGATCCATACCAATTTCCCCCATGCCATCGGGAGACAAGATTGCGAGCGAGAACCAACTCCAACTTCCGTGACTTGGGAGAGAGGCCCAACCTTGGTGTTTGGAATCCGTTTGAATTGTGATGGTCGCGGTGTTATAGATGTCTGAGCGAGAAAGAGGACGAGTCTCGAACCATAACGTGTTTTCGAGCTTTGCCGAACGTGCGTATACTCTGACGGAGCTTTGAGCATGGAAAGTTTCCGCGGTCAAGTAGAACGCCGAGAGACGACATATAAAACAGACAAGTTCGCGTGGAAGAGGCGGCCGATTTACTGATCCATTGAGCAACGCCAGTGCGACTTCATCGTAAATCAGGTGCTAATTTTGCAAATCGGTCATTATTAGATACCTTTTGCACAAGGAAAAGTGCGTACTTCTTCAGTCACTGTCATGATCAGATTTGTGTCGTTGAGAATGAGATACTTGATAGAACTTTACAATAGGCAAGTGTATTGCGTAGGTCCGGTCGCCCGTGCTGTTGGAAAAAGAACGAGTTTGACTCACTATGATCTGCTTCAGCTGTGTGCAACCTGAAATATTTGCCAAGGGAAAACACAGTTGACAATTGGCAGATTAAACTTGCTCTGAAAATTCTGGCCATTATCGAATATCTATGTCTGCCGGCCGTAAAGTAGCGGACATATTACCGCAAGCCTGCCCGGAAGTACTTTTGACACTGACACCGACACCGTGTCCGTCAATACGTGGCTTGTAAACGAGCAAGCTAATAAAACTCAAGACTGTCCGCATAATGGACCTTCTACACGCACAACTGAACGTACTTCAAAACCGGCTTGCGTGGGTTCAGACAGAGCCTATTGACTGGAAACTATACGTGCAATCCTTCTCATGGGCGATCTGCATCTTTGAATCATATCTACTGTGCGTTGCTCACCCTCTCCGAAGGCAAGACTAAACTCATCTTTATACATCAAGATAGATGGCGACAATATCCACTGTATTCAAGAAATGCACCACCTGCAGCTCTAGCGTCGCATTTCAGCGGCGATACATTTGAGAAATCTCAAGCTTATGGAAAGGATAAGGCGAAGTTCTCGTTCATCACGGGAATCTACCGCCAGGTCCTTGACTCGGCTCTGATTCAATATGGATTCTATGCATATGCATGGTCTCTAGCTGGGGAGCTCATTAGTAGCTTTGGATATGGTTCGGAATATGAGGTGAGATTTGTTGGTTGTACACTATTATATTCGACTAACCGTTTCCTAGATCCTACAGTCGAATGTGTTCTGCGGCGTGTTGTTCATTGCGTCTACGATTCCTATGATGCCCTGCACTATCTACCAGACCTTCGTTCTGGAGGAGAAGCATGGCTTCAACAAAACGACATGGAAACTCTTCGTGACGGACCTCATCAAGGGATGGATACTAGCGGTTGTGATCGGCGCTCCATTTTTGTCTGCATTCTTATGGATGTTCAAGTGGGCTGGAGACCGTTTCGTACCTTGGTTAACGGGCTTTTTGTGAGCACTCAGACTAATTCTTAAGTGTTCATCTAACGCAGCTTCAGGCTCGTCTTCCAGCTCTCCATGGTAGTGATCTATCCCACTGTCATCCAACCCCTTTTCAACAAGCTCTCCCCTTTGCGAGAGGGGGACCTTCGTACAAGGATAGAATCGCTTGCATCCAAGCTCAAATTCCCCCTCACGCACCTGTACGAGATTGACGGTTCAAAGCGCAGTTCACATAGCAACGCTTACTTCTTCGGTCTTCCATGGGTTAGTATTTTCTTTATTTTAGGTATCATTGCACTCAATTATGGTCACAGAGCAAGCACATCGTCATCTTCGATACACTCATCAAACAGAGCAAGCCGGAGGAGGTGGAGGCCGTTCTGGCCCACGAGCTGGGGCATTGGTATTACATGCACCCGACGAAGCTCATGTGTGTCTCGCAGCTTCACATATTCTCCATCCTTGCGCTTTTCCCAGCGTTCTTGCATGCGCCGCCCGTCCTCCGCTCCTTCGACTTCCCTCCCTCCGTCGCCGCTAAACCGCCAACGATAATCGCTTTCTTGCTGTTCCAGGTCAGTGCTTTCCTGCTTTCCTTACCGGGTCGCATCAACTAATCCACGCTTATAGTCTATTCTCACCCCGATCGAGGCTGTTGTTGGCGCTGCTCTTAACGCTCTTTCTCGCAAATTTGAATGGGAGGCGGACCGCTTCGCATGTGAACTGCAGGATAAGCTCAAGGCACCTGAAATGTCAGACATGGGCGATCGCCTTGGCCGGGCACTTGTTGCACTGCACGTCAAGAACCTTTCCACTGTCTGGGTCGATTGGTTGTACGTATACTTTCTTGAACTTGAAACCGTAAATAACTATATTCTTTGTCTTCAGGTATTCTGCCTACCACCACTCGCACCCTACGCTAACAGAACGACTTAAAGCTCTCGAGGCGTTTAAGTCTCGTAAAGGAGTTGCACAGACACAGGCTAAGAAGGAGCTGTAGCTTCAGAGAAAAAGTACTTTGATGTACATAATTTATCAGTTGTCGATACTCAATATTTAAATACGTGCCATAAAGATAGATGAGGAAATATGCACGAAATCAGTAAAGCAACGATTGTATCAATCCGTCGTGTCTTTTATCTGCTTTTCTGCTCGTCGTTTAGCGGCCCATTCTTTCGCTCTTGCACGGCGCGCCTCCTTTTTCGCGTCATCCTCGACTGAAATGTATTGTTCTTGCGTTTCTTTGGGATCGTCGTCGTCGTCGTCGTCTTCACTATCACCATAGCCTGCCAGTCCCATTAGAGTACTGCCCGACGGCGCCTTCTTCATACTCTCCTCTTCTTCTACTTTCTTCCTCATATTTTCTGCTCTCACTTCTTGTTTTGTCGTCACCCATGCATTCCGCCATCGCCCCCTAAGGAAAGCAAATCGACGGTCCGCACCATGATTAGCGAGTATGCGAGCTTCAAGCTGGACAGGGTTTGGTGACGACAGCAAATGGGCAGCCGTCCGCCTCATCAGTTCCTTCTGGGTAGAATCTGGTTCTTCTGCATCATCACCCCATACCTCCCCGTGCTCTTCATCAGGATCCGCCGCTTGCATAGCACGGAGACGTTCGCTTCGTGTCGCGTCAAGCAGGCGCCGCCGCTTTTCGCGCCGCACGCCTTCGACTTCACTAGCATCGAGAAAGAATGTATCGTCCGTATCGGATGGAAGGTCGGACCATCCTGATGGAGAAGGCGGAGGACTACCACTGCCAGAAGTATGTTTTCGGAGATCTGGGAGTGAAGAGAGGAGCAAACGTGCATCATATCTAATCCACATAGTTAGCTTGTCCCCGAAGCCAGCAGAGAAAATCAAAGTAGTCCCTTCCCAAACTGCAGTTGCTTCAAAACTCAGAAGCGGTTATCCTCGTGCGGCAATTCGACCAGATCATATTGATGATTTGTAAATTCTTGGGTTATGTACACACCTGTCTACCCAAATATCTTCTGTTCCTCCAGCCATCTCCCACTTCACCAAGCCAGAGCCTCGAGTCCCCTTCTCCAGTGGAAGTATGGAATACGTGTTTGGAGCTTCAAGCATAATAGCTGTTTTCTCATTCGAGACAATGAGATCAGCTTCGTGGGCTTCAATAAATAATGATTCTTCAGGACGCGTTGTTCCTTCCTGAGTTCTGGATGACAGCCAGGGAAGCTGAGACTCGGATTGAGTTGGACTGCCAGAGTGCGCAAGTCTTCTCTTTCGTTTCTGATGCTGGCTCATGGCTACGAAGAGATTGATACTGCACTCCTCTAATGTCACAGAAAAGCAGCTCGCTGAGGTCGACCGAACTTGTTCAAGTATGTCGAGTTATGTGGCAGTCGAGATATAGCCGGGAAGGAAGGTTCGTCAAGTACAGCCTACGGCCAATTCAACTTGAAGTTCGCACGTTTATTTACCATGCTCCTTTACATATTATTTTTGTCCAAGATATCAATTCCTTTATCTATGCCACTTTACGCGACACATAAGTATAGACCTCAACTTTGTCAAGCCTCAGGTCTCATTCCTTACACAAGATGCTAATCTGCCCCTCATCATTCTCCCGGACTGCCACCTCTTGCTTTTCCAAGCTTTTCCTGACTGGATGGGGATCATCAAAGATGCTGTCCATCTCCTCCAGACTGCGTCCGCGCGTCTCAACGAAAGTCAGATATATCACAAGAATGCCGATTGCGTCGACCGCAAGATATAGGAAGTAAAACTTCCAAGACGCGTTGGAGATGCCCACTGGAGCGGCATATGTGTTTACGAAGGATACAATGCTAGAATGGGGATGACGCCGTATGAGTAACAAGTAAAAATGAAGGTACATTATCATACTTCAACCAAAGCCCACTCAGGGCCAGCCCTTTCGCCCGTGTATTAGTCGCGAGAACCTCAGAAGGATACAAGGCCTGACCTATCGCGAGAAACTTATAAATACAGCTGTTTCTTGGAAATGACATAACTCACATGGTGTCCACACCAGTGCGAACGCGACCAAGAAGACATAGATGAATGCAATGCCCGTGACACCAACAGCAGGATGCCCACTCTGCAACGCAGTGCACGCTATGATCACAGCCACTGAGATTGTCATACCTAAGCTCGACAGCATCAAGAGCTTGCGTCGCCCGAATCGGTCGATGAAAAAGAGGCCGGAGAGCGTCGAGATCATCATCACCGGCGTCTGAAGGGCATTGCAAAGCAGCTGCGACTTCTCTGATGTTATTCCAGCTGTTTGGACCTATGAATTGGTCATGAGAACTTGAAGAACCTTTTTAACGAAACAAAACAGCGTAAATACCATCAAGGGGAAGTAATAGGACGTTGGAGGTAGGTCCAGTTGTCCGAAGAAACCGATGCAAAGCACGACAAATATTCTGTGTCTGGAGCCTCTGGTTCGGAACCTATATCATCCATATGTCATACGAAGATAAGTAGTAACCCTTTCGAGTAAAAATGGCTAAAGACTTACAAATCCCTGAAATCCCACCAAGTCTTGTCGGATCCGGTCGTCGATATCGATTCTTGCATTTCTTCAAGTTCTATGGCGACCACTTTACTGTCAGGATCGCCCCCGCCGTGGTATCTATTAGAGATTCAGTAAAGCGCGTCAGACGCAGCAACAGCAAAGCGTACTTGATCAAAATAGCCGTGGCCTTCTCTGTTTCGCCTTGTGCAATGTACCAACGTGGAGATTCCGGAATAAACCAAACAAATATTAGGACGAGGATAGAAGGAAGCCCCTGAAGCGCCATCGGAAGACGCCAATTGACGCTACTGCCATTGGTGATGAACGCTAGTCCATACTCTACCCAGGTAGATACAACTAGGTGATTAAGGATGTCAGAGATGCCCCATCGCGTACGATGAATTAATGCCTACTCGTTCCCAGGAAGAAACATCCCTGGTATGCTCCGACCATCACACCTCGATACGCGGGATGAGACATTTCTGAGAATAATCATACAATTATAAGAGGTAAGTTACTATTATATCATGAAATGAAACTAAGAAAAACTTACCGACTGCATAACTCTGAGCAGCCGGACCAAGCATCACGGTTCCTACACCTAGTACGACTCTTCCAGCAATCAAATCACGTTTGAGCTGTGCACTCGCTTGAACAATTGCACCAATGAGTGTTATCACTGATCCAATAACCATCCCCCACTTTCGGCCCCAGCGATCTGCGCATGGACCTGCGAAAAAGCTTCCGATAACATTGCCTACCCAAGAAAAGTCAGGGGAATCCCAGTCGACTCAAATGATGGGTCTTACCAATGACATATATTGCGGCCAGAAATCCAGTGGTGGAGGCGATATTCGTGCCAAATTGCGCCTTGAAATTTGGCATGTCAGAGACTCCACCGAAAGTGTTTGCATCGAAGCCGTTTTGTGCACTGCAGAGATAGGCAACAAAGAGGCAACCAAAAAGGCGAAAGATGCTAAGAGAGGCGAATTTGGGTCTCTCTATGAGCAGAGCTTCGGCCATAGGTGAGTCCTTTTGAGTCGCAAGGACTTTGATAACTTTCCCTTGTTCATCCCTTTTTTCGGCCACATCCTCCAACATTTCAGTAACGGATATCTTCTCGTCTTGTTGCTCGGGAGATCGCTTGCCATTATCTGTTCCCATCTTGAGCGGATGTGAAGAGGGCGTTATCGGGAGGGAAAGCGTAGTACAAGTTGTTTAGTATTAGACCTCTTCGACTCCTTGCCATTCTTCCTTCAGTATTGGTATAATAAGAACACCACGAGGTTGGAGAGCAGGCTTCTTCGAGATGCAAGAAAGTCATATGATCGAATTGGCTCTCGAGAGATACGTTTTTCCTATATGGATGAAGAGCGTCTGTTTCTACAAGAATAGCAAACCAAGCCCTCTACGTCCAGATGCACAGGCTTACCATTCAGATAAAGCTTAGGTGAGGATGATCTTACATCTTTCTCCAAAAGCTATGTATATCCGGTACCATATAGAGTTGAAAGGAAGGCTAGAGCTTCTTCAGATGGATTCTCCGAGAATTGACCAACTTGAAGACTTCAGCCCGGGGCCGCGGGGGAGTACAAACCCTCAAGTTAAATTCGACACAGGAGGCAGAGGATGCGCATAAGAACAGGATGTAGTTTGAAGAGATAACTTGAAGGTTAGCTACCGTGACCTACAGGATGAAGCAATGAAAGGAATTAAGACGGGTTACATAGAGTAGACTTTAGGGCGAAGTTTAGACGAAGTTTCTTACACTGACTTTGACCCTGTCACACTGGTGACTGGTCTCAGGCTGCTGTGACTGTACAGTTACTAAGTACTCGGTAAGCGCGCATATTATGTCATGCAGTATAGGCGAGCGCTTAATAGTAGTACTACGTCTCACTGTACTTTCTATTTTTTGGTTCACTTCGTTCATCGGGCATTCCACTGGCATGTTCGGCTCTTTGGTCCTAAAGGCTTGCATACTAACAAAGTAAGGTATACTACAAACTGAACTACGACTTTCTGAAGCTGAATGTGTTCTACAGTTTCGTACTGCTTGCTGCTGCTGGCGACGTGGAAGGCCGCATTTCGTGGAATGATATCTGCCCTGGTCTGTCGCTCCAGATATTCGTGCATTAAGCTTCGCTGATCCCTTATATGATAGATTACTCTCAACTAGGCCATTCAAAAGTTCATTTGGACGACGGAAGATATTCAGCGGGAATTCGTCGTGATGGCTCATTCTTAATGTGAGTGATGATGCCAGATTTTTTGGATGGTACTTACCGAACATGTAGACCTGACGTTGACGAGGGGTCATATATCTTAAACGTGATATCTCACGACCTTGTCTTTGATCCTGTTCGCACTCAGCTGTCCTCTGTTCATATCCGATTTTATTGACATTCCTTAAGTTACGAATAGACGTTCCTCCCTCCTCACAACAAGGGCTTCCAGATGTCAGACCATATGTACCAGGAACCCCGCACAACCCTCCTTCCTCCGTAACTTTGCCATACCCAGTGGTACTCTCAGCACGACAGAAAGCGCAGTTCTTCGTCGAGCATCAGTCCTTCAACGCCCTTAGCATGTTGCAGAATCCGATGATGCTCATGATGGGTGCTACGGGAGTTTTGGTTCTCGCGATGCCGTATATCATGGTATGTTCATTAATACATACAGGCATCTGCTAGCACAGTTAATACAAAGCGCTCGTCAGAAAAACCTTGATCCTGAGATCGCGAAGGAAGTGAGCGATCGACAGGCAAGATATGCGAACATACAAAGCTCGCTCGCGTCGGGTGACTTGCGATCTAGGTGAGCGCTATATACAAACTACATCGCTATCTTTAATGCAGCCTGACATCGTTGACCAGTCTTGCCGGTATAATGGCTCCTGATAACGTGCCGGAGCAGCCCAACGTTTCGAACAGCGCACGCAAGACGAGCACAGGTTCAAATAGTCCGGCGCGAGGTAAAGGAGGTTCACGTGGAAGGAGGCGGTGATGATGGCGTTATTTATTTGCAAGTCTGTATGATCGTTCTCAATGAACCATTTACTACCATCCTTGGCTGATTTCTGCGACCATCGTGAAGCTCAGAGCGAGTTTTTGTTACAACAGACAAAGGTATATTTACAGAACCAGAACAGACAACATTCATCGTCTATGACGTGATAGGTCCTTTACTGGAGAAGGACCGGGCCCCCTTGAAGAACGTATATTTTAGTAGTGAAAAACACAAAAAATGACGGGCTCCACGTACCTGGGGGAGTATATGAGGAGTTGTCAGGCGTGATCTGATACAGCTGGACGAGAATACCCCTAAGGATGTTCGCCAGAACAGTCTCGTTACCATTAAATATGTTTATGGAGTTGAAAACGTACGGGTCAGTATCAGTGTACGCTCCACTGATGTGAATGCCTTGAGGCCAGGTTCCTCCAGTGCCTCCTGAAATCACGAGATGTGCGCAGGACTGAGAAGATATGTGCTTAGCGACAGGGAAAAGCAAGTAGCAGACTGCTTACCGGGTAAAACTGAGCGCCTCCCTCACTAGTGATTTCAATTAGATTAAAAGTATTTGTAGGTCATGTTAATGAAAAAATCGAATGCGTACTTGAAGGCGACATGTAGGCCGAGTATCTCGGAACGCAACAGATACTCGCCATCCTCAAGGTCAAGCGGAATCTTGAAGTCCCACTTTTGCGCCGCGCTGAAAGACAGACAAATGCCCATGAAGCCCGAATACCGAGGGGATATCAGTAGCACATAGTCGCGTCCGAGCCGAACGGATTTGAGGTAGCAAAGAAGATTTAAACGTCAGAATCTTCGGTTGACCAGATCATTCAGAAGATCGGCAGCGTACCGTAGACGTTCTTCGGCCCAGGGCGTCGATTGGCTCGGGTCGTATCCGTCCTGCTGGATCTTGACCCAAGGTCCATCATCAGTGAAGTCCGCGCAGGGCCCGTTGCATTTTGCTAGGTAACTATCGATCACTCGCAGATGTCAGATAACATTCGTGCTCATCCGAGCGGAAAAGGAACGTACCCTAAAACAGGGCCAGGATGTACCGAGGGCTAAAGATATCGACGCTTGTAAACCAGGCGCTTAAACAAGTACTTCGGTAATGAAATCGTTACCCAGTTCTAAAGAGTCGATATGCGGCAGTCAGATATCACAATTGAAAGAAAAGAAAGAAGAGTGTCGATCGATTATACCCAGTTTGTAGTTACAACGCCACCTGCCGTCGCCGGTGCTGATGCAGAAGCGGGTAAGTTGTTGCCATTGCAGATGATCGCCGTTCCACTGTCAACATCCAGAGACGTGAAGATCAGGGCTTAAGCGAGAAAGGAAGACCGAGGCAGCGTTGAAACATACTTCTCGTAGGGCGTTGCAGGGCCGACATCGTAGAAAGGTCTATTTATCGTTCCAGGTTGGGACGCTGCTCCATAGGGCTGCCTTCAGACACGAACATATGTCAAGATCATAACTCTGGAGAATGACGCAAACAACGAGAGGCTCACCATGCGGGATAATCCACTCCGTCGATTGTGTAGCTTACGATGTTTCCGTGAGCGGATACTAAAGCGGCTAAGGCCAAAGAGACTGCAACGCTAAGACGCATTGTGAGTATTTGCGCACAGCAGGGCACTCGAGGAAGTCTTGGTCGGACGCGATCTTTTAGCTTCCTTGGAAAATCATCGCTGAATGATTGCTCCGAGTCGTCGCGTTGCGGTATCCCCTCATCCGCAGTGTGGATCATCAAAGTAACTGAAAGCACTCTTGAATACTGATAGTCGCAGGATTGTAGGGGAAATCTGTCATTTCGGAAGGATTGCGTGATCACGCTGACATGGTACGGGCACTGGAAGAAGATTGCAATGGTATTAGTCTCGGAATAAGGTGATCACCAAAAATTGTCCGAAATGGCTTGGCAGAGCCACTTGAGTTAATGAACGGATGCGACATATTTGCGAGCACCCATTCGAAGAATGTTGAGTAAGACAATAAGCATTCATTGACAAGAAGTATGGACATCTTGTATAAGCATCCTTGCAATACATTGGCAGTTGGTTGGAGCGATTGATCCGAGCTTAGGATGCCAGTGGTCGTCGGTTTCAACAGAAGCAAGATACAATCATCAAGTGGTGTGACCGAATATCCGAACATATGACGATTAAGCCATCATGATTGCCTTGGTTACTTGCCGAAGACCATTGAGTGAAAGGCTCCAGAGCGAGATACAGAAAAACGAAAGACAGGATGACTCGGGCTGCAAAAAATGAGTTACGTCACAGCCGTGCAAGCGAGCCCCGATGACTTGCCGAAGCCTCCGAATTTCTATGAGTTTAAATGGATGTCAATTTCACGATTTGAGTGTTGTGTACTGTACAATTGCACAATTGCATGCTTCCTCTCGTTAAAAGGTGCATTACGACGTCTTCACCTTCATATGTACGGATTTCGCTCTCGTTAACTGGTCGTATCCAAACTTGCTTAGACTGACGCCTCGTCCGCTATCCTTGACCCCAGTCCACGCTAACGCTGGGTCGAGATAATCGCATCTATTGGGAAAATTGTTTCGGATTATCAGTAATGTCTTTCCAATAAAGCAACGGACATCGGAATGGAGAGATGGAACGGACGAACCGGTTTAGGAAGACGGTACCCGTTGCCACTTCGTCGACGATTCGCAGAAATGCTGCCTCAGATTCAGAGTTCGTCGCGTCCGTCCAGACGGAGGCGGTAAGTCCATACGGTGAATCGTTCATGAGTTTAATTGCCTCGTCATCCGAGGACACGGACATGATCCCAACCACAGGGCCAAATGTCTCTTCCTGCAGTAACAAGATCACTTGGTTAATTTCGGAAATGAATCTTCGCCATTCAAACAAACGGATACCATCATAACATCCATCGCTGAAATTTGCACGGCAGAATCATATAAGTAACTGGTGTAATTATAGCAGAGAAGGAAGGCGGTAAACTTACAGTGATCAACATCGACTAGTACTTGGGGTACGACAAAGGCCGATCCACTGCCCCAGACCTTTCATTCATTTGAAACAGGTAACAAGACATAACAACACTCACGATACTGCGGCAGGGAAGAGGTCTTCTGGAATTAATGGTTTTGCGCCCGCTTTAGCTGCATATGAAGATCGTTCAGGGCACGGAACCGTGGTTTGTCATTAGGACTATATGCACCTGCGTCTGCGACTTGCTTCATTATCCTCTCTGCACTTGCTACGCTGACTACGGGACCCAAGTTAATGGAAGTATCGGTGGGGTCACCGAGTTTGTATTTCTATTAAATTCAGAATTTCGGATCAGAATTAAACGGGCACAATGCATGATTGGAAAGAACTGGACTTGCCTTGACAACATCAACGAAAGCACTGACGAATTTGTCGAAAATCGATTCATGGACATATATGCGCTGTCGGACATAATTCGTAATTACGCCATGAACATATTTGGTGGACAATTACCTCCACTGAACAACAGCTCTGTCCAGAGTTAAAGAACGCGCCTGATAAAAACGAGGACATATCAATGAATGTCCTGCGTGAAGAGGAGTGTACGCTAGAAGAATACATACCGTCCACAAGCTCATTAACTGTGTAATCGAAGTCTGCGTCCGCCCTAACGTACGCTGGGTCTTTTCCTCCAAGCTATACCATATTGAGCATGTATGAACTTAAGTTTTTCGTAGAATGCACTTACCTCCAAGGCAACTCCTTTGAATCCATCAGCTATCACGGCATTGGTTTCAATCGACTTGCCACCTGCAACGCTCCCCGTAAAGCTCACGAAGTCGACCTCTGGATGCCGTACCGCATGTGAGGTGAGCGTCGGACTCAGATGCACAGTCTGCATAACGCCCTTGGGCAGGCCGGCGCGCTCGAGGGCGAGCTGGAACCGCTCCGCCGTCAATGGTGTTTGCGGACTCGGTTTCAGCAGCACGGCGTTCCCTGCGATGATAGCGGGTAGAACAGAGTTGATGGAGACAAGATACGGGAAGTTCCATGGCGCGATGACGAGGACGACACCGAGCGGCGTACGCTTGATGTACCGCTTGAAACCAGGCTTGTCTGTGTCTGCTAATGAAACGTCTGCGAGCGCGGATTCGGCAATGGAGAGCATGTAGTCGGCCCGCTCAAGGAAGCCCCGCAGTTCTCCTAAGTTTTGTGAAACTGGTCTAAATGAATAGCAGAGACATTTTTCGAGAACATGACGTATGTGTGGTCAATGCGTGTCTGTTCCAACAGCTTATATGCGTAATGAACAAGGTACCCACCGACCCATTTGCATAGTCAATTCCATGGGAAATTCGTCCTTCATCTTCGCGAATTCATCCTTTCCAACACATTTATGTCTCAATAGCATCTAGGTGACCAATATAGATTTGTACACTCACCATGAACTTGCGTCCAATTGCTATCCTCTCCATCAAAGGCACTTTGCTCCATTTCTTCTGCGCCTCGCTGGCAGCCTTCACGATCTCGTCCAGCTCGTTCGCAGAGGGGTATGTGCGTGTTACCAGCGGCTGCTGGTTGTGTGGCGAGATCGTCGTTTGCTTGTGCTCGTCTGGCATCGTATTGAATGTCGAGCTCGATGTCAAGATTGGAGGTGAGATAGCGGGTCACTGGCAATTGAATGACACCTAATTAGCATAGCCACTCATCAAAATAAGTACATACAACTTCAAGTTGAAGAGGGATGATCGACATGCCGAATGTGGCAAGGTATGTTTTCTCAGAGAAACCGACGAAAGAGTGCTTGGTCCAAGCACTGCCAGGGCGCGATAGAGGACGCGTATTATGGAGAGGCTTTCGGGTGCTATATACGCATACTAGTGGAGGTAGGAAGCAAGTAATGAACCACAAAAATAAGAACACGAGGGACGAGATAAGTCCGAGTGAGCAACTTGAACTTGAATAAGACTAGTCACTGGCACATAATTTGCACTGGCACGACAGTACTACGTCAACGATAGATCAATACATATGGCTACCTTACTCACAGTCCTAGGTTTCCGGAAACATCATCGGCGTCGGAGGGTATGTATCAGAAAGAAGCCGAATAAGCTAGATGGGCGTTGATTCCAGACGAGTCTCGAGCTCATCACAAAATTATTCGGCAGCAATCAGAGTCAGAAATCTCAAAAGTCTATGGAAGCGAGAAAGGGCACATGGGCATTTTTTTTATCGACAGACCAGGTACATGTCAGTCAGATAAGCTACTTGACAAAAGCGCTCGGTTGGCAACGCCTGACAAAGAATGTCCAACTGCGCAAACGGCGAACATTCGAAAAGGAGTCGAACTCGGTAGAAGTCCAGGTATTAAGGGGGAGGGGAAGAAGCGAGACAGCTTGGACATGTATGGAGCCGGAGAACTGTTCGATCGTCCGAAAAGCGAAAGGAAATGTCGAACGATCGTAACAACAAACACTACCAGAGAACGTGAAAAATAGAGATAGGGTGGGTGTTCATATCTACATCGTGACCGATAGGGGCCCTTACTCGAGATAATTCCAGTCGATGACGTCGAAGCCACTCAGAGTGCGATATTAATCGGGGAACAGTCGATGGCAATGATCCCATCTGCAACAGAATTAGCGTCATAGCATCGCCAACAAGAATCAAGTTAAGTTACTGAATGTGGCGTTCTCGCAGCAAAGAGTCTGGGAGGCACTGTAGGTGATTTCAGTACTCATCCATCTATCACTAACAAGGAAAATCTTACCATTGAACACCAGTGATCCCAACAATGTTGATGGGGCTGCAAGTAACGCCAACAAGGCCGGTGACGGAGTCGAGTACTATTCCGAGAAGACCAAGAAGGATCGAGACGACGCTGTCGCTACTGGGCAAAAGGCTTTGGCAGCACTGAAGGGATCCAGAGCTGCACGTCTGAGCGGGCGGGGCAGAAGAGGTCGTCTTGGACGGCGCCGGACTGGCAGAGGCAACCGCAAGGATAGCAAACACGAAAATTAAGACCTTGTAGATGAAGTTCATCGTGATTATCTTGACTTTTCTGCTGAGAGCGAGCAAAGAACGACGTATGTAGGGCGAGACGAAGATGAGCGGGCACCTAGAGAAGAAAAGGAGAGTGAAATTTGACAGGCAGAGTTTTATATCTTGTAGACCCTGAGGAGAAGCAACATTGATTACTTCCAAGAATTCATGTAAGATTGTCACTTCTGTTTTTAGCGTCGGCAACGAGTTGTGGCTTCCACACAGCCCTCGATTTGATTCGGATAAACGCGACATGTCCTATCGGCTTCAGAGTTGGGAAGATAAGCCGCTCGAAGCATCATTCGACCCTTAGAGGTGTTATGCGGATTTGCCCTCCCGAACTTGGCCTTGACAGAAAGCTGAAAGCACCACACGTCCAGCTCCAGGACGTTTTCTGCGCATTCTGTCCACACTGCCAGCGCGTCCAGACACTGGCATGTCGTCACTGTTCGCCCCCGCTCGTCCGCGGCCAAGTTCTCCGAATGTTTCGCATGCAGAAGAAAAGTCCCTCTAATCCCGGTCGATCTTTTTAGATTTGATAGTTTGATGCTTTATCGCTTGAGGTCCAAAATGAAAATCCCAGAGATCGCCGGCACTCCCACGATAGCGACGGCCAGATTTTCCAGGTGTTCGAGCACGTAAGTGACTTTAATTTCGCATTCTTCTCTGAATGTCCTGAAACATATTGCAAGGGCCCAGAGTTAAGAAGGGAAGGGATGAACAAAATATACAAGCGAGGTGTGAGAAAACTTGAAGTGCCGCCACAAGTTGTGCACAAATACAACCAAACATTGTACCCAAATCCCTAACTGTAATCATTTATTCCTCTTCCATCTTCTCCTCCAACCATCATCATCCGGCCATCGCAATTCTATATGCACGGTTCCGAATGTCCATTGTTATCTTGAATGCTTCCTCTTCTTGGCTGATTTGCTATGAGACGCGTGTATAATCTGGATTCGGGTATATTGTACAAGGCATAGCGCTTCGAATTCCCTCGGTGTCAACAGATGTTCGCAGCGTTTGGGCCGAATTCCTTACGCATGGGCTGTTCGTGCCTTAGGAAGCATGTTTTTTCGTATGTCATGCTGTCAATTTCTCTTACCCCCGACATGACTTTTCTCCGGGGAAACGAAAAACAGCTTCCGATATAACATGACTTTGGATACACTTTATGGAAAACATGTGGACTATTTATCTACAAAACACATTTTTATTCTGATAGACCTGTGATAAAACATACAGAGTTGTTCGGGATACTGTACAATTGTATGTGAGTGGCTCGGTATCTTTTGGTATCATCTTCTTCGCTAATCCGATTGGCGCTTCGCTAGCCTCGAGAATGGTCTGGCCAGGTTTGGGTCCGCTTGGGTCGCTTCACAATGCTATGGATGTGCCTAGAATTGTCGATGACCTATCGACCCTACAGGATGATGGCGTCTACACAGCTTGTATAGCAGAAATCGAACGAACTGGACCTTAAAAGTATCCTGTAACTTACGCTCTAGACCCACTTGGTTCGGTAGCGCGGCACGCCGTCACTCCATCGTGCACGGACATGCTTGGCTTCAGCGACTTGTCATGCGACTGAATCCCTGTGACTGGAACTGCGCATGAACAATCAGCGCTCTGGGAGGAACGGGGACATCTCGGACGGCGCGGAGTGCACTCACTTTGAAGTCTCCTGGCTCAATGGTAACGAACTGAAGATATGCTGGAAAGTTGACTTTTATAGAAAGCGTCATACGGTCCGCAAACAATCCAAATTAAATATGGCCCGTGCGCTGTCCCCTTTTATCACCCTACAATCGACACTGGCACTACATCTCATGTTCGGCGTGTGTTCATCGTCAGGTCACTGTGGAGCATCAATCCTGGGGCGGGTACGGGAAATATAGTGTCCCCGGGTCCTGCACGGTCTTATTCATGCTTCTTGTTTCTCGCTCCCTGAACCTGCCAGCGGATAGCTACACCGTGGTTGCTTGTTGTCTACCCATGAGGCATGCCTAAAGAGTGGCCAATAAACTGTGGGTCCTCGTGTCCTTCCAAGGACGACTTGTGATTGGGCTGTACAGCTTTCGTTGAGCGATGTACCTTGATCCTGATAGGTCCAGCTACAGGTATTGTGCTTCTGACGGGAGTTGAGGGAAAACCGCCAGAATAAGCACGTCATTGTATTGCAGTACGCTATAGGTTACTACTTATCTCCGCGTAGTCGCAACACCGACCTGGATAATTCTTATTGGGTGATCTGAATGCTCCATTGCGTCCAACTATTGGCTGATAAAAAGTGAATACCAGCCTTGTCTCCTCGACGGTGCATGCTTGATTCAGTTAGTCTACATAAGAGGACTGTCTACAATCTCGGACAGCTTTGACAGTCTATGTGAACGTCGATACACCGTTATCGTTCTCCGTTATTCCTGGACTTGATGATTTGTGTGAGTACTCCGTCTCTCGGCCTTAGTCGTTAGTTGATGACTGCGATGGTCTACAGAACCAGGTCGATCACATAGAAAATCCATGAAGACATATACGGCAAGAAGTTGTGGAGTAGGTTCATTTTCGTTGGATTTACATGTTGCGGCGTTTAAACGTCTAACTTAGGTCACTGCTTACAACTCGGTGTACCTTTTCAACCCGATAATGCACGACCGCCGACGACTTCGTAATACATCTCACAAGTGTTGCTGGAATAGTACGGAGATTCAGCGTCTGCAAGTTTACCTCACATACCACACTTACATGCGATCGTACCACACGGTATTCGAGGCCGTCGTGGGAGTTATGGCACTCCCAAGGGGTTGCAGTACTTCAGATGACGGCCCGCTCGATCCTGGTGTTCTGCAAGCTCGAACTTTGACAATATCAAGCTAGTCTGCGGGCTTGTCCGGTGACCTGCGGGGTTCCGAGCGCCCTGCGGGACGCACGATGTCGGCCTCTCCTAGTTGTTCAACGCCGCTGTCTTGCTCTTGATCACTACTATCATTATGTGCCACAAGGTACTTATGCATCATCCCCTACGTCTCGCTGCTCCGTCTTCCAATTCTGTCTGAGCCTACTCACTCTCTGCTAAGACTATTCCAAGTGCTTGGTCGTGCGGGGTTTTCGAGCGCTCCGTTTTAAAGATCATTTCGTCTTCAATTGGTATCAAGATTTCAAAGTCCTTCCATTTTTCAAGGTTTATATTGGCGAGTTTCTGGACTCTTGAAAGTTTTTGAACTCATGTGTTTCTATTCTTCTCTGATCTTCCAGTCCAGATTTTCCGGCTCGGCGAACCCCCGTAGTCAACTTCTGTTTCTGTTGCACATATTTGGTTCTGTTCGGCCTTTTCATCATGTTCTTTGCCGAAACTTCAGCTCCGATCCTGGTCTTTCCGACAGTCTGTCCGAACCTCTCCCTCATGAAGGGTGCTTACCAGTCCTTTGTTCTCCCGTATCAGGGTTAGAACATTCATCGTTTTAGGCTTCCCCGCATGCTAGAGTTTGTGCCTGGATCGTACGTCCGTCGTTCCTGCTACTCCGGCATTCCTAAATACATGCATATCCTCATCATGAGGCAAGCTTAACGTTGGCACTGACGTCGACGCCGCAGCTCGGGAGTGGCAAGTAACTTGTACCGGAATGATGCGGGGGCAAAGACGCGTTGCACATTCGGGGGACATGTGTAAGGACAAATTAGTCCATGTCTTCCGGTCTCTTGACATAATTCTACAAAAAAAAATCTTCTTCGTGCAATCTCGACATGTTAACAATCTCTACCTGTCTTTGATATTAAATTATACGATAGAATTCCCGACTTCCGCGCCTCCCATCAGTCACCGCAGCTTGGGCCGTGTCCGTGCGTGGCCATGGAACACATCAAAAAGTGAATTCAGGATTACCCTTCTGTCCTTGTTTTCCGTTTGCTGGCATGTGTATTGTTCGGATACATATTCGTCGGCCACCTTTTCTTCTCTTCACGATCTATCAGACAGTTGAATTCATTTCCGCGGATAGAGCGGAACAATCAGCATTGTTTGATAGGCACGAGTGTGGAGCGTCAATAAATTTTACGACTAACATACACGCTCTGTCCTCAACATAGTATGTGTCTATGGACAATGCACGAATTGAGGCCATTCTTAGAACGGAATGGAATAATACTGCGTAAGAGATCTCGAAAGGGGACAGTCTTAGCAGAAGGCATGTGGTATCAAATGCTCAAGCTTCCTGAAAACGTATGAAGTCAAATATCTTGTTTCACACTTGATCTCTTCTGAGAAGCCATGATCCAATATAAATTTCATAATTTCTGCTAGTCAAACGACAAAAAACAGTACGTGCATAACTTAAGCAAGATATCAAGAAGCATCAAGAATTATAATCCCCAAAAAACGAATGGCATAGGTTTGACCGGAGTACTCAGAGGTTAATGTTGATCGGTGTGCAACCGATGGCGATGATACCATCTAAAGGACTTGTCAGCTTCAAAGTGAATATGTAGAGGACTGGTATCACTCACTAAACGAGTCGTTCTCGCAGCAGACGGTCTGAGAAGCACTGTATGAAAGAAAAAAAATTAGTTCGAGCGGAGAAGACTTCCAAGTTTTCTGACATACCAGTTAGTACCGCTGACACCGACGACAGTGATCGGGGAGCAAGTGATTCCAATAGGCACAACTGCATCCAAGACGACACCGAGGAGGCCAAGAAGGACGCCAACGAGCCCTCCAGCGTTGGATTCCTGAACACTGCTGCAGCACTGAACAGAGCCGGTGCTGCACGATTGCACGTTGGTAGGAGTAGCTGTCGCAGTGACGGTGACAGTTGACTATTATGAAGTTAGGTATGTCTCTGAGAGTTAGACGACGTAAGATGCTACTTACAGTCTTAACCGGTGTAGTGGTCGGGGTGCCCCATGGTGTGGCAACCGCAAGGAGAGGGAGAGCAAGAGTCGCTGCAACGGTGGTGAACTTCATTATGAGGAGATCGGGTTCGTAATGAGAAGACTGTTGCTTTGATCTGGGGGTAGCTCTCGTAGTCGTCCTTGAACAACTTGACCTTCCATCTCCAAAAGACGAGGTCTTTTATAGTTTTGAGGTATTGGCATATTTGTTCCAATAAGTCCTTTCGCGATCGAAAAGCCGACCTGGCCGCGATGTTAATCATAATGATCAGATCTCTATGGTTTCGAGAGCTTCGGTCTAGACAGACCCTTGCTCTCACGGATTGTTGCCGGATGGCACGGGTTAGCAGCTCCGCTACCTTTCGTATAAACGAAGTTCAACAAACATGAATAAGGCGTCTCGACAAACACACGGCCAACTTGTTCGTCAGGTGTGAGAGTCAAAGAATGAAGACCAATCACAGGTTTGAATAAGACGCGAGACAGCCAGGCTGTGTGGGCGCGGAAGCTAGCGGCGGAGAAGAGCCGGCATGTAATGCTGCCGCACTACTGCGCGTGCTCTTTTTTAAGCGAAAGCTCGAAGACCACAGGCCTGGGATGGCTTGGTGCGTAAGGATTTCTTCACTTCGTTTCCCGACTTAGCTGCGTGCAAGTCGACAAAGGTCGAGGTCGTGCCTGCGCCCGTGTAGGCCTGCATACTAGGCTCGAAAAGAAGAGACAACCGAGTGATGTGTCTATGATCCATGCTTTGTTGAACCCAGAGCCCAGAAAGTTTTTCCGAACACATAGATTTTGGCCCATTGCAAGCTCTAGACAGGTCTGATCAAAACAACGTTCTCTGAGTATACAGACATGGACAGTGTACACAGTTGGTTGCCATGAAAGGGAGAAGGCTCAGCAAAACGTGAGAGTGTCGAGGAACTTGATGAATGAAGCGAGCGGCAGCTTCGATGAAAGGGTAACAAAGTCAAGAATAGAAAGCATCCGAAATGGGAGCGTCGATCATTCTCGTTCTTATGCGCGAGTGAAATTATAGCGTAATCATCTCGGCAACTCGGCGCATTCACCGACAACTATCATAGTTTTCTTTCATGCATGTAGCTTTTCATACATGAGTACAAATGCTCAATAACAATAGCCTTTGAACTATCAAACAGAACGCAAGTTCCCAAGATTTCTTACATTGCACATTTGAGGCAGGCGAAATGACATTTGTATTACAATGGAAACGTTTAGCATGTCACTATTTCGTAAAGAAGGTCGTCTGGAATGATGAACGGATGTTTGTTATACATTTAATGATTTTACACTTGTGTTTGAAACAAGCGGAAATGGACTAGAAGGAAGCTGAGGGCGGGAAGAAGTCGGTGTCCGTTTACTGCGATCTGCATATAGCCATAGTGAGAGATTCAAATCTGAGGAAAATTTGCATGGGCAAGGTCAGAAATTCTCAATGAGCATTGCTTAGCCTAGGCTGGATAACAAACAATGAGAAGAAGTATTTCGATCAGGAAATGAAACATACATGCGTAGTGAGGCTAGTACGGTTTTGCATTGATATTGTGCGATCTGACGCTGTGAGCATCCGGATGCCATTTCGGAGGATCTTCCACAGAGTTTCGGAACATGTTGAAGGCGAACCTCATCAAAACTCCACTGTCGGGATTATCTTCGTGTTCTTCTCTTCGAGAATTCACAAGCTGCATTACGGACTGTGCCGATGCCGGTATTCTGCCTAAACGAAGAGTTAAGTCCCGAATATGCGGGCATAGGTCTTTCCCCGTATCATCTTGGCCGGTGGGCTGATGTCGTAGAGTAAGGCACGAGACAAGGCGTTCTGTCAAGTGGCGCCCACTGACGTAGAGGACGTGAAGGTTATGAGCGCATTCGAGCAAGGAAAGTACGTCATCATCGGCGAACTCGACGGATTCCAGGATCAATGTATCCAGATCCACCTTCGATAAATGGTTTTTCAAATATGGCCAGTGCACGGGATCCTCTTCGTAAGAACGACTCCAGTCCAAGCGGAGCGACTTCAAAGCAGGGACAGACAGATGGTTGAAGAATTGCTCAGCTTCTTCGTCCCCGCTAGGAAGATACGAAGAGCCTTTTACCGTTACCCTTAACGAACGGAGCTTAGGCAACGTTAACAGCTCTGTCAACCTTTCTATATTTGAGTTTCGTCCTGTGAATGTGACTTCCAGATGAGTGAGATCCGGAGAGAAATTTGGTATTGATTGGATTGTCCGCCATGGGTAGCCATCGCCAACCTCTTGATCATAATGTAGATTTCGAAGAACTAGCCTCTTTAGCGACGAGGCGGACAGAAGGGAGGGATAAAAGCCCATAACTTCGAGCGATTCTAGGGAAGGAGGCAAGCAGATGACTGTGTGATCAGAGGCAAGCTGGCAAGCTAATTTCAGCTCTAGTAGTTTTGAGCAACGAACCAAGTTGATGGACTGCATCGGCATAGAATGTCTATCATCCCAGATAGAAGCGCCAGAGACGTTGCCCTTCGTCGCAAGTACTTGACATTTCTCTAAATTCGGCGGGCCCGCTTGTAACATATGGATTATGGGCAGGAGCAATCCTCCTTTTGTCGCCACGACGACTTCCTTAAGTATTTTGGATTGTTTGCTGACAAAGTCGAGCATGTTGAACACACGATGATACATAGACTCCCGGACGAATGCAGTCCCTTCGAGAGTGTCGCAAGGAAGGAGTTTCTTACTGAATGGATAATGGAGGTGAATGGTCATTAGCAAGTTCGATGAGAGAGAGAACCAGTGTTTAAGTAGTGATATGTGGCGATCCATAGCGCGCTGGTCCAGATTGACATGCTTTAGCTGGATGGAAGACCATAGCTTTGGTGTACCGTGGGCCACGTCCCTCCAGTACTTGCAGACATGGGCGATATTCAATGGCGCTCGTTTGCAGTTGGGACGCGTAACGTCCTTTGAAAGACAGCGGATGAAGATCATAGCCAGTACTTCAGGATTATTAGTGACCTTTCTGAACGCCTCGATTCTATCTTTCTTTCGCCGCTCTCGCCGTTTTCTCCGTTTTTCCTCGATAGACGCCATGAATATTGCTTCGATAAGATGGTCTTGTGTTATGGCGATGTTTTACAGGCAGGGCAGTAAAACCGCCCAGGATAAGCGCTTGCTTTTCTAGCATATAATCAGCTCATGACGTCCTATTCCGAATGCAGATCAGGTACCTTCAATAGCGAGACAGCGCCGGTCGCGTTCAAAGGAGAAGTGCATTCACTTTCCGTAAAGATGGATAGGAGAAGTTGACCAACGCGGCTTTCGGGGTTGGTAGTTTAAAGAAGAAGAACATTGTGTCATTGAGCTGGAAGGTTAAAGCAGGTTCAAGCTCCGCTCAGAAAAGCTCAAGCTCTGCAACTGTAACCCCGGGTTTCCATCTGTCTCCAAGTCTACGACACGGAGTATCAACCATACACGATATCCGGATGGACGACAAGAAGTACTGTATACTTACATACAATGTCCAATATATATGTTGAACTCGTTCATGACTCGGTAATAGTACATTTTGGAGTCTTGATACACACATATGTTGCATCGTCGTTGGGTAACCTTAGGAGAGTGCTTTCTGATGTCACAGAGAGCTTCTCAATATACATGTACAGTAAGTAACAAATATGAGTAAAATGACTGTATCCCTCTATCGACACTAGCATTCATCATGAGAGCCTTCATAGATTTGAAATAATTTGTAAGACTGAAGTTCGATTGTTTGAGTTACTCTCCATTTATTCGAGTCGGTAGTCATCGATTATTCTTCTAGCGAGGTGCCACTGTTCAACTGATGACTCGGAGGAGAGGCAACAACTTGAGTTCTCGAACCGATGGTATACGCTAGATTACATAAGAGTAAACTCGATTCAGCTTCATCACACTGAGAGTGCACTGACGCGTCAAGGACGCGCGTATCCTCTCTCCGTGTAAAGTCTACGAAATACTTGACTGGCTTACTCTCAAACAAACATGTCGAGCTCATCAACTTTCAAGGGTACTGGATTCGACTTCTCAAATCATATACGGTTCGCAAATATTGTTTTGTAACATAGTTGTACAACGCTGAATCCACCACCACCAGGAATACCTTCTTACAAGAGAAGGGTGTCCCACTTCCCAAAGCAACGAGCACGGGTACAACTATCGTCGGATGCTTGTTCAAAGATGGTGTTGTACTAGGAGCTGATACGCGAGCGACGGAGGGAGACATTGTAGCGGACAAGAACTGCGAGAAGGTATGATTTTCTGCCCACACTTCGTGATACAACCCGTTAATGCTCGCCTTCTCTTAAGATTCATTATATCACTGAAAACATTCGCTGCTGTGGTGCGGGAACAGCAGCAGACACAGAGTTTACGACAGCGATGATTTCAAGTAATATGGAGTTACATGCTCTGTCTACAGGCCGCAAACCTCGAGTTGTGACAGCCATGACTATGTTGAAGCAATACCTCTTCCAGTACGTTACTTTGACTTCTGAACTGCGTTTACATACTCATGGGTATTAAATGGAATAGGCACCAAGGTCATATCGGTGCTGCGCTCGTTCTTGGCGGTGTTGACTCAACAGGCTCTCATTTATTCACCATCGCACCGCACGGCTCGACCGACAAGCTTCCATACGTAACCATGGGCTCAGGTTCATTGGCTGCCATGGCTGTCTTCGAGAGCAGCTGGAAACCAAACATGGACGTGCGTACTATCCACATGCCTTTCTCTCTGCACTCAGACAACTAACGTCTAAACAGCGCGAAGAAGCACTCGCGCTGGTGACGTCTGCTGTGTCCGCGGGTATCTTCAACGACTTGGGGTCAGGTTCAAACGTCGATGCATGCGTGATCACTGCGACGCATACCGAGACGTTGCGAAACTACGTCAAACCCAATGAACGCGCGCTGAAGGAGCTAACATACCGATTCCGTCGTGGTACAACGGCGTGGAAGACGGAGAGTATTAGGAATCTCATTGTTGATGAGCAGATCACGCCTCTCCCACCCGCATTGACCGCCGGTGGCGACGCTATGGATATCTCGTAATTTGTTAATTGTACTACCACTGCCGCGGCGCAGGATTGCTGCAATGCTTATTTCTTTTCATTTACACTCACTCTCGGGCGCCGGTAGGCGTTGAATTTAATGTCATTAAATGGAAAGGTTGTCATACAAAGATAGAGTTACGAGACAAAGAGAAGAACGAAAACAGAGATGTTCATGACATGTGTCCATTGCCTGAACAAATATATATCACCACGCACACATTCTAAGATAAGACTAATGATGAGGACCTTCAGTGCTCGCGAGACTTCCTATCAAAACCGTCAGATTTCATATTTCGGAGAAAGTAGAGGGCCTGTGTACCTGTATTCGCCTTCTGCGGCGACACTCAGTTCTTCAATATCGCCTTGAATGGCGTTGAGAGACTCTGCAGCGGTCGAAAAGAAGCTGAGTTGAGCCTTGACTAGCTCGTTCAAGTTCTGCAGGGGCTCGGGCTGAAATAGATAAATTAGTATGTTAACTCCAGGCAGTATATATCTGCACTCACCTTCTCCAAGACGGTCTTCATCAGCGTAATAGCGACCTCAATTTTCTGGACGAGATCATCCTCAGCATTCTCAACCTCAAGCCGCGCCTGTTCCTGCTTCGCTGGGCCAGCAGTCTTAAAAGTCTGCTTTGCCGCGTCGAGCTCAAGGCGGCTCGTGGCCACGGATTGCCGCGCCTTCATCGCGACCGCAATGGAGTTAGACAGGGTTGCTTGCCACGGCGCGAGGAATCGCATCTGGATCGCATCATCTTGTACTACACGTGCGTCCGCAATCTAAGACAGTGAAAATAGTCGCAATCAGAGGCCACATATAAAATGATGGGAACCCGACAGCCGTACCTTCTCCCAAGCACCCGCATACGCGCCCATTGCCTTCGCGAACTTGTCGTCGTGGCCCCCATTTACGCTTTGAAGAGCCTGAGCAGACGTCGTGGCTGCACGCCCCAGAGCATGGGGAAGAGTCTTATGTTGCTGAGGGGCATTGGCGACAGGCGCAGGCGCAGGCAAGTTGGTTCCTTTGAGGTTCTGCGCAGCAAAGTTGGTGATTCCGTGACCAATAGTTGTCGACAGCTGTGTGATTGACTCCTGGATCTGCGTTGGGTAGTCATAAGTCTCCGAGCTGTAGACATTCGTTATCCTAGTACAGCAAATTAAGCATTCCTAAGTTCAAAAGTTTGGACTTTGAAACTCACTTCAGCACGGTGAGGTGTGCCTGCCTAAGCGCGTCTACGCGAGCTTCGAGTTCCTTATATTCTACCGGAAGCAAGTTCAGTTTGCTACATATTGCATTCGCATACGAGTCATTCATACCAGCGGGAAGTTGAGTGATGTCTTCTGGAGAGATTTGACCCAGCTTCTCCCTCGTAGCCTGAACAGATGACGTGAAGGACTTTGTGAACTTGGACGTCGACTGGCCCAAGTTCAAGTTGGAGAAGCTTGAGGACAGTTTGTTCCAGCCCTCCATGTTGACGATGAAATTGCTATAGGGGAGTTCGTTGGCGAAAGGTAGAAGAGTTCAGAAAGGGCGCTGATGGCCGTGTTCGACCTCAGCTGTGCTAAAGTGATATGTATGCTTATGTCATCCGTAGTAAACGACCACTGTTGCGGAACTCTGGCCGACCGACTGACTCTTCAAACACTTTCAAGTTCAAGTTTGGCGTCAACATATATATCCGATGCTGGCTTGCTGTTCTATTGTCTCTGATGGAAAGCTTACATCGACTATATCGAACAAATACGCTGCCGAGTCTCGTGCATCCACTGGCATGGTAGGCTACATGTATATAACAAAGCATGTTTCTTGCGCAGGATCTACAGTACTACAAGCCTGAGATACCGAGCAGGGACTTCTCTAGCTCACCCAAGATTCTATTCGTGTCGGTCATTGCTTGGACTAACTGAAGAGTCCGACACAAGTTGAGACAGTCAAAGCCAGACGGAGGTTCTGGCCCGGGAGAAAAGAATATCGTAGGAGTTGGTATGTGACGTCCATTGAATCGTGTAACTTTGAACCATGTTTGGCGCCGGTCGGTACACTTTGCATATGGTCGACCATCCAAAAATTTCGATCTGACCTAGTCTACTTGTCCAAACAGACACATACTTGCCATTTAAACGAGTGCTGTTACCAAGATTCCGTATAAATATGAGACGCTGTACATTGAACAAGGTCACGGTGCGAATTACCTGTAGTAAAATAATGCAACGGCAAAAAGTGAAAGTCAAGCCATCTACTTATCTATGTAGTGAGCAACTATAATATGCTCGAAAGTCCGTAAAAAAAGAAGACACTAAGAAGAAATACCCAGCATTTCCCTCTTCATAGCTATCTCGTCCTTGAGCATGTTGACACGAGTGTCGAGGCGGGAGGACAGGTCAATCGTGTTACCAGAGATCGCCATCGCCTTGTCCAGTTTCTCGCTCGCCCCTTTCAGAACATCGTGCCACTTCACAGAGGCAGTTTTCCCTTTTTCATTCGCGGAGGAGACACCGGACGCATTGGGCGTCGACGGTTGCAACTCACCACGTTCCTGAGCCTCAGCCTCCTTCAGGTCGAGAACAGCGAGTTCAAAGAGTGCAACACCACCGACCCACTTGGCTTCCAGCACATGTGCATATTCTTTGTGCGCATCAACGAGGAATTGTCGGGATGGCTGATATTCTCCGAGTGTGCGGTGCACGACACCCAGGATCAATGAGCGCACAGCACGCTCGTCTGGTGTCGAGAGGTCTAGATTACTGTTTGTCCCGATGTTCTCGGGCACCTGACTGGTCGCGGTGATGTGCGGACTTGAGATAGTTACGGGTGGTGTCAATGATGAGAAATGTCGGATATGCGCTAGTGCGACTTCGCGGGTAATCCGCTGGTGTGTGTTCCAAACTAAGGTGCGTCAGACTAACTTTGTTACGATATTACTGGGACAGCGAATCACTTACAAAGAGCCAGCTCTGTGAAGAGAAAGCAATAAAGCGTCAGCGGAAGAGTCCTTTTCTTTCCCTTGAAAGGGACGAACCTTCAGCGATACTTATTTTCATGTAGTCCACATAGTTGGACTCGTCCCCACCATTGTGTTTAGCCTTATCCTTATAGAACGCCACTGCACTACACATGAACGAATTTCTTCTTAACTAGCAATTTAGACTTACGCTTCTTCTTGATGAAAACCTCTGTCGGAAGATCCCTGCCACCTAGTTTCCGTTTATCTAATAGAGCAGGAACGGCGTCGAGAAGTTCCTTGGCCTTCTTCATATCTCCCATCGAGGTATAGCAACCTACACACAGCAAATTTTCTCAGTATTCGTGCGATGTTCGAATTTATGGATCCCAACAAACCTCCCGCAATCGTGTAATAAGTAGCGTGGCTCCTGTTCATGTCTATCAGGTCAGTGGACCATCTCGTACCCAAACGAGGAGACGTACCAGCTGTTCAGTTCCGTCATCCGTACAAACATTTCTGCTGCCTCTTGGTAACGCCGCTGAGACAATAATGTCCAGGCAAGCTCAAACACCAGCTAGAATTCGTCGTTCAGTCACATGCTTGCTCAGTGACGGAAGAAAACATACCAAAGCATCAGCCTGTTGGAAGTTTCCTAATCTTCCCGGCTTCAGACCCTCCTGAAGGACGCTGATTGCGCCTTCAGGGTCGTACGTCATGCGTAGAATTTTAGCCTAGAAACATGTTTCAATTCATTACGTGGTCCTCTGATACTTTTCGTAGCCAACATACACGGTTGAGGATCCATAAAGCACCGTCTGGATAACGAGATGAAACACTAGGAGGAGACTAAGCCGATAATCTTTGGACTGATTAAATCCACGCACTGTTCTACGATAGCTCGGTCTTGTTTAATGATATGCGCCTCATCCGCCTGATAACCTGAAAGCAGTAAAACGATTCCATAGTATGTCATCAGTGCCAAACTGTAACACCGTATGAGCCACTATGCTCGGCAATTAGAATGAAGGGCCACAAGTTCGCACATACCCGGCAAAGACGGAGTGTACATCTCTCCGTGCTGCTGAAACTGCTAGCGCCTGCAATGCAAGTCGTCTATCATGCTGAAATCCAAAGAAGCCTACGACGGTTCTGTAATGGTCTCATATATTAGGATTGCACTGCGTTCGATGGTTGATAAGCTCCTACTTCACTTTCGCAGGAAGAAGGGAGAACACGAGATTAAATAGGCCGAAACCTAAGCAACCATGCTATTAGAAGGAGAAAATGGCTGCATGGAAGCTAAGAAGACACACCGAATGCAGCTCCCGAAACAATTAGTTCCTCCATAGGGCCATCAGGCTGTGCTGACATCTTCGGTAGCTCAGGACGAGTCGACGAGCGGCTCCAGCTGGAAAAGAAAGATCCTTTACTAGGCGTTGAGGGAGATATCGTTCCGGTAGATGAGGAGGAAGTGTTAACTGATAAAAGTGAAGGAGTAGACACATTTCGGGAAGGGAGGGGAGTGGTTGCTGGCGTAACGTATGCATCGAGGCCGCCCGGAAATATGGTCTTGTACAGTCTACATAGAGTCATTCATTTGTATATGAGTGCCATACGTGGTGCTTCTTACTTTGTGAACTTCGAGTGGGCGCTACGAAATAGAATATATCACTTGGATTAGGATGAGCCTAGAGACAACTATCGTACCTGTTTAAAGAGTACCTGCAGAACATTGTAAGAATTTGACATACACTTTTGAGGGAAATACATACAAGCATTGGAGGTACCCCATGTAAGACTCGCTAAGTCACATATATCAGCCATGAAATTTACTGGAATGGATTAGCACTCACCCCAACGCATGCACCATTCCCTGTAAGACTACAGCATCGGCCAAAAGGATCTCCCATTCCAGACCCGGCGCGAAATTTCCTGAAGGTCGTGAAGGCTTCAAAGACTTGTGACGCTTCTTTGCGCCTGCCTCAGCCTGACTGAGACATTTGGCCGCTTCGCCCATCAAGCCCGTCTGAAGGGTGCAACGCATTGGTCCTCGAGTGAAGATTCGAATATGATAGAGCAACACTTACCTCCATGCCCAACGCAGCCTCCAAGAAAGCACAGACGCCCATCCCAAGCTGGTGGAATGGTGAGTCGCCCGCAGAGAACACCTCGCGCGCCTCTTCAAGCTTGTTTCCGAAGAGGTTGTCGAAGCCTTCGCTCGCAGAAAGCAACGCAGCAGATTCCGGGTCGATGCTCATATTTTACGCGTCCTCGTCCTGGAATTTGGAGGTACAGTTCCAAGAGGAGTCTGTTCGAGCGCGCAAGACTCTGCCGCAGCAGTGATGACAAGCCTGCCGATCGGCTGGTAGTACAGGCCCGGTGATTCCTCGCTTATTAGTAGCGTCTCCCAAATCTTTGACCACCTATTTTATTTATTTATTTTTGAGTATATCGTTCGAGCCGACGCGTTATGCAGCCCCTACGCCTTTACGCGCTGGCAGAGGTTAGGAAACTGACGAAGGGAAGGTGGAGTGTAAGGCTCAAACGCGCTCAGGGAATTTACGCGTCATGCCAGAAACGCTGCCGGCCCTCAGGCAACGGCGACTCGGAGGACCCATCATGATCATGTTGTCGGTAAAATTCTCTTCGCATAGCACACTCGCCTCCCCTACTCAAATACTACGACTGCATACATATACATACACGGATTGAAGACAGACTCGTCGTACAAATCATTACGCTTTCCTGCATCCATGAGCTTCCTTGTGCTCTTTCCAACCATCTTTCTGACATTCAACAGAACAGAAAAAATACTGGCCTTTGCAAGTTCCTGCGCATTTCCTCCAGTCAGTGCCGATGTTGCCACAAGCGAAGCACCGCATCCATCGACCCATCGTTTCAGCCCTATTATCCTTCTGAAGGTCGGCGGGGTCTAGGTGACCGCCTTCCATGTCCAATGTGAGCTGCCAGAGATCACTGAAATTCCGTGGGGTCTGATGCTTAGTAGCTGCAAAGTTGCTATTCGCGTGGCCTACGGTTATCACCAACTTGAAGTCAGTAAACCTAGGAAGAGTTCACATGAAAGCCACTCACCTCCAAACATATATATCTTCCCTGTCTCTGGATCACACCAAAGATGTGCCTGTTTACGGTAGGAAGGGAAACCTTTCGTCACCACTTGCTGCCATAACTTCGATTTAGGATCAAAGAGGAAACTGTCCCCGTAGAAAGGAAACGAGGTCTCCGCCTTCTGAGCATCAACCATCCAAGTAGTCGGACTGTAACCACCAAAGACAACGGCTCGATTCAGATTCTCGTTGAACGCGCACGCTGTCTCCCCTCGCGGTGAAATGAAGTTACCACGCAAGCGCTCCCGGGTCCACTTCCATCGGTCGATATCAAATGACCAAAAATCGTCGTATGTGAAGTCTTGAACAGCTCCTTGCGGCTTTCTCGCCTGTAATGCATCACTGCGTGTCGCATACCCGGCATACAGGTAGAAACGCCTTTGGGTAGGCACCAGCCAGAAACTCGTACACACACGTACATTCGGCTCCTTTATCTTGAACTGCAATTCCATCGTTCCACTAATGTGTTCCCAGCGAAGCGTGCACAAGTCCAGAACCATGAATGTGTTCGTGCCCAGGCGGCTGCAAAAGTCATCCCCGCCAAAGACGTACAACTTTCCTTCAAACACTTCAGAACTATATTTGACAAGATCGTTCCGCGAACGATACGGCCAATCGCGGCCGCGAAATTCCGTCTCGACCTGTCCCCATTTCTGCTCCTCAAGATTGAATACCCAAAGTTTCTTGGATCCTGTGAAGAGATAGGCGTTGTTCTTCCATTCTCGCATGCATTTATGCATGATTGTCGATGGAGAGCTACCTTCCTGAAGATCCGGAAGACGATGCCATTTCATCGAGGACAATTCAAGAAACCTGCAAGTGTGATCAGCTTGCAGTCTCCTACACTTCGGAAGGCGTTCACCCACCAGCAATCCCTCAACCCTTTGCTTTTCTGATTCTCTCCCCCGAAGACGTAGAAACGACGTTGCCAGTAAAAACTCGCGAACGAAGTTCGCCCAGAAGGTTTCTCCCCGTCAACAACAATTCTCTTCCAAAATCCGCGAACTTGAAGCTCTTCATTCGTCACCTCCCACTTGTCGACTTCCGTTGGCTCCGGGTGTCTAATGTTCATTAATGTCGCAATCTCCTTCTCGATTTCCCTGTAGATACGCATAACGATATCGTTGTTCTGTGAATGCGAGCAAGTGCCACCGATATCTCTGGCCTTGAACCCGTACCAATAGGCTGTCGCGGTATTGCCTAGCGAGCGGAACAGCTGAAGAGCGCGTTCTCGGGCTTTCATATGTATCTATCACCGTTCACTAAGCATCAGCAATTGCTGGCGATCAACCATTGACACTGACATACCGTGTAGCGTTCCAGGATGGGCGTCATTGGGTAGGTCCATTCTGCAGTAAAGAAACCTAGCATCAAGCTGATGTCTAACAAGAGAAGCGTGTCTAAATACGCACCTGGTCGTGCTCCAAGAGTGCTAAAATAACATCGGAACAAGATTTCGACCTCTTGAAGCCAATCCACCGCCTTGTATTAATTCTCTGAGTGAATATGCCTTCGTTCATGAATAAAGACAGACCTCAGTAGCCTTTCCGAGCTTAATGTAGCACTGCGCTATGTTATTGCAGCAAGTCGCAAGGTCCAACGTCTGACGGAGTCCAGGGACGTTCTCTAATTTAAGGTACGTCTCATTCATGAACGTAGGGGAAGGGAGCACGAAGTCCTTCCCCAGGTGCACCCGCATCGCCCGCACGTACTCCGTGATAGCATCCTCGTACTTTCCGGCCTTGTACAGCTCATTGCCCTTCTCCTTGATGTAGAAACACCGGTAATACGGAGCGAATTCTTCCAGTGCATCTCGGTCGTAGCCTTGGTAGGGCGCGCTTGCCCACAGCTGCTCAAATAGCTCTTCGGTCTTCACCCTACTAAGGTCTGGGATTCTGTTAGACTGCATGAGCTCTGATGCAGACTGCATCCGCCCGAAAAGTTTGCCTTCCATGGCTGAATGAATGTTTTCGTTGTATATGTCAATGAAAAATGAGATTTGGTCAGATAGAGAACGTTCGGCTGTAGAGATCATTTACCTCCTTAGATCCAAATTGAAAGACTAGGAGTTGAGTAGATAGCGAATACATTGCCGTGTGTTTTGTCGTTGTACGGCCGGAATGATGTCTCGGATGACACGAAGATGACTATCTGTATTCCTGCTATAGTACCGAATTATGCTTACGATGTTATCCGAAACAGGCGTGTCTACATCATGATGTCAGGAAGAACCCAGATGATATATTCTTGCAGCAAGCTGGATCCCAACCTCCTACTATAATGTTTGAGAGACTTTTCTCGCGAGAATGAACACTGGGTGGGAGATTCGCTAACTTGAAACCCTGCAGCAAACGCTTATAAACACAAGTCGGGGCACACAAAAATCCAGAAAACAATGTATGTATACAGGAACACTCTACTAGTACAACGCTTAAAGTAGGCGGGAAATGCGAACTTGAGGGATAGAGGTATGTAACTTGTGTATGTATGATGCACTAATAAAATGTGTGCAAAACCAATAGAACCAATAGAAGATCTAACCACCCCTCAGATATAATAATCTTACACTGAGATCCAACGGAACTCATCGTCGTCACCGTCGCCGGGAGCAGGCTCCTCAGGCTCCGGTTCCAGTATGCGACAAGCCTTCGGGACCTTGTGGCCCTGTAAAGCCCGAAGTGGTCAGCATTTGTTTCAACTTCAAAGATGTTTAGATATTATCACTCACGTCAAATCGGATTCCTCCGCCCCATGGTGTACGGCCATCAACACGAGCATCCTCACCCAGGCCACGCTCTGCGAATCCGATCCATAGATCGCAAAAGTTCTCACCGCCGGTGAGAACCTGGTCGGCCTGGATAATTGCATCACGAGCGTCAAAGAACGAGGGCATACACTTTTGGAGCTTCATGCCGTCAAGCACAAGTTGGACAATGAGCGAATTGCCGTGCTTGGGTACAAGAGGACCGCGCTTGCCAAACCTGTCAATATACGCAGGCTTGTAGAAGTCGCCTTCGGGGATCGTGCCATCTTCGAGAGCCAGGGGAGGGAAGAGTGTGTCGGTGTAACCATGCTTATTGATGAGTCTCTGGGCAACGACCCAGAGTATCTCAGCCCAAACCTCACCAATGGCGTGTACGCCCCAGTAGCCAGGCTTGTCCAATGTCTTGTACGTCGACGGGTTGACAGTCTCGTTCTATTTTAAAACCGTTAGAACTCTATCGATCGCGATTGAAGAAAACTTACCAAGGAGTAGATGTAGTTACGAATACCAGTCGGACGGTTTGCAGCCCACGCACCCATGGGATAGTCAGAGTATGTGCTCGTGCTCCTGATAACAGTCGCCAAGAAATCACCCCATCCTTCACCCATTCCACCACTCTCGCCCCATCCAAGGCACCCAGAGTTCGCGGGACCACCAGTCAAACGAGTGCTCAACCCGTGGCTCAACTCGTGGATAACAATGCCAGCTTCAAGATCGCCATCGCGGTAAGGAGTGGCAGTGTTCCAAAGATACATACGGCAACGTCCCTTTTGACCGTCAGGGGGTGTCATAAAATTCGCGTTGTTGTATCCGCTACCGTCCTGAGCATTGGCAATAACTGCGTCATCACCCTTGCCGCCACGGCCGAAATTGTCCTGCTGGAAGTTACCGGAAACCTCGTCGAAACCATATCGGTAGTACAAGTCGTGAACGAGGTTAACAGTGTAGAAGAGCTGAGTTACAGTTGTGTTGATGTAGGCCTTCGCTTCCTCGAGTTGATTCGTATTGTTGACCTGTGGATCGTAGGTGAAGTTAAAGTTCAGGCTTGGTCCAGCATCCGGTCGGTAGTTGTCCTCCCAGCTGTTACGACCTTCCCAGTTCTCGTGCGCAAAGACCTACGAAAGAACGGTAAGATCATACAGTAGTGGAATAACCTGTGAAAATCTTACATTGTTTCCCCAGGTGCTAGTGTAGTTGTTCACTTGGTCCTCCTTATACCGCCTTCCAACAGAGTTTGGATCGCTGAAAGCGGGGATAGAGTGCCAACCTAGAGGACTGGCAAGCTTGTCGGCACCTTCCTTCTCAATCGTGCGATTGCCGACTTCGGGGTCATTGACACCCCAAGCAAAGACATTATATGTAGCAGATTCAGCACGAGTTGGCTTCTTGGGCTTCTTCGGAACAGGCGCAATATGAGAGTCCGATGCATCGGACGCCCAGTCCACAACTGAAACAATCTTGTGCGGGTGGTGTGCGGTCACCGCAGCCTCATACCAGTTGTCCTGCATCTCAGCTTCGAGCTAGAGTTCATTGGGATTAACAACTAAAGAACAGGTTGGAAATTTCAAAAATAACGCACCTTCCAAACGAGGCTGAGAGCGGTCTTATCACCATGCGGGACTTGAACATAAGCCAAGTGCGCCTTGACGGGGTTGACAGTCTCCGGGACATTGTGAAGATACTCATAAGTCTGAACAGACCCATCGTCGTTAAACTGTGTTTCAGTCGTAGTAGATATTTGCTTCGCATAATCGTCGTAGTTATTCATAATGTCACGCATTACATTCTCATTTGGCGTCGCGGCAACCATGAAGCGAAGAACCGCATCAGTTGGGCTACCAAGGTCAAACGGCGTCCGCTCGATGCCAATCCGAGAATCAAATTCAGAGTCGCTGACAAGTGACGGACCCCAGCAGTTGCTCTGGTAGAGATGTGTCATCTTGTCTACGAGATGCTCGTCGATAGCCTCAGGCTCTCCGCCGAGGACCTTCTGCATGTCGCCATTCGCCTGAGCAATCGTCTGAAGGTTCATGTTGAGGTCGATGCAGTGCTGCTCCCATGGAGTCGGCAGGCCGAGCGCTACAGCTGGGCTGTACATATGCTCAGGGGCAACACCACGATAGAACTGAGGGCGCGTGAGTGTATAGCGCAATCATCAATAGATAGTGGCAATTACCGAGTCTCCATATGACAGAACCTTGCCGCCCTTAACGTTGATGTTCATGTCGCCATCAGCAACCTCTAACCCATTAATGACCTGACGAATATAGACATGGGTAACACCTGTGTTTCTATCCGTGTACGAGTCATCCCGAACTCTGAAGGTCATAGAGCGTTGTTCTTCCTTATTAAGCAGGTTGACCGCGAACTGAGCAGCTGTCTTGATAGGATCACTGCGTGCATCCGCCGTCATGAAGAACTGCTCGGGCGATGTGCTGAAGACAGCATGAGGCAGCTCAGGACCAAAGCCGAGCGTCTTGCGCCTGTGGACCGTGTCGCTGCTGCCCGATAAGTGGGCTAAGGTGCCAGACACGGCGAGCGCGACGACTGACGCGCTGAGAGATATGCGCATGTTGGGGAGAAAGAGTGGGAAGCTACGTTGAAGAGCTTTCCAGCCTCGACGTAGTTAAACGAGAGACAAGAGGAGGTAGATGTGGTGATGGTTGAAGGAGAGATTGCGCGGCCCCTCCTATCGCTGCGGTCTCTTATGGGCCGTCAACCGGTCGCGTGCGAGTATGACTCATACCTCCTCTCTTTGGCAATTCTCCCTCGGTAAGGAGCCAGCGGACTCAATTCAACACCTGCCAGCAGAAACGTTCTAGGGAGCAAACTGGGCGGTCTCGTGGAGAGAGGCAGATAAAAGGAAAAAGGACACTGCTCAGCATTGCTTATGAGATAAGTCCATCAGGGGTCTAAGGCTCACCGGTAACACCTCGTGTAAACTTGAGAGTTTTTTTCATGTTAGATGAATGAACGTTCATCAAAATGCGTCAGATGCGCTGTGATTCTACATGGTTTGATAGCGTCCCTTCAAAGCCTGAGGGAGTGTACTAGGCGCATGCCCTAAAATACCCTATTTATAATATTGCAACCGGCTTAAAAATCATTCGTCAAATATTGAATATCTGTGCGAGGCATTCGACGAGCACTTACCCCTGAGCAGATAAAAGGGTGGACTTCGCACTCTCCTGTGACATCAAAGAACGTAAGATATGCGGTTTGCCTTTAAGGCAAAGCAACTATCTTAGTGAAATGGCAGACCATCGTATCACATAGCACTAACGTCGCACCAGAAAGTCTGCAACAACTGCGGTATGCAAGGTTTCCTAGCTTCAACAGACTCGGACACTGTCTTATCGTACTCCTGTTTGTCTTGTACCTCCACCCTATCATTATTGAAGAATTGGTTTATGATTGATTTATATATGTCCTCGAAGTCAACTAGATTAATCCAATTCAGTTTTTTTGATGGACTCATCCTTGAATATTCATTGTAATCGCGCCTGGTGGCAGGTTGTAGTGATGCATGGAAGGATGAAAGGAAATCTCTGCCTACGGCATAGGAGACAGTAGAAGAAGAGGTAAAGAACCCTCAGCCTTCCTTTTCTCCTCTTCTGGTTCTTAAGGTGTGTATATGCGCATAACGTTTAAATATAGCTTTTACGTAACGGAGACACCTTCAAGCCTATTTTCTACGCCGACTGAATCTTGAAGACTGGAGAGCTACTTGCTTGTATAGTGCTGGTCTGAAATCCTCAGATAAGCCTACAATTGAGAGACAGACTAAGATAAACTGCACATAAGGAGGAAAGCTGTACATCAAGAGGCGAGCCAAGCATGAGTAAGGGGTAAGCACAAATCGCCATGGAGGAAGACGTACCGCATTGAAACAGGAATATTCCTCTATTTTGCGGACATATGTTCCGATTATTCGACTTGAGTTTATTGGCTGTAGAAGAAAATTCTCGCACGCTGAGGGCACTCTTTGATAAATGGCTTGATACGCATTCAGAGCATGACTAGGCTCATCCAAGAAAGATCTTATCCCGTATACCATAGAAGCCAGCGATAAATGGTAGGAGCTCCGCGTATCGGATGGAAGGAAAAGTAGGAGGAGCCTGAGCTGAGTTGTGAGAGAAATCGTGCATGCCACACGGTGTAATACTAGTAGTACACCAAATAAACGTAAACATGATTATTGCATAATAAGGTTCGAAACTCCATCCTTTTCCTTTTCCTTCATTCGACTCTGACTCTCAGGATTGTCGGCATCAACGCTTTCATCTTGAGTTGCATTAGACCGTCTATCCCCCCTCTCTCTGAGCTAACTTTGAGACCGAGAGCTCATTTAGAGTCAGCCACTCCGAGTCAATTAACAGCCTGAGTTTCCAAAGTCGGAAGGGCTGACCAGTGTTGGAATATGCACTGGACTGAGACTCATCTTGGGTATGCTTATATTTCATTGTCCAGAACTCTGACCTCTCAGTGTCTCCAGCTGGAAACATGCCCAACGGTCAATGCTCAAGATTCGCCCGTGGTCGAACCATAGCTCTAAGCTATATCACATTTGTTTCGTTCCTCGTGTTTTTATTCTGCGTGTTTGCTCTTCCATCAGCCGCCAATAAAGTGCCACTTCTAGCCCTTGTCTCTGGCATCTCATTCGTCACAGGTTGCGTAGCATTCCTGTCGCTCCTGGGCTCGAAGCTATGCAAAAGGCGAACGCTACATCAAGTCGGACTGGAAGCAATATGGACTGTCTGCCTCGTATCGATTGAAGTTCTCAATACCGCTGTCTGTTTTGCTATCGGCCGCGGAACCCACCTCTCACAGCGGACGGGTGACTCCAGTTCAAGTCAGGATGGATCAGCACCTATGAGCGCGGCGTCTGCCAGGACTTTCTCGGCCCTTCTGACGACCTTTACCGGAAGTGCTACAGTTGTGCTTTTCTTTTACGCGGTACTTATCCTCACTCTTGCTCTATACACCTCGCGAAAGCGTACCGGCTCACGAACTCGCATTGGGGATATCTGGCTTGAAGCCATCGATGGACCTACCTGCCCGTTCCTCGTCCCCCCTGCTTTAAATTTCATCCTTCGATCTTGCGACATCGATAGAACGCCGGTTCCCCCGTTCACTGCAGCGCTTCCTGGACACCCTTCTTTGAACGACTTTTCGCGGAACGCACACAACAGTGCGCATCATTGTGCACCTGGATGTTCCTGTGTAGAAAAGCCTCCGCCTAGGCCGTCCAATCCTGAAGATTATCGGGAAATTCAACGCATACATCTACAAGCGAAAAGAAATGCGGCGGCTGAAGCTGACAGATCTGGCCGATGGAGCTTTAAGAGTTTCTTGGGAAGGACGAAGAGAGCTACAGGCACGCCAATTGTACCTGCGGTTAGGATACCGACCGACAGGGACCGAAGGCGATCTCTGTTCACCGTTGCTTTCGAAGTCGTATGATTGATCTGGAAGTTTGTTCAATCACTTTTTCATTTGTTCCACAGCTCCAGAGTTCTTGAACTTAACTCAACGATTTCCATGATGTTCTATTATGTAATGAATGCTTTATCAGCTGTTTTTTTTTTCTTTTCCTGCGATGCTTATCGCATATCGTTCTCAGCTCACTGCCTGAGGCTGTCTTCATCACTGTAACTGCATGCTTCAAGTTGTGGAAGATATACTATGGACATCGCTGAAGAGCTTAGACGACATAACAATGTCATCCAGACCATCACGATGCATACTGCTGGAGAGGTCAGAAGCTGTGCACTTGGTCGATGTACATGCAACCTTAAACATCGACTCTCTAGCCCACTCGGATTGTCGTCAGGGGATATCCATCGCTCCGCGGAGAGACATTATTACAGAAAAGAAGGGATGCCAAGGAGAACCATGACCATATTCGACGAATGTACTATTGACTATTTTTTGATTGATCTCAAGTAATTTGGCTGTTGATATGAAAATACTCGGCTGGTTGAAATGTCCGCCCGGATTACCGCTGCTACCGCTGCAGGTTACCGCTGCACGTGGTAGCATTACCGCAGCACATTACCGTTTGTAGCAACTACCGCTGCGCCTTACCGCAGCACATTACCGCTGCACATTACCGCATCCTTGTATGTCACTGAATGTCTGCATAGTAATCAGACACTTTAAACTCTGTAATATATTAAGTTAATAGCAAATTGAATAAGTTATCATGATTCATTCTCACTAGCTTGTTTGAAGCTCAGATACGAACTCCGATCCTATCATGAGTTCGATCCCACATTGTTGGTCTGTTTCTAAATTATGCTCCTTGATTTTCGTCAGTCAATGTTTGATTGTAAGGCAATGCAACTTAATTTACATTCTATGTACATGCTGAGGGGTTTTTTTTTGTGGAATTTCAAGCATAAATACAAGTACAAATAACACGAAGATATTGAGTATCCGAGATGCCGATAGAAGCCTCGAGGTTCTGTGATTGAACCGATATCGGTTCTCACAGGAGAAGAACGATAAACTGCAGCACAACGGACTAATAACGTACCTATCCTCTGTAATGTATACAAAGCCTTGTGAAGCAGCTTTCTGCTCGAGCTTCAAGCACAAAATTTCGTTACTGACTTACTGCGTATGACTTGAAATAGTGCTGAACCCCGTCGCATTGAGTGCTATAATTATGGTGCAAACGAAGTCTTCGTCGAGCTCGAGGCTTAATAGATCAGTTCGCGCAGCCTTTCTAGTGTATTTGGTTTAGAAGACTTGCGTATGTACTTGAGGCTTTAAAGCAGAGCGAAGGGAGAAAAAAAGGGGCCGAGCCCCCTTGTTCTTCAATGTCCACGATGAAACTGCGTATGTTTCGACGAGGCCCACGTCCCGTACGCGAGCGTCTGCGCTTCGAGGGTGTCGGGGCCTTTGTTTTGAGGATGATGGATGTCGTGCTTCCATCGGTGGCTTCTATAGGCGTACATCCAGGAAGGCCTACACCTGCGACCGGCGGGCTCGTCCGGCAGATGATGGTAAGCGATCTGTGCTCTCATTTATCAAAATATACTAATACACGCTCTATCTATTTTTTTAGGCAACAGGCACTACCCGCGATCGCACCGCAGATGTTAGAGCGCGGGCGGAGGCCGCGCTGGCTGAATTTGAGCGTCGAAAACCGGTAGGAGATTATGATGAGGGCGTGCGGAAGTTGATCGAGTGAGTTAAACATACCTACACATTAACACATGATGATCTTATTATCTTCTAGAGAACTGAAGGAGGTCGTGCGGGTCTGTGAATCCGTACGAACAACTGGGAGGTTCGGGCTGTTTGCCCGTCTGTTCCGTCTGGGACATTTCCTGGCGGAAGCTGAAACGCTTTTGACTTTGAGTGGGTCCCAACTGCAGGTAAGATAAAAAAAAACCCCTCGGCACGTCGTACTCGACTCACTTTGTTCCATAAGAAACTTCGAAGGGAGGAAGAGATGCTGGCTCTCCGTCATGTTTCAGACGAAGTTCGTAGAGCATGGATCCTCGGACCTTTGATTACAACGGTCTTGTCCTTCCTCGTTCTCGTATTCGCTTTGTTTTTTTTGTGACACAGTTGTCATTCTTCCATCTCGTCATCAGAGTCCTCTTCTATGCCTTCGTCTTCTTCGTCGTCGTCGATGCGCGCCTTCTCCACTGAGACTTCCGGTTCCTCGACTGGTTGGACTTCATCCATCGTCTTTCGCTTCGGCTGCTTGCCATCTTTCAAGTCACGCTTCACTCGCTCATCTTCAGCCTCCCTCTCAATTCGTTTCTTATCCCCTTCCTCCGCAATCCGTCTATTTTCCTCTCATTCCTTCTCCTTCTCCTCATGTACAAGTCTTGCTACTGCCTCCTTGATCTCCTCCGGGATTGTCCAGACGCTTTCCTTCTTCTCCTTGTTCGTGAAGAACATGATTCCTGCGATTGTAACCACGCGTAGCCATCCATAATGTACCACGAATTGGAGTCTTCGTCTTAGGCTTTTCTTCTTTTCGTCTTCTTCTCGGGCTACCTGTGGCGTTTCGAACATGTCAGGTGCAAACGGCGGAGTAGGAAGTGGTCGGACATACATTGACTAGGTTGATAGCATATTGTAGTAGTATATTTGACCTCCAGGTGCTGCAGAGAATAAAATTGTAACTTGTTTGCGCTCTCTCTTCAACTCTCCAAGGCGTTTTATCCAACAAAGTGATGGCGGGCGAGGAATGAACAATGTATTCCGGCGGTTGTGCAGCCATTTATTGAGCTATGAAGTCGAAGGTCGCAGCCGCAGCCAGGAGATGGAACGTCAGTCCCAGATGACTCGGGAGAACAACGAATGGCTTGAATCAGCCCATCTCATGGCACTTCTGTCGTAAACGTATATTTGTTCCGGAAGTCTTTGCCTATACGAAGTGACAAGTTGTCGACAAGCGGCGGTATGCCAGGGCTTTCGGGAGTCTCTGACTCTGAGGAATCCGACGCGGACGATGTAGAGATTTTGATCACAGGCGGCTCTGATTCTCATACTGCGTGTGCAAACAAATTACAGACTTTGTAGCTATGTCTCACTTGTACCCCATTTCCGTACCACCAACAGAGTAACATATCAGTCGCCATCCTTCACAATCTGATGAACTAGCTAAATTCCCCGCTTCACGTCCGTGGCCTTTCTTTTACTTTCTCTGTCTTGTCTTCTGCGTCTGCGACTTTCACCAGTCTTCGAGGTCGCTTTCGTGCACCTTCAGCGACGTTTTTCTTATCGTTCGTGGGCTTAACTGCAGTTCCAGTCTTGCGCCCGGGCTTCTGCTTCGAATTTTTACTTTCTGGACCACGTTCTTCGTGCAAGGCCTTCGTAATTTGTTTCATTACTCCATTCTGACTTTGAATATACGATACACATACCTTCGCGGGATGTTTCTCCCTATGTTCTGAATCACGAACCCCATCATAAGGATCCCACCCATCCTGATGAGCACCAACATCCAAACCCCAAACTTCGTCTCCTGTTGTGAACATTCGTCTTTCCAGAAGTGCCAAGCATTCGTGATCGACGTCGATAACTTCGAAGTCTTTCCTTCTTCGCTTCTGTATGTCGAAGGCTTCCTTTAACGATAGATTGTCATGAGTTCTGGCGATGAAAATGGTTAACGCATGAACTAGCACGGCGGTTCCCATAATCTTAACTTGAATAGAGGCGGATTCTTGATGTTGTTCCATAGTTGACAATGCAGGTCCACTTGCAGATTTCCGCCTTTCCGATCGAGCCAGATGGAATAGCCAATTGACAATTCGAGCTTGATCGACAAGAGGCACGTCTCCTGAAAGGCTAATAGGCACAGTTCCTGTTGATCGCATTCCCAAATACTCCAGCACAGGTATTTGATTCCGGTCTAGATCACCCCCGTTTGAAATCATGGACATCAGCAATGACTGGTGTGGTGTTAACAGTTCGTTTATCGTTTCCGTGTAAGGGAATTCCATGAAACGGTCTAACACCGAATCAATTGACGGTTTGTCCCCTGCGTGTTTGAACTTGCCGATCTATTCAATCGAAGTCAGATATAAATCTATTATGATGTAGTTACGAGACACTGACCCTGATTGATCGCCTGGCGTCCCAAGACTCCCATAGACAATCGACAATACGATCAATCCTGACCGACACTTGCCCCTCCTTTGCCTTTGCCTTTGTCTTCGATGCCTTGGCTCCTTTATCGTATTCGCAGTGACGCCACATCTGAACAGTGTAGAAATCGTAGTGGTCTTCCTTCTCGCCAGGACAATCAATGACCCGTCCAGGGTACCAGAAAGTCCCCAGACGTACGAGCACACCAATGCCTGGTCTGTAGTCATGTCAGCGAGTGTAATTAGATACCTCATTAAAGTTACCCACCTGAGTCTTTCTTTCAAAGGTAGTTCTGCTTGATCGGTCAACTGTTCCTCTGTCATTTCCCTAAGCAGATACGTGAGATGAAAGCATATAATCCAACAGGTAATTCACCACCCACCCTTGTCCGGGCTCCAATTCAATTGGTTCACATGATGGACAATAAAACTTATCCTTCGGAGCAAGTGAGTATGTCCATCCGTCCGGTTGGCATGCTACGTGAGACCAGCGCTGACAAATTTCAGACCCGAAGGTATCGCAACGGATGACATTTTGGTCGAGGTCCCAATCAGCAACCTCTTCTTGGAAGCCGCACCTGCACCTGAAGAAATTCATCGTATCCGCAGACTGGTCATCAGAGGACGCTAACGATATTCTTTGAGCCAGCTTAGTGCGTGTCCTGTCTTCAAGAAACCCAATGCTGTCTGGTATAGGGTGTTCGCCCTGTACGGAGCCAACGTCCGTATCCCCATCATAAAGAACGATTTCCGGAAATGGCCAAGGCTTTTCTTTACGCTTCCCTTCCGTTGGTATGTCTTCACCCCCATCAACTTGTACGTTTCCCGTGTCCGCATTAGTAGTAATCTCGGATTCCAGATACAGAGAGAACGGGTTATCGTCCAGCTGTTTCTCGCCAGGCCGGACCAGCGATATGCTCGGGGTTGAGATGTTGGACGTATGTGTTATCTGCACGGCTTGCTTTTCCCTAAGATCCCTTTCGATCTTCTTTGATATTCTTCTCTGCCCTTCATATCCCTCACGCAAATGATAAACGACATGCATAGTGGAAGTCGTTCCATTTGACGGCCTCTTCCCAACTAAAAACGTGTCGACGGAACTTGATTGAGCTTCCAGACGCATGTTCCCATCTAACATGTCGTCATACATGAGACAATGGCTGAGACCCGAACGAACATGTGCGGTAAAATGATTTTTCGCTTCATTGAAGTAAGTGCGTGCTGTGATATCGTAGTGTTGGATCGTTTGTCGTCCTTTGTCGTCTTCTCCAACTATCTCAATAGTGCGGGGGAAGGTCCAAGTACACCCTTCTTTCCGTGGTCCATCCTGTTCCGGTCGTGCCTTATCCTGTTCAGATTGTTCCTTCTCTATGCGCTGCTCCGGAAATATCTCGAAAACCAGGATCACCGGTAAGGAGATCGTCAAATCCCTATACTGGCGCCCACCTCCGCAGACTTCAATTTGACAGGCACCAGGTTTTGCGCGTACCGGTCGGGCTGGATCGATCTGTCGTCTGAGGTATTCACTGACATCACCTTGACATTCGTTGTATCTGTGCCACGACAACATGAAGAAGTGACTTCCGATTGGAAATTTAGACACCCATCGATGGGGTAACCGATCTGCATCACCATCACACTCATTAAGTTTGATAGTCATGGGTAGGAAGTACGATTCCACTCTGTAATTCTGTCGGTTTTGTTCGGAGTCGAGTTGCAAAGGTCTGAGAACAATTTTCTACGCGGATGATTAGTTGTCTAGTTCGCCATTTTGATATGCTAACCCACCCATAGTTCATCATATTCATACATAACACGTGTCACTGATAGTTTGTGTAAGTCCGCACGCAGTACATCGCGAGACACCCTCAGTCTATTCTTCAATGCGTCGGCGGTAAGATTATCCGTATCCATTCCGAAGGCGGATTGTCGATCAAGTAGATGTTGTGTAACGAGACGGATAGGACTTTGTTGATGCACCTCGAGGGCAAGTTGGCTGAAGTCCGCAACATTCCTTGAGACGCACCGGTGCAACACTTCCAAGGTCGTATCCATCCAGCACGAGAGTCTGTGATAAGGATAACTGATTAAATCCGTAGGAGAAAGCTTCCGTGTGGTCGTTATGACTGTGTTTACTGAAGGCTGTCCGCGTTCCTCCGCAGGCTGTTGTGCGGTTCGAACAGCTGTTTCATCCGATCGATCTAATTCAGATTGTCTCGTTTTCGACGAACGTCTCTCCTTCACAGGGGACTTCGAAGGTGAGCGGCTCTTCGTCGGAGACTGTACTCTTGCTTTCTTCTTAGGTGTTGACCTGGATTTCGCAGCCTTGTACCCGATCAAACCTTTCACCGTGTCTGGAGGTCGACCGTCGTTGACTTTCCTATTCAACGTCCTGCGACTAGGATGCGTCGTACCGAGCGACTCAAAAAGGTTCCTCCAAGGTTCGGGATCGTCCCCATGGTAATCATCATCTTGGCCCTCTGGGAAAGAAATATAAGTAGCTGATTCTACAGAATAATCATAGTACATACGCATTTTTGCTTCATACATGGCCTCCAGGGACTTAGCAAACAGTACAAGTCCTACGATACCCTTCATAGCCTCTAGTCGATTGCCGACGCAGGAATATAATACCCAGTGCATGGATTCTTCGGCGTTCGTAGTATCAGGCATCGAACGCCACAGATGTTCATCCATTTCTCTGAATGAGGGGAATATCATAACAGCGTTGGCAGGCCGTCTCCACCATGCAATCCATTTTTCGACCATGGGGAATTCACGTACGATGACATCCGCAGTGTCGTTGAAAGTCTCAAGACTGACCGTGTGCAGTAGTGCATCAATGAGTTCCCGAAAGCGAACCTCATGCTCCTGCACTTCCGTGATATGTGTGATACGATCCACGCTCCCCGCGAAATGACGCGCGCAGCCTTTATATAAGGCACGAGCCGCCTTTTCCAGTTCTTCATCTGAGCGAGTGTCATTGAAATATTTCCGCATGAAGCGCTTGTATGCCAGAATGTAGCCTTTCCGTTGCGCACTACTATAATCAGCCACCTAACTCGAACGTCAGAAGGTTTTCGTTGAAAGCAAAAGGATGACTCACCATCGCCAAAAGAACGTCGATGAAGTCGATGCCTAACTCATTGCAACTTTCAAGAATTCCCTCGAATAACACTGTAAAGTGTTGCGCGTAATGCTCCGCTGTCTCGCCTTTACTGACAGTTATATTGACAGCTATCCACTTGCGCAAGTCAAATTCGAACTTCGAAGTGATGATGACCACGAGCATTTCGTTCTTGAAGTACTTCATCGCCGCGTCAGTTACAAGACCATTATTGGCGCGCGTAAAATCGGGCTCAGCGTTTACGGAATGCCGTCGCATGAAATCCGACTGTATAGATATGTGCATTGGATCAGGGGATAAGGACGAACCGCGAATGATACCTGGATGCTTCTCCTGTAGCTTCTGGAAGTTGAACAACACCTGCTCAAAGGCGCTCATGCCTTTCGTCGCCGCTTTCTTGTAAGATTGCAACTCGTACTCGATGCGCCCTAAGTTTCCCAACGCGCTCGAAATCTGTCTGACATTCTCCACAGGACCAACCAAATCAGGTCTACCAGAGCGCAAACCAGATGGCTTCAGGTTAGGATTTACATCGAAAACCGCACGTAGAGTAGATTGTTCGGTGGGTGTAAGATGCTTGATAACAGACGGTCGCGGGTGCTCGTGACTTCCGAATGCTTTGAAGATCGCCCCTCCAGCGTAGAGAATAAATTCTTGTCTGACACCGCACTCGACGTATTGTAGTAAAGGCTTGTCACAAGTCGAAAGAGGGCAAACTTTGAAGGATTGTGCTTCTAACGCATCTTTCCGGGTCTTGGGCCGCTCCAGGAAACGACACGGCTTTCCTTCCCTATTCCAATTCGGGCACCTAAAGACCCCCAGACAGCTACGCTTAGTGACCTTTCCGTGCTCCGACAAGAGAGCATCAACAGAACCCCTCCATCTACGAGGCCCACCCTTGGTAGTCATGGCCCAATTGGTAGGAAAGTTGTATTCAACTGTCTGCTTCCCTTTTGCAATGGCGACTTGCTCGGGATCAAATCTCGCGAAATAGTCACCATCTATCCAAGGATCTACAAGTAGTCCCGAAGCATGAGACTCAGTGGGTTCCATATCGGGATTGACATCCGGAACGTTGTTATTTCCATCATCAGCAACAGACACAGAAGACGACGATGGCGAGCGCGGTCGCTTGGCTTTGTCTTTTGTCGAGCTCGACTTCCGACCGTTAGTTTCGACGGGGATGGTAACCTGCACCGGTTTCACTGATGTATTTTGTATCGTGTGTTTCTGTGAGGAATCTTCACCCGAAGGAGCTTTATGTTGCTGACGACTGTCATTCGTAGATTTGTATGCGTGACTGCGACGCGGAGTCGGGGATCTACCCCTGCGAGGGGACTGGGGTTGTTGTAGGTCGGCAGGCGTACGTATCGGCAATACTGGGGACTGGAAATCGTCATTCGCAGCCGACTGATCGTAACCAACACCATCATCGTCAAAATTACATTGCTCCTCTGACAATGAACGATATCGTGAGCCATGTTTATAGTCAGGCGACTCCAGATGTCTCGTTCTCGATGAGCGATATCGTTGGTGACGAGATTGAGGGTGAGGACCACCAGAATCCATATGGCGGTCTTCATGTCGACCACGATCTCTTCCTCCGGGCACTAAGCTACGTGTGCGGCTGACGCTAGACCGTCGATTTCTAGAGGACGTCATACCGGTCCGGATGAAGTCGAATAAATATCGAAATGCATTGCGTTCAGTCGATCGAGCCCGGCTGGGATGGGCACCGCTACTGCGACGGTCTGACGCGACCGAACGATGTCTAGCGTAATCGTCGTTCGCGTCTCGGGAGTGATTTTGAATGCCAAAGTCCGCAGAATGATGAGGAATTGCTGCCATGTCCGCCGGGTGCCTTCCACGTCCGTCAACTGGCACGCGACCCCAAGGTCCTGGTAGAGTCGGTAAAACAGAATATTCGGAGTAGAGCGGAGGTCGGTAGCTTGGGTGATGAACAATCTGCACAGGCTGAGGAGCAGGATGTCGTTGAATGAATTCGCCTGGGTTCTGCACATACTCTGCATATGTAGGAACTTGTGGCGGGACCGGAAAGACGATTGGTTCGGGGTGTTGCAGGAATTGGACGGGAGCATGTGAAGGAACATTGACCTGCGGGAACAATAATAGCTGGTCATTATGAGGTGCTTGAGCGACAGGTGGGAAATTTTCGGCAGGCATATTCGGAGGGTAAGTACCCTGCTGGAACGACACTCCATCAGCAGCTATAGGTAGATGCTGCTGTTGTAGATGCTGGGGTTGTTGACCATTATAGTAGGCGAAATCGTTAGGCTGATTCGAACGAATAACATTTTCCAGGGGATCTGAGAAACTTATGTAAATGTCTTTATTTCTACAGAATTTATCGGGACATAAGATACGTACGGCTAGGTTTATCCGCAAAGTAGCCTAAGTTTGCACTTATGCGGTGACCACCTATAGAGAACAGCAAGTAAGAAACAGCAGGCACTCGTGAACAAGAAAATGGACGCACCAGTTTCGTCCTGCGTCACTGTGAATAAACGTTTCCGTTCTTCAACAGGCACACTCAGATATTCGCGTATCAGAGGTGTGAAGCCGTTAAATTCCATCACTCCATGTAGTGCTCCCCGCGCAAGTAATAAGTATACGATAAAATTAACCATTTCCAATAAATAAAAGGATTTGGTACACGAAGGGATTAGACAACAAACGACATGGTCATGTAACGCATGGTATTTGAGTGGGTGATGGGAGGGAGGGAAAGGGAGGTAGTCGAGCGGGTCGAGTTTTTGTAACGGACCATAGCGATCTACAGATTCGAGTATCACGAAGTTAGAAGTGGTTTTTTAACGTTGACATATGGTTAAATTACTTTGCTCTGAAGTTGTTCCAGAAACGCGTTCGATATTCGGTTCATCGTTCACCACATCCAGATCGTCTATAGCAACCCTGAACCCGACTGGAGACCCCGGTAGTAACCATATGGACAACATAACTGACAGAGAACACAATGCTCAGCACTATTGTCGTCATAATTTATTAGAGAAACTCATAAGACGAAGGTCGATAACCACTCTTACAATCAGTAAATCCAAGACTACATTACTCAGATTCATCCTATGCATCGAAGTGTCTAAACGATGATACAAAAGTCAGAAGTACAAAAACCAGAGATGTACTGGCATTTAGATCAAGATGAATTCACAAACCTGTTGAATGATGTTGACCGCCAATGACCAATGACCCAACCCTACTACCTAACGCCACAACATCAATTCGTATGACTTTCTAACCATCGTCCACCTGAACATAGAGACAGCCGTAGCCGCCTCAGAGTCTTCCAGTCCTATCAGCAACAGCGCGAAGCTGCCGCGATATTGAAATGGGTTCGTATTTAAGAGAAGAGCGAGAAGATGGATTGCTGGTGGGTTAAGGAGGCCATTGATTGTCTGTTGTTACTTAAATCAGCAAATATACTGTAGAAGATCAAATAGCTAATTCTTTCCTTCCACAACCAAGCTATTCAATACACTCCAGTTCGACATGGTGGACAGAGGTTAACAATGAAGTGAGTGATGTGGGATGGGGAGATTGAAGAAGAGGGGTTATCATGAGCAGTGGAAGACGACTACTAGTAGAACACGCGGACAGGGGTTGGCAAAGTGGCGTGAGAACTTTTACTGCCAGTGTCCAGCTATATTGTAATGACATCTTCGTTTGATTAGCTCTTTAATAGCATCTATATCAGCCCCGGACTGAGCACAGCGCCGACTTCGCGTCACCGCTGAGTGAAGTCTGTAAGACAAAGAGTCGAGTGTCGGTCTTCGGTCCCTCACAACGTCTTGATGTCTAAGGAAAACATGAAGTTGGGATTCGATGCAAGGTATGTACCATCTCTCACATGCATCTCCGTAACTTTGACGAGAATTGCTATCTACAGGAGCGAGAAGAAGGGGGCGAACGCGCCTGTTCGCGCTGCCAGTCTCTTCCCCGAACTGAGAGTTAATGTTGCACAAGGTAAGATTGAACCTCATTATTTGTCGACACAACGTGCTAACTAAGATCGTCCCACAGACTCGCCCCGCCATATTCGAAATGCATACGACTGCCAGAGCGCAGCTGTCATTAGATGGACCTCTGATTCCTACAAAATCATTTCGTCGCCGAACATGAACTGGGTTCCGGAATTTCCTGAGCTTGACGATAAAGGCCTCTTTCAAAGATCTGATGGACATTGGGGCCCTCACGAATACTCTATCTGGCCTCAAATTTACTGCAACGCCCTTGTTCACCACATGTGCATTCCTCGTCAGATACCAGATCCACCAATGCACGAGATATTACGGAAAGATGGAGTTGTCTGGCGAGCTGTCGAACCCACCGATTGGATTCAGTCAGGCCCATCCCCATATGAACTTTTCACAGAGCCAGTAGGAAAGCTGGACCTTCCGTTCTCCAATGAGCTATCAAGGGCCTTAGAGCTTACCATCTCCACGTGCTTGGAAGCGGAAGGAGAATACGATAGGGAGCAACAGAAGTTAGTGCTCCACATTTCCAATCAGGCCCGTCTTGCCATCGAACAACTAAAACGAGAACCACGGGCTGAGCGAGACGTGATTCAGCGAGTACGAGAGGTCCAGAGATCCATCAGAGAGCTGTTTGGTTTGTACTTCTACGTCGTACATATTTCTCGAAGTATTCAGCCTTCCATTCCTCCTCTTGGCGAACACCCCCGTGCGTTCCGCGGCGTATTCGTTGACGATGGCGCACTTGCGGAGGAGCTCCGACGGGCGAGGATACCTGTCTGGTTCATACGTCCTTATGAGAGTATTTTGGGCGACACACGTATTTATAAAATAGTGGATGCAACTCCATGGGACAATATTCTCGACAGACATCCGTGGCGTAGTCGAGTGGACGGAAGAGAACTCTTCATGGCAATAACGCCGTCCTCTTATCGACCAGTCAACATGAGATCAGGCCGGTACACCCTTCTGACTGAAGTCGGCATGATTGCGCTTATATCGAATATGAGGTCTGCGATGGGTCGAGATCAAGGCCTCAACCGGGATCCACTGGAGATTGGGACATCGTTGTTGAAGCGTTCCCGGGATAACATTGATTCGCCCGCATCACCTCCGCGTCTTTCTGGTTCTGACGACGAGCGCCCTCACAAGACGTCGAAGACTACTCGACAAAAGAAACGGGCGAAAAAAGCGTCAGCGACTCAAGGACAGCAGTCATCCGCTCGAGCTGACTCACAACCGCTGTCTTTCTCCATTTCTTTTGTCTCGCCTCCTTATCTTCCAGATCTCCCCGATATACCTACTGTCTGGCGTACTGCTCTTGAACGTGTTTCACCCCTCTCTATACACCGAGACACCCCAGCACGTTATTTCTTCCCGCCACCTCATTTGTTCGGCTTTCAGTCGATGGACAAGACCTACGAGCATATTCACAATTGGATGCGTATCAAGCCTTTCTGCGAACGCGCAGCTATGAGACAATCCGTCTATCTAGTCGAGCGAGGCGGACTCAAAATTCAGGACTGGAGAATCGCACTCCTTGGCGACTACACCAAAGGTCATCTACCTTTGGATGCTTCTGTAGCAACCCCTTCTTTGGGGCGGTTGAAGGATACAATGCCGTCTCAAAACGACTTGGTGCCTAAGATTGATCCCGCAGCCATAGGGAAATCTCGCTCGAAGATTGCCAGAAACGCACACCAGCAGTCAATCAAAGTCATATTTGCCGTCGAGGGCAAGTTTACTCCATACTCAAGAACATGTGAAGCAATGTGGGCAGGTCGTGCCTTCTCCTTCAACGACCTCTGCTCTGATGCCAAGCTGCGCGCTTGTGTTCTTTGGGATGTATGTGAATGTCAGTTTCGCATGGACCTCATTGAAGCTGATCAAATCATGACTGGTATGGACGTCATTGGGGACTCTATGGCTGCAGGGCTGCGAGCGTACGGTGCTCAGAGAATATGGCGGTGTGTGGATGGATCGCCACGGCTTTTTCCTGAGCCATCTGGCGAGATACGTGATGTGTGGTCTGCTAAGGTTGATAGGCACTTGCTAAATGGCCTAATAGATGTCTTGCGCGTTTGGCCAGAGTCTCCGGAATGGATGCTAAACTTCCATAGCGAAAGCGAAAGCGAGGACAAATGCCAGCAGGCCTTACAAGACTGTATTAATTTTTATGTCCATAAATTCGTAGAGACATTTCATAGACTTCCTTCACCTCCAGTACATGTTCCAACCTGATTTATCCTTTATTATAATTATGTACTTCTGAATAACATCTTGTTTGCTTTTGAATAACAAGTACCAAACGATGATCCGAGAACCACATAAATTAGTGTGAAATTCTACTGAATGGGTGGCTGTTCTTGTGCCTGAGTGGCTGTAACCAAAATGAATTGAAAGCTGTGTAATTTCATAACGTTTCGTTTGCTACATGTGCGTGCAGCGGTAATCTGCAGCGGTAGTTACCTAAAGCGGTAATGTGCAGCGGTAGTCTGCAGCGGTAGTCTGCAGCGGTAGTTACTACAAGCGGTAATGTGCAGCGGTAGTCTGCAGCGGTAATGTACCCTGCAGCGGTAGTCTGCAGCGGTAATGGACCCTGCAGCGGTAGTCGCGGTAGTCTGCAGCAGACATTTGAAGCACACATCAAGATCCTGTGATCTCATTGGCTGTACGTATATTTATTCTACATTACAGTACATTTTCTAACATTCCCATTGGTGCCCTGCTGCGGTAGTCTGCAGCGGTAGCAGCGGTAATCCGGGCGGACATTTCAGGAGCCCGGAAAATACTCAAGGTTGATGAATGAGCCTCGAGGCCATAAGGATATGTACGGAGCTATACTGATCCCGGAGACGGAGCTCACGAAGACAGGCGAGGCCGATATTGGTGTTTTGTTCTGTCACAATGGTGAGATCAACCACGTCTAGCGCAGTTACTGTACATGCCTAAATTCATTCTACAGAGGGCTACTCAACGATGTGCGGTCACGCTACAATCGCCCTTGGAAGATTTCTCGTGGATACCCAAGACGAGATCTTGTTCCCAAGGTGTAAAGAGGTCCAGAAAAGAGCCGACGGACAAACGATCAAATTAAACTTACATGCACCATGCGGGCTCGTAAAGATCACAGTCCCCACCCGATACGATGTAACAACAACTGCCGACGACGGGGATGCGGTCGAAAGGATAAGAACCGACTTTACAAAATCCGTTAGTTTCCTTTCAGTGCCGTCGTTCGCCGTATGTGTTGGTCTCGAACTCGAAATTCCAATCTCGAGTCAATGGCCGGAAATCTTGAATGCAAGGGGAGGAAAGCCGACGGTCACGCTGGACATTGCATACGGCGGAGCATTTTATGCGATTGTCCGCGCTAATGAACTTGGATTCCAAGGAGCCAGAGGCAGAGTAGTTTACGACAAAGAAACTCTCCGAGCGCTTGATTATGCGACGGCTCAGGTCAAGGCACTGCTCCAGGAGAGAATTGAAGTGCTCCTTGCTCCAGTGGCTCACTTAGTCGAGAAGGATATCCGATTCCTCTATGGTGTGACCGTCGTCGATTCTGCCGGGCCACAGGACGAAAGCAAACTCAATGGTGCAAAAGGAATGGATAGAAATCTATGCTTCTTCTCGAATCAACAGTTGGACAGATCGCCAACCGGCTCCTGCGTGTCCGCACGGATTGCGCTCGATATCACAAAGAAGAAAATCGGGTTAGGTGATAGATGGATATTTCACTCGATTGTGAGCGATATACGCACCAGAGATCACGATGAGGCATTTGTAGGATCAGCTGTATATGCTAAACGACAACGATTATCAGATATCCCGAAGGGTGGGATTGGGTCGGACACATATGTTGTACAAGTGGAAGGTAAAGCATGGTACGTCGGGACAGAGAATTTCGTGCTCGAGGAGAAGGACCACATAGGGAAAGGCTTTCTGATAGATGCTATATAGTTCAAGCTTCAGAATGAATAAAACAGAGAAGGCCTGCTGGTCGTCGGTTGAGAGAAGAGGGAAGTAAGGCTAAATGTTATTAATTTTCACCGGTTGTTTGTTCCTATTTGGCCATTCAACTTACAGTAAGTGCCTTCACACGTGTACAATATTTCGATGTCGAATCTCCAACTCTTGCCACATCCTAAGGCTCACTTTGGCTTATAGCTCAGAGAATAATGATATATGTAACGCTGACCAAATGGAACCTGTTCAACTGATATATATCTGGTTTTTGAGGTACGAAGTCAATCTACAAGTAGTCGCAATATGTTTCGTAATTCAATTACCTCCAGATACTAGGCGATCACATAACCATTAAAGGATACAAAATACTTGAGTCGAGCGCCATGCATTTAATCCATTGCGTTATATGTATAGACATTCTTTGCTGAAGAAATTGCCTGCTCGGTCAACAATCGAGAGTTGCTTATATCGTAGTACTTTGAATAGTCAAAGGCCTACACCGGAAGCAAATGTGAGTTTTCAAAGAGTGGTGAGTATCAAAAGTTATATGGAACGACGTAGCAGAGATAATAGCCTTATGCAGACTCTCAAATCGGACATCAGAGCCTGACATTATTTTAACTCGATAGGCCGCCTTCTCGCAGCATAGGCTGTAATTAGCTCAGATCTCCAGCCAAAACGCGTTGCATTCGATGTTCCGTTCCTCGGTATGTCATCATCAGCGTTATCGCATCTTTGCTTCCAATGAACGCGACCGACGCAGAAAATTCGGTGGAGAGATTTAAGCAACGAAGATGTGGTGAAGATAAAAACACAAGGAACCTTCGAATCCAAAGTCTTCAAATAAATCTGAGGGAACTGTCCTCAGCTGCAGTCTCTATCCAGATCCTAACAATACCTCTTGAATTGTCTATCCCCATATATAGCACCTCCGGCCATGCATGCATGCACCGCCCCCTCCAGCTCATAAATCAGCGAGCAATGGGACGCACATAAGGCCTCTTTTAGTCGTAAGTCTCTCTTGATTATACAGAATTCAAATTGCTGCCCTAACAAAATTTTCTGCAACGCAATCAAACCATAAATCACCATCTTCAATCCAAGCTCGATCACCTGCCATTCATCCTTTCCTCCTCGCTTAATGTTATGATACGAAGAGCAGCATATTCGGTAGGGCCCCATCTCCTTAGGAGGCTGGACGTCGCATTAGTATGTAATGCTTGACTACATCTCTGCAATCCTATCTACGGTGGTTTGTGAACCAGGATATTGGATCATATGTTTTCATCGTGAGTGGATCAACTTGAAACCGATGCGCTGACATCTGAATATTGATGTAATGTCTTCCCAAGTAGCTTCACCGTTCTCATGCAAAAGGTCCGAGGAGCCATGGTCCAGGTTAAGTCCTTGTCCTATCTTTTCCTCATGTCTTCGAAAGGAGGTGCGCGTATTACACTCCCTTTTCGATTGCATCCGTACATTTTCTCCATTTGAGAAAGAAATGTCGGAGCCTACACATTGTTGCACGGAGAAGCCAAAGCAACCTCCTTCTGGCGTAGTCAGGTGGAAAGCATCTCCCCATCTCATCTTCGTCCTCCTACCCCACCATTGTATGGCTCAAGCATCTCACGAGTTCTATTCTAAGACACTGGGAGTATTGAACATTGGTTCTAATCCAAGTGAGTTCTCCCGAGAAAAGACTTATTTACTACGGACGCTAACCTATGCTACGTTTCGAATCGCGCACGAAATTCCCCGTATTGATTCAGATTTGTCGTCTTCAATCAATCAAAGTCTGTGTCGCTTCGTTCGCGGAATAGAATTGACAAGCAACGTCAGCCACTATTTGTGGCATCTTCTGGTGCATCTCGTGACAAACGAGGGAAGCAGGATTTTTGGGTTCTAGTGCTTGGACGTACGAGCTTCTTGCAGATTCTCCTTCTGTGCGCGACGATCCTTTACCAACACAAACTTTCCTTTACTAACTTTCGCTGGAGAAGTAATGGCTCTTATCTAATAATCTGCAGAAGCAACGTTGGATCAAAACGCGCTCACCTTGATCCGCCTTCATCAACTTCTTGCCATACCCATGATCGTTTCTCCCGAGTCAGCGTATGAACTACAGCGAGGGACAGGTACACCGTATTCAATGTTCCTTGCCACAAGCGTTCAGATCTTTCTTCTTGGCGAACCAATGGGGATTATCTGAAGCCATCCACTTTCCCTCCTTCAGTTTGCTGGCTGTGTTGTGGTGCAACCATGCGCATCGATCTGTGTATTTTTACCGGCATTCCCAGCAAAGCGGCTACGGTCTTCCATGATCTTCTTCCTGAATCCGCTGTCGTACGGTGTTTTCGACATCACAGACATGTTGAAGGAGCGATCTCAGTCGTTCACGGTGAATGGGATCGCCCTCAGGTTGCTTGCCCATCGTTTCTCGAAGCGGATGCTCTGTCAAATACAGATATCACGGTTGCCTTCAGTCAAGCTCGCCCTACATCATTTTTTTCTCGATGTTCGGTCATGCTAAGCATATATGTACAGAGGACGTCAAAGATGCCTTGCCATCTAATGCTTTGGGGATACTTGCTCCGATGATCCATCCTTCATGACAAGCATATGGATTACCTTTTCAAGCGACGTCGATCCTCGACCCCTGTCCCGCTTTGATATATTTGGGTACTAGAAGCGCCTCTCGGCTTCTGCATCCTCTCAGCGCTGATGTTGAGTCCGCGAACCAGCAGCCCACGAAAGCGTGAGGAATATGGGATTCTCTGTGCCTGATGAAGTCACTATACTTATCTCATTGTATGAATGAGTTAATTTTACTTCGGCCTGAGGTTGCTTGTCAATGCGTTTCTCTACCATAGAGAATAACGATAACTTCAAGAGCATCAAGGATACACCCTGGAGTCTTCTACAGATTTACTGGGCTTTGCCGCTCTCACACATCACCGAACGCTTGCGGCTTCTTCTCCGGTGGTTATAATCGTGGATGCGAACGTCGTAGATCTTTAAATACAGCTACCATCATCGATACTGAAGATCTGCGAATGCGACGCGCGGAGCAATGTTGTTCAAGAACCAGTCGGTACCAGTTGTCCTTGGGGATTCTGTGTCACGTTAGCTTGGTACATGGCGAAGATTGATCTACCTTCTTGCGAAGATGGAAATGTTCTGAAAAATGTATTATCCTGCAGATATATTCATGGAACTCAGCAAAACGCAAATGCGAACAAACATACGATCAAAAATGCATAAAAAGGCCTGTATCTCTCCCCAATCCCTCCCAGAACCGCTCAGTCATACCAAGGCTTAGCTAGCTATCTTCTGCACTCTCAAGAACTCGCTCTCATCGCTCTCATCACTCTCATCGACAGAATGAAGGCTTTCACTTCTCTCGTTGCTTTCGCTCTCGCAGCCGTCGCCGTTGCGACCCCTACCTCAATCGAAGAGCGACAGCTTTCCGGCTTGCCAAGTGTCGTCTGCTTGACGAGCACGAGCGCCATTTCGAGCGTCTCTAGTATTCTCGGTGAACTTGGAGTGTCGTCGATCATCACCTGTAGTGCGGGTCAAACCTGCACAGCTCTTCCAGTCCTTGGATCTCTTCCGATTATTGGGAGCTTGGTTCCTGTTGGAGTGAGTACTCTATGTTGGACTTAGAGATGAGCTGTATGAGCTAACAGACTATGAAAGACCTGTGAAGCATCCACTTAATGGCGATCCGAACTAGGTTATCGATGGAAGGAAGATGGAAGAGGAGAGTGTTCGTATGGTGTCTGCAGGAAGGTTTAGTTTGCGATATTCGTCGACGTGTTTGAATATATTCTGTGGATGTACATGTAACAGCAACACTGTTTCCGAGGCCTGCTTATTACCCACGTTTATGTTCAGAATGTCATATGTTTCTACAATGTGTTTACGATTCTACGAACCCTCAGGAGTTTAGACAATTCCGTTAAGATAAGAAAAAGTAGACCGAAAACAGTGAATGGACAAGGTCCACAAATGCAAAGCTAGGAAAAGGGGTTATCTCATGCGTTCGAAAGTTTCTGGGGTGCAAGATGTACATATCTAGCGGTGGCCCGATACGTCAAGCTCAGGGGATATCTTAATGTCGAAGTCGGATGCATTGTAGCATTATCTAACAGTGGCTTTATCGAGTATCATTCTTAAGCGACGCAGACTCTACACTCGGCGGAGTCGTGAGCGCACGCAGGAATGGCAGAGTGCAAGCGCATTTTCCCCCAATCATGAGGGCGCGTCACGCAACTTACATAAACTTGAAGTCACGGTTGAGATTAGGGCCGGTTCCACAGCCTGAGATCTCGACGGTGGGTTCCTACAAATCAATCCAGTCGTTTAATTGTAGTGGCGATCATCAGTAGCCTGAAACAACTTTTAGGAGTTCGCCAACTCGGCTCTCTTGAAGAGACTGCAAATAGTCAGCGGTGGGTCAGTGGTACGTATGTACATATGAGGGAACAACTAGTACCAATGCCCAGTACTCACAGCACTTGCTCATCGCCGAGCCTGGCCGACAAATTTATGCATCGACCTTCATCCTTACACATGCTTGCGCTTGTAATAATATCTAATTAATCGAGGTATCCGTAGTACTATGACATTTACTTAAGAAAGGTTTAGGGCCGGTTTATTGGCGACTTGACGCGGACGTGCCCTGGCTGAGGCTCTCCTTCACGGCCATGGGTCCACGGCACCTGCACCAAGCGCACCTCTCCACCACGGAGACAGGAGGAGAACTTATACCATCAAGGACCCCCAGAAAAGTATCCGAGACTTGAGCTACTCGTCCTCGCGCTTCCCGCCTCTATGCAAATACACCCGCTGACCGGTGGCAGCAGAGCTCTTTGGCAGCGCTTACTACAGCTCGTCAAATCAAGCCGGTTGGCATGCGTCTGAGGCTGAGGACGTTTGACTTTGTCGAAGTTGTCGACTTAGATCTTGATTTCTGTAAGTCATTCTTATTTTGTGCGGCGCGCCGGATTTGAGCCTGAGGGAAGGCGGTATAAGACCACTGCACGAGGTCGTATCTTTCTTGAGCTATTGGCACCTCACTCACCCACACCATAGGTCATCGGAATTCAGAATGAGAGACAATGCCTCAGATACAAAATTCTGCATCATTTCATTTCTAATATCGTCACAAGATCCTCCAGCTTTCATAGGAACGGAAGGGCGGGCCGTCGGTAAGTCGTAACAGCCAGCGAGTCTGTCTTGATCGACGATATTCAGTTACGACGCAATAACGAGAAGTCCATGTGATCTAGTACATCTCTCCAAATATATGAAGAAATCAGATGTTTGGCGGCTAAAGAAGAGGAAGGACATGCGGGACCGGAGGAGCAAATGGCATAAATACCTGGAAAGTGTGCGATGATGGAAGACGTTTGGCCAGCTGTCGAAGGGTCTCCCATGATGCTCTCCTTATCCTCAGTGTTGACGTTCTTGACCCTGTTGCCTTGCGTGTTCGGTGCTGGAATAAAAGTGCTGGGTACGAGTGTCCTAGGCGCAGATCCAGCTACAGTGAACCGCTTGAACGGGGAGTCGTTTCAGCAGGACCCTTTGGTAACTTACAATGGTGAGCATTATCTCCTGCTACCGGCTAAATCTATGCTAATTGCCACACTTGCCAGGATACCAGTACGCTGCGTTCTACGACGGTAACTCGTCCACAAATGCCTCCGTTAGATACGTCAACGTAGCTCGACGAGACCTTTCTTTGTCGAATTCTACTTGGGAGAAGTTTACGCTCACAGATTACAACCAAACATTAGATGACGGACACGATATGTATGTATTTCTTTAAGACTTCTTACACTTATATGGAAAGATAATTGAGTGGTTATCACTTCGAAGCATTTCCCTGGGAATTTCCCATACTGATGGGACACTACATCTGGGATTCGATCAGCACGACGATGACCTTCACTATCGCATCTCTAAGACCGGAATTGCAACAAACCCACAAAATGCTACTTGGTCTGCTGACATATTCGGACCCGTGACGGTATACACTAACACCACTTTTGCTTTTATAACTTCTTATCTCATATTCGGATATCACAGGACTTCCTTCCAGGCCTCGAATCGCTGGACAAATCCGTATTCTTCATCAATGTCACTTACCCGCGCTTTTTGTCCTTGTCCACTGCTGCGAAGGAAATATCAAACTCAGAGGCCGATCTCCTCTTGGAACTCCGAGTTGGTCGCTCCGGACTGGGAGATGATTGGTTGTACGCCTACGTACCGAACCAAGGCTGGACACAGATTGGTAAATACCTTGAGGTATGCTTGACAATATTTTGAGACGGCGCGTAAGGATTTACTCATGTTGTTCATTTTAGGGCGTGAACAGTACGTTAAAGCTGTATCATACGGGTTAAATTACCCCTCTCACCTTCTCTCAATCCCTTATAACAGACAACGCGTATATCAATGGTCTTGATTTCGATCCGAGCGGTGCTCTTCATGTCTCTTGGTACGGCACATGTCACTCCCCGATAGTCACATATTTACGCCGAAGCATACTTTAGGACTTACCGTGACTTCGTCAATGACACTGGAGCGAACGTAGCTGTCCAAGCAGGACCGAACGGCCCAGAAAACGTTCGTCTTCTCAATCATGAAAGGTGTTCTGCCTCGTTTTTCACGCTTATGATTTTCCAATAATAGAACCATGACTTGGACTACGCCAGAAGCTACGATCTCGGAGCAACTTGGCATAACAACTGGAATCAGTCTATCGCGAATCTCTCAGCACAGATACCTATCTATCCGAACTCTGCTGGGATTACGATCTTCGGTATCGCGAAATATGGGTATGTGATTCGCTCTTGCATATTCGAAGTTTGGTTACCCACAGTATCGTAGGGGTATTCTTAACCAAGAAGCCCAAACCGTGGATGACGAGGGTCGGATTCATGTGCTGAATAGAGAAAACACGACTGAGTCTGGGACCGAGCAATGGTACATGTTTCACTACATCATTAAACGAAAATCAATGCGTATTCTCAAAACACGTTGATCCAGGTACCATTACTGGCGCAGCACAACGAACAACTGGACTCGCACGCCACTTCCGCTAGACGTCGCTAGCACAAACAACATCACGAACACGCCCACCGTCATCGGGAAGCGCGGCAAGATCCTCTCGCGCAACGGCCACTTACTCGTCGTCCTGCCCTCCAACGCAGCCAACTCGACTGCTCTTAGCATCCTCGCGAGCACGGCGGACGGCCACTTCAGGGACTGGGAGGTTGTATGGGAGGCGCCGAGCGGGAGTGTAGCTGAACCGCTCTTTGACCGGTATAGACTTGATGAAACGAATGGAGGGGATGGTGTGTTGAGTCTTTTCCTCGTGAATGGGACAAACGTGCAGGTGCTGGACCTTGACCTTTCAGAACTTTAGAGTGAGAGCTATCTATAAGCACTATATGTATTTAGTAACAAAGGGACTATTTAACGATCCAAATTCATGTTAAGGGCCCAGTCCAAAGCATCCCATCGAAGACTAAGGTCCAGGGCCACAATGTATTTTTTTCTCGTGACTATATTTATACATAAATGTAGGTAATAAGGTAAAGTATAACGATACATATTTCCAGCATTTCTTTGAAGATATGGTTCAGTGGAAACTGTTAGTTTATGTGTGCCGATGGAGGCTTTCGATTTAGCTAATTAGGTAGGTAATATCCAAGCAACATTTTCATCTCTTCCCGCATCCATGCGCGTCCCGGTGTTCCTTCCAACTATCCTTCTGACAGTCTGTCGAGCAGAAGAAATACTGACCCCCACAAGAACCACCGCACTTCATCCAAGACTTGCCAAAGCTACCGCAACCGAAGCACCGCTTGAACGGCCCCATAGACTCCGCTTAGTTGTCTCGTCGGAGATCTGCATCACTAATATCACCGCCCTCCATGTCAAGCTTAAGCTGCCATATGTCCCCAAACATGCGCGCAGCTCCCGAACTTTTAGAAGGCACGTATTCGCTGTTTGTATAACCTTGAGCGTAAAATAAGCAAGAATACGAGGGGAGCCCTTCAGCGTTGACTTACCGCCATACAGGTATGTTTTTCCAGTTTGGGAATCGATGGCAAACTCAGCTGTCGCTCGATAGGAAGGGAAACCTCTGGTCAGTACGTGCTTCCATATCTTGGTTTTCGGATCAAACAGGAAAGTATCGCCGAAGTACGAGTAATTGTATAATACCGTTGTGCTGACAGAGGTAGAACTACTCGAGTTATAGCCACCATAGACTATCGCGCGCTTCAATGTCGGATGATAGATTGCAGATGTTTCCGTACGTGGGGACGGGTAGTTACCGCGCATACGTTCGCGGTGCCACTTGCGTTCCACAATGTCAAAAGACCAAAAGTCATCATACGTGTAGTCATTTTCGAACCCCCACTTTTTATGATTCAGTAGCGCATTCATTCGCCCTGCGTTCCCGAACATCAGATAGAACCGCCTATGCTCAGGGTCAGCCCACATCAGTGCCTGTCGACGAAGATTCGGCTCGAACGTCTTCGGCACATTGTCGCTCGTCCCGCTGATATGCTCCCAGGTGAGTGACTGTAGGTCAAGCGCGGTGAGGATGTTCGTCCCGAGGCAAACATTGTTGTCGTCGCCACCGAAGATGTAGAGTTTGTCTTCAAGCACAAGCGCATTATACTGGTGGACGAGATTTGCATTGTAAGGCCATTTCTGGCCTCCGCGGGACTTGAAGGTTGTCTTCTTCTTCTGCCACTTTCCCTTCACAAGGTTATATGTCCAGATAGAGTCCGGGGATCCAGTGAACAGGAAAGCAGTATCATTCCAGACTTTCATTTGCCATTCGTTCCGTCTTTTTGCTGCAACATCTTTTGGAAGGTCATCTAATTGCATCCATTGGAATGAAGTCAAGTCCAGACACCTTTAAGCTCATTATTACAAAACGAAAGGATGCAGTTAGGAAGAAAGCGCACCATGTATCACTGTACTCAATCAGTTCGTTGTATCCACCCGTAATTTAGAGTTTGCCACCCCATACCCAACTCGCGAAGCACTGGCGCGGGCGAGGTTTCGCTCCTTTTGCCAGAGGAATCTTCTTCCATATTCCACGTATTTGTAGTTCTGGGATCTTGACCTCTTGTTTATACACTATCGGTGGATCGGGATGTCTGCGGGACGCTAGCTGAAACAAAGGTATCTGATCCATCATCGCTTTTATCGCATCGCCATTCTCAGCCTCTGAAAATTGGTTCGCCAACGTAAAACCCCGGCTAGCAGTGGAGACAGCAGATGCGGTATTGTCCAATTGACGGAAAAGAGCCATGCCACGCTGGTATGTCTTAATCCGAAGCTGGAAAAAAAGAAATATAAGATGTCGGCTGTAATGCAATGCTGAGGAAACATACAGTGATATATTCCATGAGTGCAAGATTGAGATCTAACCATGCTAAATAATAATATGAGCCGGGCGTAAATCTATTATGTTCTTTACGCACAAGGATCCGCTGGCCTCTGAACATGCTTATATACTATGTATATGATGTCGACTTCTTCTATCCAATCTAGTGCCTAAAGATAGCGCATTGAGAACATATATAAAAGATAAGAAGATACCAACACTCACCTCTACAACCTTGTCCATCTTGATATAGCACTGTGCGATATTGGTTGCGCAGGCTGCCAGGTCTATAACGTCTTTGAACCTGTTAGCTCCAGCGAGCACAGTGGTATACGTATCATTAAAGTACTCTTTGGTCGGCAACTCAAATCCTTCACCCAGAATAGCACGCATGCCACTCAAGTACATGTCAATCGCCTCCGAGTACTTGCCTTGCGCGAACAGCTTGTTTCCCCGCTCCTTTCGGTACCCACACCGCAAATACGGCACAAACGAGCTCATATTGCCGCCATCACTGGAAAGCATCATGCTGAAGGACTCCTCGACGGTCTCTGGGTCGACACCCGCTGTTCCCGTAAGTATGCTTATCGTCTCCGGTCGCCCATGCGCAGCTACGTGCAGTCGTATTCCTTTCGCGCTTGCGTTGACGTGCTTGTCTGGTGGAGGGACATGAGCGGCCGCCTTCTTGAAGACGTTCTGCATCTTGGACTGAAGGTTTCTATCCATGAGTGCTTTGTTAATGTGAGGTAGTGAGTTGATGGGCTTCTTGGCCGCGTAATGACGAACGATGGTAGAAATTAGTAGGCAAAATTTCTGCTCCAGGAAAAAATTTATAGCGGAGAATAGAGCTATCGATAGATGTACGTACTACTATTATTTGGACATTCAAGGTCAGTCCGACAATCCAATATCATGTATATGCAACGATCGAGATGCTTCGAGTTTGGGTGGTGGAGGCGGAGTAGCAAACTTCACTGGACCGTTTGCACAATTACTTTGTGTTATTACATAAACGTATATCTACATGAATGCTATGTACTATTACTATGCTACAATAAAGATACAGGACTTTCCTTTGAGTAAACTACACGGGCACTGCTCATGTAAGATTAAAGTACGCTTCCGAAGCAGATAATGTCCGAGATATCTTCATTTCTTTCCGCACCCATGGGTGTCCCGATGTTCCTTCCAACTATCCTTTTGACATTCCGTGGAGCAGAAGAAATATTGACCTCCGCAAGAGCCACCGCACTTCATCCAAGACTTACCAAAGCTACCACATCCAAAACACCGTTTAAATGGCCCCATTGTTTCCATTTGACCGTCCCGTCTGAGGTCTTCATCGCTAATATCACCACCCTCCATGTCAAGCTTAAGCTGCCATATGTCTCCGAACATACGGGCAGAACCTTGACTTTTGGAAGGGACGTACTCACTATTCGTGTAACCTAGAAACCCGGAGAAAAGTCAAGAAGGTGTTGAGATCGTGTATTGAGAGCCTTACCACCAAACAAATACGTCTTTCCTGTGCGGGGATCAACAGCGAACTCTGCTGTAGCGCGATACGAAGGGAAACCTCTCGTCAAAACGTGTTTCCACCTCTTGGTCTCCGGGTCGAAGAGAAATGTATCGCCGAAGTACGAGTAGCTATACACCGCCTTTTTGCTGACAGAAGTAGCGGTACTGGAGTTATAGCCGCCATAGACTATGGCTTGCTTCAAAGTCGGGTGGTAAGTTGCTGAAGCCTCAGTTCGCGGAGATGGAGTGTTTCCGCGCATGCGTTCACGGTGCCACTTGCGCTCAACTATGTCAAATGACCAAAAGTCATCGTACGTGTAGTCGTGTTCCTGTCCCCAGGTTTTATGGTTCAGCAGCGCATTCATACGCCCCGCGTTCCCGAATAGGAGGTAAAAGCGCCTCTGTTCCGGAACAGCCCACATATGCGCCTGCCGACGAAGGTTCGGTTCGGAGACCTTAGGTACATTGTCGCTCGTACCACTAATGTATTCCCAAGTGAGTGTCTTAAGGTCCAGAACGGTGAGGATGTTCGTCCCGAGGCAAACATTATTGTCATCTCCCCCGAAGATGTATAGTTTGTCTTCCAGCACGAGTGAAGAGTATTGGTCGACAAAGCATTTCTTGTAAGGCCACTTCTGGCCGTCGCGAGCCAAGAAAGTAGTCTCCTTCCTTTGCCACTTCCCCTTCGCCAGATCGTATGCCCAAATTGAGCACGGATTTCCAGTGAAGAGGAAGGCGGCGTCATTCCAAACTTTCATGTGCCACTCGCCCTGAATCTTGGTACTGGAGTCGGTCGGAATGTTATCTAATTGTTTCCACGTAAATGATGCTAAGTCCAGACACCTTCGGAAGGTAAGTATCAGTACAGCAAGAAGCGTAGTACAAAAGAAAGCGTACCACAAATCATTGAAATAGACCAACTCATTGTACCCTCCCGCAATATATAATTTGCCACCCCATACCCAACTTGAAATGCTCTGGCGCGCGCGAGGTTTCGGCCCCTTCGGAAGCGGAATCTTTTTCCAAATGCCTCGTATTTGTAGTTCCGGATATTCAACTTCTTGTTTATACACTATGGGAGGATCCGGATGTCTTCGGGATGCCAGCTGCATCAAAGGAATTTGAAGCATCATCTTAATTATTGGCTTCCCATTCTCTGCAGCTGACCACTGAACCGCCATCGAATGACCCTTGCCAGCGGCAGAAACAGCAGCTGCAGTGTTGTTCAATTGACAGAAAAGTCCCATGCTTCGCTGGTATGTTTTTATCCGAAGCTGAAACAAAGATGCTCAGGTTGCCAAATGCCACTGAAACAATGAGAAAACTTACGGTGATATATTCCATAACTGCCAGGTTTAAGTCGACCCATGCTTCAACGCCGCACTGTGAGCCAGGCATAATTTCTCATTGTTCTTTACGTACAAGGATCTGATGGCCTCTGAACAAGCCTAAATACGGTGTATATAATGTCGACTTCTTCGATCCAGTCCAGAGCCTAAATTGATTATTTAGCTATCGGTCTATAAAGAAAAGGACATCATACCTCCACAGTCTTGTTCATCTTGATATAGCACTGTGCGATATTCCCTGCGCAGGCTGTGAGGTCTAAGACATCTTTGAACTTTTCCTCACTTCCGCCAAGCACAGAAGTATACGTTTCGTTCAGATAGTCTGTGGTCGGCAACTCGAATCCTTCACCCAGAATAGCACGCATGCCACTCAGGTACATATCGATCGCCTCCAAGTACTTGCCTTGCGCAAATAGCTTATTACCCAGCTCCTTTCGATACCCGCACCGCAGATTCGGCACTGCGAAGGCCATCGCGCCACCGTTGCCGGTAAGCATGCTTGTGAAGGACTCCTCGACAACCGATGGGTCAAGGCCGACCGTACCCATTCGTAGGCCTATCGTCTCCGGCCGATTGTCTGCTGCTATCTCTAGACGCAATCCAACTATGCTTGTGCCGAGATGCGACGAATCGGGTGGAGGGACGTGGGCGGCAGCTTCCCTCAAGACTTGCTGCATTCTGGCGTGCTTATCCATAATTATTGAATGTAAATGAAAGGGACAGAGCGTATGAGCAGCTGTTATGGCGGTTGGTGAAAGGAATATAGGTGGTAAAATAAAAGTAAAAATTCGTTTCGGCTAAAGTCTAATTCACTCAGGGGCAAAAAGCAAAAAAAGTACCGATTTGCTAATGAGTCTTTCAGTTTCATTGAAGTCCGGAAACATGCAAGTTCAGGCAATGTAGCTTAGAGTCAAGGCATTCAATATTCCGTCAGTATACAATGATAGCAAAACGAAACAAAAGATCAAGTTATATCACTCACATATATGTCCTCCCGTTTTCCCTTAACTCGTCTTCCACACGTCGTTCTTAGATCGTGGTCCATATCTTTACCGACAAATATGTGAGATGAGTGGAAATTTCTTGCATTTAGCCGACACAAATATAATTGATGAATCGATCAATTCCGCTCTAAAGCCTCAATCCTATTCCAGACGATAGTGCCAAACTCCGGGAATTGGGAGGCCTATCGTTCACGTTATTCGAGACGAGGCGTAGTCTCATCTACCTTCTGCAAGTTTACGAGTTCCACCATCCATATAAGCGATGCAAACGACGTCCTTGGGTAACATGCATGGGTAGATTGAACAACGCAAAAGCAACTACATAGCACTGACCGGCTTAGGTCCAGATGTCTAAAGAGCAGGTGCATCCCTCTCAAATCCCATAGCTCTGCACGATTTAGCTCTCATTCGAGCTTTTCTTCGCCTCGACAGTGTCCGGGAGTCGGGGAGACCCTATAAACCCTTTACAGACAAAGTAGTTCTCGCTTGACTCTGAACGACTTGCATCAGGTTTGACGGTGTGCACAAACTGGAAATGGTCCTCGAGTACCAGTCTTCGAAACCCTTCCAATTCGCTGTCTGCGAAGTACTTTAGCCTGTTCGTAAGATAGCATAGATAAGCCGAATCCGACGAGGAAAAGTTTGAGGTAGTAAACGTACACCAAGTTTCCACCAGGAGCTTTCCCCTTCGCCTCCCGTAAGTGCTGCATGGAGAATCGTAAAACGGCCATGCAGACATCCAGAGAGTTGGATCTGTCACACTCTCGAACGCCCGAGACGTTGATAGCGATGTCGCTCAGGATGATATCCGCCTTCTTCTTTCCCAGCGTCGGAGCCTCTGGATCGACTGGAGGTAGAAGAGAAGCAATGAGCTCGTCTGCTTTGGGGTCCAAGAAGTCCTGTCGTACGGTATGAACGCCTTTCAAATGATCCATGGGCAAGATGTCGACAGCGATAATAGTTTTATGAGATTTGAAATCCATGGGGATCCGAGCTTTCCAGCTTTCATCAACCAATTCTCTTAGCATCTCTAATATCCTTGCCTTATCGCCGACCTCAGTACTTTCTTCTTGCTTTCTCTTCCCCTTGATGCTGGCGTCCTTCGTGGCTTTGAGGACATGTACGAGAACCTGGCTCCATCCTCCAGGAGCCGCACCTAAGTCAATCGCAACTTCTGTTTTGCGCGGTGAGAATAGCTTGTAGCGCTCGTTCAACTGCAAAAGCTTGAATGCAGCACGCGATCGATAATATGTCTGATCTCCTGGTAATTGCGAACGCGCTTTAACGTAGGGGTCGCGAGCTTGCCGTGCAAGCCATTGATTAGACGATCCGCTTCTCGTTGACTTGAGGAGTGTAAGAGTTGGCCTCATAACCCATGTAGCATTGGTAGAATAGGAAATGGAAAGACAGAGAACTGTGGAAAGAAATGAAGAAACTGAACTTGAAGGCAAGACCCAACGTGTTTGTTTGTGGGACAAATACCGCGCTCTACAATGGAGACGCGCTGGCGCTGGCATCTCATCATCTGCAACACGGCGACTCGACGAACTCTGCTTTCAGAGCTACAATGAACATGTTGAGTCTTTTTCCTGGATATAAACACGTTGAATCTTTTGGACCGGATGAAAATTACGAAGAAGAAGTAGAAGAAAGTTATCTAATATTGGATCTCCTCGACGTTGACCCAGCTCTCATTCCAAACAGCGACACTTATCGTCTTATTGTGAGTGCTCGACAACCCTCTGAACTACGGGTACCGTCATGTCTAACTGGTATTGAACAGGGACTCGATACGCCTACCCCTTTCTTACAACTTTCGGGCACGATTATGAAAGGCACACCTCAAACTCTGTTGGGGACGCAACTCGTCTTCAGGGAAGCAGACAATACTGGTGGTGTAAATGGAGAAGGCGGGGATAATGGAAATGACATCGAAAGTGCGTAATGTATACTGAATATTTGCTCATTCTCTGTAGTATCGTAAAACTGTCTCTGATTCTCAAACCCTTTCATCAGATGACCATAGTGCAAGCACCACACTCCCTATTCCGACATCGGGGTTGAGCCAAAATCGTGATATCCGCGTCCGGGCGGAAGTCGTGCACTTCTGCAACACCGAGAAGCGGATTCGCTTTCGGGAGGTGAAGCTCAAGCCAAAGTCGGATGGCGTACATTCTTCGTCCAAGCCACTTCGTATCATTTCCTACGGCGACAGTGCGCAAACTCAGAACCAAAGTGCACAAAATGGCGAGGATGGTGACCTTGTCTATCCAGAAGCATCAGAGATGCAGTTCATTCAGGAGGACCCGGAGAACGACATGGAGTTCGATGCTGAGGTTTCCTGAGTCAAGCGCAGGACCTAGCGCTGTGGAGTGCTATGCCAAGTGACCCGGTGGACCTGGTGTAACACGCACGAAGCAATTGGTCTCTGGTCAGCTGCACCTGTTTACCGGAGATCGTTACAGTCAGCCCCGTCTACCTCCGCCATCGACTCAAACATTGCTCCGCGCCCAACCTCAGCGTATCTCCGTGCGCAGTTTGGTCAATCCACAAGGTTCTCACCGGCGGATCTTATGAACGTCTCGAGTCAACGGCGGAACCTAATTCTCAGTATTCAACTTCGATTTTGGTGGACTGCACGGTCACGAGCGCTGTCGCGTAGCCCCAGGTTACTCCTGTGATGGATCAATTTGCGCTTCGCTATTCAGGTCTACTTATGAATTGTGTACCTGTGAAGCACTCATCACAATCAGACGGGGTTACTTTTTGTACATAATTCGTAAGTCCGAACGTCCGACGACATACCTTTCGTATTCTTTACCTGATTCCGGAAGCCCGTATTCTCAATTGCGACGCGACGCTCGTGTTGGTAGCACTAGACTTTGACCATCTTTTACGTGTGCATAAAGTGCTCATGTGTGAGAAGAGTCTGTTTACTGCCCATTGGCCCTGGTTTCTGATCTTTCTGGATATGTACAGGCTCAATTCTAACGCTGGAATGGAACCCCAGAGCTCTGTTCAAGAAGTTAAACATATTCGACTACTGCGATTCCAAACACTGGGGCCTTGGGCGAGATCCGTGAGGTCCGTGACTGGACTGCAACAACAACTTGATGGACTTCGTACGCAGCACCGTCCGGGCACATGGACGCGATGAAGTTCGCGTGCAACCAACGACGGCTTCAACAATGATGCACCGCTGTGATATACATAATACCACCGGTGCTCTCCATCAGATTTGCTATGCATAAATAATGCAATGGAATACGTTTTTCCCCGCAAGTCGCGGTCCGGAACCACCTCATCATAATATTTTATTTAAAAATTTCTGACAGCAACTGGGATCAGGACTACATCGAAAGTACCATATATACCAAGAAATAAATGGCTATAACCACTTTTTTAGTGTGAAATCCGAGGTCGGCCATACGCAGGCTGTCCCTAATATGCCGTGGATCGATAATCATATGCACATATGCATTCTTCTCTCAGTCGCATGTATACTTTGATTGCATTTATCTCAGGGATGGTCCTCACTTTGATGTGAAAGTAGATTTATACTACTGAAAGCAGTACCAGATTAAGATACTATCCGAGGCTAAGGTATCGTCTACAAGTCTCTATACAACCATGTAATGCTTGATCTTGACTATGTAGCATCATCCAGGCGCATTACATACGTATAACCTCAGTGGCGCTGAATATGTGGTATGTAGGGGAAAGCTCAAAACATTCATTTCATTCAGTTACTACTAGTATACCCGATAAGCCAATCAGGGTCGTGTGGAACAAATTTGCAAAATCTGGCACGCCCTTCAAGTTCAAGCTCAAGAAGTTCTCGAGCGCTCTTTCTAAGTTCTCCCATTCCCAAACCTTCGTTGTGAGCCAGTCATTTCTTCGGCAACGCTTACAGCTATGGAATCATCTGAAGAAGAAACTTCGGCTGTATGGTTTATTGTACGCAAATTGTAGGTGGGGCTCGGAGGCCCTGGCCAGGCTTATCGGGGACCCGGATCTTTTTTGACTTATCTTTGTTGGCTACTCGTCCACCAAATTTTCTCGAGAAGTCTCGGCTGTCCGTGACGAGTGTGCTCAAAGGTTGACCGTCGACGTCGACGTCGTTTCTTGAAGAGGGACTACCACGATACCTGAAGCTTGTCTGCGTCTGACTTCTATCACACAGTAACTGCGAGCCGGTCACCGCACCGGTGTCGACTATCTGGCACACGCAGAACAGCATCGTCACTTAATTCGTCGTCCTTCTGCGCACGTTTAGCTGCTCTTAACGTCCAAGAACTAAGCGAAGTAAGGCAGTCGAACGAGCAAACTGCCACGTTCGTCTTCATCTGGTTCGCGAGCGATGTCCTGGCCAGTCGTACCGTCATTCGATGTGGAAGGTCCGGAGAGCGGGTCGGAGAGCGAAGATGGTAGTCGAAGCGGTGCAGAGTTTGAGCAAGACAAGAGTACGAGCTCAGGCGCATTTGCGAACTTGAATGTAGAGGGTGGCATAACTACGACGAACGGTGCAGAGACAAATACCTCCGCAACAGCAAATGCGCATACAAGACGTAATTTCGAGCAACCGGTAGTAGACACACCTGACGCCCACATCGCGTCAGCTGACGCAAACCAGAGGCGATCGTCAACATCAAGAGGCTCGTTCTCCTTTGGCGGGAACCCTGGCTCGTTGAGCGAGCCCATTCGCTCCTGGTCTCGCGCCGGGTGAGTCCAACCTTCAACTGACTTCATTCCACCTTCTCTACACACTTTTCTTTTGCTTCTGAATCCTAGTTTGGATTTATTTCTCGAAGTTGGTCAGTCGCCCTGCCTCGTGTATTCCGCAAAAGTACCTTTCGATCTTTTCCCCGTTGGGAAAGGAAAGGGCAGACCCGACGATTGCATACTTGCACTTTAAAAGTGTCTCTCCCTTACCATTATATTCTTCCCTGTCACACTTTTGCTGATCATGTATACATGACTATAACTTACTTTACAGTCTGCTTTGCCCTCGGCGCGGTAGCCTTAGCTCGCACTCTCAACCACATACTACCTCTCGATCCACTGGTACCCATCCTACCTCGACAACTTCCACCTCCAATTCCGCATCATCGCAGTCGCACGTGTTCTCGCGGACACCGGACGACATTCGTGCAAGCACCGTAGAGTTGTCCAGTATGGCTATGGCTCCTCCTCCTCCTTCGCTACTATCAGGTCATGTTCAACCCCACCAGCTGCGCACCCCCCTCACTGCTGCAGACCTCGAGCGGGCTGTTGCTTTGACATCCAGACGGTCATTATCCTTTGCAGGAGCGTTTCTTCGACCGCCAGTTGCGCGCTTGCCAGATTACGGTTCTGAACGCGATTCATCTGCTGTTTCCTTTTCTCCGCCGTCCGTATCGTTTCCTGATACTCACGTACGTCTACGTTTCTATCTTCCCTGTCAATCACACCTTTCTCGCCTCATCTTTATTATTTACTTCCGCTGCTTCTTGTTGTTCGTGATATGACGCCATGTCCTCACTACTGGCACGCCTCTTCATGATCTTCATTAGTTGAAGCTTCCCATCTTGCGTATGTATGAGCTCACCCAAGGACTTTGCCTCCGTTCTTAGGTCCGCGGCCCAGCTCCCACGCGTCTGTCGCCCATCCTATCCTCTAGTATAGAGGGTAGCAGCAAGTCCAGTCCAGCTAACTCACCCCAGGTTTACTCGCAGGGCGTCCCGTCAGGCCTCTCAATCCTCCTTGCCCAACAACGACTACACGAATCTAATAGCGCATCTTCTTCTTTGAATTCTGCAGCTGCTGGCAGTGGCACACCTAAATTCGGCACCGGACCCGGAGCCGAAGCTGACGTTGAAGCATCGAAGAATACCGGTCCTCAAGAACTGAAGATGCCTCAGCCGCAGCCGGACAACGCAACCGGTCCTTCGTGTGTGACCGGACCCAATCCGTCGTCAAGCAGAGACCGAAGCCTGACACCAACCTCACCCTTGAGCGAGTACCTCGACCATGCGCCTGGGTCCACTGAAACTTCGCCTCTCCTCGGCTCACGCATACGGCCCCAGGCATCTTCGAATAACGATCTAGAAAACGGGGGACATTCAAACTTTTTATCATTTGGCTCTCAGGTCTGGGCTCCATGGAGACATCGAAAGTATGTGGGCGAAGAGCAGGACAGAGGTAGAAGCCTGATGACGTCAGCGTTTGGTCGGGTGCAAGATGCAACGTCGGAGAAGGTCCTCAAGGCTGTAGCCGCAACGGTTGTTAAAAGCATACCTGCTGTGCTATTAGGAATGCTGCTCAATATCCTGGATGGTGTTTCATGTAAGTAAACCATCTTTCCCGAGTCTATTGTACCTTTTGTAGAATAATCTTACCAATCATCTCAAGACTGACACCATCTCTGCTCAACAGATGGAATGATTATGTTCCCCTCCAATGATATATTCCCTAACTTTGGGGGTATCGGAGTCTCAATGTTCTTCGTCACGTATGTCCGAATTTATCTCTGTAATGTCGACAAGTATTTGTTGACAAATGATGTATGGTTCCACAGGACTATCGTGTCGCAGCTCGTATACTCTTTTGGTGGTAGCGGGTTCGCGGGTGCAAACGGAAGCATGATGATCGAAGTCGTTGTATGTTTCTTCCCTATTCAGACCCTGTTCGTTGCAGATAATGACGAGGTATAAGCCCTTTTTCCACATCCTAGCCTCAGAAATCGCACGGGAGATCGGAGAGGAGAATGTGGTACAGATAGTCTCGACGACCATCGTTGCCTTCGCGCTGTCTTCCATCTTGACTGGCGTGACTTTTTTCATTCTTGGGTACCTCCGGCTCGGTGTCATCATTGGCTTCTTCCCGCGGCACATCCTTGTTGGATGCATTGGTGGAGTTGGGATCTTCCTCATTCAAACAGGGTTCGTACTTTTCCCTCACGTTCACATTGTCGGTGATCACTAATCGTAGTTTGGTAACAGACTTGCGGTATGCGCCAGAATTGATGACGACGACTTTGAGTATTCCTTCGCCATGCTCAAATTCTTCACGACAAACCTGCACACCGTGATTTTGTGGCTACCCGCATTCGTGCTAGCCGTCCTCCTCCGTCTGATCACTAGCAAGTTCAACAATCAGCTCATCTTCCCCATCTGTATGCCCATTTTCTTTGATTTCTTATCTTATTTCCGTGTCCACATATCCTAATATCACACACTATTGCTCAAGACTTCATGATGATACCTGCGATATTTTATGTCGTCGTCGCTGCAGCGGGGCTAGACATCCCGACGTTGCGCCAAGATGGATGGATATTTGACATGGGTGGCTCATCGGAGTCCTGGTACAAGTTCTACTCCTACTTCAGTACGTTTATCTATATTATTTAAGCTCACAGGAAAGACAGCTGACGCCAATGAGTAACGTAGATCTGAGCGAGACAAGCTTTCGTGCGCTCTGGGTCACAATGCCAACGCAATTTGCACTGTGTGTATTCTATGTTTTGATATACCTTTCACAAAGTCATTTTTTTTCATTGCAGTCTCTTCTTCAACATTCTTCATCCTCCTTTGAACGTACCTGCGCTTGGTGAGTCCTCAGGAACGCGCTCTAACTATGCATGGAAACTAACCACACACCTTATCAGCTGTTTCTCTGAATGAAGATGTTGATACCAACCGAGAACTTGTCGCTCACGGCTACTCAAATATATTTGCGGGTCTGTTAGGGACCGTGTAAGCTTCCTCAACATTACGCAGGAACTGCAATACTTACTTTCTTTGACATCAGTCCCAACTACCTTGTCTACGTCAACACTCTTCTGTGCGTGCCTCACTGTCCGACGGTTTTTGTGGGAACATGAACTAACTTGTCCATAGGTTCTATCGAGTTGGTGGGACGACCCGTGTGTCTGGATTTATGCTTGCATTTGCGACCTTCCTCCTGCTCATTGTTGGAACTGCACCCATTGGCTACATCCGTAAGGTCCCCACCACTGAATCCAGACGATATAACTTATGCATTGTCGCTATAGCTATAATGCTTGTTGGGGCACTGATTTTCGTCCTCGGTATTGACCTAGTCAAGGAATCACTCTGGGACTCCCGACATCGTGCAAGTTGGTCGGAATACCTGACTATAATGAGCATCATGGTCTGCATGACGTTATGGGATTTCGTCATCGGCGTGCTATTTGGAATTGTCATCTGCTGTACGGCTATTCTGATAAACTCGTGTTCAATGAGGACTGAGATGTTTATGTTTGCCCGCAGGCTTCTTCTTCGTGGTTCAGAACTCCCGGAGGCGTAGCATACGTGCTATATTCACTGGCGACTCGGTGATGTCTGCAGTCAGACGTCCAAGTGCCCATAGAGACTATATCCATCAAGTGGCAAAGCAGACAGTAGTTCTCAGGTTGCAAGGTTTGCTGCCCTTTTCTAATGGGTAGAGCATGCATGGAAGTATCTCATCCGATCTTTAGGTTTTCTCTTCTTCGGAACGATTGCGCAGGTGGAAGAGGCGATCCGGGATATCGTGGAGCCTGCAAGCTGGCAGCGCAATCCTGTTCGGTTCGTTGTAATCGATCTGACTTTGGTTGGCGGCATCGACATGTCTGCTGCTGAAGCATTCGTTCGGATTCAACGTGTCCTTTCATCGCGGAGCATCACTATGGTTCTCTGTGGCTTCTCCGCCGAATCCTCAATTGGCAAGTCACTCGAAAACGTCGGGCTATTTGATGAAGACTTTGTGGAGCTGTTCTCCAACTTCAGTGATGCTATGGAATGTATGTTACTTCTTCATGTAAACCCACTCGTATCGTGCAAGTGATACTAACTTACTTCTCTCTTCCAGGGACAGAGAACGCATACCTGAGAGCATGGTTCCTGTCACAAAAGAGCGAAGTCGACCCTCGTCGTCGCCCTATTAGTATGTCGTCTTGGCCCCTTTGCTGCATATATTTGTTAACGAATGCTTTATTTTAGCGTTACCGGGAAAACACCGTCAAAGTTCTGCATTCGTCATGACCGAATCCTACCAAAATTCCCCTCGTAAACTGCAAATACACACTGCAGCGGGTCGCACCTTCGGAAATGGTGTGTACTGTCTGGTCTGCTGCTTAATACTTTGCTTACGACCGGTATTCGTTAGAAACAGGACCTGCTCAAGATGGGGAATTGGATGATGAGCCCGACGACGCACTCCTCGCTTTATCGAAGGCATTTTCTTCATATGGACCGATTGACAAGAAGACTTTCAGACCACTGTTATCCGCGTTGCAGCGAATTACACCAACTGAGGGGTCCGTATTATGGCGCCAAGGCGACAAACCTGACGGTCTGTATATCATAGACACAGGCGTTTTACGTGCCATATACGAGTTTGCCGATCACCGGGAGGCATTTGAAGAATCTATGGTCGGAGGCACTCTTGCTGGTGAATTGTCTGCCCTCACATCACTTCCTCGTAATGCGACTGTCGTCGTGGAAAAGGATTCAGTTCTTTGGAAACTGAGTGTTGAGGATATGGCTCGTCTAGAATCTGACTACCCAGATTTAGCACAAAAGTTCTCTCATCTGGTACTCAAAGGTATGTTTTCAAGCATTGTGACCTGTCCATGATTCTGATATGGATTGTTAGTTGCAAAAACCGATTACGACATTCTTCTCTCTGCGTTAGCAGCACGACAATAGGCACGAATCAAGTTTTTAACGACTAATTTAAACGAGTCATACGAAATTGTAAAAGACGATAGAAAGTGTACCTGTAAACTCCTGGAACCAAAAGTACAATACATGCAAATAGATGACAGTCAGTCAATTCAGTCCTGGTTCTGGTACCTTTTGTCACCTCCCAACTTCAGACGCCTTCTACCTGAAACTAATTTACGTGACGAAGGAGCCGATAAGTTCTGCATTTTGTGCAGATCCGGAGGTGGTAGACTTTCCTGTTGTAGCTCCCGCAATGTCTGCTTGAAGCGTAAGGCCCACCAGCCTCGCTCCTCCCGCTCTCTGAGTGTTGCGTCTTGGCGTCGATCTATTTCAATCTCCTCTAGTTGTACCGAAGGGCTCTTGGGTAGGGGTAGACCTGACGCCAGAATTGACATAACTGTTGATTGTCGAAGCTCCGCTTCCGGTTCATTATCCGAACTCGGAGCAAGATATCTCCCCGAATACGTCGGGAAGGAGAGAGACCGTATCGTGAACGTGTAGCATCGATTAAGAGCGTCCCACCATCTCTTTCTTGAAATGGAGAATGAAGTGTCTTGACTTCGCGGTAGATGCAAAAATAGAGGTGTTGGGGTGGTATCAAATGCGATACCGGAATAGAGATCCTCGACATTCATAGGCAAGACTTGCAGGCCAACCATGTGGTCATAATCTTCGAATGCACAGTCAATGCCGGCTCTGAGCAACATAAACTAACGCACCTAATTTTCCAGAATAGTCACGTAGGGAAAGAATGCGACAGACACCGCTGTCCGGAAGAAACTCCCATTCCTTTCCATCCAACTCTCGTGACCGAGCATTAGAGGGAACTGTGAAGACTGCGAGGTCCGTGAAAATATATGCATACACAGTCGTAGTCTTCGAAGCATCGTGAGTCCCTAGTGTCCGGTCAGCTCTAGCGTGTCTGGAACGTGTGTCGATCTCTGAGCGTGCTGGAAGAGTGCTTGATGCCGCAGAGGCGATGGAGCCAGACGAAGGTGCGTCGGATAAGCATGAATCTAAAGAGTTAGCGCGCCGACGCTGCATAGCCGATCGACCCGTACTCTGCATCAAGTCATATCGTGCTTGGCACTGTGCGGCGGGGGACACTGAGACGTCTTGCCCTTCCAGCTGCCTCTTGCACTGATCGCTAAGATGTACCCTTCGCAAAGCACCATGAGCGATAAGCCGTCTCTCGCGATTTAGAAGCTGAATCATGTCTGGGAACCCTCGTATTCGAAGCATCAAGTCTTTGACAAGTGTGTATTCGTCCTCCCGAAGTTTGACCTCACGCATTACGCGTATGATCAGTGTAGAGGAATGAAGCAATGAAAATGTAGAAAGGTAGTCAATATGTGAACAGTTCGTGCAGTTCCATAACCGCTGGAATAGTGCGAATTTAACCTCTATTAAAAATGCATGAAAAAAATGGCTCACATTGAAGTATTTGAGGTAATTTCCCAGTCGAGTGAGCGGTAGCCACAGGAATGACGAAAAGCTCATTCCGTTGCATTCTTCACTTGTGCTTTGAATTCGAAAGAACTCCCCGAGTTCGTTCGCTGGGTCATCTATCATCGCTTCAATTTGTTCAACGACATCATCTAGTCGTACAATGTAAGGCTGATAGATTTCTAACTTTGGTACGTATGACCGAAGGGTTTCTGCGACTTGAAGAACGACCGGATATTGAGATGATCGACAGTTCTGCAGGGCGGAGTTCATTCTGCTGTGCAGTTGGAATATATCATCAAGCCAGTCGAATAGTCTTGTGATTTGAGAGTCAAGGCCAGAAATCCAAGTATGGTTCTTTCCTAAGAGGGGGTATATGAAAAGCTCTAGCGTAGTTCGAAGGGCCTTCAAGAATGACTGTTCGCTTTCGCAGAGCTCCCAAACTACCTCTTGTCTCTGCATTTCCGTCTCACCGTATCTGTCCAGGAGAGAGGCGTAAGCCGACTGAGAAACAGTTTTGCGCCAAGAATAGTTCGAGGCTGTAGTCAATTTGCGTTGAATACGATCGAAGTCCTTCCCCCTTTTCTGCCACGGCCGGTCTGGTATATCATCTTCATATATTGACGATGTAGATGAGCTCGCCGACAGAGTAGCACGAGGAGATGCTCTCTCAATATACTTTTCTGCCTCCAACATGCTTTCCCTCCACGAAGCGCGTCGTTTCGCAACTGAATTCCGCCGCGGTCTTCCCTGCGATTCGATTCCAGCCGACGCGCGCTTTGCTGCTGCGCCAATCCCGAGATTCTGAAACAACTTTTCTGCGCCAAGGCTAAAGGCAGGCCCATCATCTGTCCGTCCGTCCCTATCATACTCCGACACAGTATGCTTGAAAGATTGACTGCTCTCAGCGGATGAAAATCCACCGTTTACATTGCAAAGGTCAGATGACGAAGGTGGAATTCCGAAGGCTTCACGTTGCCGTCCAGGATTAAGCATTGCAATGCTATCACGATTGGTTTCACTTGATGTAGTGGGCCTGGCAAGGAAGTCTGTCCTAATGATATCATCGGCCCCTTGCTTAGGCTCATTGAAGGATACCCGCCGTGGGGCATGCTGGACTATAGGCCTTACTTCGTCTAAATAAGCATATGTCAGTGAAATCTGTAGACAAATAAAAGCGATTCCATATTCACCTTCCGACTCTTTATCTACAATGCCATCATCCTCCGTATCATCTTCGAAGCCAAGGTCTGTATAGGATCCAGAAAACGCGAGAACGGCATGTGCACCAGGTGTATTATCAGTTGTTGATTCTATGGACCTCTCTGATCGCATCGGAGATTGAGATTCTTTTGAGTTCGTAGTGTAAGTCTTGAGGCCCAGCCCGGCAACTAGATCCGCAAGTTCATTTCGACGCCGAGCATGCGAATCCTCGGAGTTACGCTCATGCTGATCTGTTTCGTACTCTGAGCACTCAGAAGCTACAGGAGAATCACTAAGAACTGTAGATGGAGAAGTTACAAGCGTCAAGGGCGATTGATACTTCAGAGCGCTTCTGTACTGATGGTCTAGCCTTATGGATGGCTCTGTGGAGGGAGATCTATGATAAGCGGGTCGAGTTTCGGGACGAAGTTGATATCCAGTGGCGCTGTTCGCGATCCTTTCATCGGCGCTAGTGTCCGTTTCTGTAGTATTCACGGTGACCTGCTGTGCGGTATAAAATGGCTTTGGAGTGCTCTCCCGAGAAAGCGAAGGAGCTGTTGGCGTGCGCGGGGACAAGAGCCGAGATGTTATAGAACTAGACAGCGCTCTGCCGGATTTCCTGGACGATGACTTAGACACAGACTCTATCATCTGCTTGTCCAAGCTTCTAGTGGGAGCGCGATTTGTAACAGGTGCGTAAGGCTTAGGCGATCTTAGACTCATAGAATTGTGTTGTGATGGTGAATTCCCAGCACGGAATGCAGACATCCTTGAAGATGGAGAAGGAATCCCAGTTTGCCGCTTATTGTTTGTCGCCAAGGGAACGTCAGAGGCGAGCGAGCTAGATTCTGCTTGAACAGGAGCAAGGGAAGACGTTCTCACACGTGGGGTCTGGAGTATCATCCTTTCTTCATCCGCGTTCGCGCTCGGAACTTTGTCTTCTCCACGCGAAGGTCTATTTGAATGGGCTTTCAGAATCGAGCTGGGCTTGGCACTCTTAGTTCTATGCTTCGCAGAAGAAAGATGCTCAACCGATCTGTAGGTTGATTTCGGAGAACATTCTTTAGTTATCGATTCTGGTGCTTGAAAAAGGATGTCAATGAAGATGTGCAGTATGCGTGAATTATATGTTTGCTTACACGAGGGGCTCGGCTCGACCGAAGGATGTCGGCCGTAGGCAGCAAGATAAGGACTTCCTAACTGCTTAGATAATTGAGGCGACGTTGAAGGATGGTTTCCTCGGCTTGGAGGGTCGTTCACTTTGAATGCATCAAGGTTAGAATCCAATGGAATTGGAGAAGCCAGTTGACTTGGATAACGTGCGTCTGAAGCACATAAAGAAGGCGCAGGGGCCTTATCTAAATGAGCCATGTCGTATGAGGACTTTCCAGAAAGAGTAGCCTGACGTAGAGGAATAGAACCTTCAACCGCAGATCGATTGTGACCAGTCATCTTGTTTATTGTATCGCGAAGACTAGGAAGCAGCTCGTTTTCGATGAGGGTCATACCAATGCGACTAACTCTCTTTGATTCTTCTGATGCTTCTCCGTCGTCTCTATTCTTATTTTTTCCCCAAGATAATTTACGACGCAACGGTTTGGCCTTTTCTACAATGGATTCCGGGGTAGCATCATGTTCATTCGCATCTTCTGGATTATGCGAGAAGAAAGCAAGAGACCGACGTTTCGAAGCTCTAGAGTTTTCCTCAATTAAGTCAGCCTGACCAGCAGTGGAAGCTTGAGGAGAAGGCAGAGACGGTGTAGTCAAAGCACTAGCTTGCTTAAGTGCAGTCTGCTTCTTGTCTTCGGACCTTATACGACCTTTAAGACCGCCGGACGAAGTGCGAGTTCTTGTACGACCACTATCCGTTGATACGGGGATGGGAGGTTGAGGTTGGTCCAAGCTCCAGTCTTCGTTTTCATCCTGCGCCATTGGCGTCGGAGCTCTTCCTTGTCGTTTATGTGAGCCATCATTCGACGTCCCATGCCGTCTAGAGCTAGCAGAGTTTTCAGCTCTTGCAATTCGTGCGTGTTCGTTATTTGTTGACGAAGCAAGGGGAGCCATCATACGATGGTCCGATGTATCCAGGGTCGAGACTCTCTTCCGCAGCTTGTTCGCCGGCCTCATCGTTGCTGACCCCAAATTTGTCTCCGTCGGCGTCATAAGCACAGGATTGACATACGCATCACTGACTGTGCCTGCCTGCAGACTGGTTTTGCCGAGTGGCACGCCGCCGCGGGCTTGTGAGCGCGTGTTGTCCCTTCGCGAAGTAGACCGGGATTGCGAATACATAGCAAGAATTAGAGATCACACACAAGTATAAGATAAGTTGAACCAAGAAGTCGCAGAGCAGATAGTGGACAGAAAGAAAGAAAGGACATGATCTCCAGACTCCAACGTCGAGTCTGTTTGGCTCTGCAGAATAATCCCACGGTGCACGTGCAATGGTACTGTACCGGACCCGGAGCGTGCAGTGAGTCGGAAACTTTACAGATGAGGGCCGACCGGAACTGCTGCGACCTATGCAGTAGCATTTATCGGCCTCTCCAGTTCTCGGCATGACTCAGTTGAAGAGGAATTTTGATATCGCGTCTTTCCGAAATGGAGATGGAAGCGCCGCCTGGTTTGTATATGCCACTTGCACAAATAAAATCAGACGGCAGTGGACTATTACAAAATATGCATCATATACAAAACAGAGAATGTGTACACGATAACCAAAGACCGAACAATGGAACTGAATGTAAGGAGAGAGAAAACTGTCTGGGTCTGGAGAAATTGTCTAGAGCAGAATTAATACAGAGTATTCATTTTCGCGAGTATGATCGTAAGAGAAAAGTATTACAGGTACTGTATGTACGATGGTCCGACAAAAGTCCGATTGCTTCTCAGCTACGATACAACGCATGTTCCCGGAGAAAAGTCTTTGGGGAAATAGTTCAAGGCGCAACTGCAACGTCCGAGCAATTGAATCCAACACCACCTACGCAGAAGGGTATTTGAGGTAAATTCATGAAGAGAAAGCCGGCGAATGTACTCACTATCGATAGTCTGGCAACACTCAATGGAGTCGTCACTATAGAATTATCGTTTCAGCTGATTAGATCCTATGATTGCAAGGGAGCGGCTCACCAGAAACCATCCTCTACCTCTGCGTCTGTCACGTTCTTGCAGTTTAACCCGACCTCTACCACAGACGTCGGTAGAGGTATGCCTAGCACACTCAGCGCACTGATAGCATCTGTTGCCGTCGAATTCACAACACTCGCGCAGCACTGCACCGGCCCCGCAGCGCATAGTGCTGTCGGTGTTGCGGTTGCTGTTGCGGTAGGTGTGGCCCAGGCTATAGAACCAGATGGACCTATTCTCGACTTGTGCGCGAGCACAACAGCGAGGAATGACAGTACCGTGACGATTCTTAACAAGAGTGAAGTAGACGGCATGGCAGATCTGTGCGGTGAGCAGACGAGAGAGTTGAGAAGTTAGTGGGGTGCGGATACACAGTAGAGTACTGAGATATAAAAGTCGGGTAACCCGGGGGGAATGCTGCGTGCTGCGAGACAATAATGAGGGGGCACTTGACGTAGGTTTCCGAGTATAAATGGCTGGCCTGAGGATGAGGCCTTGCCTCACCGTTGCTTAGACTAGAAACTAAATTTATTCGGCCTTGAGGCAAGCAATCTGCGATTTCGGCAAGGCTGGGGATCACCGTCATGAGAAGCGCCTAGATCCGTTTTTGGAGGTATCGGCCCGTCACCGATGACGAACTTTCTTCAGGGCGAATGTTTTTAAAACAGTTGTTTCGCTAGCTTTACATACCGTAAATAAGTATAGCACAGTGAACTGCACTCCCCAGACTTCTACCTTCAAGCTTCGATTCGATAGATGGACAGAAGCTGTCGTAGGAGAATAAGCGGCGAAGTCAAGGCACCGCAAATCATTCCGGATCCATATACTATATCCGTGCTGGGAAAGTCCTATTCAAAGAGAGCAATCTTATCTGTGTCAGGCACTGGCACGAACACTGGCAATGGCACACCGATGATTAATAGCTTCGCTAAATCCGGGAACTTAAATATCGGGTCACCAGAAATGTGCTGTGCAACATCCAACCGACGCAGCGTCCTTGGCAATCGTAAGTCCAAAACAATTCGTTTTCGTTTGAGCGCAGGACGGCGTAAAAGTACATCTTTTATCTATAGAACATCAAATCGTAAATTCAATCATCATCAATCGTAATCGCTCGTTCAATCGTCCCCAAGGATCCCGGTCCGAGGACTGAAATAAGCACATACTGAACTTAAGCCCTTCGCATATGGCTCTATTCCCCAGTTCTAGACTGCGATTTGAGCCGCTGCAAGACCTGCTTTGCCAGACGTTGCTTCCCCTCATTGACTGAGTAGAATGAAGTTGGCAATTCTAGCTTTTCCTTCCCAAGGACGACCCAAACCTTATACATGTCTCTTCCATTTTCGCTGACAATCCTGTGCGAGTACTCCGGACGAGGCATGTGTTCATCAGCGCAGTAATCTATATCAAACATAGTATCAAACAAGTACACGTTGAGCAGTGCGTCATGTGAGACACTATTATGCGGACTCACCAAACAACGCTGGAATAGCAGATGCATTTGTCGACTTATTAGTGCGAGACTTAGCGCGCGGAGGTCCCGGCGACTCTCTTCTACTGCTACCGCTCGGGGACTCCCTGCTTCTCGAAGTCCTTTCAGTAGACAATGACGATTCCGAGCGCTGCTTCTTCATTATTTGTGTATCACTCGGTGTTCTCTCCCTCGACCTGGGACGCTTCTGCCGGTCTTTGGGGTTGCTAAAAGATGTTGATCTATACGGTGGAGTGTTGCCATGTGCCTGTCGCGGATGCTCATTCATATCTGGTGGATGCTGCGTTTGAGGTGAACCATGCGCCGGCTCACTCGGGTCCGGATAAGTGGAGTGAACAGGCGGCGGCTGCGGATAGGCATACGGGGTTCCCAGGTGCGGGGGCGGTGCATGGTAAGGAGATGGAGAAATGTAATACTGTATACGGGGATCAGGATAGTATGCCGCATGCGTGGGAGGGTGTGGATTCGGCATACCACCATAAGCAAGTGGCAGCTGCGGCGGTGCAGGCAATTGATAGACGTTTGGAGGAGGAGGTGGGTAATGCGACATTGTCGGAAACGCTCGAGCATCCGGTGGGTAAGAAACATCCGGATAATAGCTGATAGCGTAAGGTTGAGGAGGAGGTTGAGGAGGGGGGAGGGAAGGTGATGGATGTGTGTGCATGTGGGTCGTCGGAGTAGGTGTAGGCGGTTGTTGATGATGGGATGTTGATGGCTGGGAGGAGTATGGATGCGCAGCTGCTGAAGTGCCCGTAAGACGATCAATAACAGCTGCGGCAGCCGCGGAAACGTCATAAGGGTGTACCGAACCATAGGGATTTGCAGGAACACCGTGAGGAACTGGTGGAACGCTTGCATATGCCCCTTGCTGGGGTTTCCCTTGAGGGTTTCTTTTCGTTTTTTTCGAACCATCTCTCATACGTGTATCCTCCTCCTTCACATCAGAGAGCGAAACGCCAAGTTTCACTTGTCCGCTTGTTGATGATTGCCGTTTCGATGGTAAACGGTCTGCAGAAGGCGTCGGGGAATTCAGCGATGGACTTCCGTCTTCTCTTTTCACATCGCCTTTACCGTCCGCCCTCTTAACGATATCCGGCGCTTGGGGGCCTTCTTTAGGACGTTTATAAGGTTTATAAGGATCGTGGTCTGGAGGAGGCGGTTGCCCTTTGAATCGCACGAACTCAATAGCTTCGGCCCCGGCCTTACACACTACAGCAATCTTTGCGTCTTGCTTTGTCCGATATTCGGCGGTTACCGACCATTTCCTTGTTTCCCCCTCCCCTTCTCCGGTCCTGGAAGGTATTGTAAGTAGAAGCGAGCAACCAAACGCTACAGGACGCGGATTAGCTCGAGTAGCCAACTATTATATTATCTGATACACACCTCCTTGATCGTGATCATATTCATAAGTTGGGTGCATTCCTTGCCTGAGCTTCGCATATTCAGACCCAAGAATGGGCAAAATTTGCTCGTTGGCCTTCTTTCGCATCTCCACAGTAATCCTATTCTCTATAGCGGCGGCAATGTCACGTATATAGAGGGTTATACCTTGCGACATGGCCAAGAGGCATACTGCAGCCTTCGCATCAGGACGTTTTGCAAACTTGGGATCAACCATAAATGTCCGTGTTTCTTCTGGACGGTCTAACCGAAGAATACACCCATGCACTATATGAACGTCAGAATGAAACTCGAAAGCAAGACGGGATGACCTACATCCGCTGTCGTTCAGGAAGTAAAACTGAATTGAAAGTTTGGCTCCTTTCGCAAGTTGTAGTGTATTGTTTAGCATACCAGGCGCGTTGAACTCTGAAACAGGTCGATCACCAATGGGTTCAGGAAAAGGCTTGGGTAGTGTATCGAAGAACGACTGCAGTAGAACTGCACCTGCACGTCCCTTCTTGTCAGAGGTAGAATCCTCTGTCGCAGTGACTTGGTCAAGCATTTCGTCTGAAGCCTGAGCAGGTTTGGTCTGTCCATTACCGAACTTGATGAAATCAATAACGCCTTGCTTGATAGCTAATAGAGAACATTGTTTCTTCGCCTCGAACGTTGTTTTATAGATTGGCGAGACAGAATATACGCGCTGAAGATGGGCAGACAAGTCGATCACTAACACACATCCATGGTCTTGTAAAGGTGAGCATATGCTAGCAAAAGAACGATCTGAAAATCCTCACAAGGAGAGCCTCTGTGTTCAGCAAAGAATACCCATCGGGGATGAACTTGTCCAGCCCTCCATTCGATGCAACATGCCTGGATCTCTTGGGATGTCTCATCGTCCTCACCTTCAGCTATTGTCACTTCTTCTGTCTTACTTTTGCCATCGATAGGAGCAAGTAGTAGCTGCGATTTGGGGCCTTCTTTATTGCTTGTCAAGATGAAGTCGATTGCACCCATTTCCACTGCAATAGTTGCAGCACGAGCTTTCGCATCGCTTTTGCGTTTGAAGTTTGCTTCGCTAGTGTATGAGCGAGAAAGCCCGTTGGGTCTCTTGATGGTTAGGATGCATTGCTTGCCTGTCAAAATAGCGGAAGGGAGGGAAATAAGTTTCAGAAAAAGAAAGAAAAAGGAAACAACAGGGCAAATGCGAAAAGGCATTATACAAAGAGCTTCTCGTCGTTCTCCTTAGACGTGTTACCAATTGATCACTTTATTTTCTGTTTCACGAAGACATATAAAGGTGAGATATCCATCATGGGAACAACGCCAAAGCAGAACAACTTCACTGACGCTCAAGAAATAAAAATCGACTGAGAGGTTTGCACTGTGATTACTTACATTCGGGACCACCCTCTTCAATAAATTCAAACTTCAGGGATTCGTGGTTCCCAAATGCCTGTTGACATGCTTTATGCAATTGAGCGACAAACTGCATAGAAGATGATGAGGGAATCGAATTGTCCTTCTCGTCCGAGGGTAATGTAGGATTTGCACACTCCGGCTTCACATCGTCGGTACTTCCACTTCCTTCAGCTGTCTGAAGTTGCGACAATGAGCCGGATGAAGTTTCCGGGTGGGAAGAGGTATAAGGAATGTCAAAACCCTCAATATCAGCCTTCGGCGACGTGGCGAGCTCCTCTAGCGCGAGCGCGCCGAGGCTGATGAGGTTTCTAGTTACAACGTCAAATGCGCTGCGCCTCATGCGCCCGCTGCCACTCAGCAAGACATGCGACGCCTGCAGATGCGGCGTGGCCGAGCGGTTGTCAGCGAGCGCAATCATCGCGCGCGAAAGGTGGTGGTCAGAGTGCAAGCCTGCTGCCAGTGGACTTCGCCCTTGACTGGCGTGACTTGTGGTACTTGTGACCGACGCGTGCATTGCGCGGTGATGCAAGCTTCACCGACTACCACCATTTTCGTTTTTTATTCGAGCTCAAAATGTCGAACACAATAGCATTGTGAGAGCCCACTAACTCCTCCAGCTGACTCGACTTGACTGAAAAATGACTGTAGATATCCTCTATCGAACTTCACCTTCAGGTGAGCGGCACCAATTAGTCCAACCAACCCTGCTCTATTGTTACTGACGTTTCCATCGCGAACAGTACGAAGGAAGCGCAGCCAGAGGAAGACCCATCAGTTTCAGCCCGTTTACAACGCCTACAAAACAATTATGAGGACTTTGGAATGCGGCGAACAGTTGAAGGTGTTTTGGTTGTGCACGATCATGGCCATCCTCATATTTTGATGTTGCAAATTGCGAATGCGTTCTTTAAACTGTGCGTCTTATTGTCCATTCACCATCGCTAGGCTAACTCTGTGCGAAGTCCGGGTGACTATCTTAAGCCTGGAGAAGACGAGATAGAAGGCTTAAAGAAACGACTTGACGACCGGCTTGCACCTCCTGCTGAGTCCCGCCAATTCAACTCAACACACGGCGTTGACAACGAGTGGGAAATCGGTGACTGCCTTGCACAGTGGTGGAGACCTAACTTCGAGACGTTTATGGTGCGTTTCATTTGGTTGCCACATGAGCTTTTAACTAATTCGCATTGTAGTATCCATTCATCCCGGCACATATCACGAAGCCGAAAGAGTGCAAGAAGCTCTTCCTTGTTCAAATGCCAGAGCGAAAAGTGCTCGCAGTACCCAAAAACATGAAGCTCTTGGCTATCCCACTGTTCGAACTTTACGATAATGCTGCCCGGTACGGGCCCCAGTTATCCGCCATCCCTCACTTACTTTCTCGGTGCGTACGATCTTTATAAAGTGGAGGGAACTTCCTCATTCTGATGTGGCTTTACAGGTATAATTTCATCTATCAGTAATGCCCCTAGTCTATCATATTCCAGTGTAGTAAATAAGTTTGTCTTTTATTCGCTGTCTCCAGCACGTTTACCTTCCTAGAATGTGACGAATGATGATATACATAGTTCATCCAGCATCTTCTAGGGCGTCGGATTTCACTCATAAGAGTGACTCAATGTTGCTTTCACAGTCAATTCTTCAGACGCTATCTGGAATAACGCAGTTTAAATGGCTAAGACTGCTTGCGTCTCTTGCAAAATATAACGTGATAGGATACGGCTTATTAGTTAATTGAGTACGAAAGCCTCGAAGGATCCGTCTATTGTGTACGCGGAGGTTTACGGGCGCCAAAGATGCTGAGTATTAGACGCCCATACTAAGTAGTAGCCGAATGCGGTCAAGTCATGAACGTCATGGATGGTGAGGCGCGGTGAACGTGCAGAACATACGTTCTCTCCGCACCCTCACCTTCAATATGGCCCCAGAATCGAAAGATAAAGCACCACCAATAAACGTCAAGCTGCTTTTGATAGGGAACTCGAGCGTTGGAAAGAGTAGCCTTTTGCTCCGATTTTCAGACGAGCAATGGTTACCGGAGGATGAGGCGAGTGCGACGATTGGAGTGGACTTTCGTGTATGTTTACTGCATTTTCCTGATGCAATGCTCGCTTCTTATCTAGTACTTTTAGGTACACAAGATGGAGGTGAAAGGAAGGAAAGTTAAGCTGAGTATATGGGTAAGTTGTTACATTGCATGTGGTAGCTCCTAAAACGTGTAACGGTCATTCCAAGGATACTGCAGGACAAGAGCGCTTCCGAACCATAACGTCTTCATATTATCGTGGAGCACAGGGAATCATACTAGGTATGCATTTTCGCCTTGCTGCTGTCTTACATACAATTGAACTTTTTCTAGTGTACGACGTTTCAAATCGAGAAACATTCGATGCTCTCCCCAGATGGTATTCCGAGCTGGAAACGTACGTCTCCGAATCTGTAGTGAAGATCGTCGTGGGGAACAAGGTCGACAAGGTGATTCTCTTCCAACCGTCCTTGCCCGTCTTTACCACAGAGAACTCACGGTCGTGCGCCGATTCTATAGGAGTTCTCCCGCCAAGTATCCACGTCTGAGGGAAAGGCCTTCGCTGACCGGATGGACTCGCTCTTCGTCGAAGCCTCCGCGAAGACGGCCGTCGGAGTCCGAGAGGCGTTTACGGAGGTCGTGGAAAAGATCATCGACACACCGGAGCTGTGGGCTCCCGTCAGTAACACGACTCCTGATCGCGCGAAAGTGAAGGGTAGTGCAACTCAAAGCATGCCTGGTAGTATCACACTTGGTCCTGTTCCAGAGACGCCGGAAGAGAGCTCGACCTGTCAGTGCTGAACAAATAACCTTTGAGAATGTTTCGGTACGATGCACATTCCATACTTCTACGAACTGCTTTTGCACTTACGACAATCAGTTCATTCTAACGTTACGTTCGGTTAATGTCGGCTTTAGGTTCTCTTGTATACATATGTAGCTGTACTATATGTCTTCTCCTAGAGGGTTGCCGCTGTATATTCATTTAGTGATGATTTGATAACCATCGGAAATCAAGTTTCTACATTATATATACATGGTATAACTGCTAGGTCTTGTTCGCTTGCCACATTGAAGATGACATCGGCCGACACGGATCTTCTCTGCCCCTTACTATATACCAAAAAAACCTCACAAACTCTATGCACGAAGAGTATATTAAGGTGCATAGCCGAATTATAACTCTTGGAAAAGGACGACAGACAAGTATATAAATGATTAATGTATTCATGTGTAACAGAGACTGATCTACGCGGAAAAATCGCCTAGACTGTCGAGCATTACTCCTTGTGCCCCTGAAACTTTGCCATTGAATGGAACTACAGTATAAAGACTGTTCCCTCCAGAATAGTATGTTCGGCATGCATGTGGAATGGGAGAAATTGTTTGATCTATGTGTCGAAGCGTACAAGTCGATATATCCACGACTTCCCGCAATTTCACTGCGGTTTGCCCCGGCGATCGCATCCAAAAAATCGTGTCTATGTAGAGCATAAGAACCAAAGGATCACCTACCATAACTGCTAGAAATTCAGAAGCAGAAAGTGTGAGTGCTTACACCTCGGGCCTATTGCTCAATTTCCTTCCGCAACCCCGCACTTTCATTCGCACCCTTATCGTATCTTCGGCGTCAAGTTTATCTGAGGTTTACACGGCCGAAACACCAGTCTATCCAATGTCGTGCTTGGGCTTAGCTTCTTGGCCACCCGACGAAGGAATACGGAAGATGCTAATGACTCAGAGGCAAAGGTACCGCCATCCAAACTTCGGAGTTTAGATTTCAAGTTCAGCGTTACACTACACTGTAGTCGTATGTCCAATTCTCTTGAGTAAATTATCATAAAAGGATAGTGATGCAAGCTTTAATAGAAATGTACTATTATGATCTTTCAATTGATTTGATGTCACGGTGTAGCTCGTATCGTATGTAGACAAAGTGACGTGCATACTTACAATATTAATGTCCGCTGGGTTTGAAAATATCTCCAATCTAGGAGCCTTCGGGACGAGCAGCAAGTTGCGCTGCTGTTCCGATGTTTCTTCTTTGTTCCTAACTCCTTTTCAACCCTTTTCATCCCCACATCTTCTACTCGGAGACTGAGTTGAAGAAGATCAAAAATTCTCATAATGGGCATCTCCGATGGCGTGAATCTAGATCCAAAAGCGCAATGCACAAGGATAACTTGACTGCGACACGATTGCGTGATCAAGAGCCTATGTATACGACGATGGCCACGAGGACGTTTAAACAGCCTGCGAAGACGTTAGTCTATATAAAGTGGTCGTGCAGAGAGACCTTTGAGAGCATATAGTCCGCTGCTCACACCCTCCCCCCATCTTTCATCGCCTCAGAGACCCCACAGAGATGGCTTCACACAATTTCTACAAGTCAGTCGTGTAGAGTCATTTTCTCCCGAATTTCTGCTGATTTTTGCTCATAGGGAACCCGAATTCGATACCATCCAGCTTCATGGAGGTCAGGAGCCCGACACCGCGACGAACGCTCGTGCTGTGCCCATCTACGCTACAACGAGTTTCGTTTTCAACGACTCTGCGCATGGTGCAGATCTTTTCGGGCTACGCACGTTCGGTAATATATATTCGCGAATTGGTAACCCGACAGTGGATGTATTTGAAAAGCGGATAGCTGCCCTTGAGGGAGGTGCTGCAGCAGTAGCAGCGTCAAGTGGACAGGCAGCTCAGTTTATGGCCATCTCGACCATTGCCGGGACTGGAGATAACATTGTCTCGACTTCATACCTGTACGGCGGTGTAAGTCCGAATGCTCTTCCGACCGAATCAATGCTTTCCTTCTTTGTGTTGATATACACCATAATATCTAGACATATAACCAGTTCAAGGTACTCTTCAAGAAATACGGAATTGGCGTCAAATTCGTTGAAGGAGACAAGCCGGAAAGCATTGCTGCTGCTATCGATGATAAGACGAAGGCTGTCTACGTAGAAAGTATCGGCAATCCGAAGTATAACGTTGCGAACATTCCCGAACTTGCAAAGGTCGCGCATGCCCATGGCGTTCCGCTTATCGTGGACAACACGTTCGGTCAAGGAGGTCAGTTTTATTCTCTACGGAAGTAAATTTGATCTCGAACTCCATCAGGCTACCTCACCAGACCAATCGCACACGGTGCAGACATTGTCGTCCATTCCGCAACGAAGTGGATTGGAGGGCACGGCACCACAATCGCAGGTGTCGTTGTCGACTCCGGCAAATTTGACTGGACGAAGTCCGGGCGCTTCCCATCCTTCACCGAGCCGTCGGAAGGCTACCACGGACTCAAATTCTCAGAGACCTTCGGCGCCGTCGCATTCGCCGTGAAGCTTCGTGTCGAGATCCTGCGTGACCTCGGTCCTGCGCTCAACCCCTTCGGTGCCTTCCTCCTCCTCCAGGGCTTGGAGACACTCTCGCTCCGTGCCCAGCGCCACAATGACAACGCGCTTGCACTAGCACGCTGGCTCGAGCAACATCCGAAAGTTGCTTGGGTGCAGTACCCTGGCTTAGCTCATCATGAAAGCCACGAGCTCGCAAAGCAGCTTCTCCGCTCGAATCAGTATGGTGGTGTTTTATCCTTCGGTGTGAAGGGTGATGCAGCGATAGGCAGTAAGGTTGTCGACAAGCTCCGCCTTGCCAGCAACCTTGCGAACGTTGGTGACGCAAAAACTCTCGTTATCCACCCGGCTACCACGACGCACCAACAGCTAACCGCCGAGGAGCAATTTGCTTCAGGTGTCACTCCTGACCTTATTCGAGTAAGCTGTTGATCATTCTACGCTACCTTTGTGTTCTAAAGTGAATCTCCGCAGGTCTCTGTCGGTATTGAGGACATCTCGGATATTATTGCTGACTTTGATCATGCCTTCCGAGAGGCTATTCCCGAACCCTCGTCCTAAGATACCAAACTCCACGATTTGGATCCAATTGTAATATTTCATGTACAAGTATGGTAAATGCAAACTGCGCAAGTCTATTTCTTCATGTGAATATAACACTATATCTTCGGGCGAAGAAATCGATCTCTGCACAGAGAAGGGGGCGAGTAATAGGCGCAGATGTGATTTCTACTAATTCGCTGAGTCTGTATCTAAAGGTAAAGCAGATGCTGTTTGCTTGTGAAGCGTGTCGATCCTGTTGCAGAGTTCATTCATCTGTTTGAGAGCAAATTTGCGGCATTCCTGTTCCGACTGGCTGCCCCGTTCGTCCCAAAGTACTGACATGCCAAGTTCAATCTGCAATGAGCTTCAGTCAGCACAGTGAAATCCATTGTATAAATCTCGATAACCTTTGTCGCAACTGTTTTCAGCTGTCCACTTAAATGCGTTTCTAACAATGCGCACGTTTCTTCTACGCATTGAAGAAGTTTCGCTTCCAGAGATCCGAAAATTTCGGGGGCATTCACTTGTATGAACTCGCGCAAAATGGTCTGTGAAAAAATTACTGAGTCCTTCCCACTAAGAGCACGAAGACTAATGCTACCTTCTGCTTTGCTATGGATCCTTTTCCCGACACTTCGTTTGCTATGATGAATGCAGGCTCCAGTTTACTTTTCATTAAAGGTTCGAGAGCTCGCCCTGCATCCTTCAGTTTCTGCAACATAGCAGCTCGTGTCGAATCCAGCGCAATGTTGACCATTTCCATCCCACTCTTCACCTCCTGCTCCCTCAGCCTGGCTACTTGGCCCCGAAGCGCCGAAGGAACCTCGTCTTCATATTTTTTAAGAGATCGTGATATCACCCGCGCAAGAGCAACCTCGACATCAGCTGTAATATTACCAACGAACAGTTTTCTGATAATTCTAGCTGTTCGGATGGTCATAAGGCTTGCCATTTGAAGGTTGAAGTTATTGCTGCCATATTTTCCGTGGCGTTTGATTACTGAAGTATAGAGATTAATAAAGACACTCGACATGCGAATGAGCTTGATTTTGTTACGTACCGGCTCGGAATGTAGCGTGGTGTCCTCTAGTGAGTTTCTCTGTAGTATCGCCTGCGTTCAGGACGCACTGCTTATTGTCAACGCGGGAATGGCAATGGTCAAAGATACAGGATGACGAACCCAGTTAGCTGCCCTCTCAACGGCCGGTTCTAACTTTGTTCTGAATGCCTCTTGCATTTTCTTGGCACATGCTTGACTTTTACGCAAAAGACCCTACACTCACTTAATTAAGCAACCGGGGATTAGTTATCATTTCCTTTCGCACCTTTTGTACCAGAGAAGAGAAGTCTATAAAGTAACGGTTCAGACGTAGCACTTTAACACCGAATACTGAATAATCACCTTTAGCCAACGATACGGAAATCCCATCCATTTAAAAGTTGAGATTAGTTTCAAAGTCGTCAAGAGACAGATAAACAGTCTCACGGCCTGTCTTCCAAATCCTCTCTAACTCCTTCTTTCCGTCATCCTGGACCTCCTCACTGCCTGCGACCTTCTTCCTTATCTGCTGGGATAGTTGACGCAACAGAGATGAGTATTCATGAGCAGCCCGTTTGTGAGTGATTGATGTGAGATCATGGCATCTTTGAATAAGTGCAGGTATTCCAGTGTCTTTAACATCATAAAAACATGATGGCTCTTCGTCATCCCGATTCTGACCTGGGTTCAAAAGTCAGAGTAGATCATTGCGAAATCTTGAAACACACCTGTCAAAATCATGTAATCCCTCGAGGAGACTGTAATAACGGGGAGAAAGATGCGGTCATAAGCTAGAGCGGGCACGAATTCAGCAATAAAGCCATAAGCTAACAGACTACCCATCTTACTTCGAAGTTCGTCTGTAGGATCATAATTATCAGGATCGTTTTTCTCTGCCTCTTCCTCTAGAACACGTGTATAAGTATCTTTCGCATCAGGTATATATCGAATGCACATACCATCAAACTCCCGTAGTCCGTTCCGGAAGTCTTCTTGCAGTAATTCGATGGTATGCTTTGGAGGTAGCAAGTCAGATAAAAGTTACTTGTGCGTGAGTGACAAGATTTCCATACTTCTGAGCGCTTCTTAGAACAGAAGGAATTCAGATATAGTTTCAGAGTCCGTTCCTGAGGCTTCAGAGCAACAATATCGGCCGTGTTGCAATTGGAGGGCACCTGTATGGGACCACCAAAGTACTGTGCTATGGAAGCGGGGCTTCATATCACTCTTCTTGAGTTGCTGAACATCCGCGGCGACAGAGGAGATACTCACCTGGATTCTGACCTGTTTATACGAGGGCGATGCGGATCCAGTTCTAGTCTGGCCCTTTTATGCGCTACAGCGGAGTCTGGCATTGAGTCTGGCGAAAGTCTTTTAGTGTGCAATGCATAGTATCCGTTCTGAAACGGAATGAGACACTTTGAAGATATACATCCTAACCGTCCCGTTTTTATGTCAGGGTAACTCGCTATTTTCACTACAAAGGTTCAAGACTGACTGTCATCCGTGCGTTTTCCAACCTTTGCGTTCAACCGCTCTTGTTCTTCCTTGATGCTCAAGTACACAGGGTCGTCTTGAAGACTCAAGTTTTCGACGATCTCCCCCTTGTCAATATCATCGCATTTAGTAGCTACAAAAGTCAGGGAGTCCTCGATGTTCTGAAAGCTAATATCAGGAGATAAGCACATGTCCACACGTAAGGGAAAACTTATTTTACTCACCGGCCATCTAAAACAGCAGTTGTAAGTAAGATCATAATAAACATACACATCAAGAGTCTCACCGACTAGTAAAGATAATCAAAATCAGCGGTTATGAGAAAGTAACGCAAATGAATCCAAAGACTAACGCATCATAATCGCTTTATGGGATTTATCGAGTAAATCTGCATACGGATCAAAGTCAACAAGAGAAATATAACATGTGAAACGTCTTGTCACCTTTCGCAATTTTGTCGTTTACGGCTCGTGTTATTGGAGCCGCAATCCAAATATGTCGACATCTCTTCAAGTAGTCCAGAGCAACAGCGGAGCGCGCAGCATTCGTATCGGCAAGACCAGGAAGATCGACAAGGACAGCACCACTACTAAGCGCAGGCGAATTACAAGCAACCCGGCTCTTGCGCACGAGAGGCCATATATCACCGTCCGCGTTCTTAGTTCCTGGTTTAGCCGCCGACTGTATATACTTTGAGCAGAGCTTGCGAAACTCGCTCGGCTCTTCTGCATACAGCTTTTGCGAACCTCTCAACAAGGTACTCGAGACACCTGTCATTCCCACATGAACATGCGTTTTGACTAAAAAGAAAACTGTGGTTTCTCGAACCTGGGTTGCTTGCCAGAATCTGCTCCACACTCTTTGACATCAACTCTGGAAACTGAATATCAGGATAAACCGCACGAATCTGAAATGATGAGTTCCAAATACTCTTTCATCATGAGAATGTGACTTTACCTTTTGCCAGGCAACACCACCAATGCCATTCACATCCGTCAATGCTTTCTTTCCATCAACTTTTACGTCAGATAAGAGGGCATCCACTTCTTTCGACCACTCCTCGAGGGAGATGAACTCCACAATGGCAGATATCCCTCGCTCGGCTCTGTAGGTTACTTCCGCGACTGAAGCTGTACAAGCTATTCAATGGTTAGTTACAATCCGGAAAGTATACATACAGAATTTTTCTAACCTTGCATGCCACTCGTCGGAACGATGTTATCTGAAGGCAGAGGATATTAATACATATATGTCATTACTATAGCGAACCACTAGACCTCCGAGAATAGAGTTGAGGAGGCTTGATTTGCCGGCCCCGGTGGCTGCAAGAAAACAAATTACATTTAACATCTTCTATCAAACATGTTCTATCCACTCACCTCCGCAGATAGCTATAATAGTCTTCGGAGGAGTTGCTTGTTCTAGGCTTAAAATTGATGTATAAACATTCATCCGCAGGGATATACGACCATACAACTAACCTTTCTATGTCCTTGGACCAGGCGTCATGGCGCAAATATGAGAGGGAATTGTAAATCGATCTCATGGTTTCGAACATTTCTCGACCCTTCATGAAGGCTGCTTTCGTATGATGGTCTGTATCCATGCTGGCGATCTCACGTATGTACGTTCTACGAGAATAACCAACTCCAATTTAGCGGGTGAACGCTAATTGAATTAGAGCCACGAGACATGGAACTCACGTAGTCGTACAGGAAGCTAATACTGCAAACGTATCGGTGACTTGTTCTTGTGTAGACCTTAGCAGGCAGTAGATGTGGATGGAGGGAAAGAAAGGAGGGACGAAGCATTGGATACAAAGACTTTCGGATATGCTCATTTATCCGAGACATTCTCCCCTCCAAACGCTCTCGGCCAACAGTCGATTTCTGGACTTCTTGGCTATTGTATTTAGCGAAGTAGAGAAGACGAATATGAAGCGCATGACGGAATCGTAGAAAAAGACAGAGAGATTCAACCTGAGGGTTATTGGCACACGTACGGTAAGCGTTGACACTGGCAGTGGCACAACACCGCCGGTGTGACTACCTTATTTGGAAATGCTAATACTGAGTCCGGGCGCTTCCCGTCCTTCACCGAGCCGTCGGAGGGCTCTCAGACTTACACATCGATTCTATTTCAAACCTTCAACGATGCAAATAAGAGAGAGCATAGTGCGATACAATTGGTCAAGCTTTACAAAGCTGATTTATTGACAGTTGGAACCATATGTCTGTAAACAAAATGTGTGCACTAGAGTCATTCCTCAAATAATCCAAACGCAATTTGGTCTCTACTCGCTAGGTGACTCTGTGCGCGACATTAAGGTGGATTGCTGCCGTACTAGAGAATCAGTTCTACTAAAGAGTTGATTCATTTCCTTTAAAACGAGCTTCCGTTCATCTTGCTCTTGTTGGGTGTCCTGAACGTCCCATAGCACGGACATACCGATCCTGATCTACCATAAATTTCAGTTGTTGTTGCAACCTTTCTTTTACCTCTACTCACCCTCTCTGGAATTCTTTGCAGTCGAACATTCAAATCTTTAAAAACTTGTCTGCATGCGTCGTCAATGCAAGACCCTAGGTGCGTTTCCACGGTTTCGAATATCTCATTAACGTTCTTCTTCATGTAATCATGCATGATAACCTGCGTTTCCCGAGATGAATTGTCAGCTTTCTTACAGATATTGAAGCAATGGAAATAACCACCTTCTGCTTAGCCAGACATCACTTTCCAGTCACTTGATGTGCATCAGAGTATGTGGCACTATAGTCCTCAAAGGCCGGGCCGGGTCAGGTCGGGGCTCCTTTTGACTGACCCCTGACCCGACCGGGTCGGCATTTTGCTCGAAAAGCCTGACCCCGGCCCTGACCCTCTCTGACCCTCTGGGTCGGGTCATTCGGGGTCGGGTCGAGGTCAGCTTTGGGCCGGCCCCGGGTCGGCCCTATAGGTTTGTGTACTAGTAAAATTAGCATAAGGTAAGCATTGTAATGCTCATAAAAACCTTAGAATTAATTTGACTTATTTCAAAGGGTCCTGGGGGAGATTTAATGTGTAATGCAAGATAATTTTTCAATTAACCTTACACTTTAATACTTTCACACGCCGCTTTTTAAAGCCGTTTTTGCCTTTCCAATGACTTAGTCTCTTTATAGACGCAAGCTAGGTAAGTTAAGTTGAGCATTAACATATACGGTTGTCTTAACTCAGCCTAATCCAGACATGGTCTGCCATAATTGGCCTCAGTAAGGGTCAAGGGTCGGGCCGGGCCGACCCGGGTCACAGGGGGTCAGGATTATATCCACTTCATCTGACCCCTGACCCGGCCCAGCTCAGACCCTCCTTGGCCCGGCCCCGTGTTGACCTGACCCGCGGGGTCGGGTCAAGGCCGACCCCGGGCCAATGAGGGTCGGCCCGACCCATTGAGGACTATATGTGGCACACAGTGCACCTTGTATCACGGGTTCAAGAATCATTGCCGTGCTCGTGAGCTTATTCAATATAACGGAGCCTGAGCGCGCCACCACCAACTTCACCATTTCTTTGCTCTTTGCTGTTTCCTTTATCGTCTGGCCAGATATTCGAGCCTGAAATGTGGGAGATGCGGCATTTTTGAAGTCTTCGAGAATCTTGGAGATTGTGTCTGTAAGTCTGACCTCCACATATGGTGTAAAGGCATTGTTGAAGAAGTTCTCGGTGACAGGATTTGTCTTGATGCTGAAGAGGCTCGCTAGTCGAAGATTCAGGTTGTTGTCCACACCATAGCTCCCATGGCGCTTCAAAACTAAAAAACGGGAAATAAGCTCACCCAGAATCAAGCTCATATTGTGAATGATGACGTACCTGCACGTAATTTTGCATGGTGCATGTTATTGGTAAAAGCATTCACTTCATCTGGTAAATTGATAGTACCCTGATCTTCATCAAGAAACATTCGCGTAGAAGAAAATAGATAACATACATTCTTCAGTGCTTTTCGATTAACATTTTCTATCTTCGCTTTCAACTCCTTCTTTATACCATCAGCACATTCATTAGATTTGCGTAGCAGGGCCTGAATTAAAATATTAGCATCAGACAACGTATTGCATGGTTTCTCTATACCTCTTGTAGCTGCTGGGTGAAGTCTTACCAGAAGCGTTAGACCGTTTACTCCATTTTAAAATTGAACTTAGAACACACCTTCACCAGAAAGTACGGCAGACCCATCTTTATGTCCTCCTGGAAACTCAATTATAATCATTATGAATAGAAACAAACTCTTACGACCAGTTGTCCATATTGTCTTCAAATCAATGCTGCTGCCTCCTTGCACGTCACACTTACCTTCTACCTTATCCTTCATTTGCAGAGAAAGTTGGTGCAATCGTGTCAAGAACTCACAGACAGCCCGTTTGTGAATTGTTGCTGTAATATCATGGTATCTCTGCACAAGTGCAGGGATGCCGGTGTCGGCTGACTCACGAAAACATGTTGCTTCTTCGTTATCTCGACTCTGGCCTAAGTCATGGAGTCAGATGTAGTCTCATCTGAGTGGGAAAGAGAAAAACGACTTTCCGCTCAGTCTCATATAGTCTCTCGAAGAGACAGTGTGGACAGGGAGGTAGATGTTTTCGTAATCTAAGACGAAGTAAATTTTAGTGTTCTTAGTTGAAATAGAAGAAAGCGACTTCACCTCTTATGCCTTTGTCCGGATCAAGGTCATCAGGGTTAGTTTTCTCCATCTCCTCATCTATACTACATGAGAAAATATGACTTTTTGATATTCATGGAAACAAACCATCAAAATCTTGGAGTCCAATCCTAAAGTCTTCCTGTAGGCGTGTGATGGCATACTGTAGATCAATTTACTAAAACATCAGTTGTGCAATGTAAACAGAAATACTAACCTCGGACCGCCTCCGAGAGCAAAACGCTTTCAAGTCACGATTTAGTGCCCGAGCCTGACCTTCAATCACCCTACTGTTTGAGTGAGGCTTGTGGAGCAGTGCATCCGGTTCTTGATCTAGCTTAATCCTTTTCAGTGCTGCCTCGGCGTCACTGGCATCCGATGGGTCAGAGTTTGGTAAAGGTCTTTTGTGGTTTCCAGGCTCCTTTTCTGAAGAAGCGGATTGACCGGGATTTCCTGAGATGCCTGTATCCCCTAGTCCTGTCAACAGGTTAGTTACAAGTTCCACTTATAGGAGTTGTATCTGACCATTTTCTACAATGCCTTCGACATCTATGTTCAAACATCTACTTCGATGTACCTCCAATATGTGCATGTAGTCAGGATCATCATGGAGGCTCATGTTCTCAATCAGCTCTCCGTGGTCGACGTCATCACATTTAGTGACCACAAACGTTAGCGATTCTTCTACATTTTTGAACCTGATAAAAACTCAAAATTCTGTTTCGATAATCTATATCATTCACACACCGTCCATCTATAAAACTGCATGAAGGTCTGTTAAGAGCTATTAGGTAAATAATCTCTTACCAACTGTGAGAAAAAAATAGTAAGTCAACGGAGACAACAAAGAGGACGAGTAGAAGCGGACTAACTTCTCATTATAGTATTTCTCGCTTTCCCGAGTAAATCTATCCATGAATAAGTACTTTAATATTAGCAAGAAGATATCATATACTATGATGTAACCAATGCTACCTTTTGCAGTCTTGTCGTTAACTGCTCGCAAAGTGGATGCCACTATGCAGATGTGGTCGCACTTCTCCAAATAACCAAGCGCGACAGCAGAGCGTGCGGTGTTTGTATCTTCCAGACCAGGGAGGTCGACAATTGTAGTGCCAGAGCTTAGTGCAGGAGAGCTACACCTAATATGTATTCGGCGCACGAGTGGCCACAAGGCACCATCGACTTTTCCGCTGACACCTAGTTTATTTGTTGCTGACTGAATGTACTTTGAGCATAGGTCCCGGAACTCGCTCGCCGTTTCGGCATGAAGTTCTAGTGATCCCTTTTCTAGTAATGTTGAGATATCTACTTAGGAATAGGAATTAGCCTGTACCCAATCGCAGATTAACTTCGGTTCTCCTTGCCTTCATTGCTCGCCAAAATCTTCTCCACAGACACTCCCTCTAAGTCTGAGAATTTGATGTTGGGATAAACAACATGGATCTGAAGCAATAAGGTCATGTCCTTCTTTCATCATCACACTTAAATAAGATTCACCTTTTGCCATGCGACACCACCAACGCTTGCCGGGTCGGACAGTGCTTTCTTTCTATTGTCCTGCACATCCGAAAGTAAAAATCCGATTTCCTCCCTCCAGTTCTCAAGGGTAAGGAATTCTACAGTAGCTTTGACGCCTGGACCGCAGTGATAGGACACTTCAGTGACTGTTGCTGTACAAGCTAGGACAGTTTAGCTGTGAACAGCAAGCATGCATAGTTGTCAGCTCTACCTTGCATCCCACTCGTCGGTACAATATTATCTAAAGAAACATCTATTATGAATCATGTTATTGGCGGGCGAAGTCAATTTATTTACCTCCAAGTACGGCATTGAGCAGGCTTGACTTTCCAGCACCGGTAGCTATGAGGGTATTACTATAATCACATAGTACTACTTTTGTTCACGCTTACCCCCACAAAGAGCTATGAGCGTTTTCGGAAAAGACCAAGACTCAAGACTTGAGCAACGTGCTAAGTCTTTGCACTGGAAAATATATAGGCCAGTTCTTGACTAACCTTTGTATATCATGCGACCAAACCTCGTACTGTAGATAGGTGTGGGATTCATGAATGGTTTTTAGTTTCGCAAGGATTTCCCTTCCCTCCACGAAGGCACGCTCCGGTGAAAGTTCCATGATGATCCTGGGTCCAAGCTCAGCGGGAGATTGAACGCGTTGTGTAGGTTTCTGGGAGACGTACGAGGTGAAGTAATTCAAAAGAAATAACCAAATCAACCGATCAGGTTGAGGCTATATAAAAGAAAAGTGCTATTGTCGTTTGGATTGTAGCCGGAGACGCCATTCGTCGGCATTTTGCGAGTCTAAGCTCTTCAAGTTTAATGGATTCCCAGCCTTCAGAAAGTTTCTGAGTTCCTTGACCATTATCTTCGGTGAAATAAAGAATACAAATGCGAAGCGCATAACGACATTGTAGAAAAAGACAAAGAGTGATTCAGGGTCATTGCCACGGTGAGTGACACGCAACTACCTTATTTGGAAGTGCTAGTACTATTATTAGTGAAGGCACAATAAATGAATCGTCTGTGGAACAAAGACTGCTCTTACCTTGATACCAGTGGGAAAGATCAAGCTTGTAATGCATTAATAGTTGATGTGAAGGACTGCTTCTCGTTGTAAGAGTCTGAGGAAGAATGTTTGTCAGTCAATACAATTTACGACTCTTGTGCCACACAATTAATGGCTCACCGTCAAATAGCAAAGCAGATCCCATGCCTGTTACAGTAGCAGATCGTTAGTAAAGGCCATTTTTATCGCAGAAGGACTCACCAGGGAATGTGCCCGGAACCCACGAATATATATCCGGGATCCCCCAAGTCGTCTGGTTGGAAGGTCAGATACTCGAATAAAAGAATAAAGCCGCAGCGGTAAAGCATACTATTCCAACACAGCGGCTGACAGCCAGACAAGCCTTGACCACGGTAGTATAATCCTTCGCTTGTTGTGCAAGATTAGCCGCAGAAGCGGGTACGGCCATCTTCGTTATGGCCTTCATGAGCGTTTAATCCAACCGACTTATTGAGAATGCTTACCCTGACATCCAATTCTGTTATAGCAACATCAACGCCGGCATCGGCAAACCTCTGCAAGTTCGCCTGAAGATCTGTCGGGACCTCGCCGACAATAAAGTGGCTCTGAAATCCGACACCATCAATGAGATTCTGTGCCTTGAGTGTTTTGACCAGGGACAACAGCGCATTTGATTTCGCATTCTCGCCTTCTGTGTTGAAATCGTTCTGAAGGGCCATTTAACATGGAGCTCTGTCATCAAGCTTACAACTTACTATATAAAGTTTTGCTGTGGGATCAGCCTTCCGCGCGGTCTGAAATGCTGTCATAATATAGTTGCTGCGTCAAAAACGGACTTGCACCCAGAGTTCCGTCATCGTTGAAGGCCTGTGATTTCATCTTAGAAGTTTACAACACGTGCACTCGGGGCGTACCTCATTCACAACATCCCATGCAAAAGTTTTCCCTTCGAAGTGCTGCATGACTGTCAATGCACAAAGAAATTGGAGTTGAAGGAAAGAAAACGCATCATTACAATGGCAACGCACCCGTCGTTATATGGTTATTCATGGCACTCAACAAGGAGTTACCCTTCAACGTTGAGACCCAACCCGGGAGTTGGCTAGCGATATTTTCCTGGTGAATTCTTTCAATCGCGAGTGATAGGACGGGCTGCCTACTTGTGCCAAACAAGAGTGTGGCCGCGAAGCCTCATGCCGTTTGCAACAGCGAAGGAAGCAACTTGGTCGCCTTGAGTAAAAGTGAACATGCCTTGATTTGGTTCAGTTGCGTCCCTGTAACAAGACTAATCAGATAACGTTCAAGGATAAATGCGACAGACTAAACCATTTCATCTCATTCTCCGGTGTCGCGCCGCTAAACTGTTGCATAGCAAATAGATGGAAATTTGGATCGCTCGCATTAGAGAGATGCGGAGCGGCAAGGGCAGCACCGAAGTAGCGCGACCCAGCTGCGGCCTTCAGGGTTGCCGCCGCCCTCGAGGAAAGAGGCGAAGCACAACCCGAAGTAATAAAGGCGAAGAGAGCGAAGATCGAAGTCAACATTTGCATTTGAGAGTTAAATAGAAAGCTTCTGTGATTAAATCTTATGCGGTGTGCGAGGGCCATCAACACATTAGCAGCACTCTTTATATGCCTACTGACTCTCGGGCGCAAAGAGGTGAAATCAAGTTGTCCTGTGATCTTGCTGAATTGCCCGAGTATCTTGTCCACGATGACACCAAACGAAGTGCATCATACATGAGCACATGCACCCCGCCCTGCGACAAAGTATACAATAACGGAACGGTAGAAAAAGCGCCCATGTAATTCCTCGACGGTGATCACCATGCAGGGCCATAAGAAGTATAAAAGACTGGCAGTTGCGCTGCGCGTGTGCCCTCTTACGGAGTATTAGCAAGCGGTATTGGTGTCTGAAATAGGAGATGCGGGGTAGGCCCTTCCATGTGACGAGAAACAGAAGGAAAGAACCTTTAGACATAGGGCGCGCTCAACTCGTAAATAAGACAACGAGCTGCTGCGTGTTTCCAGAAGACGGATTAAGGCGGTACAGCTGGAGTCGGCAGGCTTCGGGTATCCCACAGTAGCACCCCGCGAGTCACGTCTCCTGATGGTCTTCACAGAAATTTGAGGATAAACAAGTAAGACTGTTGTCATTGGTCGCCCTTCGAGGCACGAGCTACAGACTCCGGAAAGGAACGAAGAGATGCTGATGCCTGAACGAGTCCACATTCAAAAGACCCGAAAGCTTCCGCATTCACGAAACATCAATCAGGTATTTTCTCCCTCACGTAACCTATAAAAATCAAAGCAAATCCGGCGTCAAAGATGTGCACGCTCCGAAAAGGTCCAACGGAGAGGACGAGTTTGAGCGAGAATTTCGTTAGCTTATATCATAATCGAGAACAACACATCTACACATTAACTCCATCAGTCAGTATTTTCCACAAGTTCGCCGCAAACGATGTATTTTCCGCTGAAGTGTTCAATCCAGCCTAGAAATGTTGCGTGAGACTAAGCTCAAAAGGCACAAGTGACAACCTACCGTTCATATTCTCACTGTAAAGGTATCAATCAAAGTTATCAATATAGTGAGGAGAAAAGAGCAGACAGTGACGCACATTTCCGAAGGTGTTAGATCCTCCAACTTATCCAATGGTTGGTCAATGGGAGTGAGCATGTCTGTACATGAAGGTCAGTCACTGTGAGTGTGAAGAGCAATACTTTTGACGAACCTTCATCAAATGACTGCTTAGCCATCCCACGGGATGCATCTCTTCCAGCAAAGTTTCCATACGGTCCGTCTAACGAGGCACAGGTCCCATGAGATAATCTTCTTTCCTAACCAATACTTCGCACTGACCTGGTCCGTAGAAACTCCTCCCAGCACTAACGTCGAATACCTTGCCCTTGATAGAGAGCAATATCCGACTACCATCCTTTCCATCAAAAGGTGCGAGAGTCTTAGAAGTGTACGTCTTGAAAAGTAGCGTAGGAGGATGACTCTTCGGCATCCATGAGTAGCCCTTCCTGAAGTCACTTGGGATGTCGCTCGATTGAGAGGTCGACGGAAAAACTATCTTCTGGCTGTAGTACAGAATAACCAGTAGCAGTAGCGTGTTCACTGGAGCACCTAAGTCGATGCTGAGGCCCATCTTGTCTCGTCGACGTGAGTTTGGGGAAGTCTGTCAGAGACGTACTAATCTTTCCGGGGTCTGCTGCTTCCCAACCCCACAGCTTGAGTACTTGAGCCTGCCCTAAGCAAGGACTCGCAACCAAATGCTCAAAGTCCGGAGAGTTGACTGCATTACAACATATACCCTCGCAAACGCATACACGAAGTTCATTATGAAGAATAAGAACAAGCAAACTAAATTTCCGGTCGTAAGGAACTACATTTCTCAATTGTATCTAAAGAAATAATAATATTTTGTCGATAGGCGCGCATAAAGAAGATCATGCAGAAAGATGAGGAAGTTGGCAAAGTTGCGCAAGCGACACCTGTCGTTATCTGTGCGTTAACTCAACGAAATACATCTTGCTAGGTATTCTGAATTTGATACGTACAGCAAAGGCATTAGAGCTGTTCTTAGGGTTGATTGTGGATGAAGCGTCAAAGGTCACCCTTGAAAGAAACTCAAAACGAGTAGAGGCCTACCATCTGTGAGTGTATTCATAGACTTCCCCGAATTTTATCTAATGCTGAAGCTTGCAAACACTTCAAACCGCATAGAAAGCACGCTATTGAACGCACAGATATGCTCGACTTTCTCAAAGAGATCGTTGCTGCTGTACCGGACCCTTCAGCAGGCGGTACGATCGACCTCGAAGCAGAGAAGGCCGAAGGTAGACGGCGACGTGGTGCAACACGTAAGCGAAGGAAGAAGGGCGAACCAGAGGTGGAGGAACCAGTGGATGAAAGTGGGTGGGCAAGGACTGGTGGTGCTGGGACAGACGGCGAAGATGATGGCGGCCCAGAGGCGGAATCAGACAACGAGTGGGATTAGGAATGACCGACGCGGTTGGAGAAGTGTATATTTATGCGGGAGCGCTACGCTATGTTCTGTCTGATATTTGTGCTTTCTGTCTTGATTGTTTTACTTACGCTATCTGCTCACGATGTAGCAATAGGATTTATTTTGGATCTCTATATACCAGAGCGAAGCGGCGCGACGCCGCTCAAGTTTGGCATATCTAGCCAAATAACCTTTGAGCGGAAAACTTTCATCAATATTTTGTGGTCCAAGAAGAATAAGTACAGCAACACCATTACGGAACTTGCTCATTAGAGCGACTTTACTTCTTACAAGTGGAATGTCTCGCCTGCAGACACGACATGTAAACGCACTTTGACAAACCATGCTGTTCTGTCGGCACAAAGAATGCTCACTTATCAAGCGCCCAAAAAAAGAACGCTTGTCGATCTTGCACCTCATTTAATGACAATGGTCTGGCCGCGTCAAGGTCATGAACAGCGGTGGAGAATGATATAAGTTCCGAACAGTGACATAGCCATTAATAGCTTCGCTTTATGAATACTTCATACGCATCGGTAATATTTGATCATTGCAAAGGAGAAACACATGATAACTGAAAGAGTATGAGGGGTGTATGCATGCGAAGACAGGAAATAGAGATACCGGTACATAAAGAGTGTATGACGTCTAGTATCTGAAGAACCTAGACACGACCTCGCTAGTGCCCTCAACAACGCCAGACCCAGTAGCACCACCTTCGGTCCCTGCAGCTGAAAGGGCGTGTGCGACGCTAGTGCAGTCCAGCATTTGCGCAATAGACTCTTGACCGGGATAGAACCAACTGCATAAAGCCTTTAAAATAAATTGGTGAGCTGAAGGGAATATAAGGATTCTCGTATCAATGCTTACGATCATGAGATAGAATGATACCATTATAAATCCCTCCACCCAGTTGGTCTTCGCGTCTGCGGTAACATAGTTCACCAAGAAGCAAGCCCCGAGGACAACAGCCACTTCGTAGAAATCTACGAGACTCGGAAGGTTGGCGGTTATCAAGTACTCGTAGGGTGAACTCACTCACCGAATAGCAAAGTTAGAGGCTTGTTCGACCACCAGCTGAGCAAAATAAGGAACGGCATCCAGAAGAGAGTGAATTGGATTCCGAGATCTATCGCGCGCCCCTTCGCCAGCGTTGCAGGAGGCTCAGGTTCGAGAAAGAAGAAAGAAAGCGATGCGCGAATGAAGTACATGATCGCGACAACACCGTCTGCAGAGAACGAGACGATAGGAAGTAAAATGAGACCGAACCACTCTTCCGTGATATTTCCCTTTTCGCGAACAAACTCGATACTCTCGACAAGCTGCATAAGATGAAGAAACATGATGAATGGAAGACCATTTGCCTACGAATAACTTGATTCTTACGTACCATCGCAGCGGTTACAGCCATAATAACGATTGTTGCTAATAGAAATAAGATACAAAACCACGAGCTTACTTCCGGATTGTCGTAAGCGAGGCGATCTTCCTCATCATGGATCTCCGCAGGTGTATTGGAATTTAGCATGAATGCATTTCCTCCTCCGGGGGGATTAAGAAGAAATATCCGTGATGCAATGTAACTGCGATTGCATTGCTCATTGAAAGTCAATAATCTTAGATTTTATAACCGGACGTACATAAGAAGCAAAAGCACAGCGATACCACGGCTCATTTGCAAGATAAGATGACGCGAAGCATCGCTCACGACTTGACTTTCCGCGCTTGTAGTGGCAGCACTATCCAATGCGCCGAAGAAAGCGGCAGGAATAAGGAGACTCAGAACTCTATATTTTAACAAGTAAGCTAAGTGTAGTCTCGTATGACTTCAGAACAACAGTACCCAATCGTCAACAGAGTGTGGTTCAGTTCTGTAAGATGAGGGTGTAGATTCTGCTCCCATATTCGTGCGCCTCCGGTGAGGAATGCAGTACCAGGGACAAGGAGCAGGTGAAGGAGTACGACACCTGAATTGCGGGTCAGGATGGTATTTAAACCCTTGAACTAAAACACAAATATTGACCAATGATCGTTGCCTGTAACAATCGAAGCCTTGCTTCATTGCATCAGATTTGAATACAAAGAAATGGGAAGAGGTCTGTAGAATCCTACTCACTCGCATTTGTTGACTAGTAAAATGATGGCCAGCGTAGCTTCAACAGCACTATAGGTAGACGTCCTTTCAGTATGTGTCTGCCTACAATGAAGAAATGCTCACTTATTTAACGAGATAATAACTAGATCACCGATTTGTTTTCCGACATAGAATGCCATTTGTTCACCGCCATAGTCGAATAATTTTTCGAGAGGAATGATGGATAAGAAACATACTGCTCGATACAGGTAAGCAAAAAAAACGGAAGAACTGCTATGGCATCCTACGAGCAAAGGTAGCGTTGTCCTTTTTCCAATGGAAGTGGGATACCCATGCGAAAGGAATAAAAAGCAGCAACAAATTGAGAGCTAGTGGTGCTTTCCATCAGAGACAATGCGCAGAAGTACAGATTCAGTGCAAGCTCACAACTGCTCTTCGCGACATTCTTCATACTTTCTACAACTCCAATTGGCCTTCGACCTTTACCTTGAAAGCGGTCCCAAAGCTTTTGCCGGTGTTCCGGCCCAAACTCATATTCGATCTTCGCCTCCAGACTGTGCAGACCCTTTTCGAAGTCCACCTCGACACGTGAAGCCATGTGTGACCCGCGTGAGATCGAGCGATGTAGAAGACTGGGACCAGTCTCAGCTTCGATGTCAAGCGTATTGGAAGGGTGTTTTGTTGCCTCGTCAAGCGCAGGCGATATTAGATCTTTCACCGATGGAGAGGTTGGAGGAGTTTGTGACATGGTGCATGAATGACCTAGGAAATGGCTGCCAGGGGCTGTGATATACATTAGCACGCCCCGGGACCATGAATACAAGAATGTGGCTATTGCTTACCCCGAGTCCGAGTTTCGCCACAATTCTTTCTAGCCAGCCACCGTGTAAGTTGAGATGAGACGAAGAGGTAAATCGCATTTAGGCAAGTCGTTGCGCCGTATGCGGATCGAGTTCAAACTCGTACGCTAGGAAAGTAGCCCCAATTTCAAGTTGATGCATGACGTGCCGATGCAACATAACGCTGACCTCACAAGTGCGATAGGGAAGCCTGGGAAGGTATCACATATCCGGTACATATGATAGATGGGGCGGAGACGGTGATTACTTCGAAACTGACTTGTCCAATGAGGTGAGCCTCTCATCAGAGAGCCACTGCGCAGACTCGGAGTCGTGTTGCGCGCTCTACTTCCACAGAGTGAAGAGTTATCGCCGATAAATGCAGTTCAACAATTTTTCCGGAGGAGACAAGCCCGCAGCCGAGATCGAAGTGACCTGACGAATGCTAAGAGCTTGGAAAGGGGTAGATAATAAATTTCGGTTCTCAAACACTAACAGAATATTCTCTTACACGATTTTTTCTTCCACTATAAAGATACAGCATTCGATTCGTACTAGGCCATTAAAATTTGCCCAACGTCCTAAAGGTAGCGCGTATTACAACAATTCAGGCATTCACGCTAAGCTTTCTAGCAAAGCTGAAAGTAATGAATAGCAGTGGCGGTCTATTAATGATGATGAGAGGGTCCCGTGGTGGTCTGAGAGTGAAAAGAAAGGCAATTGAACCGACCCGCCACAAGCGCGACGCATCTTTTGGCTTCAAGTTGCTTGCCCGATCTCTCACGCTCCGCCGACCGAGCCTACCTTGAAGTACTATACTGAGAACTCGGCGCTAGATCGTCTTCTCTTACTCTGAATCTTGGAGCATAACCTGCCTACAACTTACAATGTATTTACTTCAATGAAGATCCTCGAAACAATGCCAACACCGCATGGGCTCGGTAAGCTCTCATAACTAGCGTGGCTCCTCACTCTTTCTAACATACCTTGCTGACAGGGCGGAAAGGCATGATGCGGATAACCACGATGAATAGTGTCCAAATGTTGGGAAACCTTAAATCAGACCATCCATGCAGACTGTTAGTAGCACGCTCCAGTACAGGTGTGTATATGTACTGTTTCGTGTCCTTGATGGAGCTCTGAAGATTTCGGCGGCTCTGCACATTACAGCATCTACCATCAAGACATACAAGTAGGCCGCCGATTGAACCGGCAGGCACGTAACTTGAATCCGTGTAAGAAAGTGATTTTACGACGATTTCATTACATACTATGTTACTAAACTCCCTAATACATAGTATATGCGCACACTGAATACTGAATACAGTTCAATACAGTTGGATCATTTTAAGGGCTTTACGGTCATCTCGTAAAAGTTCCTTCATTGTGAGTTGTAAGATCCAATACGTTCATGTACTTACCACATAGAAGTCTCCAATAGTCCTAGGTCTTGGAATCTTACAACTTGCCATGCACCCAAACTGAAGACATATAAACCGAGTTACGAATTTTCGACACTTCATCGTGCAATGAATCGACATCGCTTAGTATGACACATGCCATCAACGAGATTTCCCAGAGCTGTCAGGCAATAACGGGAGCGAAAGCGGCGCATCATTTCTTCTCAGAAGTACGTGCAGCTCTTTGAATCGTTCCTGCTGATCTACTAAGCGTGCCAAGAAGTGCCGAGGTGAAGTGTGTCCCGCAACCAATGAGCGAACGGCACTCAAAGTGCCGTTCACTCGACTGTAGGTATGCCGTTTGTATTATATAGTAAACTCTAGCACCTTAGCGCTACTACTAACAACAACTTGAACTCTGAGCACGAGGACATTTCTCCACGACGCGCAGCACCGGCGCTCATATGTACATATATTAGGTGCACGAGCGGAAGTAACCCGCCCCCCCTTTTTTTGTTGATTCGGACCATCTACGACAATGTCTCGTGTCCTGCGACTCGGACCTGCCTTACTCCTCATGGCCTCATTGTCTTCCGTCCGAGCCCAAGTTGAGGGATTCATATTCGAGCCAGATAAATTGACAAAGGTACTTTTCATGCTTCGGGATTAACGTCAGCGCTGAGCCCTTTCTTGTTTAGGGCGACTTGGTTGTTTGGTGCATCTGGACAGTCCTATATGTGGCCCTGTTCGTCCTGTGCTTCGTCGCGCTTGCGATACGTAGGGGTCATCGTCTAATTTACGCTATTCTTCTGCCGGCGATCTTACTGTCGATCTTACAATGCCTCACGAACATCGTCTATATCGTGCTCAGCAACAACGAGCTGACGTTTGAAGGCCCTCCTGGTGGCGTGGCTCCTATTTCAGCCATGGGCGGTATAGCTACTTTCGCTGGAAACATTTCAGAAGCATTTTTCTTCCTTGGCGTCTCGCTGCTCTTCATAGACCGATACAAGACAATAAACCAGGCCGCTGCCGCTCAAGCGAAATTCGGCGTCGTGCTCTATGCCGTCGTCATCAGCTACTCCGCATTCCTATTCATCGTAGGAATTGCTGCTGCGGGTCTCGCCACATCGGCTGAAGTTGCGTTCTGGCAGTTCTATGAGCTAATAGACGTCGATCAAAATTCGCTTCAGGAATTCATAGATGAAGCTTGGCAGAACTATAGAACCAAAGCGATGCGAGCGACCGATATGAGCTATGCTTATGCCGCATTCGTAGATTTAACGATCTTCTTCATGGTCGGTTTGGGAATTATTGTCCTAAAGAATGCCAGCCGACTTCGTGTCTCAGATATGGTCCGTCGAATGCCTTGATTGGCGACAAACTAAGTGTACTAAACGGAACTTATAGGTTACAAGAATCGCAACATTCCTTGCTATTCCTCTCTACGCTATCTTCACGATACTCTCCTTCATAGTGTTCGTTGTCGTTTTCTCTCCATCGGGACTGAAAAGCTTCACCGGCTTCGAGCAATCACAATTGGCGGGAGATGTCTTGACGAACCTATTCTTCTATCTAACCATATTATCCGTCGTCGTTATCGGACTTATGAGGTCGTTGTGGGATGTAAAGGTGCAGAATATAAGTGAGTAGCACAGTCAGTTATACGCGATCTTCCTCGAGCCTCATGCATACTATTGAAGCACAATATGCATATCCGATGACTCAAGCTGAGGAGTGTCATAAACCATCATTCCCTCTACAGCACTAAGCATCACCGAATCAACAATGTAAGTCCGAGAACTTGTTAATGCATCATCAGATCTCGAGACTGAATTGCGAGTTGCTGAAATTTTATAGGTGCTAATTGAAAACGTGCTGTTCTGTCGCCATCCCAGAATTTTGTCCTGGTTTCTTTTTAATGAGCCGAAGTCGGTCTAGGCAATGACGCTTGAATGTCGACTTTTGGACTTCACTTGAAATCTTGTATTAGCGCGCGTACTGAAAGTTTTATGTAGCAATCCTCTATGCATGTCTGACTCCCTGACTGTGCGAATGGAAGGTGTAATGCGCTACAGCGTTGTCCTGTGATGGAGTTCCCCTGAAGGATAGCAATGATCTGGAACTTAGCTTGCTCAATTTCTTTCTGTCCCAGTGCTACGGCCTCGCCACATGGAACCTCGTCGAAGACATCTACATGTAAGAGAAAAAATGTAAGGAGCAGGGTTTGAACATACGACTCCAAAGTTGGCAGGACTTAGAAAAAAGTCCCACGACTCACTAGGAGGAAGGTGCACGTGACCGTGTCACAGACTCAGGAAGACAATATGCGCGTGCCCGACAGTATCTTCCTTCTTCACTTTCGTTCATCTGCTACGCTAAGCTGACGATCATGTCTCGGACTCTCAGGAAGGGAACGGTGTCGGACACTCCAACCGGAGCGGAGAGTCTCAAGGAAATGTGCCACCCGAGTCCAACAATGGCGGACGTTTCGGAAGTGCAGAAGACGACGGGGTGCCTCCTGCGTCTCAAATAGCTAACGTAGGAGGAAGCAGTTCTCGTCAACAGCAGATGGACGGAAGTCAGCGAAGCCCTTCCGCAGGTATGCCACCGCAGCCTGGTCGTAGGAGTGCTCAGCGCTCCCCTTCACCGGACGAGTCCAGCATCAGCCTAGCTGGACCTGGCGAGCGCGGTTGTCATCTGATGGCCTTGGCCGGTGAGGAAGACCGCAACACGTATTTAGTTGTGTTCGAAGCCATGAATGAGACGTTCGCAAGGAGGCTCAGGGAGAAAGGTGTTGGGATTCCACGACGTGAGTCTTTTCGCATTTCATCTCCCCCTTTTTTCTCCTCCGCTTGAGCTTCGCGCCCATGCGGAATCGTTCATCTTGTCCTCCGGGGCTGGATGTCCTTTTTCCTCGTTTGCCATGGCGCATACAGTCACCCGACCCGCCCTCGTGGCCCGCCCTTGTCGCCTGCATTTATTGCCCGCCCTATGTGGCCCGCCCTTGACGCCCGCCTTTGTCGCCCTTCCTTTTCCTATTGCACTTGACTGCATGGAAATTTGCTCACGCAACTTTACTTAGTTGCTTGTCCCGGACCGCCCTTGACAGCAGCTCCTTCACTCCCAAACACGCCGCCCCGACGCCGTAGGTCTCTGGTGAACTCACCGGAGTCCCCCCCCCCGCTCCCGCGCTGGCACGTCTAACCTGCCAGACCCAGCCAACCGTGTGCATACGCAGCGCGATCCCGCGATTCCCTTGCACTTCCCCGGAATGGTTTTCGCTACGCCTCGCGCTCGTTCGCCCATCCCAGCAGCCAGACACAAGAAGGTCAATCCCTTCATTTTACCGACAGACGTCGATGAACATGGCCATCTGCTTGCCACGGTGACGACGTTTCCCCGTAACACATTGCGCATCATGCACGATTGGTCTGAGCACCTTCCGCTCAACATCCTCACTCCAGAAGGCATCCAGAACTATCTCAAGAAGCCCAGTCAGGACATCGCTTACGCTCAGCCCACCGCAGACGGGACACTTGCGATTATTTCGAAGCCTCTCGAGCATCTCGCTGAGTATCGGCTAAGGGAGTCCGACTGGAGGCAAGCCTATCCGACTCTCTTACGCTTGATTGCATACCACTGCACTCGCAATGAGAAGGATGACATCGTCAATGGCCTGCAGAAGCACTTCCGCGAGATGGTATCTCAACCCGATTTTTACTCTGACTTCACACTCTACTTGCGGTACGACATAAAGATTCGCACTCTCATTGCGACTCAGTTTTACGTGCCGACGGGCTGGGAACCCAACACGTTCGAGTCCGAACGTGTTAAGTATCTGGTGGACGTAGCAGAAAAGACAGTTAACCGCACGAACGAGCCGTTGTCCGCTCCTTGACAGCGTTCGCATTCTGCTTCCCCCAGGCGCTCGACGAAACAGTCAACCTACGACTCCTCGCGTCGCAACCAGTCCTTTTGGTCCTCGAAGGACCTATTCTGTGTCGTGTGCGGTCGCGCAGGACATTCCGGCTTCAATTGCTCTTCCGCCTCAGCACCGTACTTGGTCAAAGACAAGGATAATCACTGGTGCGGCCCTGGCGATTCTCAGCTGTGCTTCCGCTGGAACAATAACCCCGGAGCTTGCCCCGGCTGCGGAAGGGAGCACCGATGCACTCTCTGCGGTCAGAAGGGTCACCACGCACGCAAGTGCTCCGCTTAGAGTTGTGACTCCTCTGCTTCATCACCAGTGGTACGATGCTCTTCAAGAATGTTCCCTTCTCTCGCTTTTCCATGATATTCCTTTTGGTATTCAACACGGCTTTGACACAGGAGTATCGTCAACCATTACGTCCAATTTCATTCCTACCAACCATTCTTCCGCGCTTCAGCAGCCGCAAGTCATAGAACAGCACATTGCTGTCAAATTAGAACGAGGTCATTATTCAGGCCCTTTTTCTCCGCACCAGCTCTCTCAACAAATAGGTCCTTTCCGTACTGCGCCGTTTGGCGTAGTGCCCAAACCCAACTCTTGCAAGTTCCGCGTAATACAAGATCTCTCTTTCCCTCGTAACGACACGAACTTCTCTTCTGTCAACTCAGAAATAGACTCAGATAGATTCCCCTGTGAGTGGGGTACGTTTGCTCAGTGCTATTTCCTTGTCGCCAAGAGCCCGCCCGGTACTCAGGTTGCCGTTTTTGACGTGGATAGTGCATACCGCAATATTCCTATCCTACCAGCTCAACAACCTCATTTCTGTGTCGCATGGAAAGACGAAGTCTATGTGGATCACTGTGTTGCCTTCGGCTCTGCCAGTTCCGCCGGCCTGTTTGGATGCATTGCGGATGCCTTTGTTGCCATTATAAAGGCGTATGGCGCGCAACAGGTGCTCAAATGGGTGGACGACATGATTTTCTTTCGCTATCCTGTCAACTGCATGGAACCCTTTTCCTATCCTTATTGCTCATCACTTATCTTCGAGTCTGCATCAAAGCTCGGTCTTCCATGGTCTATTCCCAAGTTTCACGATTTTTCAGATTCTTTCACGTACCTAGGTTTCCTATGGCATATTGCAGATCAGACTGTCCAAATTCCCCTTTCCAAAAAACTTAAATTTTCAACTCGTTGCTCTAACTTTATAACTAATGGTAAACAGACTCTTCGCGCTGCGCAAGCTTTACTAGGTTCCCTTAATCATTGCTGTCTCGTTCTTCGCTCCGCTAAAACCAAACTGTATCATTTATGTTCCTTTGTAGCCAAGTTTCCTCCCACCGCTACCCCTTTCTTATCATTCACTGTTTCTTCCCCTCTTCAGGCAGAGATTCAAGGGTGGATTCAAACATTGTCTCAGGATTTCGTTGGTTGCCCCATCGCTGAACCGCCTCCTATTTCCAGACTAAAGGTCTACGTCGACGCCTCCACATCGTAGGGGATTGGCATTCTTATTAACAATAAATGGGCCGCTTGGCGTTTTCTCCCTAATTCCTTTTCTTCTTTACGTTCTATCGGTTGGGCTGAGATGGTTGCCGTGGAACTTGCGGTCTCTCTCCTCTGCTCAATCCACCCCCGGAAGTCACACTTTCTCATCCATTCCGACAATCAGGGTGTTATAGGTGCGATTGAATCTTCTTTTTCCCGGGGTGCTTCGCAAAATGCGTCTCTTTCGCGCTTGTCTTCCACTTTACTCAAACACGAGTCTGTTACGTTCACGGCTTCGGAAGACTTATCAATAAATGATAAGTGACAAAAGCGTTGTTGAGTGAACAAACAAGGTTGAGCAAAAGAGTTGGCGCTTTATACGAGGCTCTCTTATGCTCGGAAGTCGTGGGTGAACAGAGTCTTTGGTACGATGGTGTAAAAGACTATAGGAGGATTGACTTAAGTGTCATCCTGAGGCGAATATGTACAGGGTTTATATACTGTACAAGAACAATAAATAGAATGTTAGACTATTGGAAAGATAGGCTAAGAAAGGAGAAATAATAGGCTATCAGATGATGAGGCGAAGTAGGCGATAAAGAAAGAGCTGAGGAAGATATAACAGACGAAAGTAGGCTAAAGGAATATAGGCTACTGAGGCTACAGGTGCAATAGGCACTTGAGGCTAAAGTTAAATGGGCTAAAGGTTAAATAAAGAAGACGTGACGTGTCACGTAAGGAAATGAGTAACAAATAGGAATTAGAGTTACATAAGTAAACAAAGGATAAATAAGGGCTCGCATGCTTGATGCATAACAATACCCTGTTTTTACAATTGAAATTCCGTAGTAGCAAGTAATTGCGAATGCGAAAATTTCAAAACAAATACAATGCTTATAGGATCAAGTTAAGATCAATAAAGAGAAAAGCATGAGATAGAAAAGCGAATGCTTATAGGATCAAATTAAGATCAATAAGGGCAAAGCAAACATAAATATTAAAGCTTGAAATCAGGTGGAAAGTGAAATTCCGGAGGGAGTAAAGCTGTGATAGCTTCCCAATCTAAAGGTTGATAGGTTCCTGGGGAGAGCTCACTCGGATGAGGAGTGTGTACGACGTATGGAGGGGAGTCCGGGGTAGGAGGCTGCTGTGGTGATGAGGGGGATGTATCCGGCGCGTTAGGGGTGTCCTCTGAAGGTACAAGAGGAGGGATAGAGATGGGTGACATTACAGGCACGTCTGGAATGTTTGCCGAAGAGGGATCTTCAGGTGGTCCGCTCTGTACATGGTAAGCTAACAATTCCTGAAACTGAGACTCAGTAAACTCTCTGGCTAACTGTCGGATGACCATCTGATTCAAACGTCGGATGAGATCTTGTATGACGTTGTAACTGAATCGTTGATGCGTCCGTTGGCTGTCATCCATGTTGTTCTGGATTTGAGCGAGTAGATCATGGATGATGTTGAGCGAATAGACAGAGTGGTGAAAGTGCATGTGAGGAGAGCTCAGGATGTGAGGGAATAAGCCGTTGTGTAGGAGTGTAGCAGAGTATTGTTGTCGAGTCGGAGCTGTTTGGTTGAAGATCTGATTTGGGAGGAGGGCGTCGGTGGGACAAATAGTAATAGAAGAAGAGTCCTCTTCCTCAGTTGATTGCCTGCGTCGAGTGCGGATGGGAGGCATTTTTGAAGGGGTGGAGGGGGCAATACAGACAACACGCACAGGTACAGAAGGGATCTTCTGGGAAAGGTGCGAAGTGTGCGTGCAGGGTGTGCTTGTGTCGGATGCGTCGGTTGATGTAGGGAGTGTAAGGAAGTTCAAGAACTATCCTTAGGCCGTGGAAGAGGGGTGCAGCGTGTTCCGGGTTCCAAAACGTATGTCGAAGTACAAGTTTAACGAGTTCGGGGTAGGGTGAGCAAGATCGGAGTCGTTGGATGTTAACAATGTCGGTGTGGTGGGGGTCGAATAAATAGTGTCGGACTAAGTCGGTAGGACTGAGGGGAAAACGTTGGTTGTCGAGTTTTGGAGAGGGAGGGGGAGAGGGGTACTGCAAGTCGATAGTGATGGGACCGTGATGGAGGTGAGGGTACCAGGATTCTTCTGCAGGTATATGCCACGCAGAGAATGTCGGAGAGGGTGGTTGTCCCCAAGTCGGGTCGGGTTCAGTGTTCCAGAGGTTGTCGGGGTCGGGGATGGGTTGTTGTTGTGGTGTTTCTTCTTCTTCGTCGAGTGGAGGTAGAGGTTGAGGATAGAAAAATGTTTCTGTGGCGTTTCGGTGTTCTTCTGTGTTGAATGGGCGAGGTTGGTAGGTCGGAATGGTGGTGTTGAAGTTAAATGGCATGAGGGGAAGGGGGATGGTCTTCAGTTGGGGTGTTGGTGGGGGTTGTCGGTTCGAGGGATGGAAGTACTGGTATGGGGAGGAAATGGCGAAGAATGTCGGTGATACTGTCTGAAAAGTGGGGGCTGTGTGAGACACTGTTGAAAAGTTGGTTGAATTCTTCTTGATCTGGTCCACTGTAGTCAACAACTTCAACGACGAAGTTGTCGGAGTAAGGAGTGATAAGAGTAGTGCGAGATGTTGTTGATTCAGAGTTGTCGGAGGGGATGGGGTCGACTGCTGTTGGAGTGGGGCTGGGACAGGGGGAGTAGGGTTCGAGTGGGGGTAGGTTGTCGGAGGTGTCAGATGTTGGAGGCGATGTAGTCGAGATGGGTTCCAAGGTGGGGCTAGGGGTGATAGCTTGGATTGGATTGTTGAAGATGGGGCGGTTGCTGGGGTTTTTAATGTACTGGAGGAATCCATACAATGCTGTCGCACGTTTTACTTGTTCAACGTGGTCACAGGTGTGGAGTTGGGTGTCAATGCTTTCGATGAGAGTTTCGAGAGGCGGAGTATCAGGGCAATCAATCTGATGCAAGAGATTATGCAGATGATAAGCAATGTGGTTCCGTTCCTCATGTGTCGCTTTTGTTGCTTCTTCTCGAAGGTCCGATAGAAGTCCGTCAACCGTGGTGATAGAGAATGGGATGCTAATTGTCTGAGGCAATGAAGAACTCGTCATTGGGTCGGATGCCCACGTATATGCGTGTGCACTTGTCTTGATAGTGAAAACAGATGCCTTGAATCCAATTTTCTTCTGGTCTTCGATGAGGAAAGAGGTACCAACTTAGGAATGTTTGTCCAAAGCGGTTAGCAAGAAGGGTGATGGCTGGGTGGAAGTTTAATTGAGCTAGATATGCGAGTAGTCGAACGAGGTCAAGAAGACTGTGCATGGGAGTTGTTGAGAATTGGGTTGGCTTCCTATGCTTTTATAAAGACGTTTTGCGAAGTCTTTGGTGCTTCTCGGGTAGTTCTGATCGTTTGGATGCTTCTTAGGCGAGAAGGGGATGTGGTGTATTTATTTTGAGGCAAGAAGTTGATATTCTAGGCGAGAATCACTTGCGATATGGTGCTTCTTCGGTAAGAAGTCCGTTATCTAGGCAAGAAGTTGATGTGGGTCCTGGGTGTCCTAATCGGGTTGTCAAAGCGCGAGAGGGGGTGTTGCTGAGTCAGCACGCCGTTCGCGCGCGAACTGCTTGCTGACTAAGCCACGAAAGCGGCGTTAAGTCTGTGTGTCCAAGATAGCTAAATTGGTTCAATCCAGTCGATGTAGCTTCTTGTATTCTTCAAGAAGTTCTTCTGTGTGCTTCAGAGCTTCTTCGGATTCCCATGTGTTACTGCTTGTGGGATATCCTAACCACTTAATTAGATATCTTCTGCGATTCTTTGCTCCTTTGTGTTGTAGTATAGCTTCAACTTCGAATTCTTCTTCTCCATCAATAAGGTCAGGTGGAGGTTTCGAATAAGATGGTCCATGTTCTTCTGTCTCGGTGTTAGGCGTTAGAAGTGAGGCGTGGAATACAGGGTGAATCTTCCAGGTTCTAGGTAGTTGAAGTTCATAAACGTTGTCACAAAGTTTTCGTTTGATGATAAAGGGGCCTTCTCGTTTTGATTGAAATTTCGAGGGTAGTCCGGTTCTTCTTAAGTTCCTGGCTTCTAACCATACAGATTGTCCTTCTGATAGGGGCTTGAAGTGTGAAGATTGAGCTTCACGTTGGTATTCCTGTGCGAGTGTAAGGGCTGCTTCTGCGTCATTTCGGAGTTCTATAATCTTTGATAGTCGGTTCTTGAGCGTTGGAATGTTGTTATCAATGTCCGATGATTCCGAGGGAAATGAGATAGGATCATATCCCATTAGTAGTCGAAATGGGGTCTGTTCTGTTGTTGAATGCTTCCGGTTGTTGTGTGTGAATTCCATGAGGGGAATGTACTTGCTCCAGAGGTGAGGGTGGTTTACTGCATATATCCTGAAGTACGCTTCAATTTCCTGATTGCTGCGTTCTGCTTGTCTATCTGTCTGCGGATGATATGCTGTTGACATTGCTTGCTTGATGTGAAGCAAACGGCATAGTTGTCTAAACACCATAGATGCAAACTGTGGTCCACGATCTGAGATTATTTTCCTGGGTAATCCAAATCGTCTGTACACGTTGTTGAAGTACAGTTGTGCGGTGTCTAGTGCAGTAATCGTCTTGGTGCATGGAGTGAGTACAATTGCCTTGGTACAATCATGATCCACAATAACACATATGCTGTTGTATCCATCAGATTCCGGGAGGTCCGTGATGAAATCGATGTTAACAGTTGCGAAAGGGTATGTGTCTTTATCGGCAATGATGGGGTTTAATGGAGGTACAAGTGGATGGTGGTTGATTTTCATCTGTTGACAGATTGCACATCCTTGGATGTATTTCAATACGAACTGCTGCATTCTTGGCCAGTAGTATGTTCGTCGAATTTGTTCCATAGTGTTTGCAACTCCGGGGTGGTTTCGTGTAGGTAAGTCATGATATAGTCGTAATATATTGCGCATGATTTCCTTGTTCCTTGGCACATAGATCTTGTTTCTGTAATGTACCAGATGATCTTTGATTGTGAAGTCGGACATCTTGGGCTTTGTGAGGGGTAATTGATTTTGTAAAGTTGACATTGCTTCTTGAATGTCTCCAGTTTCGTTTCGAATCTGAAGGTGAAGGTCGTCAACGTTAATAATAAGTCTATCGTATTCTTCTGCTTCTTCAATTTGGTTTTCTAGGAGTTCCATTTCTTTGAGAAAAACTTTGTCTGGTAGAAGTGTAACTTTGTTGTAAAGTTCTCCTTCCGTTTTAAAATGGTCCGCTCGTCGGGATAGAGCATCGGATTGGATCATATGTTTCCCTGGTATAGCCTGGATTTTGTACGGATATCTTGATAGTTCGTTTTGCCATCGAGCTTGTCGAGGGGTCAAGCGTTGGGGTTGTCTCCAATATGTCAAGTTCTTGTGATCACAATGAATAGTGACTGTATGCGGGCTTCCAAGTAGATAGTGTCGCCACGTTTGGAGTGCTCGTATAATAGCAAATAATTCCCTGTCATATATTTGCCAGTTTCGTTGTGTTGGATTAAGAGCTTGTGAGATGTATCCAATAGGTCTAAGTTGTCCATTTTCGTCAAGTTGGCGTAGTACTGCTCCAGTAGCTACGGCTGATGCGTCCATTTCAAGATAGAAAGGTTTACTGGGGTCCGGTTGCATGAGCAAGGGTTGCTTTGCAAAGAGATCTTTCAACGTTTGAAAAGCTGTTTCTTGTTTGTCTGTCCAGACAAATGGTACGTCCTTCCGTTTAAGTTGATCGAGTGGTCTGCATATTGTTGCTTAGTTCGGAATGAATCTTCGATAGAAGTTTGTAAATCCAGTGAATGATCGGATTTCTTTCAAGTTCTTCGGAGTTTGCCAGTCCAATATGCCTTGAATCTTCGATGGGTCTGTCTTGATCTGGGATTCGGAGATGATGTATCCTAAGAAGGGTACTTCTGTCTGATGAAATCGGCATTTTGCTGGTTTAACGTATAAGTGATTATCCTTGAGAATTTGAAACACTTCGATCATGTTTGCAATAAGTTGTTGTAGGGTGGAGGCGTGGATTAATAGGTCGTCCATGTAGACAATGACGATGTTCCGGCGTATCTGGTCTGCCAGAATATCATTCATAAATCGTTGGAAAACTGCAGGTGAATTGCAGAGTCCGAAAAACATAACCGTAGGTTGATAAAACCTGTCGCCACAAACAAAGGCTGCTTTCCATTGGTCTTCATCTTTGATTCGGATGTTGTGGTAGCCTTGTCGGATGTCAAGAGTGGTGAAGTACTTTGATCCTAGTAGTTGATCTAGCAATGATTGGGCGTTTGGCATAGGATATGCATCCTTGACTGTATGCGCATTAAGATATCGATAATCTTGTACTGGTCGAAGAGATCCATCTTTCTTGTCTATAAAGAAGAAAGGGGATGCCATTGGTGATTTTGATTCCTTAATGAACTTCTTGTTGAGTAAGTCTCGGATTAATTCGTCCAAAATCGGTTGCTGATGTATTGGCACTTTGTAGGGTTTGTGTATCTTCGGAATGAAACTGGGTAGTGTCTTGATTTCCATATCGTAAGGTCGGGCTGGTGGATAGGTTTGGATTTCGTTCTCAGAGAATATGTCTGCGAACTGCATATACTCGTCAGGGATGTTGAGTTTCTTTTTGGATTTTTGTTTCTGTTGCTCGAGTCGAGTCGAGACAGTGATTTTGTTAATTGTAATGGTGTCGTCATTCCAATTAATTTGAGGCTTTGCTTCCTTGAACCATGGTAGTCCTAGGATGATGTTGTCTCTTGGAATGTGAGTAGAATAGAAGATAGTTGAAATCGAATGAGGGTGGGTGATATCCAATCGGATTCTTTCGTTAACTGATCCTTTCTTGTTAATCGTTCCGTCTGCGTTACTAACTTGTAGAGTTCGTTTGAGTTTCTGTGTTTTTATGTGTAGTTTGTCAACTAGATCAGAGTTGATAAAGTTGAGTTGTGCTCCAGTATTAAGTAGAGCGTTGAGAGTAGTGAGGCGTCCGTTTATGCGAAGTTTGACGGGTATGCAAAATGAATTGATGTTGCCATTGAGAACGATGGTGTTGAGTTGAATCGGATTAACCAACTCAGGTGTTATCAAAAATTTCCGCCATCATAGTTTCCTTGTTCATCGAAATCTTCTCCATTGTTGTTTTCTATGCGATCCAATGTGTTGAAGAGTTCGATTCGATCTTCTGGGGCAAGATTTGTGATAATTTCGTTGATTTGATATGCTTGGTCTTCCAAATCATCCGGTTCATCATATTCTTCATCATCTACTTCCATTTTGTTGATTCTGGGCTTGAATTTTCGTCGATTGCCTTGGAATCATCTGGGGGTTTTGCCACGGAAGTTATTTGGATTTGGGCGTTGTGGACGTTTGGGACATTTATGTGCCATATGTCCGGGTTTCATACAGAAGAAACAGAGTCCTTTTTCTCTGGCTTCTTTCTGCTTTTCGTCCGAAAGCTTGTTGAAATACATAGCATTTATATCAAATGCTTTCATTTCGTCTTTAACTTCGGGTTCTTGTTCCAGTTCCGAGTCAATTTCCATTTCATGGATTCGGTATCTGCGCTTGAATGATTGTCTGGGACGTCCATGATTATACTTCTTCCTGAGGAAGGTGGAAGGTTTTGAATCAGGGCTATTAACTCCGTACATGCGTTCCCATTGAAGTCCAAAGTGTAACGCATTGTCATAGTAGGGTTGCATGGGTGAGATTCCTGCTGCAACTTGGAATGGTTCCTGTCGGAGAATTTCTTTTCGGATGGAAATGGGTAGTCCATCTTTGAACAGATTTGAGAGTACAGTAAAATCTGTTACACCAGCATCTCGAGCTAGACGTTGGAATTGATGCACATATTCTTCCGTATGCATTCCAGATTGTTTGAACGTTTGGAGTTGTTTAAATGCGTCTCCAATATAATCTGGGGAGATGTACTGCTGTTACAAATTCTAACTATGTCAGCGGCCCCCTTTTGTTCCGACGGACTCCCGCGACTCCGCACCCTTTACCCTATCTGTTGCTATTCTTGTCTTTGCTCAGTCATCCTTGTTTCTTATCGTCCAATCCCGGAGCCCCACATGTAACCCTTCGCCCTAACCCTCTGCCCCGCTCCCACACTATTATTAGTAGCCTATTGTCTACGGACCTATTGTTCTCTGCTTATTGTTCATCAGATGTATCTCCGCTCCGCAGCCATAGTATATAAACCCCTGTACTTAGCATGATCGAACCCTAAGTTCGATCTCCTTTGTCAAACCCCCCGTCTCTAGTCACACTATACATCTGCTTTATCTCTACTCCACATCGTAGGCCTTTGTCCATACTTAAAAGACTCTAAAGTGTTGAGCCCTAGCTCCGCTATTAGTCTTAGCAACCAACGTTGCGAAACCCAACTATACGAGACCGTAAGTTGAGACGTAACAATTAGATCGAACTTATCTACCGTCGAAGACATCCGTCTTTACGACTACAGTGTTGAGCCGTTAGCTCCACGTACTACTAACCAGTTGTAAACCTATCTAGTCCAGAAGAACTACCGCTCGAGGTAATCCCTTCAGTGTAGCAAGGTGCTCATCGATTGCAAGAGGGAGGCCAAGGAAAACTTCGAGAGTCGCGATCCGAAGATTAAGAAAACCGCTCCAGCTCATTGGTTGATTAAAACCCCGGACAGTAGCGTTACGAAGAACAGGAACCAACTTCTGTCATATACAACGGGACCGTAGCTGTGCACACAGGAAGAGGACTCAGTACCTGCAAAGAAGGCATAAAAGCTGCTAGCCTAGTCTTTGGGACGCCTATTGGACAACGAGCAAACATTTGCAGACGTGCCGCTCGATACAGCGAAGGGAGACCGATCCAGAAATCGAAGAACAGACAAGCTGTTAAAACACCAATAGTTATTCACCACGGCAAACCTAATCCCAAACGGAGTTCAGATTCTTGACCAGACCAACACCAATCAACGTGACAACCTAGGACGCCCCATATACGAAATCCGATACTCAGTCACCAATTGCTATCAATACGATTCATACAGTTTCACCCAATACTGCGACGATACTGTTTGGACAATCACTCGAACTGCGAGTCCCATTGTCAACCACAGTGACACTTTCATCCTCTACCACACCAACCCAGACGCATTCTTCTACCTCGAAAACTTCGCCCCCAACAAAGTCCGCATAATCCACATCTGTGGAAGTGACCGTCGACTTCTAAGGATACACTACACCGTACCGCCATCGTGGCTGACATCCTATCCCTTCCAGCCCTTGACGATCCTATCTACTCTACCAGAGACCTCATCCGAAACCGATTCCTCGCATTTGCCGAAGAGTTCGACGACATCCTAAATCGAATCCGAACACTCTTGGACGAACGATATCGTGATTGGATTTCAGCTGTTGAATACGCACAATACACTCGAGATCAACAACAACCTTGGATATACAAATACGGACTCTTGTGGCATCATACACGCTTATTCATCCCTAGAGACACTTACCTACGTCGTTTCTTTATTGGTCACATACATTTCGATAACCACGGAGAAACATTACATCGAAGCGAAGCAGAAACCACACGTCTTGTAGCAAGACATTTCTGTTGGGCAAATCTCAGCGACGACGTCAACCACTACATCTTTCAGTGTACCTGTCAACACCATCAACCCACACCCAATAACACCGTTCATCACTACCTAGCACCGCCCATTGAAATACCTGAAGACCACGTTACTGCTCATACTCTCAACTCTTACTACGACGACTCAGACAGTTACGGATATCATTCCGGAACCGATTAGTCACCACGGCAGATAAAGGCAAAAGCAAGTCTTCCTCGCGTCAGACTACTCAAACACCTGCTATACCATCATCATCAACTAAACCAAGTCGAACCCAAACTACGCAAACACCTGTTGTTCCCACCGCTTCTACCAGTCAAACATCCGAGCCAACGTACACCAGCATTGTTAAAGCACCACCACCACATCAAAACCTACACTTCAACAGAGAGACACAATTCTTTTACCTCACCTTTGAAGGAGAAGTAGGGAAACGACCTTGGTCCTACGACCCAGCTGTACGTAGGTGGACGCCTATTGCAGCAAAATCAGCAACAGCAGGACGAGCCTTCTTCATTGCCAATACACCTAACTGGGAAGACCTTGCCAGCCGATCTCTAGCAGGAGAATTTGATAATCGCGAACCCCCCCCACCACCATTTCCTACAACCCTCACCTTCAACGAAGAAACTCAACTCTTTCACTTCCAAAATAGTGACGGAACTCTCTCAGAGACACCTTGGGTGTGGAACCCTATCAACGACGAGTGGACTACCGTACCCCCAGGTTGGGACCCCAGAGAAGCATACGAAATTTCAACACCCAACTGGAGGGAGTTAAAAGACGAATATTACCGCCGACATCCTGAACTTACCCGCCAACCAACACCACCCCCTCGTGAACCAGCACCGAGCCGTGAACCCTCACCAATTCGCGAATCATCTACTGAATCACCTACCCCAGCCCCTCAGGATCCACCCAAAGACCTCTTTGAAGAACCGTTTCAACGACCAGTATCACAACAGTCTTCTATATCAGGAACCTCCCACTACTCTTTTGCAGAAAAAACTCCTACTCGACCAACAACCCATCCTAACCTACCTCCCATAAAACCAAAACCCTCTCTCACATACACTCGCCCTCACATCGAACCACTATCACGAAATACAATGGCTGGTACACAAACTATTACAGTCACAGACGCCTCATTCTTTCGCCCCCCGCCTGGAGAAGAAAGTATTAGTGCCTGGCATGGCTTTGGACAAGGAGGAAGAATGTGGGGACCAGCAAGAAATCGTGGACGAGATGACGGACCACCTGGAGGAAACCCACCAGGAGGAGGAGGAGGAGGACCTGGAGGAAACCCACCAGGAGGAGAAGGAGGAGGACCTGGAGGACCTGGAGGACCTGGAGGACCTGGAGGACCAGTTGGAGGAGATGATGACGAACCGAATAACGTCAATCAAGCTTTTATTCCGATGAAAATCAAGCCCTTCACCGGAACTCAAAAGGATGTCGATCGATTTCTCATGCAATGCAACGTCTTCCTACGACTCAATGCACAACAATATAACACGGATTATCGATGCATCGGATTCATAATTTCCCACTGCTCAGAACCAGGATCCATACCATTCGCCACTCAATATGTCGCATCTGGTTGACTTGAAACGGATACTTTTGAAGAGTTTATTCAGGAATTTGAACGAACCTTTGTATCATCGGAACTCACTGTCCAAGCTCAACTAGAATTGGATGACCTTCGTCAAACGGGATCTATCGAAGCGTACAATCTTGCGTTTAAACCACTAATACAACGCGCTCGAATTACTGGATACATTGCCCAACGTAACCAATATTGGAAAGGACTCAATAACAACCTCCTACAAAAGTTACTGGCGTGTCATCCACAACCCACTACAATGGACGGATGGTACTATCTCGCCACCAAACTGGACACTGGCTATAAGATTGGTCGCGCAATGAATAGACACCCCAGATCGAACGAATACCAATCCACTCGACGACCTACACGCCAAGCCAACCGACAAATCCGCGCCATTACCAACGAAGCGTACATTGAAGAGGAACCCTCCGATAACTCTTTCAATGACATAGATCAGCTCGTCGATTCAGCAGTCAACCATTTATTCCTTGCGCGTTTATCAACAGAAGAATACCAGCGACACATGAAAGACAACCTCTGTTTCAATTGTCACAAACCAGGACATCGTACCGCTAAATGTCCTCAGCCACACCCCAAACGCAACAACAGATCTCGATGGCCAAACTCACGCACACCTAAAGCCAAAGTCATCCGTCAGATCACAGCTACAGATGATCAAGACGAATACTCGGAACCCGAAAACGACGATGACAACCAAGAATCACTCTCAACCGAAGATCGCGCTGCCCAGATTCAACAACTTCTCATTGGTCTTGATGATGATACGGTCAATCAAGTCTTTGATAAAGTTGAGGAAGCAAATTTTTAAACGACGAAGAGCTTCCGCAGCCATCTCTCTCGTTGAATATTCGGCTGCTCATCAACTCTATTAACGACAATCATGCCTTACGAATTCCGATTACCTTCAGCTATAACAATAAAATCCACAAAGCGACTGCACTTCTAGACACCGGAGCCGAAGGTTTATTCATTGACCGAAAACTCGTAGAAAAACTCCACCTAAAAACAATCAAATTACGACATCCACTGCGACCCAAGAACGTTGATGGAACACTCAACAATGCCGGACGTATCACCTCCTATGCACCTCTTCAAGTCAAACTTGGAAATCAACAATATGCTATGCGATTCTATGTTACCACTCTTGGAAAAGAAGAATTTATTCTTGGCCTACCATGGTTCAAGAAATATAAGCCAAAAATCGACTGGGATACAGGATCCATACAGCTCAATCGCGTCAACATCTCGACTCAGCTTGCACAACAAGCTCGAAAAGGATTTGAAGCTGCTAAGCCACTTCTAGATCTTGTACCTCGCCAATATCACCAATTCCTTTCCCTATTCGACGAAGAAAAAGCACACCGTTTTCCACCAAAACGACCATATGATCATGCTATCGATCTCAAACCAGACTTCATTCCCAAACGGCACTCTCCATATCCACTATCTCTTCCGCAACGCGCCGCTCTGGACACCTTCATCAATGAAAACCTAAAAAATGGATATATACGACCTTCAAAGTCCCCTATGGCATCACCCCTTTTCTTTGTTGACAAGAAAGACGGAACACTACGACCCGTTCAAGATTACCGTTACCTCAACAATGGTACAATCAAAAACGCGTACCCATTACCACTTGTTCAAGACCTTTTGGACAAACTCCACGGATCACAATACTTCATCGCTCTAGATATTCAATGGGGATACAATAACATACGGATTAAAGAAGGAGACCAATGGAAAGCTGCGTTTACCACTCAACGAGGACTTTTCGAACCAACAGTTATGTTTTTCGGCTTATGCAATTCTCCAGCAACTTTCCAACACTTTATGAACGACATTCTTGGAGAAGAAATCCTACTAAACCACCTCTTGGTTTATATGGACGACATTCTCATCCATGCCCCAACCTTACCAGAACTTATCCACCGCGCCAAACGCGCCTTCACAATCCTTCAACGAAATGACTTATACTTCAAACCCACCAAATGTTTCTTCCATACACAGAAACTCACTTATCTAGGACTCATCATTACGCCTAATCACATCCAAACGGATCCTACCAAGATCGAAGGCATCACCAAATGGCCAATACCCACCAACGTCAAAGATGTTCGCTCATTTACTGGTTTCACCAACTTTTATCGCCGATTTATCCCACACTACGCCGAGATTACCAAAGCACTGGACAACCTCAAACGGAAAGACCAACCATTCGTTTGGACTGAGGTTGAACAGAAGGCATTTGACGCACTCAAAGCTGCATTTTCTCAACATCCGCTACTTCTCATGCCGAATCCCCACAAGCCTTTCTTCTTAGAAACCGATGCTTCCAAAGTCGCAACCGGAGCTGTCCTTCGCCAACATGATGACAACAGTGTTCTTAAACCCATTGGATACATTTCGCAATCACTCAACTCAGCCGAACGTAATTACGAAATTTACGACCGAGAACTACTCGCCATCATTCGCGCCCTTAACACTTGGAAACATTATCTCCTTGGATCACCACATCAAGTCACCTTGTGGTGTGACCATCGCAATCTTACCTATTGGAGAGAGGCCCGGCGACTTTCGCCCCGTCAAGCTCGATGGCATTTGTTGTTATCACAATTCGACCTTCACATTACACATGTTCCCGGCAAACAGATGATACAATCTGACCTTCTATCACGCCGGGCAGACCATGTTAAACAGGGGGAGAATCTAAACGAAGTTTCTATAATGCTGCCGAACGACCTCTTCATTTCCGCATTACAAAACCACAATGATTCGGAAGACGAAGAAGAAAGCATTGACTACGAGTCTGACGATGACCTTCCAGACACCGATGACCTGACAAAATCCATCAAAGAATCAATGAAGAAAGACGAATACCTCACCAATACCATTTCTCAACTAAAGAAGAAGCTACCACCCGCTCGAACCGCACTCAAAGACTGGTTTTTTGACGACACTGGCATTTTATACTTCAAGAACCGCATCTATATCCCGGATAATCTCGAATTAAAACGCACAATCTTACGACTTCACCATGATATCCCAGTACGCGCTCACCCTGGTATATTCAATACTCTGGAACAAGTCCGAAGAACGTATTATTGGCCCCGAATGCAGAAATTTGTATCTGATTACGTCCATGGATGTGCACTATGCCAACAAATGAAAGTCAATCACCACCCGACCGCACCACCACTAATGCCTATCGCCGCCGATAAGAACTCTTTTCCATTCTCTCACGTCAATATGGACTTCATCACCGACCTTCCAATGTCCCATGGATACGACACCCTTCTATTGGTCATTGATCACGATTGTTCCAAAGCTATTGTTCTCATCCCTTGCGAAAAGACAATAGACGCCATCGAAACAGCACAACTATACTTCGATAACGTATACCGACGATTTGGACTTCCCATCCGCATCATCTCCGATAGAGGACCTCAATTTGCTTCTAAAGCATTTCAAGAACTATGCAAAATTGTAGGAATCAAATCATCGATGTCGACCGCTTATCACCCGCAAACAGATGGACAAGCAGAACGAACCAATCAAGAGATCGAAGTCTATCTCCGAATTTATTGCACTGGAGAACCCAAAAATTGGTCTCAACATATTCCCAACATTGAATTCGCCCATAACAACCGCGCTCACACAGTCACCAAAAGAACCCCTTTCTCGCTTCTCATGGGATATGAACCAATTGCCTTACCCCTGAAACACCCAAAATCGAACGTTCCATCAGTATCACAACGACTTGCCAATCTCACGGTCTACCGGTCAGAAGCCTTAGCCGCTCATTCAGTTGCTGCTATGGTTATGAAGGAACGTACCTTCCGGAACTTCAAACCATTCAATAAAAGCGACAAAGTCTGGCTAGACTCCAAAAACCTCCGAATCCCTGGCCTATCACAGAAGTTCAAGGAGAAACGTGACGGACCATTCCGGATCAAGAAAGTCTTATCGCCACTAGTCTATGAACTAGATCTCTCACGGACTAAATGGAAAATACACCCGGTATTCCACGCTGCGCTTCTCGTGAGATACACCGAGACCGAAGCATATGGACCACCCCACAGTAATCCCCCAACTGACCTGATCGAAGGACAAGAACAATACGAAGTTGAAGCCATCCGTGCCCACCGTGGAAACGGCACTAGACGAAGATACCTTATAAAATGGAAAGGTTACCCCACTTCTGGAAACTCATGGGAACCTGAGTCCAATCTCCGGAACGCACAGACCATCCTCAAAACCTATAAGAAGCTCCACCAACTTACCTGAATGCCCGCATCCCACAAACTCGTTCGCTTCTCTTATCCCCACTCCTCTAACATCGTCAACAACTCCACTCTCTCTGCATCATACCAACAACCCATTACTCCTGAACCCACAACCCTCGTATTACCGCCTACCTCGATTCCAACGCGCCCCGGTTACCTGGACGCCGTCCGACCCTCCTTCACAAAAACAAGAATAGAAAAACACTTTATACCCAACTGGCAGAAAGCGTACTCCAACCGTTTGCACGTTCCCACTCTCTCCACCTTCCTTATTCACATTTTCTACTTCAACCCCGATTACGCACAGCAACTAATCGACTACTTCAACACATCGGCTTGTGTCCAACCACCCCTTACTATCACTCGACCCATAACCCGCCACCGCCGCAAACATATTAGTCACTTCGAACCTCAACGTTCGGACCCTTATTGCACTTGCAGTTGCTGCCACTATAACTGTCCAACTCATTCGCTCTAGACAATGCCCCCGTCCCGCACTCAACGACCTTCGCCTCGCATCAATCCCACCCTTCGAACACCTATACCAACCTTTTGACCGACAGACATCAACATCGACCATCTCACCCAAGCAGAATCAAGAAGGGTCCTTAACCTCTTCACCAATCGAACTATTCACCAACGTCTCAGTACCTCGACTTCCGATGCTACCCCTCTACTCACCATCTGGACTCAATTCTACGACATCGCCACCCGCGGTCAAGAGGTCATGGAAACCAATGTCTTTATTGTGGAAGGAGCCCTTCGACTACTCCGATCCTCTCAAACTTCATTCGAAGACGCTCGTCGCTATGCCCTGGACCAATTCCTCACTCACGCACCACCCGCAATCACCGCACCACCAGTCATTGATCTCACTACAGAAGATGAAGTCGTGGATCTCACAAACGATCTCATCAATTCGGTCGGCATTCAAGTCCCTGAATGCCCAGGCCTCGCCGATCGCTTATCGGATCCTATGGAGCTCAAGTCACCAAGCCCTGCATACGAAGTCCACACCGCACCACCATCACCAGTCACCAGTCCAAAACCGGACAACAACCCGTTCTCAACCATGGCACTTGATTCTTCGACCGAATGCTCGACGCATACCCCCATTGAACACCAGTACGAACTGGCCGCCTCCACCTGCGAATCTTATACATGTCCATATTGTCATAAGCGAGCACCTGGACACATCGCCTCAGAATGCAACAATCATCGATGCGTCTCATGCGGACAACAAGCACTGCTACCAGCAAGCTGCATGCATGAAATACAGCTTTGGCTGTAAATATAAGAAATTGGTTTGTGCATGAAGCTCAGCCATGGCTGATATTTTTATACATAACAGATCAGTAATGGCTGAGAAAAATTCTTACTTTACAAGGAGATGTAGCTGTATATTAAATGCACAGATCAGGCATACAGCAGATAATACATTATTTAACTTGTATGCCACCGCATTTTTGAGCTATTTATAGTATTCAGGCACTGCTGATTGACAGCATGCTGTAATAAATCAGAATTTCATAATTTCCATCTGTTTTGGGATATAAGGCACATCAGGGTCTAGGACCCTGAGGTCCGGCAGGTTCCAGGTCACCTGGAGCTGTTACCGCTTCAGGAGGCCGTGGGAATAAATTCAAATTAGCCTTTGCAGGCCCTACTGGCATCCTAAAATAGCACGAAAATAGCCAATAAATCAGAAAATATTCCTGGGCACTGCCGCTTCGCTCTAGCGTGGGAAATACGCATTGGGACGACCCAAATAGGGTACGGGGGTGCTCTGGGCCACCCTGGGCCCTTCCTAAAGCGGTAAAATCATTATAAAATAGATAATTATATTAGCACTCGAGTGCATATATGCAGGCTTCCCCTGGGCTTACCGGCTGCATATAAAATACAATAAAATCGAATTATATTAGTAGAAGCATATTGAACATGTTCTAGATAGCTATATATGGTAATTATAGCCAGGAACATACCAGAAACATCAAAACACATTCCGGTTGACATGCTAATACTACCGGGCTCATTTCACCACATTGGGATACCCCCGGGATGCAAATTTTGATGGGGTTCTATTGGGGCATAGTACTAGAGTCCAAAAAGTCATCAATCATAGCGGGGGAGGCACTTTACGTAGCACAGTGGATTATTCTTTTATTTAAATGTTATTTATATTACTGCACTTCTACTGCACGTAATGGCGCGTGTAGATAGCCTAAATGGATTAGAACAACGAGGGGAACAATAATCCGCAACCAGAATGGTCACACGGTTCCTGGTGATGTCAATAATACACTTTTATGTTTACGTGCACATGCAAAAATTGTATGGCCTTCACAGACACTCCCGTATGCTCCACATGTGTACTAATGACTTTGATCAGCTCTATACATGTTTCACGTATATCTCACGAAGTTTCACGGTAATCGGAGCTTGTGTTGAATTGATATTAAGTGTATAATATTGAAAAAGAACAGTCATTTTTAATTGTATGGGAGGCTTACGGGTCAGGCACATGATGCCAAACAACCGTCTTAAGTATTCTAAACATAATCCAAATGCATGTTTGAGATGTAGTTGGAATGTACAGGTTATATGTGTTTTGGACATGTTATACATATACTGATATTACAAGTAGCAATCCACCCTGCAATGTTGCATATGACTTGCACATTCCAACTACACCTCAAACATACAATTGGATTATGTTTAGGATACTTAAGACGGTTGTTTGGCATCATGTGCCTGACCCGTATGCCTCCCGTAAAATTAAAAATGACCACTCTTTCTCAATATTGTAGGCTTAATATCAATTCAATGCAAGCTCCGATTGACGTGAAACTTTGTGAAAGATACGTGAGACATATATACAGTTGATCAAAGTCATTAGTACACATGTGGCACATACTAGAGTGTCTGTGAAGGCCATACAGTTTTCGCATGTGCACGTAAACATAAAAGTGTGTTATTGACATCACCAGTGACCGTGTGACTTTTCTGGCTGCATATTCTTGCTCCCCTCGTTAAGTAGATTTATTTTGGCTATCTACACGCGCCATTATGTGCAGTAGAAGTGCAGTAATATAAATAACATTTAAATAAATGAATAATCAACTGTGCTATGTAAAGTGCCTCCCCTGCCATGATTGATGACTGTTTGGACTATTCTAGTATGCCCCAATAGAATACCATCAAAATTTGCATCCCGGGAGTAGCCTAATGTGGTGAAATGAGCCCGGTAGTATTCATGTCAACTGGGATATGTTTTGACAGTTCTGGTATGTTCCTGGCTAGAATTACCATATATAGCTATCAGAAGCGTCTTCAATATGCTTCTAGTAATATAATCCGATTTTACTGTATTTTATATGCAGCCGGTAAGCCCAGGGGAAGCCTGCATATATGCACTCGAGTGCTAATATAATTATCTATTTTATAATGATTTTACCGCTTTAGGAGGGGCCCAGAGTGGCCCAGAGCACTCTCGTACCCTTTCTGGGTCGTCCCAATGCGTAGTTCCCACGCTAGAGCGAAGCGGCAGTGCCCAGGAATATTTTCTGATTTATTGGCTATTTTCGTGGTATTTTAGGATGCCAGTAGGGCCTGCAAAGGCTAATTTGGATTTATTCCCACGGCCTCCTGAAGCGGTAACAGCTCCAGGTGACCTGGAACCTGCCGGACCTCAGGGTCCTAGACCCTGATGTGCCTTATATCCCAAAACGGATGGAAATTATGAAATTCTGATTTATTACAGCATGCTGTCAATCAGCAGTGCCTGAATACTATAAATAGCTCAAAAATGCGGTGGTATGCTTGATTATTATATAGACATTTATTTTAATTGCATATATATCCCTCAAATACAGTATAGCAGCTATAGATATACTGTGATATATAATAGTATCAGCCATGGCTGAGCTTGATGCACAAATCAATTTCTCATATTTACAGCAAAGGCTGTCTTTTATGTATGTGGTTTGCTGGTAGGACTGCAACAAGAAGGTCATGACAACGAATGCGCTACCTTCCGAGTCCTCCAACAACGTGTTCAGAGACGTATAAAGGAGCGCAACTCCTCTCAAAGCGACTAAAGCACCTGTTGCTCACCACCGGATACCCTATTGGCGTTAACTTCGCCTATATGGCACGTTTCTCTTACTTTCTTTATTGGACTTAACTTGTCCCTATAACGGCCATTTTCTCTTTATCTATTAACTGATTTCCACTACGTTTCAATTTAAGAACGGGGTAATGTTACAAATTCTAACTATGTCAGCGGCCCCCTTTTGTTCCGACGGACTCCCGCGACTCCGCACCCTTTACCCTATCTGTTGCTATTCTTGTCTTTGCTCAGTCATCCTTGTTTCTTATCGTCCAATCCCGGAGCCCCACATGTAACCCTTCGCCCTAACCCTCTGCCCCGCTCCCACACTATTATTAGTAGCCTATTGTCTACGGACCTATTGTTCTCTGCTTATTGTTCATCAGATGTATCTCCGCTCCGCAGCCATAGTATATAAACCCCTGTACTTAGCATGATCGAACCCTAAGTTCGATCTCCTTTGTCAAACCCCCCGTCTCTAGTCACACTATACATCTGCTTTATCTCTACTCCACATCGTAGGCCTTTGTCCATACTTAAAAGACTCTAAAGTGTTGAGCCCTAGCTCCGCTATTAGTCTTAGCAACCAACGTTGCGAAACCCAACTATACGAGACCGTAAGTTGAGACGTAACAACTGCTTCTGAAATTCATCTTTGAAGATTCGCCAAGTGTAGTTCCATGGAAGGGGTGGAGTAGCACTTAATCGGGTGTTCTGTCCTTGCAAAATGTAATTTGCAAAAGATTCTGCTGAAGATCCAGCATTACAGAATGTAAGTGCGAGTCGAACTTTGTCTTCATCCGTTGTATATCCGGGGGTAAGAATGATATAGTTCTCCATCAAGTCTAACCATTTTCGTGCTTTCTTTCGATCTCCATCGAAATTGAATGGCTTGTTAGCACCATTTCTGCGTTCAGCTGCTGCTGCTTGTTCTGCCATGACGTTTGCAGGGGGTGGTGGTGGAGGTGGAGGTGATGGTGACGGTGACGGTGGTGGTGGTGGATTTCCTGGGGGTAAGCCTGGGATTGGTGGGTCTTCTAGTGGAGGAGGGGAAGGATTTGGGTCTTCTCGATCGGGTGAAGGAGGATTAGCTGATTCGGAACGTCGATCAGTCGGTTGTTCAGGGTCGAGAGGATCGGCGTCTTCGTAATAGTCTAATTCTTCGTCAGTTAATTCTGTCTTTGCTTCTTCTGCTGCTTCTGTTTCTTGAGCTAGTCGAAGCTGTTCAAGCTTATCTAGTACGTGGAGGGCTTCTAATGCTTCGGATAAACTGGGTACACCTTTTCCTTTTCCTGTAGGTGTTTCTGTTTCCGTTAATCGAGATGTTCCTTTGCCTTTATCTGCAGTTCCTGAAGTTCCTTCGACTGAAGTAACTGAGGGTGCAGTTAAAGTTCGAGTATGTTTTTCTCGAGTGGGGCTTCCAAGTAACGGATGGGCTGTTTCTTTTGGTTCGGCTTTTACTTGAAGTTCAGCTGGTTTGTGAGGTCGAGATGGTCCGGGGATAGATGTTTCGGGCTTCGATGAGGATGGAGGAGGTGGTGGTGGGGCAAGAGGGGAGGGTAAAGTAGTGTGTTGTTGAGAAAGGGATGAAGCAGTGAGTCGAGGTGATGATGTAGGAAGGGGGTTAGTTACTACTCGAGGTGAACTTCGTTGACTACGAGTTCTTCCTAGTCTTAATCTTTCTCGTTCTTGCGGAGCTGCAAGTTCAGTTTGATGTCTCTCCTCTGCGTCGTAAGGTTCAATGTTTCTCCAGTTAGAGTTGTATCGTTGATAGAAGTCGGTTTTGTCTTTGTATTTGCTGGGGATGTTAGTCCACTTCTTGCTGTGTGCACTGAAATAAAGGTATGTCTTGACAACACCTTTCTGTCGATACCAGCAGCGTAGTAAGTAGTCAAAATATGCGTTGTCTGGTTGAGATGGTGGTAGTGATAAATGAGTTGTGTCAATTCGAGGGAGGGTGTCCGTTGGTGGGTTCTGGGATGCCAGATTGTTTAATTATTGGTTACAATATGACCGTTTTGGTGTTGAGGCAGAAGAGGGGGTACTGGTGGTATGTCGGAGGGAGTGATAGATGTTTGATCAAAGTTTGCACTGCAACCACAGCGGTTAATAATGTTTTCAACGTCAACTCCGGAGTCAGGCCAATAACAAATGGCGTCGAGTTGAATATGAGTGTTTTCAACTGTTGAGTGGTAGTTTGTTTCCGGGTGTACGTGTGCTGCAATGACAAGGGCTCCTCGTAAGGCTTCTGTGCTTCCAATATATACTCTTCCTTCAGTCCAAAGTAAATTGTACCGAGTTGTCCAATTTGCAAGTCTTCGACGTTTGATAAGAAAACTGAGAGAAAGGAAAGTGTTATCGTGGAGATAACTCTGTTGAATTCTCTGTACTAATCCGTTGTTGATCAAAATGGAGTAGTTTTCTGCAATTTCTTCGTCAGATGTTCTTCCTGGTTCAATTGGGACGAGTCGATTTGTTGTGGGAATGAGATGCGCCAGCTTGTCCTATGGAAGTAGTGAGTCTTCTACGAATTCTTCGTCCAAGAGTTCGAAATCGAGAGGGTCCTGATGTAGGAGTGATTTGTTCAAAAGGGGATCCGAGTGTAGGGAAGGGAGTACTAGCTCGGATTGGAGGGGGTGTATGCGGTTGAGGGATACTCTGGTGTACAGGCGTTTCGGGATATCTACGTCTGTTTTGTTCTACTATTTGATCCAAATAGAACAGCTGAGGGTTTTCGGAGGTGGAGGGTTCTGAGCTGAGGTATGTTTCCTGGGTAGGTTCTTGTGCTAATCGAGGGGCAAGATTGTATTGTATCTCTGATAGATTTGTGTTATAACTATCGGTTGGTGTGCCGTTTCGATAGGATGAATCCTCTGTTTCAGGTGAATGATCAAGGTCGGATGGGTTGTGTGGGGGTGTGTTGTTTTCCGGTACAAAGGTATCTAAGACTTGGATGGGGTCTAGGATAATGATCCGGGTCATGTTGTTCCACAATCGTTCCGTATTATCGGCAAAAGTTATTTGGATCCTCAGGTTGGGCAGTTCCTCGGGTGATTAACCCTTTGAGCTACTTGTTGTTACACACAAGAGGGTATGGTGGCTCTCTCCTTGTATGCTCGTCCGGTATTCTTCTTCAGTTCGCTGGATAACAGACTATTCCTTAGTCGTGTTCACCGGTATTTCAGTCGTCAACGAGTGAAGCAATCCTCTCTATGGGACAATTGCCTATATGCGTAGCAGTTTCTCTGGTGAATCAGGCCTTTCCTCTGCTTGCTTTCTTCTCTTCAAGTTACCCTGGTTGTGGCTTGGCTTTCTGATCGGGTTGCTAACCTCTTATCCCGCGTATGCCAACCAAAATGTAACAAGGACCGTTAATTCTGGGCGTGAACCTGCTTAATACGTTGGGTCGGTTCCTAGTGCTGTGTATGGGTTACACAATACAGTGGTGTATCGATAATATGTCGTTCGAGTTCCTTTGTTCCTAGTTTAAAAGTAGGTAGACAATGGCCAGTCGTTTACGTCCTCGCAAGTATTCCTGATTGGTTCTCGTAGGGGTTGATTGTTTAATTCCAGATGTTGGAAAGGGAGGTCAAGTGAAGGTAGTCTTGGCTGCTTTCCGAGTTAAGGAAAGAAGTCAATTCTAATTGTTACGTTTACGGCTTCGGAAGACTTATCAATAAATGATAAGTGACAAAAGCGTTGTTGAGTGAACAAACAAGGTTGTGTTAAGCATAATGATGTTATGCATTACAACGGACTCTTAGTATAGTATTAGCTTCGTAGTAGAACATGTGTGTACACACATCATGTGTGGGAACTTATAATTACTTACGTAATCATAGTAATGTAGCGGCGAAGTTGCTGACAAGTGCACTTTATACAGTGCACTTATCAGCAGCTTTGCAGGTATGTAGTAGACAAAACTTTATATATACAGTGCACTTATCAGCAGCTTTGCAGCCGTTATAAGTGACTTCTCCTGTAGTTCAGCCACTGCATATAATAGGTTATGAGCCTTGAGTGTTAGAGCAACAGGGAAGTTATCACTTGTGTCATACACACTCTTTTCAGGTCGACTTCATCCTTCGTTTTCTCAACAACCACCCATTCGATTTCTACGCTCTTTACACCGCTGGAAAGGTATTTCGTGCATTCACCCAACGCCGCTTCGATCACGCAAATCCGTTGAGAACTTGAGAAGATACACCCCAATCTTCGCCAACAACATCTTCATCCCCTGCTCACAACATTGTTCACCCCATATCTCCACCACCACTCGTCCGTCTCACGCGCTCTTTATACCGATTGAATCGTATAGACAACGTCGTTCCAAAGCATCTTCGATCGAGCCAATCGGTGCAGAACTCGTCGAGCAACAGCTCATTCTTTGTGGGAAACCTTCGATTTTGGGGTGGTAAAGGGTGTTTTCACTGCTGTTTGTTGAGGGTGTTGGGCATTGCTGCTGCTCTAAGTACGTCTTCAACCATCTGTTGTTTTCCTTCTGCCTGCCTCCTGCACTCCTACCTCTCCTGTTCCTCTTCTTCTTGCACTGTGTGCCTCTTTGCTGCTGGTTACCAGTACTTGGGTAGAACAAGCCTACAGAGTGTGAAGCACGACCCAGGGCCTTTGTTCGCCATCTGACTGAGTGCCTCTCTCACTTCTGCGGATTTTCAGGGTGTTTAAACCACTGGTATTGCTTGCTTGTCCTCTGTGATACTTGCAGCCAGACGGTTCACATATAAGCACCTTCCACTTGATACAAAGACGCATCTGTCCAGGAAGGCTCCCATACCTTAACCTGCTATAGCTCACACTGTTCGACCTTTCCCAAAGGGGTTGCAGTAAGTGAACCATTATCTACATAAAGGTTCATTGAGTTTGACGGCTCTCCCTGTATCTTTTTCCTCTGCTGGAAGTGGTAAAACTGAGATCTGTCTTGCGGTGATTTCCCCAAGGAAAGTAAACAGTAGTTAAGCAGGTATCTTTTGCAGAAGCTTGAGCATCATTGAACAGTTCGAGAGGTATTGGAGCAGCGTATTGCACCATGTCCGACTCTACTGAGTCCGATACTAAGGGCATACCTATGCTGGATGGCAGTAATTATGAGCTATGGCGTGTTGCTATTGAGGCTAGCTTCTATATGAAGGGATCCATTAGGATTGTAGATGGGTCTGAGTCCAAACCCGATGCTTCTAAAGCAGAAGAGGTAAAGACGTGGAATAAGCTGAACGACCATGCAGTTGGTCTCATGCTGAAGACCATTGATCTTGGACAACGCACACATTTTAATGGTGCTATTGGCATTGCCTCAGACATGTGGAAGAAGCTTGAAGCTGTCCACCGGCAGAAACAACCTGTTAACCGCTTCATTGCATATCAGGATCTGTTCTCCATCTACAAGGGTGAAGATGAGACCTTACCTGCACTTGTAGCTCGAGTAAAAACTGCTAGCAATAGAGTTAAACTTCTTCGTCCAAAGGATGATAAAACCTATGATCTAGACGATGAGCTAGCATGCATGGTTCTCATCCGAGCCCTCCCTGAAGCATTCTCTAGCTTCAGATCTTCCTTAATGATGTCTGGTACTCTTGACTTAGAAAAGCTTGTAAACGCTTTCTATCAAGAAGAAAAGACAAGGAATGATTTGCACGCCACCTCCTCTGCAATTGCCTTGTCTGCCCAGACTAAAACAGCAAGAACCTGCAACTTCTGTGGACGTAAGGGCCATCTAGAAGCAGACTGTTATAAGAAGGCAGAATACAGCAAGCGTTGCATTGAGGAGGCTGCTCAGCAGAAGAAGCAGAACAAGTCCAAGAAAGGGAAAGCTAAGAGTGCAAACGTAGCCTCTGATGCTCCCCAAACTGGCAGTTCTGATACCAATCAGTTCCTGATCCCATTTGCGAACTATGTCTTGCAGGGAAACAACATCGTGGACCAATCCCTAAAACTGCTCAGCATCGAGCTAAAATCCCTTTAGAGCTCATTCACTCCGACCTACATGGCCCTCTTCCCATACAAGCCAAGAATGGTGCTCGCTATTGGGTAACATTCATTGATGATGCTACTCGCACTTGGGTAGTAGTGGCAATACGACAAAAGAGTGACACTTTTGCTGCGTTTAAACTGTTTAAAGCACATGCTGAAAATCAGCTAAACCGCAAAATTAAAGCACTTAGGGATGACAAGGGTGGCGAATATATGTCAAAGGAGTTCAACGACTATCTTTTAGAGTCTGGAATTAACAGACAGCACACCACAAGAAACGAACCTCATCAAAATGGTGTTGCTGAACGAGCTAATCGGACACTTCAAGAAGGGATTACTGCAATGCTTACAGATTCAAAACTACCTTCGTCATTCTGGGTTGAAGCTCTCAACACTTTTGTCTATGTGCACAACCGCTCACCTACGTCCTCACTCAAAAAACACCACCCCATATCAGAAATGGTTTAAACAAAAGCCAGACGTATCTAACCTTAAAGTTTTTGGGTGCACTGCCTACGTGCATATTCAAAAGGACAAAAGGAAAGGCCTTCAATCTCACACCCAGAAGTGCATCTTCGTTGGATATCCACTAGACTACAAGGGATGGCGGTTCTGGAATCCAGGCACAAAGAAGTTCATCATTAGCAGTACTGCTGTATTTGATGAAAGAGTATATCCTGGTACATCCAAAGAAATTGTTGATTTATCTGTCCCTCAAAACTCTACTATGCCTAGCCCTGCTACCATTGTTCCGGTTGACTCTGATGAGTCTGAGGATCAAGGGGGAGAAGACGACAATAATAATCCTCAACCACCTCAAATTCCTCAGCCACAAACTCCACCACGTGTAAACCATCGTCAAAGACGACCATCAGTACAACTGCCCTCTCCATTGATTGCAAACAGACCTAAGCGCACAATAATTCAACCCAAACCACTTGACTGGAAGAACAGTGTTAAACCTTTACCATCAGAACCAATTCGATCCGCTGCCCCATCTCCTGAGCCTACTCCTGTAAACTTTCAACAATACAGAGAGACAACTCAATTACCCAGTGATGATGAAGACAATCAAAGCAATAATGGTTCTGATTATTCTGATCATCCTGATCATGATGTTGATGACCTGAACGTAATGTTTGCTGGTGTTACAAATTCTAACTATGTCAGCGGCCCCCTTTTGTTCCGACGGACTCCCGCGACTCCGCACCCTTTGCCCTATCTGTTGCTATTCTTGTCTTTGCTCAGTCATCCTTGTTTCTTATCGTCCAATCCCGGAGCCCCACATGTAACCCTTCGCCCTAACCCTCTGCCCCACTCCCACACTATTATTAGTAGCCTATTGTCTACGGACCTATTGTTCTCTGCTTATTGTTCATCAGATGTATCTCCGCTCCGCAGCCATAGTATATAAACCCCTGTACTTAGCATGATCGAACCCTAAGTTCGATCTCCTTTGTCAAACCCCCCGTCTCTAGTCACACTATACATCTGCTTTATCTCTACTCCACATCGTAGGCCTTTGTCCATACTTAAAAACTCTAAGTGTTGAGCCCTAGCTCCGCTGTTAGTCTTAGCAACCAACGTTGCGAAACCCAACTATACGAGACCGTAAGTTGAGACGTAACAATTAGATCGAACTTATCTACCGTCGAAGACATCCGTCTTTACGACTACAGTGTTGAGCCTTAGCTCCACGTACTACTAACCAGTTGTAAACCTATCTAGTCCAGAAGAACTACCGCTCGAGGTAATCCCTTCAGTGTAACAAGGTGCTCATCGATTGCAAGAGGGAGGCCAAGGAAAACTTCGAGAGTCGCGATCCGAAGATTAAGAAAACCGCTCCAGCTCATTGGTTGATTAAAACCCCGGACAGTAGCGTTACGAAGAACAGGAACCAACTTCTGTCATATACAACGGGACCGTAGCTGTGCACACAGGAAGAGGACTCAGTACCTGCAAAGAAGGCATAAAGCTGCTAGCCTAGTCTTTGGGACGCCTATTGGACACCGAGCACCAAATTGCAGACGTGCCGCTTGAAGCGAAGGGATACCGATCCAGAAATCGAAGGGAGACCGATCCAAAAATCGAAGAACAGACAAGCTGTTAAACACCGATAGTTATTCACCACGGCAAACCTAATCCCAAACGGAGTTCAGATTCTTGACCAGACCAACACCAATCAACGTGATAACCTAGGACGCCCCATATACGAAATCCGATACTCAGTCACCAATTGCTATCAATACGATTCATACAGTTTCACCCAATACTGCGACGATACTGTTTGGACAATCACTCGAACTGCGAGTCCCATTGTCAACCACAGTGACACTTTCATCCTCTACCACACCAACCCAGACGCATTCTTCTACCTCGAAAACTTCGCCCCCAACAAAGTCCGCATAATCCACATCTGTGGAAGTGACCGTCGACTTCTAAGGATACACTACACCGTACCGCCATCGTGGCTGACATCCTATCCCTTCCAGCCCTTGACGATCCTATCTACTCTACCAGAGACCTCATCCGAAACCGATTCCTCGCATTTGCCGAAGAGTTCGACGACATCCTAAATCGAATCCGAACACTCTTGGACGAACGATATCGTGATTGGATTTCAGCTGTTGAATACGCACAATACACTCGAGATCAACAACAACCTTGGATATACAAATACGGACTCTTGTGGCATCATACACGCTTATTCATCCCTAGAGACACTTACCTACGTCGTTTCTTTATTGGTCACATACATTTCGATAACCACGGAGAAACATTACATCGAAGCGAAGCAGAAACCACACGTCTTGTAGCAAGACATTTCTGTTGGGCAAATCTCAGCGACGACGTCAACCACTACATCTTTCAGTGTACCTGTCAACACCATCAACCCACACCCAATAACACCGTTCATCACTACCTAGCACCGCCCATCGAAATACCTGAAGACCACGTTACTGCTCATACTCTCAACTCTTACTACGACGACTCAGACAGTTACGGATATCATTCCGGAACCGATTAGTCACCACGGCAGATAAAGGCAAAAGCAAGTCTTCCTCGCGTCAGACTACTCAAACACCTGCTATACCATCATCATCAACTAAACCAAGTCGAACCCAAACTACGCAAACACCTGTTGTTCCCACCGCTTCTACCAGTCAAACATCCGAGCCAACGTACACCAGCGTTGTTAAAGCACCACCACCACATCGAAACCTACACTTCAACAGAGAGACACAATTCTTTTACCTCACCTTCGAAGGAGAAGTAGGGAAACGACCTTGGTCCTACGACCCATCTGTACGTAGGTGGACACCTATTGCAGCAAAATCAGCAACGGCAGGACGAGCCTTCTTCATTGCCAATACACCTAACTGGGAAGACCTCGCCAGCCGATCTCTAGCAGGAGAATTTGATAATCTCGAACCACCCCCACCACCATTTCCTACAACCCTCACCTTCAACGAAGAAACTCAACTCTTTCACTTCCAAAATAGTGACGGAACCCTCTCAGAGACACCTTGGGTGTGGAACCCTATCAACGACGAGTGGACTACTGTACCCCTAGGTTGGGACCCGAGAGAAGCATACGAAATTTCAACACCCAACTGGAGGGAGTTAAAAGACGAATATTACCGCCGACACCCTGAACTTACCCGCCAACCAACACCACCCCCTCGTGAACCAGCACCGAGCCGTGAACCCTCACCAATCCGCGAATCATCTACTGAATCGCCTACCCCAGCCCCTCAGAATCCACCCAAAGACCTCTTTGAAGAACCGTTTAAACGACCAGTATCACAACAGTCTTCTATATCAGGAACCTCCCACTACTCTTTTGCAGAAAAAACTCCTACTCGACCAACAACCCATCCTAACCTACCTCCCATAAAACCAAAACCCTCTCTCACATACACTCGCCCCCTCACATCGAACCACTATCACGAAATACAATGGCTGGTACACAAACTATTACAGTCACAGACGCCTCATTCTTTCGCCCCCCGCCTGGAGAAGAAAGTATTAGTGCCTGGCATGGCTTTGGACAAGGAGGAAGAATGTGGGGACCAGCAAGAAATCGTGGACGAGATGACGGACCACCTGGAGGAAACCCACCAGGAGGAGGAGGACCTGGAGGACCTGGAGGACCTGGAGGAAACCCACCAGGAGGAGAAGGAGGAGGACCTGGAGGACCTGGAGGACCTGGAGGACCAGTTGGAGGAGATGATGACGAACCGAATAACGTCAATCAAGCTTTTATTCCGATGAAAATCAAGCCCTTCACCGGAACTCAAAAGGATGTTGATCGATTTCTCATGCAATGCAACGTCTTCCTACGACTCAACGCACAACAATATAACACGGATTATCGATGCATCGGATTCATAATTTCCCACTGCTCAGAACCAGGATCCATACCATTCGCCACTCAATATGTCGCATCTGGTCGACTCGAAACGGATACTTTTGAGGAGTTTATTCAGGAATTCGAACGAACCTTTATATCATCGGAACTCACTGTCCAAGCTCAACTAGAATTGGATGACCTTCGTCAAACGGGATCTATCGAAGCGTACAATCTTGCGTTTAAACCACTAATACAACGCGCTCGAATTACTGGATACATTGCCCAACGTAACCAATATTGGAAAGGACTCAATAACAACCTCCTACAAAAGTTACTGGCGTGTCATCCACAACCCACTACAATGGACGGATGGTACTATCTCGCCACCAAACTGGACACTGGCTATAAGATTGGTCGCGCAATGAATAGACACCCCAGATCGAACGAATACCAATCTACTCGACGACCTACACGCCAGGCCAACCGACAAATCCGTGCCATAACCAACGAAGCGTACATTGAAGAAGAGCCCTCCGATAACTCTCTCAATGACATAGATCAGCTTGTCGATTCAGCAGTCAACCATTTATTCCTTGCGCGTTTATCAACGGAAGAATACCAGCGACACATGAAAGACAACCTCTGTTTCAATTGTCACAAACCAGGACATCGTACCGCTAAATGTCCTCAGCCACACCCCAAACGCAACAACAGATCTCGATGGCCAAACTCACGCACACATAAAGCCAAAGTCATCCGTCAGATCACAGCCACGGATGATCAAGACGAATACTCGGAACCCGAAAACGAAGATGACAAACAAGAACCGCTTTCAACCGAAGACCGCGCTGCCCAAATTCAACAACTTCTCATTGGTCTTGACGATGACACGGTCAATCAAGTCTTTGATAAAGTTGAGGAAGCAAATTTTTAAACGACGAAGAGCTTCCGCAGCCATCTCTCTCGTTGAATATTCGGCTGCTCATCAACTCTATTAACGACAATCATGCCTTACGAATTCCGATTACCTTCAGCTATAACGATAAAATCCACAAAGCGACTGCACTTCTAGACACCGGAGCCGAAGGTCTATTCATCGACCGAAAACTCGTAGAAAAACTCCACCTAAAAACAATCAAATTACGACACCCACTGCGACCCAAGAACGTTGATGGAACACTCAACAATGCCGGACGTATCACCTCTTATGCACCTCTTCAAGTCAAACTTGGAAATCAACAATATGCTATGCGATTCTATGTTACCACTCTTGGAAAAGAAGAATTTATTCTTGGCCTACCATGGTTCAAGAAATATCAACCTAAAATCGACTGGGATACAGGATCAATACAGCTCAATCGCGTCAACATCTCGACTCAACTTGCACAACAAGCTCGAAAAGGACTTGAAGCTGCTAAGCCACTTCTAGATCTTGTACCTCGCCAATATCACCAATTCCTTTCCCTATTTGACGAAGAAAAAGCACACCGTTTTCCACCAAAACGACCATATGACCATGCTATTGATCTCAAACCAGATTTCATTCCCAAACGACATTCTCCATATCCACTATCTCTTCCGCAACGCGCCGCTCTGGACACCTTCATCAACGAAAACCTTAAAAATGGATATATACGACCTTCAAAGTCCCCTATGGCATCACCCCTTTTCTTTGTTGACAAGAAAGACGGAACACTACGACCCGTTCAAGATTACCGTTACCTCAACAATGGTACAATCAAAAACGCGTACCCATTACCACTTGTTCAAGACCTTTTGGACAAACTCCACGGATCACAATACTTCATCGCTCTAGATATTCAATGGGGATACAATAACATACGGATTAAAGAAGGAGACCAATGGAAAGCTGCGTTTACCACTCAACGAGGACTTTTCGAACCAACAGTTATGTTTTTCGGCTTATGCAATTCTCCAGCAACTTTCCAACACTTTATGAACGACATTCTTGGAGAAGAAATCCTACTGAACCACCTCTTGGTTTATATGGACGACATTCTCATCCATGCCCCAACCTTACCAGAACTTATCCACCGCGCCAAACGCGCCTTCACAATCCTTCAACGAAATGACTTATACTTCAAACCCACCAAATGTTTCTTCCATACACAGAAACTCACTTATCTAGGACTCATCATTACGCCTAATCACATCCAAACGGATCCTACCAAGATCGAAGGCATCACCAAATGGCCAATACCCACCAACGTCAAAGACGTTCGCTCATTTACTGGTTTCACCAACTTCTATCGCCGATTTATCCCACACTACGCCGAGATTACCAAAGCACTGGACAACCTCAAACGAAAAGACCAACCGTTCGTTTGGACTGAGGTTGAACAGAAGGCATTTGACGCACTCAAAGCTGCATTTTCTCAACATCCGCTACTTCTAATGCCGAATCCCCACAAACCTTTCTTCTTAGAAACCGATGCTTCCAAAGTCGCTACTGGAGCTGTCCTTCGCCAACATGACAACAACAGTGTTCTTAAACCCATTGGATACATTTCGCAATCACTCAACTCAGCCGAACGTAATTACGAAATTTACGACCGAGAACTACTTGCCATCATTCGCGCCCTTAATACTTGGAAACATTATCTCCTTGGATCACCACATCAAGTCACTTTGTGGTGTGACCATCGCAATCTAACCTATTGGAGAGAAGCCCGGCGACTTTCGCCCCGTCAAGCTCGATGGCATTTGTTGTTATCACAATTCGACCTTCACATTACACATGTTCCCGGCAAACAGATGATACAATCTGACCTTCTATCACGCCGGGCGGACCATGTTAAACAGGGGGAGAATCTAAACGAAGTTTCTATAATGCTGCCGAACGACCTCTTCATTTCCGCATTACAAAACCACAATGATTCGGAAGACGAAGAAGAAAGCATTAACTACGAGTCTGACGACGACCTTCCAGACACTGATAACCTGACGAAATCCATCAAAGAATCAATGAAGAAAGACGAATACCTCACCAATACCATTTCTCAACTAAAGAAGAAGCTACCACCCGCTCGAACCGCACTCAAAGATTGGTTTTTCGACGACACTGGCATTTTATACTTCAAGAACCGCATCTATATCCCGGATAATCCCGAATTAAAACGCACAATCTTACGACTTCACCATGATATCCCAGTACGCGCTCTCCCTGGTATATTCAACACTCTGGAACAAGTCCGAAGAACGTATTATTGGCCCCGAATGCAGAAATTTGTATCCGATTACGTCCATGGATGCGCACTATGTCAACAAATGAAAGTCAATCACCACCCAACCGCACCACCACTAATGCCTATCGCCGCCGATAAGAACTCTTTTCCATTCTCTCACGTCAATATGGACTTCATCACCGATCTTCCAATGTCCCATGGATACGACACCCTTCTATTGGTCATTGATCACGATTGTTCCAAAGCTATTGTTCTCATCCCTTGCGAAAAGACAATAGACGCCATCGAAACAGCACAACTATACTTCGATAACGTATACCGACGATTTGGACTTCCCATCCGCATCATCTCCGATAGAGGACCTCAATTTGCTTCTAAAGCATTTCAAGAACTATGCAAAATTGTAGGAATCAAATCATCGATGTCGACCGCTTATCACCCGCAAACAGATGGACAAGCAGAACGAACCAATCAAGAGATCGAAGTCTATCTTCGAATTTATTGCACTGGAGAACCCGAAAATTGGTCTCAACATATTCCCAACATTGAATTCGCCCATAACAACCGCGCTCACACAGTCACCAAAAGAACCCCTTTCTCGCTTCTCATGGGATATGAACCAATTGCCTTACCCCTGAAACACCCAAAATCGAACGTTCCATCAGTATCACAACGACTTGCCAATCTCACGGTCTACCAGTCAGAAGCCTTAGCCGCTCATTCAGTTGCTGCTATGGTTATGAAGGAACGTACCTTCCGGAACTTCAAACCATTCAATAAAGGCGACAAAGTCTGGCTAGACTCCAAAAACCTCCGAATCCCTGGCCTATCACAGAAGTTCAAGGAGAAACGTGACGGACCATTCCGGATCAAGAAAGTCTTATCGCCACTAGTCTATGAACTAGATCTCTCACGGACTAAATGGAAAATACACCCGGTATTCCACGCTGCGCTTCTCGTGAGATACACCGAGACCGAAGCATATGGACCACCCCACAGTAATCCCCCACCTGACCTGATCGAAGGACAAGAACAATACGAAGTTGAAGCCATCCGTGCCCACCGTGGAAACGGCACTAGACGAAGATACCTTATAAAATGGAAAGGTTACCCCACTTCTGGAAACTCATGGGAACCTGAGTCCAATCTCCGGAACGCACAGACCATCCTCAAAACCTATAAGAAGCTCCACCAACTTACCTGAATGCCCGCATCCCACAAACTCGTTCGCTTCTCTTATCCCCACTCCTCTAACATCGTCAACGACTCCACTCTCTCTGCATCATACCAACAGCCCATTACTCCTGAACCCACAATCCTCGTACTACCACCTACTTCGGTTCCAACGCGCCCCGGTTACCTGGACGCCGTCCGACCCTCCTTCACAAAAACAAGAATAGAAAAACACTTTATACCCGACTGGCAGAAAACGTACTCCAACCGTTTGCACGTTCCCACTCTCTCCACCTTCCTTATTCACATTTTCTACTTCAACCCCGATTACGCACAGCAACTAATCGACTACTTCAACACATCCGCTCGTGTCCAACCACCCCTTACTATCACTCGACCCATAACCCGCCATCGCCGCAAACATATTAGTCACTTTGAACCTCAACGTTCGGACCCTTATTGCACTTGCAGTTGCTGCCACTATAACTGTCCGACTCACTCTCTCTAGACAATGCCCCCGTCCCGCACTCAACGACCTTCGCCTCGCATCAATCCCACCCTTCGAACACCTATACCAACCTTTCGACCGACAGACATCAACATCGACCATCTCACCCAAGCAGAATCAAGAAGGGTCCTTAACCTCTTCACCAATCGAACTATTCACCAACGTCTCAGTACCTCGACTTCCGATGCTACCCCTCTACTCACCATCTGGACTCAATTCTACGACATCGCCACCCGCGGTCAAGAGGTCATGGAAACCAATGTCTTTATTGTGGAAGGAGCCCTTCGACTACTCCGATCCTCTCAAACTTCATTCGAAGACGCTCGTCGCTATGCCCTGGACCAATTCCTCACTCACGCACCACCCGCAATCACCGCACCACCAGTCATTGATCTCACTACAGAAGATGAAGTCGTGGATCTCACAAACGATCTCATCAATTCGGTCGGCATTCAAGTCCCTGAACGCCCAGGCCTCGCCGATCGCTTATCGGATCCTATGGAGCTCAAGTCACCAAGCCCTGCATACGAAGTCCACACCGCACCACCATCGCCAGTCACCAGTCCAAAACCGGACAACAACCCGTTCTCAACCATGGCACTTGATTCTTCGACCGAATGCTCGATGCATACCCCCATTGAACACCAGTACGAACTGGCCGCCTCCACCTGCGAATCTTATACATGTCCATATTGTCATAAGCGAGCACCTGGACACATCGCCTCAGAATGCAACAATCATCGATGCGTCTCATGCGGACAACAAGAAGGTCATGACGACGAATGCGCTACCTTCCGAGTCCTCCAACAACGTGTTCAGAGACGTATAAAGGAGCGCAACTCCTCTCAAAGCGACTAAAGCACCTGTTGCTCACCACCGGATACCCTATTGGCGTTAACTTCGCCTATATGGCACGTTTTTCTTACTTTCTTTATTGGACTTAACTTGTCCCTATAACGGCCATTTTCTCTTTATCTATTAACTGATTTCCACTACGTTTCAATTTAAGAACGGGGTAATGTTACAAATTCTAACTATGTCAGCGGCCCCCTTTTGTTCCGACGGACTCCCGCGACTCCGCACCCTTTGCCCTATCTGTTGCTATTCTTGTCTTTGCTCAGTCATCCTTGTTTCTTATCGTCCAATCCCGGAGCCCCACATGTAACCCTTCGCCCTAACCCTCTGCCCCACTCCCACACTATTATTAGTAGCCTATTGTCTACGGACCTATTGTTCTCTGCTTATTGTTCATCAGATGTATCTCCGCTCCGCAGCCATAGTATATAAACCCCTGTACTTAGCATGATCGAACCCTAAGTTCGATCTCCTTTGTCAAACCCCCCGTCTCTAGTCACACTATACATCTGCTTTATCTCTACTCCACATCGTAGGCCTTTGTCCATACTTAAAAACTCTAAGTGTTGAGCCCTAGCTCCGCTGTTAGTCTTAGCAACCAACGTTGCGAAACCCAACTATACGAGACCGTAAGTTGAGACGTAACAGCTGGCCTTTGCGAATTTGCATGCAATGCAGGTCTAGACGATGAATACATTGCGCTTGAAGATGCTGTGGATGTAATTAGTGCACAGGCACTTTCAGCTAGCAGCTCTGAACGTTTATCAGAGCCTAAAAGTCTTAAAGAAGCACTTAAGCGTTCAGATGCAGAAAAGTACTACAACGCGGCATTGGAAGAGATTTCTACCCTAGTGGCAAATGGAACTTGGACACCAGTTCAACTACCTCCAGGCAGAAAAGCAATAGGAAGCCGATGGGTCTTTAAAGTTAAAAGAAAGGCAGATGGGACGATTGACCGCTACAAAGCCCGACTAGTTGCTAAAGGTTTTGCACAAAGACCTGGTTTCGACTTTGAAGAAACCTTTGCTCCTACGGCTAAATGGGCAGCTTTACGTGCTATACTTGCTCTTGGAGCACTAGAAGATCTTGAAATGGAGACAATAGATATTTCTAGTGCCTTCCTTAATGGAGAACTAGAGCATGACGTTTACATGCAGGAGCCTGAAGGTTTTGAGGAGTTAGGTCCAGGATGGGCGCTGAAGCTTATAAAGTCCATCTATGGTCTTAAGCAAGCAGGCAGGCAATGGCATAAGAAACTCGACTCTGCACTAGTTTCAATGGGATTTAGCAAAATCCGTTGTGATAATGCCATCTGGATCTTTAAAAGAAATAGCACCAGAATTATCCTTCCAGTCTGGGTCGACGACATGACTATTGTTGCCAAGTCCAAGGCAGATACACAATGGGTGAAGGATGAGCTAGGAAAGCACTTCAAGCTTAGGGATTTAGGCCCTATATCCTTTTTACTAGGTGTCGCAGTTGCAAGAGACAGACATCAAAAAAAGGTCACACTTAATCAACGGCAATTTATCCTGGACTTCCTTGCACACTATTTTCCTAATCAAGAAATGCGAGGTGTAGATACACCATTAGATCCTGGAAGAAAGCTTACAATGGATATGTCACCCAAGACCGTTGAGGAGAGACTAGCAATGAAGGATAAGCCATATGCTCAAGTAGTTGGTACCCTGATGTATCTGACTGTTGCTACTCGACCAGATATAGCCAAAGCGGTGGGAGTACTATCCAGATTCACTGCGGACCCTGGACCTCAGCACTGGAAGGCAGCAGTTCACTTATGTCGATATGTTGCAAGAACACTGGACTACAAGTTAACGTATGCACCCAACCCAGAAGATTCTGAATTATTCAGCTGCTACTCAGACGCAGATCATGGTGGAAACCCAGATAATGGTCGATCTACAAGTGGAATGGTAGTTAAAATGGGAACTGGTGCAATTAGCTGGTCGAGCAAACTACAGTCAATTGTAGCCCTGTCCACAACAGAAGCAGAGTACATATCTGCTGTTTCAGCCGCACAGGAAATTCTTTGGTTAAGGAATCTGTTCCAAGAGATGGGTTATAATCTGCAGCATCCCTCTACGCTCTATGTCGACAATCAGTCAGCTCTTCAAGTAATGAAGAATCCAGAACATCATGGGAGAATGAAACACTTGGATTTGCGATTTTATTGGCTAAGGGATGCAATTGCATCAGGGCAGATTAAAGCAGAATATCTATCAACGGATCTAATGCCTGCAGACATACTCACCAAGTTGCTTGGAAGAGTAAAAGTGAAGGATATGTGTTGCATGCTTGGACTTATGAAATGAGTCACAGTATTGCAACATCAGGTGGGAGTGTTAAGCATAATGATGTTATGCATTACAACGGACTCTTAGTATAGTATTAGCTTCGTAGTAGAACATGTGTGTACACACATCATGTGTGGGAACTTATAATTACTTACGTAATCATAGTAATGTAGCGGCGAAGTTGCTGACAAGTGCACTTTATACAGTGCACTTATCAGCAGCTTTGCAGGTATGTAGTAGACAAAAACTTTATATATACAGTGCACTTATCAGCAGCTTTGCAGCCGTTATAAGTGACTTCTCCTGTAGTTCAGCCACTGCATATAATAGGTTATGAGCCTTGAGTGTTAGAGCAACAGGGAAGTTATCACTTGTGTCATACACACTCTTTTCAGGTCGACTTCATCCTTCGTTTTCTCAACAACCACCCATTCGATTTCTACGCTCTTTACACCGCTGGAAAGGTATTTCGTGCATTCACCCAACGCCGCTTCGATCACGCAAATCCGTTGAGAACTTGAGAAGATACACCCCAATCTTCGCCAACAACATCTTCATCCCCTGCTCACAACATTGTTCACCCCATATCTCCACCACCACTCGTCCGTCTCACGCGCTCTTTATACCGATTGAATCGTATAGACAACGTCGTTCCAAAGCATCTTCGATCGAGCCAATCGGTGCAGAACTCGTCGAGCAACAGCTCATTCTTTGTGGGAAACCTTCGATTTTGGGGTGGTAAAGGGTGTTTTCACTGCTGTTTGTTGAGGGTGTTGGGCATTGCTGCTGCTCTAAGTACGTCTTCAACCATCTGTTGTTTTCCTTCTGCCTGCCTCCTGCACTCCTACCTCTCCTGTTCCTCTTCTTCTTGCACTGTGTGCCTCTTTGCTGCTGGTTACCAGTACTTGGGTAGAACAAGCCTACAGAGTGTGAAGCACGACCCAGGGCCTTTGTTCGCCATCTGACTGAGTGCCTCTCTCACTTCTGCGGATTTTCAGGGTGTTTAAACCACTGGTATTGCTTGCTTGTCCTCTGTGATACTTGCAGCCAGACGGTTCACATATAAGCACCTTCCACTTGATACAAAGACGCATCTGTCCAGGAAGGCTCCCATACCTTAACCTGCTATAGCTCACACTGTTCGACCTTTCCCAAAGGGGTTGCAGTAAGTGAACCATTATCTACATAAAGGTTCATTGAGTTTGACGGCTCTCCCTGTATCTTTTTCCTCTGCTGGAAGTGGTAAAACTGAGATCTGTCTTGCGGTGATTTCCCCAAGGAAAGTAAACAGTAGTTAAGCAGGTATCTTTTGCAGAAGCTTGAGCATCATTGAACAGTTCGAGAGGTATTGGAGCAGCGTATTGCACCATGTCCGACTCTACTGAGTCCGATACTAAGGGCATACCTATGCTGGATGGCAGTAATTATGAGCTATGGCGTGTTGCTATTGAGGCTAGCTTCTATATGAAGGGATCCATTAGGATTGTAGATGGGTCTGAGTCCAAACCCGATGCTTCTAAAGCAGAAGAGGTAAAGACGTGGAATAAGCTGAACGACCATGCAGTTGGTCTCATGCTGAAGACCATTGATCTTGGACAACGCACACATTTTAATGGTGCTATTGGCATTGCCTCAGACATGTGGAAGAAGCTTGAAGCTGTCCACCGGCAGAAACAACCTGTTAACCGCTTCATTGCATATCAGGATCTGTTCTCCATCTACAAGGGTGAAGATGAGACCTTACCTGCACTTGTAGCTCGAGTAAAAACTGCTAGCAATAGAGTTAAACTCCTTCGTCCAAAGGATGATAAAACCTATGATCTAGACGATGAGCTAGCATGCATGGTTCTCATCCGAGCCCTCCCTGAAGCATTCTCTAGCTTCAGATCTTCCTTAATGATGTCTGGTACTCTTGACTTAGAAAAGCTTGTAAACGCTTTCTATCAAGAAGAAAAGACAAGGAATGATTTGCACGCCACCTCCTCTGCAATTGCCTTGTCTGCCCAGACTAAAACAGCAAGAACCTGCAACTTCTGTGGACGTAAGGGCCATCTAGAAGCAGACTGTTATAAGAAGGCAGAATACAGCAAGCGTTGCATTGAGGAGGCTGCTCAGCAGAAGAAGCAGAACAAGTCCAAGAAAGGGAAAGCTAAGAGTGCAAATGTAGCCTCTGATGCTCCCCAAACTGGCAGTTCTGATACCAATCAGTTCCTGATCCCATTTGCGAACTATGTCTTGCAGGGAAACAACATCGTGGACCAATCCCTAAAACTGCTCAGCATCGAGCTAAAATCCCTTTAGAGCTCATTCACTCCGACCTACATGGCCCTCTTCCCATACAAGCCAAGAATGGTGCTCGCTATTGGGTAACATTCATTGATGATGCTACTCGTACTTGGGTAGTAGTGGCAATACGACAAAAGAGTGACACTTTTGCTGCGTTTAAACTGTTTAAAGCACATGCTGAAAATCAGCTAAACCGCAAAATTAAAGCACTTAGGGATGACAAGGGTGGCGAATATATGTCAAAGGAGTTCAACGACTATCTTTTAGAGTCTGGAATTAACAGACAGCACACCACAAGAAACGAACCTCATCAAAATGGTGTTGCTGAACGAGCTAATCGGACACTTCAAGAAGGGATTACTGCAATGCTTACAGATTCAAAACTACCTTCGTCATTCTGGGTTGAAGCTCTCAACACTTTTGTCTATGTGCACAACCGCTCACCTACGTCCTCACTCAAAAACACCACCCCATATCAGAAATGGTTTAAACAAAAGCCAGACGTATCTAACCTTAAAGTTTTTGGGTGCACTGCCTACGTGCATATTCAAAAGGACAAAAGGAAAGGCCTTCAATCTCACACCCAGAAGTGCATCTTCGTTGGATATCCACTAGACTACAAGGGATGGCGGTTCTGGAATCCAGGCACAAAGAAGTTCATCATTAGCAGTACTGCTGTATTTGATGAAAGAGTATATCCTGGTACATCCAAAGAAATTGTTGATTTATCTGTCCCTCAAAACTCTACTATGCCTAGCCCTGCTACCATTGTTCCGGTTGACTCTGATGAGTCTGAGGATCAAGGGGGAGAAGACGACAATAATAATCCTCAACCACCTCAAATTCCTCAGCCACAAACTCCACCACGTGTAAACCATCGTCAAAGACGACCATCAGTACAACTGCCCTCTCCATTGATTGCAAACAGACCTAAGCGCACAATAATTCAACCCAAACCACTTGACTGGAAGAACAGTGTTAAACCTTTACCATCAGAACCAATTCGATCCGCTGCCCCATCTCCTGAGCCTACTCCTGTAAACTTTCAACAATACAGAGAGACAACTCAATTACCCAGTGATGATGAAGACAATCAAAGCAATAATGGTTCTGATTATTCTGATCATCCTGATCATGATGTTGATGACCTGAACGTAATGTTTGCTGGCCTTTGCGAATTTGCATGCAATGCAGGTCTAGACGATGAATACATTGCGCTTGAAGATGCTGTGGATGTAATTAGTGCACAGGCACTTTCAGCTAGCAGCTCTGAACGTTTATCAGAGCCTAAAAGTCTTAAAGAAGCACTTAAGCGTTCAGATGCAGAAAAGTACTACAACGCGGCATTGGAAGAGATTTCTACCCTAGTGGCAAATGGAACTTGGACACCAGTTCAACTACCTCCAGGCAGAAAAGCAATAGGAAGCCGATGGGTCTTTAAAGTTAAAAGAAAGGCAGATGGGACGATTGACCGCTACAAAGCCCGACTAGTTGCTAAAGGTTTTGCACAAAGACCTGGTTTCGACTTTGAAGAAACCTTTGCTCCTACGGCTAAATGGGCAGCTTTACGTGCTATACTTGCTCTTGGAGCACTAGAAGATCTTGAAATGGAGACAATAGATATTTCTAGTGCCTTCCTTAATGGAGAACTAGAGCATGACGTTTACATGCAGGAGCCTGAAGGTTTTGAGGAGTTAGGTCCAGGATGGGCGCTGAAGCTTATAAAGTCCATCTATGGTCTTAAGCAAGCAGGCAGGCAATGGCATAAGAAACTCGACTCTGCACTAGTTTCAATGGGATTTAGCAAAATCCGTTGTGATAATGCCATCTGGATCTTTAAAAGAAATAGCACCAGAATTATCCTTCCAGTCTGGGTCGACGACATGACTATTGTTGCCAAGTCCAAGGCAGATACACAATGGGTGAAGGATGAGCTAGGAAAGCACTTCAAGCTTAGGGATTTAGGCCCTATATCCTTTTTACTAGGTGTCGCAGTTGCAAGAGACAGACATCAAAAAAAGGTCACACTTAATCAACGGCAATTTATCCTGGACTTCCTTGCACACTATTTTCCTAATCAAGAAATGCGAGGTGTAGATACACCATTAGATCCTGGAAGAAAGCTTACAATGGATATGTCACCCAAGACCGTTGAGGAGAGACTAGCAATGAAGGATAAGCCATATGCTCAAGTAGTTGGTACCCTGATGTATCTGACTGTTGCTACTCGACCAGATATAGCCAAAGCGGTGGGAGTACTATCCAGATTCACTGCGGACCCTGGACCTCAGCACTGGAAGGCAGCAGTTCACTTATGTCGATATGTTGCAAGAACACTGGACTACAAGTTAACGTATGCACCCAACCCAGAAGATTCTGAATTATTCAGCTGCTACTCAGACGCAGATCATGGTGGAAACCCAGATAATGGTCGATCTACAAGTGGAATGGTAGTTAAAATGGGAACTGGTGCAATTAGCTGGTCGAGCAAACTACAGTCAATTGTAGCCCTGTCCACAACAGAAGCAGAGTACATATCTGCTGTTTCAGCCGCACAGGAAATTCTTTGGTTAAGGAATCTGTTCCAAGAGATGGGTTATAATCTGCAGCATCCCTCTACGCTCTATGTCGACAATCAGTCAGCTCTTCAAGTAATGAAGAATCCAGAACATCATGGGAGAATGAAACACTTGGATTTGCGATTTTATTGGCTAAGGGATGCAATTGCATCAGGGCAGATTAAAGCAGAATATCTATCAACGGATCTAATGCCTGCAGACATACTCACCAAGTTGCTTGGAAGAGTAAAAGTGAAGGATATGTGTTGCATGCTTGGACTTATGAAATGAGTCACAGTATTGCAACATCAGGTGGGAGTGTTAAGCATAATGATGTTATGCATTACAACGGACTCTTAGTATAGTATTAGCTTCGTAGTAGAACATGTGTGTACACACATCATGTGTGGGAACTTATAATTACTTACGTAATCATAGTAATGTAGCGGCGAAGTTGCTGACAAGTGCACTTTATACAGTGCACTTATCAGCAGCTTTGCAGGTATGTAGTAGACAAAACTTTATATATACAGTGCACTTATCAGCAGCTTTGCAGCCCTTATAAGTGACTTCTCCTGTAGCTCAGCCACTGCATTTAATAGGTTGAGCAAATGAGTTGGCGCTTTATACGAGGCTCTCTTATGCTCGGAAGTCGTGGGTGAACAGAGTCTTTGGTACGATGGTGTAAAAGACTATAGGAGGATTAACTTAAGTGTCATCCTGAGGCGAATATGTACAGGGTTTATATACTGTACAAGAACAATAAATAGAACGTTAGACTATCGGAAAGATAGGCTAAGAAAGGAGAAATAATAGGCTATCAGATGATGAGGCGAAGTAGGCGATAAAGAAAGAGCTGAGGAAGATATAACAGACAAAAGTAGGCTAAAGGAATATAGGCTACTGAGGCTACAGGTGCAATAGGCACTTGAGGCTAAAGTTAAATGGGCTAAAGGTTAAATAAAGAAGACGTGACGTGTCACGTAAGGAAATGAGTAACAAATAGGAATTAGAGTTACATGAGTAAACAAAGGATAAATAAGGGCTCGCATGCTTGATGCATAACAGAGTCCTTCATTTCCACAACCTATATAGCTAGTGCTCTTAACCCAGCTGATCCCCTGTCGCCTGGCATTCTTCCACAAGCCTCCAGCCGCCTTCGTACGAAGTTGAATCTGGATCCAGAGCTAGTTCCTTTCTTGTCACGTAGTTAGGCTTAATTCAAATGTTTCAGTTAGCCTCTCAATAGCGAGTGCCACTGCCCTCCCCTCCTCTCTCACTCCCCACCATGCCGTCCATTCAAGAAGAGCTTATCTCTGTCTCGACTTCCGTGCTGCTCGAGCACATGCATCCTTCTCGCAAGGTTCGTTGGCAACCTATGCCTTATACCAGGCCGTTGCTACCACCTGCCCCTCTTCCTCCCTCTTCCCCGGACTCCTGGCCAGCAGCTTTTCAGACCTCCATTGACAACGCTCTGCAGCATGTCTGGTCCGACGGCACGGTGAAGAACTACGCATACGGCATTCGTACTTTCCTCGCTTTCTGTTCCAGACATGAGATTCCGTCCAAAAGGATTTTCCCCGCTTCCAACTATCTTATTACCGCATTCATTGCGTCGCAAAAGGATACTGTTTCCACAAGCACTATCAAGAACTATCTCTCTGGTTTAAGAGCCTGGCACGTTCACAACGGCTTCTCCTTCTCTCGTTCTGATCGCTTGAATCTTATAGCTCGGGCAACTCGCCCTTTGGCTAATTCCAAACCTCCTAGGCCGCCTGTTTCCCTTGAAATGCTTCTTGCTCTTTCCTCCGGTCTCAAGTTATCAGACCCGCTAGATTGTTGCGTCTTTGCTTGCGCATCCTGTGCGTTCTGGGGGCTCGCTCGACTCGGCGAACTGCTTCCGAGCTCTTACAATTTTGATCACAAATTACCACCTTTCCCGTCACCCAAAGATATTGCCAACGGGGAATCCGGATCTCTCTCTCTCCTCCTGCCTTGGACTAAGACAAAGAAGTGGCTCGGCGAAAAAATCTTCTTATCGGTACAAGAGGGCCCCGCCGATCCAGTCTCAGCACTCAAGCGACACCTCAACCTGAATTCTGTGCGGGAATCGGCTCTCCTTTTTTCCTTCCGTGACCATTACGGTTCTACCGTGTTACTCAAGCCTCAGTTTCTCCGACGTTGTAACGAAGTCTGGTCTGCTACAGACACCTCTCAAACAACCAGCCACTCGTTTTGTATTGGAGGTATGGTGCAGTACAGTTACAGGCACCCACATTTGTGCAGATGCCAATTCGAGTCATAAAAATTTCGAAAATACAAATAATTCTGAGAAAATTTTGCAGTGTCCCGCTAGTTGAGATAAGCTCAAAACAGCAATAAAAATGATTTACTTCAGACCTAAAGAAGCTTAAAGGGGGAAGTATACAAACTAGTGTACTAATTGGCCATAAACTTTTACCCTACCCAAATTAGGCATAATACGAGATAAATAAGGCTCTGCGCCAAATTGGGTCGACCCAATAAAAAAAACTCCCTCAGTTTTAATGCAAAAAATAAATCCTCTTGGGAGATTGTTCCTTATGCAAAAAGGAGCATTTCTGCAAGAGGGATTTACAGTACCTTTTTTTCTTTGCCCACCATTTCGGTTGCACAAAAGTGGTTGTCTGTAAGTGCACTGCACCATACATCTCATTTGCTACTATGTGGTGTCAACACCGACACCATTAAGAAAGCCGGTCGCTGGTCTTCCGACTCGTTCCTTCGTTACTGGAGAAACTTAGAGGTAGTCATTCCCCGTTGTACGACTAGGATCAGGAAGAAGAATGTGTCAGGCCCTTCGGGTGAGCCACGTCCGAGCCTTGGCTGTGGCCTTCCGCCTTCTGGGTTAGTCACCCCGGACGGCGACTCACCCTCAACAGCGCCGTCGAAAGACGGCGCGGTTGTCTCTCCCATTTGAGCCAAACTAGGAGTCACGAGGCGAATGGTTTACATTGCAAATTAGCTAGATTTATGTACATGACATGGAGAATAGATGCGAGACATACGTGCGCCTACGCATACATCAGGTCACGGACGGCCCGACGACCCAGGAGTGAGTTGGCAGGACTTAGAAAAAAGTCCCACAACTCACTAGGAGGAAGGTGCATGTGACCGTGTCACAGACTCAGGAAGACAATATGCGCGTGCCCGACAGTATCTTCCTTCTTCACTTTTGTTCATCTGCTACGCTAAGCTTTCGTTCGCCCGCCCTCCCGCTCCTTGTTCTGGTTCGAGTCTCTTTCCGTGGTGGGTTAGCCACCCCGGACGGCGACTCACCCTCGACAGCGCCGTCGAAAGACGGCGCGGTTGTCTCTCCCATTTGAGCCAAACTATGGTGCAGTACAGTTACAGGCACCCACATTTGTGCAGATGCCAATTCGAGTCATAAAAATTTCGAAAATACAAATAATTCTGAGAAAATTTTGCAGTGTCCCGCTAGTTGAGATAAGCTCAAAACAGCAATAAAAATGATTTACTTCAGACCTAAAGAAGCTTAAAGGGGGAAGTATACAAACTAGTGTACTAATTGGCCATAAACTTTTACCCTACCCAAATTAGGCATAATACGAGATAAATAAGGCTCTGCGCCAAATTGGGTCGACCCAATAAAAAAAACTCCCTCAGTTTTAATGCAAAAAATAAATCCTCTTGGGAGATTGTTCCTTATGCAAAAAGGAGCATTTCTGCAAGAGGGATTTACAGTACCTTTTTTTCTTTGCCCACCATTTCGGTTGCACAAAAGTGGTTGTCTGTAAGTGCACTGCACCATAGGAGTCACGAGGCGAATGGTTTACATTGCAAATTAGCTAGATTTATGTACATGACATGGAGAATAGATGCGAGACATACGTGCGCCTACGCATACATCAGGTCACGGACGGCCCGACGACCCAGGAGAGAGTCTAATCATTCCGATGAGTTCCGGCGTCTAATCTATTTTTAGTTCAAGTTGATGTTGCTTCTGTGTCCGATCCGAGTTTTTTCTTCCCTTTCGTTCCATCGTCTCGTAGCACTTGCTAACATCCATTTAACAGTTCATTTAAGACAGTATGAGCTACCCAACTGTGACCTGTCTCTTACTATACTACCTGCTCTGGGTACTGAAGAATATGTAGGAACGGGAATTGCAAGGTTCAAGACATCATCATATCACTCAGATCTAGTTTGTAATGGCTAAAATACCTCGGAATCGAGGTGGAATTGCATACAAACATCTGTCCTTTTTGCGGCTCACCATAGAGACAATGGCCTATCATGCATTAGTAAGGGCATCAGTTCCACATGTACGGATGTTTTTTCTTGATCGCGGTCGTAAGGCAGATCGACACCAGCGATTCCGTAGGGAAACCGGGATTTTGTGCTGTTCAGCTAAAACAAGGCCACTAGAATGCTTCCAAGGATCAAACTGTCGTCTGTCAGCGATGGAAGGAAGTCACCAGTGGTCTGCTGCTGTCCCGACACCTGGCATGAATATCTTGCGTATTCACCCAGTGAACCTAGTATCTCGCATTCCACCTCTCTTCTTTTTATGTTCTGCTCTTTATCTGCTCCTCTGCAAGGTTAATGGCGCAGCTCGGGACTATCGGCATGAAGGCGCCCTTCAAAACAGTGCCAATACTAATCCGACATCATCTCGTACATCAGCAGCGTGCTCGTTTAAAATGAAACTGAAGGGCGTCGACGGGCTTCACATTGCTGCTTTCGAAATGGCTCGACTCGCTTGCTGCATCACTCTACTTATCCTTCACGCGGTTGACCCCTCCAACATGTACGACGCAAGTACCAAAGTGTTAATGACACTACTATTTGTGAGTAGTTCCTTTTCATCTTTCCGTCCAAGCATAACCTTTGGGAAAAGCTATACACTTCAGTGCTTTCCGCATCGGCGATCTTTTCTGCTCCTTTTTGGCGAGACTTCTACTCCCGACAGGTCTCAATCGTGCTCTTCTCTGAATACGCTATCTACTTTTACCTCGACATATGGCCGCTGTGCACCGTGGACAAAGGGTCCTCAGACCCGCCATCTGCGAAAACATTCTGGCCTCGCTTGATCGCATTAACGATCGGTGCAGTTGTCATACCACTTCTCATGCCTCGTCCGTTCAGGCCCAGCTCGAAGGCTGTGAGTAAAATGCTAGCGGTTTTGATGGTATACCTGAGAGCTAATCTTGTTCAAATAGGCCCTGCCTGGTGTCGAAGACACAGCATCGATCATATCCCGATATACTTTTTCGTATATTCAGAATGTCGTATTCCTCGCATACAAAGCGCAAAAGATCTCCGTGGAGGAGCTGCCACAGATCTCGGACAAGAGGACGGCAGATCACTTGAGCAGCAAGGTGTTCAAGGTGCGTTTTCCTACCGTTAGTCTGTCAAATACCGTAGTTCTGACGCGCCGGTGAAACAGTATCTTGACCCAATGTTGGTTGGAAGAAATCGACAATTCTTCTGGGGAATGCTTCGCGGTTTTCGTGGGTCATTTAATTTCTATCCTATTGTTCCATCTGAAACGTCTGTAGGCTGGAGCTACATCAAAATGGCAATCTTGATATTGGCTGAGGTGCGCTTATTGTCTTATCATTCAAATGACAATTATCTCTTATGACCTTCTATTCAGTCCGTCACCAGCTTTGCTGGGGCATATGGCATGAAGAATCTCCTTCTGTAAGTGGCATGCTTCAACATACCATCTACCATGGTGCTGACCATGGCGCTTAATCATGTAGCTACGTCGAACGAGGTGACTTTGTTTACGGGGCGAGGCCATGGGTTTGGATTCTTGTCCTAGCGCTTGGTCCCTTCTTCTCTTCCATGTTTCAAACTCATTTCATGAGCTACTCTGTGCGTACATCAACGTCCAGTATCGTGGCACTCGTCGTGACCTTCATTCGCGTAATATCTAGACGCGTCAAGTCGCGGAAACAGAAAGTGTAATAACGCAGCTTGTGTTCGAGCACTCTCTCCGAATTCGCATGGGCGGGAACATGATAGACGAGAACAAGAGGGCTATGGACGCCGCGGACGCGAATAACACTCCAGGCTCCAGTTCTGATGTTGCTGCCGTAGAGGCTACCGAAAGCATCGATGACAAAGCGGAGACAGACGAAGGTGATGAGCTTCTTGGGGAGACCGAAGATAATGCACATAGAGCAAATGAGAAACAAGATACTAAACATCTGATCGGGAAGATAAACAGTCTTGTCACCACGGACCTATTGGATGTCACTTTTCTGCAAAACTTGATGCGCATTCGTAAGCTACCTATTCTCTTGAATCAATCAGTTGCTAACTTCTTTGATGAAGCCGCGGCCTTCATCCAGACATGCATTGCTATCGCTTTCCTTCATGATCTAATGGGTTGGAGGTAAGCGAGTAAGGCCTTTAAACCATTCCCATCGATGTTAATAATATGCTCCCAGTGCCTTTGTAGGCCTCGCTGCGATGATTGTACTCTTCCCGATACCTGCGAAGCTGAGTAAGATGTTGGTAGGGGTCATCAAGGAGACGAAAATGCGGGTTCGTAGTTCTCGCAGGAGAATCTGCATAGCTAGCTCATAATTGACTCAATAGACGGACAAGCGTGTCCAGCTCGCATCTGAGAGTGAGTCTCATTGCTACATCCCATCTGAATGTGTACTTACGCTAGACAACAAAACGTAGGTTTAGGCGTCCTTCGGATGATCAAACTATTCGCTTGGGAACCCTTCTTGCACAGAAAGTTAGGCGAAGTCCGTAAAGCCGAAATGAAACAGATTCGGTTCATGCGATTGCTGGAAATTGGAATCAACGGCGTGAGCGAACTTCTCCCACTCGTGGCCAAGATCGTTGTCTTCGCGCTTTATGTGAGTCTATTTTGCCCGCAACTATTCTAGCATTTTATGACCTCTTTGAAGGCGCTTGTCATGAAAAAGGACCTTTCAGGTACGTTATCCGGATAACACTTCTTTTGGGCGCGATGAAATTCAACTCCTGCATCCTGTACAGCTTCTATCATATTTTCGGCCTTGCTGGTTAGTCCATTTTTCTAAAGATCTCTATCTGGCCATCAGCAACTGAAATACTGAACTGGCTACAAACATTCACAGGTTTTTTCAATTCTAGAGGAGAACCTATGGTATATGCTACAGATGCTTCCGGAGGCGCTTAAATGTAAGCGAAACTTTGACTCGACTTTAGCGCTTATATCCTTATTCTGCCTCAGCGAAGGTAACTTATGATCGGTACACGGAATTCTTGAATGCAGTTTGTTATTTTCTTAGTGTTTTTCGTGGATGCATATCATATTCATAGGGCAATGCATATAGACCGAACTCCTGCCATCAGCATCGCGAGAGTTAGAGACCAGCATACCACTCAATCTTTCCGGCGACAAGATCGGTTTCAACAAATGCATATTTTCATGGGATCGGTTTGGATCTCAACAGGACGGTGGTCGTCATAGGTTCAAGCTCACCTTTGGTGATGAAGTGGTCTTCCGATGCGGAGTTGTCAACCTGATTCTTGGACCCACTGCCTCTGGAAAGGTATGTCTCATTACTCGTTGGTATTGTCAGGACGTTCCTAATTTAAGAGTGCCGCAGACCTCTGTGCTCATGGCGCTTCTGGGGGAAATGTACTACAGGCCTTCAGGACCAGACTCGTGGCATAATCTTCCGCGGGGTGGGGGTGTCGCCTATGCAGCGCAGGAATCTTGGGTCTTGAACGAGACTATTCGAGTATGTCATCCCCCTTGCAAAACTTCGAATATTCAATCTCATACCTGCCGTTTCAAAAGACAAATATTCTGTTTGGAGAAGCGTTCGACAAAGATCGATACAACAAAGGTTGGTCTTTGAGTAATATTTGTGCTAAAACTAACGATCATTTGCACCCAGTGATCAAACAATGCGCACTGGAACAAGATCTTAGTCTCTGGAGCGCCGGCGATATGACCGAGGTTGGAGAGAAGGGCTTAACTCTAAGGTATGGTTTAGTTTCTCCGATAAAGCGCAACCGCTGTCTCATTTCACCATCGTATTATAGTGGGGGACAAAAGGTACGGGTTTACTCTAAGTTTCTTGATTATAAAGGCTCATTTTGGACGGATGCCAGGCCAGATTGACACTCGCACGAGCTCTATATTCCCCAGCTTCAATCGTACTACTCGACGACGTGTTAGCCGCATTAGACGTGCATACGGCGAAGCATGTTGTCAATCATGCATTTCAGGGAGATCTTGTTCGCGGTAGGACAGTACTTCTCGTGACCCATAATATTGCGCTTGCTGCGCCCATCGCTGAAAACGTCTTACTTTTGGGAAGAAATGGAAAGGTGGTCAGGCAAGGTACTGTTGCTGACGTTTTGCAAACTAGCACTAAGCTCCGGGAGGAAATCGAGAAACAGAGAAAGCTCAACGACGAAATCGAGAAAACGGAGACTAAGGAAACTGGCACAGATGACGTACAAGATATCACCACTTCAGGGAAGCTCATTGTCGCAGAAGAAAAGGCTGTCGGTAAACTTGAATTTGCGGCTGTTATGATGTATCTTCGAGCATGTGGAAACCCAATGACTTGGACCTTCGCCCTTTCTCTCATCTATGTCTCTATAATCTTGAGCATCTCGCAGACATGGTTTGTCGGAATGTGGTCCTCACAATACGAGGATCGGTCCCCGTCGGAGATTAATGTCATTTGGTATGCAATTTGCTAATTCATTCCTTCTTCAAGCACACTGATTCTACTACCGGCTTAGGTATTTCTCAATATATGCAGCCATTGCCTCTTCAGCCATGATAGTCGGCTCAGGCCGTAGGGCTTACTTCATCATACGTGCTACGAAGGCTAGTGAAGTGATACACTACCAATTACTGGATAGCGTGCTTAAAGCGCCATTTCGGTGCGTGATTTTGCATGCATAACTCTCTCTACCTTTGTATTAATACCTTTCAAGTTGGCTTGACGTTACCCCGGCTGGTCGGATTCTTACTCGATTCACTCAGGATATCGGTTCGATAGACGGGTGGCTGCCCTATGTCTTCACGCAGTTCATCTACACCGCGCTTTTAAATGCAAGCTTATTCGTCGTCACTGTATCGAAGGCGGGACTATATGCACTTGTGCCCGGATTATTGCTTATAACCATTGGAGGGTTCCTCAGCAACGCCTACTTGAAGGCGCAGATAAATTTAAAGAGAGAAATGAATCTTAGGAAAGCTCCTGTAATCAGTCAGCTTGGAGTAGCACTAGCCGGTCTACGTGAGTCGTTTACTCACTCTACTGATTTGCCATATTGATTTTAGGTCTTTTCAGAATCAATTAGAGCTTACGATGCAAACTCATTTTTCCGGCTGGAGTTGAACAATCGTTTAAACGAATATGTCCGAGTGTCACTGGCATTCTACGACTTGAATCGGTGGTTGTCCGTTCGACTCGACTTTCTTGGTGCAGTCTTTTCCGGAACCGTAGCAGCGTACCTTGTATACAAAAGCTCAATCACAGCAGGTTCAGTCGGCTTCATTTTGTCATTGGTCCTTGCCTTTTCGCGATCAATATTGGAGGTTGTTCGTTGGTATAACAGGGTGGAACAACATGGCAAGTCTCTCATCTCATCGGATGTGAACTCGAAGTGGCTAACGTCTTTGTCATTTTCGTAGCAAACAGGTAGGAAAGCCCACTATGACGAAGATGAAACATAATATTGAATACCTTCCTTCTGTAGCTTGGAGAGAGTCTTAGACTATATGCGAATTGACCACGAGCCCGGGGAAAATGAAGGGATCAATCCACCTGCTTACTGGCCTACAAGCGGTCACTTACGTGTGGAGAGGCTCAGTGCGAAATATTCCGATGGTAATTTCTAACATATCTTGGGAAATTCGATATACTAAACTGGTCTTAGAATCACCGGAAGTCCTAAAGGATATAAGCTTTGAAATAAGAGCAGGCGATCGTATTGGAGTCGGTTGGTCAACCTTGTCCTTCTTTACGCGTATCCGTCTGACATCTTTTATGTAGTTGGAAGGACTGGTGCAGGTAACTGTGCTTATTTGACGCAGTGCCGAGATGCTGACTCTCTATTCAAGGAAAGTCAACAATAGCTCTTGCTTTACTACGCGCGATCAAAACTTCAGGCAAGGTTTTCTACGATGGGCTGGCTATCGATGAAATGCCGCTGCATGTACTGCGCTCGAAGATAACAGTTATTCCACAGCAGCCAGAACTCATTCGGGGTACCCTACGAGAGAACTTGGACCCGTACGAGGAATGCGACGACGCCTTCCTGAATTACGCGCTGCGTGCATCGCAGCTACATAACGTTAATGATCTACACGTCGGGAATGATCGACCAGAAGAACTTGCACCATCGGCGCAAAGCGAAACTAGCATCGGTCTCGATACTTCGGTCGAAAGTGGTGGTACAAATTTCTCCATGGGCCAGCGTCAAATCATCGCTCTTGCGAGAGCCATTGTTCGCAAAAGCAAGTTGATTATCCTGGACGAAGCGACAGCCGCAATAGGTGCATTGATTGCTGACTTTCTGTATAAAAAAACTGACATGACTTGCTTCTAGATTATGCCACGGATGCGGCGATTCAAACTACCCTACGCACGGAATTTGGGAAGGATATAACTATGATTACCATCGCACACAGGCTCCACACGATTATGGACTATGACAAAATCGTAAGTTCACATTGCCACTCCCATCTAGACTTTTCATAACAGTTCTTGGGTTCCTTTCAGATGGTACTTGATGCTGGTCGCTTGGTAGAGTTCGATAGTCCGAAGGACTTATTGAGTAAGGATGGGGGCTTATTCAGGGCACTCGTGGACGAAAGTGACGATAGCGAGGCCCTGAAGGCTATGTTGCGTTGAAAAGTAAGGCTGTCTGTAAAGTTTTGCTTGGAATTTAGACTGGGAGGTATATTGTCAATTATAGCTACTCCTATACTTGCGGACGTGAGTGCTTCATTTAAGCTTGCTGAGAGGGGGTTATTGATATCTGGATCAACGAAGAATAGCTACTGGTAAAGACACAACATAAATGTGACCGTTGTAAATATAGAAGAGATTCTATCTGCGAGTAATTTGGATACTCAGCTTGTAAAGCCGACGGGCATATACAGTCGCATGTTTGTCTAAACCACTTTCCCCTCTCTCTGGCCGAACTGCTGCGGAACTACACGGTTGTCATATATATATTTCGTCTACATATAGCCTGGTCAACATCCGAGGAAGTCTCCGTCCTAGTCGCCCGCTTTTATTAGCCTGATTTCTGCGTTGTCCGCCATCCCTTTGCTCTCGAGCGTATCGATGCAAACCACAACGGTGACTTGGTACCGGTATTCTGGGAGCAATTTGGCCACGGTAAGTATCTAAGGTCCTATTTTATGAGACCTGTGTACGTGCCGATGATAAATTTAAATACAGGATAATCTGGCGGTGTTGTGCAGTTTGATGTTTGCAATGTTATTCACACCATCATGCGCGCTGGTCAACTCGTAAGGCCCCCGACCATCGCGCACCATCCTTCTTAGCCAATTCCGAAACCCACTGTTCACTAGATAACGGGCCGAGCTTCGCCGGCAGATCCCTTACTCCCCTCTTTTAATAAGGAGTAAATTATAGAATATTTATGAAGCAAGGACAGAATAGATTAATGTGCGCTAAGGACAGTATATAGAATTTTACGAGATGCTCTCAATTTGAACGTTATTCAAGTATGACACCGAACAAACATAATTAACTTCAGCTTATTGCAAGAGGCCGGGGCCCTAAAGAAATGAAAGTGACACACGTAAATGATGAGAAGACACATATTTTATTCAAGTGATTAGACTACGAACTAATACACATCTGAGCCGTCCAAACGAATTTAAAAAAACGGAAAGAAAAGGAGGAGAAAATATTACATAAGAATTGAGAAAACGGAAAACGCCGAAATGTTCGCACGCCGGAAATTGGCACGATTCATTGTCGTGCTACAGTGCCCTTTTCTCCCGAGTAAGGGAATTGAATATCGGTTTCTACAAATGCATAACCATCAGGTAGGACTCGGAGACTAAACTATATTTGGGCTATAAATAGAGTTCACTCACAGATAGTACATATATAGACAGGCACGGATATATTTTACCATTTAGATTAGCCCTGCTCTCACAGAGCCCCGGTCGTATTAAATGATGGCGTAGGACGGCGGGAAGTCGCCACGGCGCTTCAGCTCCTTTACTCACGACGTCCATCATGTCCAAGTTGTTCGCTGCGTTGGCCGTACTTGCAACCTCGTCCCTTGCCTCAGCCCAGGACACAGGATTGAGCGGGTACAAGTATGGGGGAAACAACCTGACTACAGTGAGTACTTCAGACTGTCGATATGGTCTTGATTATCACAGTTATCACTTCGAACATAGGGTGACCTGGCGGTCTGGTGTATCTTCGCCCTCGTATACATCATACTGACCGTTTTCTCTGCGCTGGTGGTTATCCGGTTGCCTGGCCATCGTCTACCTTATGCCATGCTATTCGTTGGGTCACTCTTCACGGTCATTCAATGCGCAACGAATATTGCTTATATCTTCGTCGGAAACAACCTGCTCAATTTCCCTCCCATCAACGTGCAAGTTGGCCTGAATATAACCTCTGCATTCTTCGGGAATTGGTCCTCGCCCTTCCTCTTCCTCACGTTGGCGCTGCTTTTCGCTGATCGGCATGCAACGGTGAAACGGACAGCGGACGGTGTTGTGGGAAGATCAAACCTGATCTTCACTGTCTTGAACTACGCATACTTCGGGTTCCTGATGATCATGGCGACGGCTGCGTCTGGACGGCTTGCAACCTACGACTTGGACGTGCAGGTCGACGACACTTCGATTATCGTCACAGAGAAATTCATCTTGAAGCTTATCCACGACTACAATGTATACATGAACGTGAACTACGCATTCCTCGCTTTCTGGTTCGCGACGACTCTCTACATTGCGGGTTGTGCGTATTATGTGCGCAGGACTATCCACCGTTCCACAATCTCGGACAGGGTTTGTGATTCCTAAATTCATGCTGATATTGTCCATGCCAATCCGCTTGATTCTCTAGATCGCCTCTTTCATGTCTTACACGGCCATCCCTACCTATATCGTCGGCGTCCTTACCTCCATGATTTTCACGATTGTCTTCTCTCCCTCTGAGCTACCTGCAAAGGGGACGATCAGGCAGATCCAAATTGCGGACATCGCGAGCGACCTTCTGCAGAACTGCTACTATGCTGCCGTAGCGGCCATACTCCTGCATGTTGGCATGCGTCGTCAGTTCTGGAATGTTCCAAGTGCGTTCATGTTGTTGCTCAGCGGAGATTAGCTTATACTAAACTTCCTTTGCAGCACAAGGATTGCTATCTGTGAAGATGCAGGATATACCGAAGGGTGGCTATCTTGAGCTTGAAGATCCTCCTATGAAGAAGTGAATGCCTTGCATTTGTATGTTCGTGCTGCATTCTCCATCGACTGACTGTCCTCAGTGATCCTGCATATTGTAGCCACGATTCTACCTCGAGGTAGATTCGAACTCTTCCTGGAGTCAGCGGCCTGTTCGTTCTCAGTCCTTGTCTCTATCTTTGACATGTTGTCTCATGCCCCTACTGGACTAGAAGCCCCTTCATGACTCACGACTGTACTCTTCTCCTTTGTAATGATCCTTGCTCTGTTGTGTCTGTTGTATCTTGTAATTTTTACTGCCTGTAGAGTATTGTGAAGCTGTCTTGGATACGTCGTTGTTTTGAGCATTACGTGTCCGTCCGTCAGACTTTTCGTCAGACCTGATTCCTGAGAACGTTTGACAAACTCACTCAGATAAAAGTAGGGGGACCGACTGTGACATGCACGAAAGATGTGCTCTTTGAAGAAATAAGTTACAACGAAGACCGACAAATGTATCGCAGATGATAATGATACCTTCATTGGTTCTGCCATGCGCGCACGGGCACCCGACTCGGAAGCCAACAAACGCGTCCCCAGAAACGCGTCAATATTTGGCTCGCGCGCATCACGTGTCATCGCGATCAGCACAAATAACGCGGAATTAGCTCTGTTGTCACTTAACCCCGAACCACCATCATCTCCGCTTCACCAACAAGCGCGTCAGCCAAAGTCGCGCCTTCTTCGCCAACACTTTAGCAACTTCTTCCAGCACATCTTCTAGCAACATGTCCGGCCGTGGAAAGGGTGGAAAGGGGCTCGGAAAGTGCGTATTTCATATCGGAGTTGCTTGTTGCGATGTGGTGGTGCCAGTTGGCGATGGCGCATCGTCGTCTTTTTCTCTTGCTGTTCTCATCGTGGGTGTGGGTAACGAGACTGACACGAACTTGATAGGGGTGGTGCGAAGCGTCACCGTAAGATCTTGCGCGACAACATCCAGGTATGTGCTTGCTGCCGGGTTACTATTGGGGGGCCAGGCTCACCGTTTATCTCAAAGGGAATCACCAAACCCGCCATCCGTCGTCTCGCGCGTCGTGGTGGTGTGAAGCGTATCTCTGGTCTTATCTACGAAGAGACGCGTGGTGTCCTCAAGATCTTCCTCGAGAACGTGAGGCTTCCCCGGTCTGATGCATATTCTGTGATACTGACTGTTGTGATATACAGGTCATCCGTGACTCCGTCACCTACACTGAGCATGCGAAGAGGTGCGTCGTTCTATGACTCAGATGTAAGGATTTTACTCACGCGGTGTTTCGTTCGGTCCCGTAGGAAGACTGTCACTGCGCTCGATGTCGTCTATGCCCTCAAGCGTTCCGGCCGCACCCTCTATGGTTTCGGTGCTTAAAAGAACAACATGTTTATGTCTTCTTTATTTCTTACTCTCGCCCCTGTACCAATATGTATTATCTGCTCTACGCAGCTGTACATTTATGACTACATTTTATGTCCTTATGTGGCTCAGTAATCTGGATAACTTTTGTCCTTTCGACCAGTTTGTGTCCGACCATTCTGCGGAGAGAATTACGCATCGCTAAGATATGAAGGGGGTATGACGAGTTGTTATTGAGAGCTAGACGATTCGCCAGATGAGAAGAAACGAGTGTATGACCTTTATTATTCTAACCCATATAATTACTGGCCTATGATCCATGCAAAGAGTGATAGTGTGATACGGACACAAATAATGTTAAAATACGTCCCAATCCTTATGCCGCGTCCCCAGACTCCATCTTCGAAGGTGTCGGTGGGAATGCAAAGCCCCTCCCAGCAATCGGGCTCCATCCCTCCTCGCCTCGATTGTCTGCCCTGACCAGGCTTGCGATGGAAGCCGTGTGCTTATGGCTCTTCTTCGTCTTCGGCGCCGCACCCATGAGCGGGACAGCAGACGTTGGGGTGACAGCCGGGTTGGGAGAACGGTAGGTGATGTCCTCTTCTTCCGAGTCCCGCGGGCTCGACAGCTCGCTCTCCATGTCGGTGTCCACGTTGATGCTGAGCGCACGACCGCTCATCCCTCGCCGGTGCGCCCCCGCTCTCGGCGCCTCCAGGCCATACAGCTCGTGCTTCGAGCGCTGGCGGCCGGCGAGGCTGCCGGGCCCGGCCGTGGCGTTCGCGCCGCACAGCTCGTCGGGGAGCCAGAGGTAGAAGCACGCCGTCGCGAGGCACGCGCCGCACACGACGTCGATGAGGTAGTGGTGCGTGAGGTACATGGTCGCCCAGTAGAGCACGGCGGTGTACGTCCACGCGTACGGGCGGAGCCAGGGGAAGAAGTGCGACCACGTCAGCGCCTCGATCGTCGCCATGCCCGCGTGCAGCGAGGGGAAGGCGCCGAAGACGACGGGCGCGCCGGCGAAGGTCGTCTGGTAGCCGCTCCCGCCCAGGAGGTGGTCGATGCGCATGAGCCCGCCGGCGGACCCGCGCACGTCGTACGTCGCGGGCGTGAGCCCGTAGATGAGCTCGTACCACGGCGGGGCGCAGGGGAGGGCGATCTGGATGAGGACGCCGATGAGGTTCATGTACCCGAAGGCGGTCGCCCAGAAGTGGAGGGCCTCTTTGGGCCGGAAGAGCCAGATGAAGGCGGAGACGACGAAGGGGAGGGTGAAGTGCAGGACGCCGTACGGCAGCCAGGCGATGATATCGAGGATGGGGTGGGTGTACCGCGTGAGGATGTCGGAGATGTTGGCACCGTAGAGCACGGACTCGAGCGTCGGGAGAAGGGAGACCGAGATGGGCGGGCGGTAGGCGACGGGGATGAAGCGCGAGCTGAAGAAGGCCATGACCCAGGACAGGATAGGGATGGCGGGGAAGAAGAACTGGGACGTGAGGGGTATAATGAGGATGGCGGCACAGAGGAAGGGGAATACGAGCTTCAGTGGCCATGCAATGGGCCAGAGATACACCCAGATGGCGGCGAGGGAGATGTGGAGGATGTAGACAGAGTCGCTAAAGGTGAACTTGTGCCGCTTCAGCTTGTCAATTGTATCTCGCGGGTCGAGCGACTTGTCCGCGCGCTTGAGGCCGGCGAGGAGTGCATTGTAGATTTTCTGCAACGCTCGTCCCGGTGCAGAACTGGCGATACGTCGAGGCGGCATGGCGTCTGCGCTTTTCTGGGGACAGGGCAATCAAAATTCAGGTCCCCTGCAAGGCGTTAGAATAAAAACAGCTTACAGCAAATTATCCAAGGAATATTATCAGTATTTTCGTCGACGTTTGAATGCACTTTGTTGAGTTTTACCCAAGGCTGACGCACTCAAAGCACACTGTGGGGCAGGCAAAAGTTCAACAGTGCATGCATGTGAGTGTAGAAGCCACTCACAACTTAGTCGTAAGATCGTATCCTAGAGACCGCTCGTCACCGTCACTGCGTAGAACAGAAAGGGGAGGGGAAGAGAAGAGCCTGGGATCAGATGGCTCGCTGCGAACGGCGAGCAAGGCTGCTTCCTCGTCGTGAGATGGAATGACAAACTTGCCTCCGACACTCCGCAATCAGCGTCTAAAACGGGGACCTGCCCTGAATAATTACGCAGCGCCAAGAAACCTGCCCTAATCTTATTGACTGCGAAACGCTGCGTCGCAAGCAAGCTTCTACAGTTGGCACATTCTCATAGACCGTTTATTGATGTATGAGAAAGAACTCCCAGAAGACGACAGAGACCGGCAGCGGCGGTTGGTAGGTAAACCAACGTCTTCATCTTGAAGTTCGAGAGATCCGTCATCAGTTGTGAGTGGTCTTCTAGAAATTATACATTGCAAGTCGATCACCTTTTGATACAGAGAAAATAAGCTGCAGCGCCCACCAGCCAAAAGGTCTGACAGGTATCTCGTCTCGTCACCGTGGTCTCAGATCCAGGCGTCCGTTTGCAAGAAAGCCGCGGTCTACCAGAGAGTCGAACTCGGAACTAGTGCGCTCTGCATCTCGGTCGTTTGAGCGATGAGATAACTTGAACAATTTGGAATGCCTTGCTCCGATTTCTACGTTATCATTGCCTTCGTCATCATCCCTGCCTTGATCTCCCTCCGCCTCGGAACGCCCTCCATGATCGCTGACTTGGATGACCAGAGCTAGCGCGAGCGCGCCTGCACTACTGCGACTTCGACGGGCGTGGGCGAGTTGAAGACTCGGTTATTGAACGGAGGCCACGATCCTACTAATAAGAAAGGAAAAGAAAGGAAAGAAGTTTCCGGGTCTCTGCATGCATGCTAGTAGTAGGCGCCTGCAGGTGGCGAACATCTCTCGGTCTACCAATATATCATGCAGCACGTCTTGCCTGCATCATACTAATGCAGGTGCGATCAAACCGTTCGGTCCCGCACAACGATTCTCTTCGTGCTAACCCGTCTTATCATCTACTTAGCGCAAAAAAAATAATAAAAAAACAAGCGCTTTGGACTTTCCGAGGATGCGAATTCTTTGGTTCGATTGTTTTCGAGACGATGGACGATGAGTGATCAGAGTGTTTCATAAAGACGCCATTCTCACTATGGCGGAACTTGAAGTAAGTCGACTGGAATGCATCGGTTCGAATTGTTTTTCGTCTTTCCTGCACGGATGCTGTCACTCTCTTGTAAAGATATAGGGATACCGTTCTCAGCCCTGCCTTGCCTTTCTCCGGCCCCTCGCCTTACTGCTATGCGCAGTCTACACTGGCATGAAAAACGCACGCGCACTCCGCGTATCAAGTACCGAGCTACTAGTAGAACTTGAACGTAAAACGCACTTCCTACAAGTCAAAAGCGAAATACTTGATTTTCGACGGAATATTCACTTTCTGATATCTTGTGTCGTTTCAGTCTCATTGAGAGGCATTCGTCGACTTGTATCGTAAGCAAACACGTATTTTGACTCTATAATTTTGTTTAATTAATTGCTACTTGATGCGCCTTGGTTTTCGGTGCAAAGGTTAGGAGAGCGGCCGATTCTGACCATTTCACTATGGAATTTCGTTCTGCACACTTCGGTCGATCAACTCCGCGGCGTCCTTCTATCATGTCCTTCTTCCTTCTTTATTTCCTTACATAAAGCTCGTAGAGCGTCAAACACGTCAGACGAGTAACTTGGAGCCAATCGTGGCACTCGCTTCGATTCGTCTTGTGCGGTCTTGTCGTCAATACTTCCTACGTGTAGTTCTCCAGTTTTGACTCGTCTTTTCTTTCCTTCGTTCCTCGTTCTCGTCTTCGAAATCCGACAGACTGACTGACGACAAGATGTAGAGACTCCAAGGTCGCTGCGGTAGATTGGGCGGATCGGTAATGCTAATAACAACTTGACTTCAAGTTGCTCGCTTGGTGAGATGCGGAAACGCTCATCTGTCGACAATGCGATACTTCCCGGACTTACTCGGCTCACCCCGAGCCTAATTCGAAAGCGTTTGCGCGATGCGATCAACGTTAAGACTTTTGACATCAATCACAGTTTCTTCGACGTCATCCCTCGCCTTCGACTCTGGGAGGTCCGCAACCGATTTAGTAATGTATTTTCTGATATACTATACTTTGAATGTCCTTCAATGCAAATTCAAAGCTCCTGCAGTCCTCGGGCGCGAATATTGGAATCTGTTACAAGCTCTTCCTTCCTTAGAAGACGAATTGTATGGCGGACGCGCGCTCGGCGTAATCTTCTTGCTCCAATATCGTGCGTTGATTGTTACGAGTGGCTCTTCTGTGTTTCTGATACTCATGGTTTTCACCCCCATCTTTTCGGACGTCAGTAAATCGATCGGATCCATAGGAGAGAGAATCGGTGTCCTCTACTTTGCTCGGTAGCATATTCAGCAAGATGTTAACCTGCACAAGATTGACAAGAATGAAGAAATGGAGGGAAGAATCGGCAAGGGGATAATGGTTCTTTTATCTTCGCTTTCGTGTCGTCTCGGTCACGCAAGACATCGATGAACGACAGGGCGCACTTTTGCAGCACAGCGATCCGCATGGTCGAACTTGAGAGGGTGAATATTAGATAACCTGAGCAACATTTCGAGGCTTCAGCAGAAAATCTACGCTTGCTCGGGACCATGTCTCTGCTTCTTGCTTCTGTTTGGGGATACATACTGTTTGATCTCGGACGCGCCGAACACATACTAAATTAAACGCCGCCGTCCCGCCCATCTATCACAGGATCCCGGCGCGGCGATCTTCTAGCGATCTGCACGCCCATGGTTTAGAAAGACTATGCTAAAGTCAATGGTTAGATTCGTTTACTTTGTGAGTTTCGATGATCTCTTGTGCCTAGTTCGACCGTTATTTCGCTTTAGCCTGAGCTCCAGCGTCTGTCTGGTTGCTCGCATGTCGGAAGCTTCTAGCTCTGCGCAGATACGGAGATGCCAGTGAACTTGAAGGAGTTTATCCATGTTCTATTCGGGGGTGTTAGGCCTTCTATCGGTGTTCTACAGCTCCGACAATTTTGTTCTCGACGGAGAGGCGCTCTCTGTTTTGTTGGCTCCTTCGGGATATGTCCTATCCTATCTCCTATTTCCTTCCAGTGCGTCTCTCCGTGGTCCGCCGCGTGGCACGGAACAAGGAGGAAAGAGAGAAAGTATATAAACCCCTCGACGTCGAGCTTCAATACCCATTCGACATCGTTCGCCTCTTTCTTTCACACCACCAGCATCAGCACCTTAAGCCACTCGCCTCACTCTCCTTCGTTCATTCACCGTTCATCAGTCACAATGGTTGCATTCAAGCTCGCCACTCTCCTTGCGGTCGCCACCGCCGTCGCTGCCTACCCCGGCGGCCTCCTCACCCGCACTGGCACCTGCAGCTCCGGTACACTCCAGTGCTGCAACAGCATCCAGGTAGGCAGATTTTTGCTTCTCATTTCGCACCTTCCCGATGCGCACTTGCTCACGCACTACTCTCGCAGCCCGCTGGTTCCGATAACTACGCTAGTGGAGATGGGATCCCAATCATCCTCCAGGCCTTGAACGTTCCTATTGGCGTAACCTGGTTTGTCTTCGGTTTCATTCGAGTATTTAGCTTTTTACTCAATGAAATCACAGCAACCCGATCTCTGTTATTGGCGCCGGCACTTCTGGCTCTTGCTCCTCCCAGGCCGCGTGCTGCGACAAAACCGAGGGTAAGCTTTCTCCACTCTTTGATTACCTCATCCGCCTTCTAAGTCCAAAAACCATAGGTACTTTCGGTGTGAACTGTGATCCTATTGCTCTCCCTATCTAAGCTGGTAGCACGTCGAAGAAACTCCTCGTACACGTACAGCTGAGCCTGGAGTTCCTTCAACGCATCTCGCGATCGCGCGTCCATAAGTCAATCGACTGACAACACTCGTTTTTTCCTCCACTTCACTCTAATCGACATTGCAATGCTCTTAGAACTATTCGACATCATTCTTTTCTTTTCGTAGCTATACGCTGCTTCTTGCTAGTTTACCAGCTCTTTTTAGTGTGGCTCTGCCAATAAACTGTGTGTTTTTCGTTCATGGTGGTGTCTTTGAGTGTCTATATCTCGAGGCGGGTTACAGGTTCTGAGCCTAGCAGATTATGAGGTCTCCAGTTGTACGCGCAGAGTAATGACTTCATCGTCAGACTATTCATGCAACGCGTCGCGTTCAAGTTGGTGCTCACGTGATCGTAAATTACCCTGAGCGCCTATCCTTGAACGCACGGACCTAATCTGCTGCACAGTACATTTACACACAACAAAGGCAACAGCGCATGAGAAAGAACGTCCATGATATGATGGGAATCATGGCATCATCTGCGAATCTACTAGAACGGGCTTCCTCTTCGACTTCCATCTTCTCTCGCAGCCTGTAAGAGACGTTCTTCTGGAACCTGGTACGTCCAAAAACAAGTCCTCGTATTCACTACTGCTCCTGATACCTAGCTAGTAGCACGTACTACTTCGGCACAACTAGCATCCCATACAGAAAAAACGAGCGAAGCAATGCGCCTCAATAACCTCACCGGCTTCGTCATCGACCTGTCGCGCGCCATCTCCATCGCATTCCTGCCCACCCTCAGGGCCGTCTGGCGCACCCCGGCGATGGTGCTGAGCGCGCAGGCGCTGCGGAGGGAGTTCATGGCGCATGTGTGGGTGGAGTACGGGCCGGGGATCGATGGGAATACGCGGGCGCTGAAGGAGCGCTTGGTGAGTGAGAGCGCGAGGGGCGTCGTGTTGGATGTGGGCGCTGGTGAGCTCGTTGTCCTGTCCTTCTCCCCCCCTCTCTCTCTCCCCCCCGCCCCTAGCAGTCGCGCGTAAACAGAAAATGACTGACTGGACTCGCTGGGCAGGCCACGGGCACCTCGCTCCGTACCTCGACCGCGCGCAGGTCTCGGCGTACATCGCGCTCGAGCCCAACAGGCGCATGCACCCCTTCATCCGCGCCAAGGCGCGGGAGTGCGGCTTCCGGGAGGAGGACGGCAGCTTTTTGCTGCTGCCGTATGGCGCGGAGGAGCTGGGGCGCATCCGGGAGGCGGTCGCGACTTGGGCGGCGCCCGGCGGCGCGGGCGGGCGGGTCGTTCGAGATGGGTCGGCTCGTCTTCAGGCTACCACCGACACCGACACCGACGCGAAAAAGACCGACAGTGAGGCGGAGGCCAAGTCGACGCAGGTGATCTCGACGCTGGTGCTGATCCTGACGCTGTGCTCGCTGCCCGCGCCGCATAGCACGCTGCGCGGGCTCGTCGGCGCGCTGCTCGCGCCGGGGGGCGAGGTGCTGTTCTTCGAGCACGTGCGGAACCCGCGGAGGGACGTGCAGTGGTGGCAGGACGCGGTGCGCCCCGTGTGGCGGTGGGCGTTCGACGGGTGCGTGGTGGGCCTGGATGGCGTGGGTGTGGTGCGGGGCGCGGCTGATTCGGGGGAGGTGGGCGCGGCTGCGACTGCGACTGCGGACGGGAGGGATATAGGGAACTGGGCGGAGATGGAGACGTGGACGCCCGAGGGAGAGGACGTGGAGTCGCTGTTCTGGCACCAGGCCGGGCGGTGCGTTAAGAAATGTTAGTTCAGTGTGTTGTCTGCTTTCTTGCACGGCGATTATGAGTCTCCGTGTGTGGTGAAGGTGTACTTCCGCCTCTCTGGCTCTTCGTCCATCTATATTGTAGCATTCTCTCTTTCTCTCTGTAGGCGGCTCCAAACGTTTATGTTGTGGACGTTCTGAAGCTCGGGGTCGTATATGATGGTTTTGTTTGTCTTGTTATTCTTGAACCTCCTGGTGTATGATTGTATGTACTATAGTACGTGGCCTCAGGCTGGCGCGGGTGTGATGTGTACTATGTAGAGTCCGGTGTGCGATGTTATTGCCCTGTCGTTTGGCGGGGTATCGAATACTCATTGTTAGTCTTCGAACGCGTCTTTTGGTCTCTGTCTTTAGACGGATGAATTTATTATTTTTGGCGTTCGCGTATTGTATTTATTTCCGATGCGATGTGAACTTTCGAAGAGGATGAAGACGAGCCTCAGGGGGCGGAGAATGCCGATGCCGATCAATATTACGTCTTCAATTGACTTCAACTTGAAGAAGTTCGGCTTAGTGCACTATCAGGCTTCTCTTACAGACCTTCCGATACAGATACTAGTCTCGCTTCCTGCTTTGGACTCTGTTTCTATTTTCTCTGGATGGATATGCATTTGGCGCGAAGGCAGAAAGAATGCGGGGGGGAGACTGGCAGTCCTCCGTGTAGGTTGATTCGGAACGAGTCCGCGACGTATAGTCTTCGAAGTTCGAACGATTCTACTCTTCGAGAACTTGGCCCGTTGAATCGAGAGACTGCTTTTTTCGTATTCTGTGTGGCGTAGAAACTAAGCTGCGGAGGAGAGGTCGGATGTAGGTCGGATAGCAGGTCGCTAGGATGTCAATGCCGGAGCCAGAGGTGACTACGCTGCGAATGTTTTGACTCCACGTCACTGGCACGTTCGATATGAGTCCTTTCCCCCAGGCTGATCGCCGTTTTCATCCTACAGCACAGACTGGTGAGTACCCACATAAATTACAGGATTTGTCCATTCCATTGTGTATCCCTTACGTTTATGTTCTGTTGGGTTAGTTAGCTCTGGCTTGGGCGTCGACGTTCGTTTGGCCTCTAATAACTGTTCTGAAGATCAGGTTACGAATGCTTGTTCGAACTCAGTGGCAGGAAGCTTGTTCACTTCTTCACTAGCGAATAGTGCTCCGCGGCAGCTGTCAAGTTCAGACAGTCCGTGGCATAGAAGAGCGAAGAAGCTTTCAGACAAGTCAGCACTCGTTCAAGCTAGACTACTTAGACTCACTCAAGCTCACAAGCTTACAAGTGTGCAAGCTTTCTTCATGATCAATGTCTCAAAGTGCAACGCATCGACAAACACACAGCAGCTCTGCAGCTTACTCGACATACGGGTCTGGGCTCGTATCGCGATCGCGATGGTGTCGGCCGCTGCGCTCATTGTGGTTTTATAACTGGCGCCGGCGATACATACACCCCCGGAGCTCGGCAGTCGATCCGTGGATCTCTAATAGCTCGTCTCTCCGGATCGAGCAGGTCGACACCCTTTCCGAGCTGTCGATTGACCGCTGGAGTTGGACGCTTATTCCGGATTCTTCTCTGCTGGTTCCCGAGTTGTCAATCGAGCCTAATACTCTTTCGGCGCCGATGGAGAATCTTTCTCTGACTAAGCCGAGCTGCACGTTCTGGGGAGCTGGCCTGCTGAAAGCGCGCTGAAATTCGCGTCACGGTCGCGTCGCGTCTGTTCGAAGGACGCGTCGGGTCGGGTGCATCGCCCATGTCAGAAAAGTTACTCGCGAAGAGAGTAAGAGGCTTTGGCTTTGACGCTGTCTTTGGCTTTTGACGTTTGTCGGCTCTTCCATCTCCAATGTACCCTCTATTGCACTCTGGACTGGGCGCGACTCTGCCTCTTCACCGGAGCGGCCGAGGTGAGGATCTGAAGGACCAAACAAGTGCAACAACGAACTAGAGGTATAAATGCCACCGGGTCGTGTCGTACTCTCTTTCTTCCATACCACTACGATCTCTCCAAGAGTCTGTGCTATTCGCGAATCTCTTCCGCCCACCGACGCTCCTTAAGCTTTACTTTGCCTTCGCTCTTCCAAACCACCTTCGTTTTTCTTTCCAAACACCTTGAAACTCAGTCAACAATGAAGGTCTCAGTATCTGTCGTCTCTCTGATCTTTGCCGCCGCCCTCCCCCTCATCGGCGCGCTCCCCGCTGCCCAGTTCAGTGGGCCCGCCTCGAACAAGGTCGGCCGTCGTTCCCTGCACGCCGTCGCGGCCAGTGCTGCCGCTGCCGCTTCGGCTGCTGCCACGCTCAAGGTCGGTCGTCGTGGTCTCCTCGGCCTCGGCGACCCGCTCAATGCCAGCGCTGCGGGCGCTGCCACCGTGACTGTGACTGTCGGCCTAAACAGCCAGGAGTGCGGCCACCCGACGTCTACCCCGACGCCGACACACACTACCACGCACACTACTACCACGTCTTCGCACCCGACGACAGCCCCAGGTGCTCCTGGAGCTCCTGGTGCGCCTGGTACGCCTGGTACGCCTGGTGCTCCGGGTAGTAGCCACCCTGCACCCACTACGACGGTCACGGTTTCTGCTTCTGGCATTGGTGAGTTCATTCTCTCAGCTTACAAGTACTATTAGCATATACTAATCTTCGAATAGCATCTGGCCCTGCCCCTACCGGCACCACTTGCTCAACGGGTCCCGTCCAATGCTGCAACTCAGTCCAGAGCTCTGACTCCAGCAACGCTGCTGGCCTCCTTGGTTTGCTCGGTGTTGTCCTCCAAGGTGTCAATGTTCCGATCGGCATTACCTGCAATCCTCTTAGCGTAAGCCTCGACGTAATTAAGAAAAGTTCGTAATTCTGATATTCTTCTAGGTAATTGGCGCCGGATCAGCCGGAACTTGCAACGCACAGACTGTCTGCTGCGAGAACAACAACTTCAGCGGTCTCATTGCCATTGGCTGCACCCCGATTAACCTCGGTTTGTAAGACAGTAGACTGAAATGGTCGATGAACTTTCGAGATGGGACTAGACTTATTTTATCCTATATGGGACTCTTTTTACTTCCGCCTGCGCGTGTTCGCAGTAGCTATTTTTTCCTTCGTGTTTGATCCTGCAACGCATTGTACAGTTTACCACTATAAATTCTTTTACAACATTGTGCAACAGTAAGCAAAGATACATCAACAGCGATAAGTTAGCAAAATAAAAGATCGCATCTATACGAGTTCTACTTCACCACGCAACAGCAGTTGCTCGACTGACCGGTAAGGCACCATGACTACTGCGTCGCGTGCGACTTCGATTGCTGAGCCGCTACAAATGTCTGATCAGTCGTCGATGATGAAAGGAACTAAAGGCGTACTTACTCGCGTAGCATGAGAGAGGGGAGCGTGTCGAAAGTATGGCAAAACACGGGCTTGTCTTTGTTGGGCTCGGTGACTGTGATGCAGTGAGGAGTATTAGTTTCAAGCCCAATGACGAAGTTATGCACCTGGTGTCGGATAATAAAGATAGAGGGAACAAGAAAGACACTCAACTCATATTGGGGATGGTGATGACCTCGTCGTCGAGCGCCTGCTGAGCCTCGGGAAGATGGGAGAGAACGGTGTGCGTGAATTGGGAGACAGTGAGCGCGGCGTAGCGTTGGGCGTGCCGAAGCTCGGCGGAGGTGAGGCGGGATTGGAGGGCGGGCTGCGAGGTGATGTGGGCTGCGTATTGCTCGATCTGGGGAGAGGGGGGATGGGATGGGATGGGATGGGATGGGATGGAGGGGGAGAATGGAGGGGAGTGTTAGGGGATTTGTTTGTGAGAGGGTATGTGAGAGGGTGGTGGTAGGGTAAGAAGGTTGTACGCACTTTGAAGAGACGCGTGCGGACGTAGGAGCGCACGACGAATTTGGTGCGCTCGACTTCGGTCTGGACGAGCATGGTCATGTAGTGCTCTTCCTCGGACATGTGCGCGGCGCTGCGGAGCGCGGAGGCGTCTTCGGACTTGCGTGCGTGCGGATAGGTGTGAGACGTGAGGTGTGAGGCGGAGGTGTCCGGTGTGAGGTATGATGTGTGAGGTGGAGGTGGAGGTGGAGGTGGAGGGGAAAGGCGTCGGGGTACATGAGGGTGTGGACGTGAGTGTGAAGGAGGGATTAGCGAACAGAAAACGAACGCAAGCACAAGCACAGCTGCAGCGCGCACTCACCTGCCGCCGGATCGCATCGAGGACGCGCACGAGGAGCGCGTCGGCGCTGGGGAGGATGTCGGGCGCGTGCCGCTCGTCCTGCCACGCCCGCAGGAGCTTCGCCACGTCCGACTCCGAGGCCTCCCGCGCGCTGCGCAGCGCAGCGTCGGGTTCGATGTCGACTTCCATCGCGCCTGCGCCTGACCCACCAAGATTAAGGATATCGTCGTCGTCGTCGTCGGGGGCGGCGCGTGCGCGCTCGATGAAGCTGAGGCCTGCGGGGTCTTTGCGCTTCGCGCGTGCGCCTCCGCTGCCGACGCTCGGCCGTTTGGGGTACGGGCCCGGCCGCACTCCACTCGACGACGACGCTGCTGCTGCGTTAGCGCCAGAGCCCGAGCCAGCGATGCCTGCTGGGCCCGAGGTGCGTCTCGGGGGCCTTGCGGGTCCTGCCAGAGATGACGAAGACGCAGTCGCAGTCGCAGCAGTGCCAGCAGCGGTGCCAGAGGAGGAGGAGGAGGAGCCTAGGGTGTGCGGGCCCGCGTCGTCCGTTTCGTAGAAGCGCTTGCGCATCTCGTTGATGTCTGCCATGGTTCGGTGCTCGCGTTGACGGTGGGTTGGCCGTTTTGCAGTTGGAAGGTGGGGGCGGAGGTAAGGAAACGGTGAAGAGCTATGTACTAGTAATCTGAGTGCAGGCACCGGCGGTAAGTTTTAACCTGTGGTGAAGCCCGTAGAGTGTGGTTGCGCAGGTGGTTCTTAGGTATGTATTGTTCGTTGGTTGATCTCTGGACCTCAGAGCATAGAGCTAGGAGAGCTGAGGATAGATTTGCTTCCGCGCAAAGATCACGGTCGTACACTCCTGTACACATTTCGTGGACGCGAGATGATACGATTGAACGCGATTCGACCTGCCCTAATCTCCGACAACGTGATGGCGACTAATTTCTTGCACGACTCAGACGATGACATTTATGAGGAGAAACGTCTCTATTGATATTGAGAGACTTTTACTATAACAAAGATGTATGTCCGGGTATCGAATCACGGTGTCCGCATCTCAGACCTGCCCGGACCCCCTAACAGAGGACCGGACACCTCGCGCCCTAGGTTCTCCACCTCGCGCTGGATGATATCCGTCAACGCCATCCGCACCCGCCGCTTCTCCTCCGTCTCCCTGCCCAGCGGAACGTCGTCATCTGCGTCCGGCCCGTGCAGCGCCCGGGCGCGCCACGGCGCGAGGACGGCGTGGAAGTGCGCGGGCGCGACGGGCGGGCCGAACGTGATGCGGATGTGCTTGCGCAGACGCGGTAAGAATTTGGGGAAGCCGCGCGGTTCGGGCATCACGTCCTCTAGGCCTGTGCAAGCAAAATATATGTGTGTGTTAAAGAAGGGAAGGTTGAGGTGGGGGAGTGTGTATAGTACCGGAAAGCCACATTGGGATGATGGTTGGGAGGTGTTGGGTCTCCATGATGACTCGGGCGCTGGCAAGGGAGGCATGGTACGGTACGGTGTAAGCACTTGTAGATGAGAACGAAAGATGTGCGCTCAGACGTACGTCCCCCATTTGAATCTCGGTAATCGAGCTATCCCATCCTCGTTGACGGGATACTGGTACGGCTGATTGACCTTCCCTTCGCCGAAGAGATGCACCTAGCCGTCGTCGTCGTCGTCAGCAGATGATTACAAGCCAAAGGCATGCGAGTATAAGCCACTCTGTTCCAAACCCACTCACCCAACGGCCCTCATTCAGTTTCACGATGGCCGAGTCCACGGCGGGCTGGTATATCCCCTTCCCGCGGACCGTCTCCAGCACCTGCCCGTGCCGGAAGAACGCCGAAAACACACTGCCCTGCCAGTGGCCCCAATGCGAATTAAAGTACATAGTATGAATCAACAATTCTTTAGTTAGACGCAGGGTTGCATGAATGGTCCTTACGGGTTCGTGAACATGATGTCGGACGCGCCGAGTGCCCAGCGCATGTCGCGCAGATTCCAGTAGCACCGGAGCGGGAGCACACCCCATGTTACTGGGTCATCCAGGCTGAAAAGAAATATATATTTTTTTCAGAGAGAGAGAGACAGAGAGCGTTTGTTCGGTTATTCTCTATGTTCTCTAGCAAGCAGTTGGATATATGGCTACCCACACCGAGATATGGTTAGAAACTTTTCGAGGGGGGGGGGGGAAGAAGTTGATTCGTGTCAGTCAACAAATCCGTCCTGTGAGACATAAGCGGCACACCTGTGACGACGCCCCGGCCCTGCGCCCGCCCGCTGTCGTCGAGGGCGCGAATGAGGTGGTGCATCCCGCTCACCGTCACGGACGAGCAGAACCCGAGCTTCAGGAAGGCCTTGCACGCGAGCCCGATGGTCGTGACCGTGCATAGGGAAAGAAAGTTGCTGGACGACATTCTATGTCTGTGGTTGGGTTTTCATGAAGTTTAGGATGAAGGATCTATGTAGCTTGTGTGCGAACGAGTGGAAGAGAGTGGTTTTCCTCTACAGCCTGCTCATGAGTATGTTGGACAAAATCTCACTCGCTAAATCGGAGAAGACGCGGCCCTGATGCAGCCTCCCACCTCACCTTCAGCTGAATTCCCTTCCTTGACGTTGTCAATTCGCTCCCTAAGCTCCGTCGAGTGCTATACTGTCATTCGAGCAAATATGTTGTTTGATATCTCTTTGTTACACTTGCTGGGGTACTCTAGATCATGAAAAGTCTTCCTACAACGTTAGACCTCGGTTTTGGCCGGACCTCGGAGCATGTGCTCAACTGCCGTCCACCCTAGCCTCCACAACGACGGAGCATACATACGACTCTCTTCCGTCTACAACCATCAACCGCATTCTATCGCATTCCAAAGAGAGAGAAAAAAGGAAAAAAAAATGACAAGCCCGGCGAAGGAGAGCTTTGAGCGAGACGGCTTCGTCATCATCGACGGCCTCATCCCGCCCGCGCTCTTCGCCGAGCTCACGTCGGCCTGCGCCCGCGTCGTGGCGAAGACGCGCGCGGGCGCGTGGCCGCACCGGCGCGTCGTGGGCAGGCAGTTCCCGCCGTTCGACAGCGAGGAGCCGGACTCGTGGGGCGTGCAGCACGTCATGCACCCGGACCTCGGGGAGCCGGTATTTGCGCGGTGGTATGCGAGCGACGCGCTGGCGGGCGCGGTGTGCGAGCTGCTGCAGTGCGCGGAGGGGGACTTGCAGATGGGTGAGTCAGTGCGTGCGCGGGCGCTCGAAGGGGTTTCTGACGGATGGACTGCTGCGTTGTGTGTGTTGACAGAATTGTTCAACTTGTTGATCAACCCCGAGTCGCATGCGTTTGCGCTGAGATGGCATAGGGATGATGTGAGGGAGAATGCGACGACGGAGGAGGAGGTTCAGGCTCTGCAGCTTTGGCATCACGGCGTGAGTTCTGTTTGTCCAACTCGGACTGTGTAGCTCATGGCATTGCGTGTAGATACAATGGAATACGTGCGTCGCTGTCTTCGCCGTCCTTGATTTGGAGGCTAACGAGTGGGCAGCGCACTATACGAGGACTCCTGCCTCTTCGTCGTCCCAGGCTCGCACAAAACACCGCGAACTCCCGAGCAGCGAGCACGGTCAGAGACTTCAGAGGCTCCAAAGGATCCGATGGACATGCCCGGCGCCGTCCAGGTGACGATAAAGCGTGAGTTGCCACCACCTCCTAAAAAAACGCATAAGCGAATGAATCCATCCCGCCAGCGGGCCAGACCGTGTTCTACAACAACAACATCCTGCACTGCGCGGCATACGACCCGCACGCGCAGCGCGCTACGCTGCACGCATCGATGGGCGACACGCGCGGGGGCACCGCGCGCGCGCGCAACGTCCTCCAGCACGGGCTCCGTTGGATGAGGGGCGCGCAGTTCCGGGAGACGCTCCCGGAGGGCCGCGCCAGGGAGATGCTGGATCGCTTGGTGGACATGGAGAGTACCGTGGATGATGTGGGCTATTCGCTCAGTGCATGACCCTCCCCTATGCCTCATAGACGGAAAGTGTGTATCTTGCATATGAGATGTGTACGCTTCATTGGTATGGTTCTTGACTATTGGATTTGAAACTCTGCCTTTCGGTGCGCCTCACTGTCTGCTGTTTGGTCTGACATGATCACTGTACACTGGCGCCCACCCACGCACCGATCAATCTTGATCCCGGATCGCCCGTCACAGCTTTGGTCTCGGATTCTCGTCATGTCTCACATCTTAATTAACCTTCGTAGGCTGTCACTTCCCTTGCTCCTCCAATCAGCGTCTAAGACTGAACCTGCACTGACACTTCCACCAGTCTGAACTAGAATGTTGCCGTGGAACTACAGCTCAAAACTATGTCTATTGTTCGGATTGGTGTGTCGGATCGATTCTGGCAGCTCTTTTTGGGTTCTGCTTGGACACACAAGACATCCGTACATTCTGTAGGAAGGATGCTAAAGGGTATAAAAGACTCTGTAATAATGGCTAGAAGGCATCACAACTCACTACTCATCGTCTTTCGAACTCAGTTCTTTCACTACTCTCGCCAACCTCACTACTCTCATCAGCATTATCGCTCTCCGCATCTGCACCAATTCAAGATGTGTTTCCAACGCGCAACTACTACAGAGGTCCCCGACTTCGTCGCTCACAATGACCTTTGGTTCGAAGATGGCAACGTCTTTGTTCTGGCATTGGACCCGGTCAGCAAAGTGCACACCGCCTTCAAAGTGCACGCCGGGATGCTTTTGTCCCACTCCGAGGCCATGACCGAACTAATCATGGAACAGCTCGGCATCACTGATATCGAAGACCTAGACGAACGCGACTGGACGAACTCTGACACGTACATCACCCTCGACGATCATCCCGTAGATGTCGCATACTGGCTTTCCGCAATATACGATGGCTTGTAAGTCTTGTTCGTCTTGACTCCTCTTTGGACAGCACTAACCGCTTTTGTTTGGTAGGGATTTCGACATTTTAGACAAGAAGCGCCTCGCCACTCTCCGCGGTGTCCTCCTCCTCTCGAAGAAATATAATATGGAAGAGCTTTACCGTGTCGCATACGAGCTCCTCATAGCCGACTATCCCGTTCATGAGCATCTATGGGCCGAGCGCGAAAAACGATGCCGCACGGATGACGGAACTCAGATGTTGCACCCTTTACTCTGCTTCGCCAGCGCGATCCACGCGATCATACTCGCCAGGGAGCTCGACCTCCCTGAGATCCTCCCCGCCGCATTCTACGACCTCGCGCGCTACACCACCCAGCAAATCTGCACCGGCACGGGCCCGCTCGTCGGCGGCGAGCACATCCCGCGCTACAGCGCCCAAATCACCTACCTCTCCGAGAAGGACTTCACGACGCTCACCCAGATCAAGGAGTGGATGTTCCGCTTCCTGCGCGACGTCTGCCAGATCTACCTCATCGACCGCGCCGCTGTGCAGAACTGCGCGACGCCGGAGAAGAAGACGTGCAAGATGGCGTACGAGTTCGTCTGCGATAAAGTCACGCGCATGATGGTCGGCCTCCCCGGCGGCGACAAGTATAGGCGCGCGGGAAAGAACATGATCGACCCCTTGCTCGCACTACAACGTGTTTGGATCGCCGTCCGACAGAGGGACACCGACATCCTCCTCGTCGATGTTGAACAGGCCAAGCTCGGCGATACCGAGCCGAAACCGATTGTTTGCTGCGCGGCTTGCGCCGAGAGGCTCCGGACGGCGTGCTTGCACGCGAAGCACAGGTGCTGGGTCAAGATGGCTGAATTCGTTGCCTTCAGGAACTTATCAACAGATACCACACCGCTTGTTCCTAGTGTCTGACGTGCATATGTACATATCTGCAATAGACTTTATTTTCTGTCGGACAATGTAATTAAAAATAAATTTAAAAAATCAAACATATTTGCATACTCATCGAAGGTGTCACATCTTAGCGCGGGAAGATTTGGTATGAACTCAGCTCGGAATTGTCGCCGAGCCAGGTCATTTCTGGTCAACAACCTCGAGCTGCGTTCTGATTATGAACGCTTTCTCCAACTTGCTTGCCATCTCTCTGCCCACCAACGAATTGCATACCGTAATGAAGATAAGGAACTGTATCGTGGCGGTGACTGGCATGGTGTCTCTGCGTCGGTCGTCATTTGTCCGAGGTCTGGGTATCGCCGATGGAACTGGATTATCATGCATACGATCGGACGCTTTCCGAAGGCCTGTTTGCATGCATAGATGCGATGAAAGCGCCACCGTCGTTCTGCCAAGGTAAATACATACTACCGACCCGGAGCTCGCAATAGGCTGGCAGACAGTCGTCAGCTCGTGTTATCAATTTTCACATCTATGTATCTACCAGTCGTCTCTTTGGTATAGTCGGCGATGAAGACTTCGGACCTTATACTATTATGCCAGTGGGAACTCTCCCTTCTCGCATGTGTCGCGCTTGAAAGGATGAGCCATGTGGAATGATCTGTGTCCAGAGAAAAGTGCAAGAAATCGCATCACCAGGATCGTATTCGATAGCAAGGGGCATTTCGCCCTTTTTCCTGCGGGGTATTAGACTCTGGTAGGGCCTTCTGGCTGGACCAGGAGAGGCTCATAGGAACTTATCAATCAGATGGTGTCACTGGGACACGGACGGCGAAACACGCGAGACAGGGACACCGAAAATAGTGAATATATTGAGATTAGACTTGAAGATCTACCGTCCCTGGTACGTCCATCATTTTCTTCCCAAAGCGCTTTAGCCTCTGACCTCAAGGCATATGCACAGACGTCCGGCCTTCGAACGGTTGTTGTGCTTGGGTGGCCCTTCTTCCACCACGCCAGCATGTCCCGGAAATTGTAGTTCTGATGGCGAGTGAATTCGGCCGGTAGAGAGACGGTCGAGAAGTGTATCGCTTGGGGAAACGAGTCAGTCGAATTTGATATCTGCATAGCAGTGTGTCCAGTTCTGTTCAATTGCAGAACTCGGATGAAAGCCCTTTCCGTTAAACACTTCCTGTGCCGCCTGCGATCCATCGGCTTCGGTGTTACCCATCCTATGTGCGAGGGATTTTTTTATCGGCATCGCGTGGCGCTTGAGGCCATTCACACAGATTTCCACTTAAAAGGCCCGATAAGGGGTCGTTCTTGTGCCCGGAGACGGGTTAGCATGATCGACTGACAGATATGATATTCTCCCGGTCTGGCTCTCCTCCTTCATATGGCAACTCTAAATTTTCAAATTTCTTTGACATATGGACATGCGACACATATATGTCTCTGCTGGGAGTTTCATCGTGATATCCCCTCCCCCCTTCCTCTGTAATTGACACCTTCACCTCATAGCGCCGTCTGTCCCTCACTGTGCTTCCGTACCAACTTCTCTTCGTCCTGGACAGGCTTCGGCCAGCTTAATACTCTCGTTTTGGGGGGATTTCAGACATACGCTGTGGAACAGGAAACAGGCTGATCGAGATGTTGACATTCTTTGATCGATTGAATGCGAGGGTAAGTGTAAACAGCGAAGCCGGTGTATGAGTTACTTACATTCACAATCGATCCTTTCCACGTACTGTAGGTGGCTGCTTCGAGCTTCGGCTGGTGGTTTAGACTTGAGGGCTCGGGACATCCTAAATCGAGGACTGGGTCGCGATTCACAGTGAGCCTCACTCGTTTAGGATCCTCTCCAGAAAAAAACTTAACAAAGACTGAATCTATAGACTGAAATTCGCGCAGGTTTGACAACATGGGTGAGCACGCTAGAAGTCGCATTTTCTCCATCATCTAATTTTCCTCTCCTTCTATAGGCGGCTATGGCATACATTGTAAGCTAAATACAGCATGTGTCTCCTCCAGAAAATCTGATGCAGTCGCCTCACAGATTGCCGTTAACGCTTCGATCCTCTCTGACTCTGGGGGAACTTGTGTATGCGAAGCTGGAGACGGTTGTTCGACGGACGAGAACTACCTTCTCTGTGTGCGCGACGTTAGGCGAGACCTTATCACAACCACGGCAGCCATCTCTGCGCTTGCGTCAGCTTTCATGGGTATCTTTGCGAACATGCCTGTAGGACTTGCTCCAGGATTGGGTTTGAATGCTTATGTGCGTAGACTTTCGTCTCGACAGCTTGTAATCTCAACTAACACAGCTCTGAAAGTTTGCGTACTCGATTGTGGGCTTCCATGGCACTGGAACAACGACTTATCGCGAGGCTTTGGCCGCTGTATTCCTAGAAGGGTTAGTCCGTACATTCATGGCTGAAATTCCCGGCACTAACTTATCGCGTTTCCCCCCTATCAATCATTGCCTCCGTTGGATTTGTGCCAACTTGCTGTCAAAACTGTCTGCCTGTACGGATCTAATGACTATCCCGGGCGCCGGTGCCTGTTTCCTGGCAATCCTGGAATGCACTTTCGTATGCATGAAACACGATCATAAACAATCCGCATCTGTTTCTTGACGTGTTATGTCAAAATATCTGGTGTGGACACTCAGTTGGATCTTCTTCTTCCTGTCAATCTTCGGGATTCGCCAATGGCTTGCGCGTGCCATGCCTCAGTCTCTCGTTTTGGCCGTAGGCTCCGGTATTGGCATATTCATTGCGTATGTGATATACTTTCTCTACCAATAGCTCCAGATTGTTGATTCCAGGCCCACCGCATTATCAGATTCATTGGGTTGTGTATGTATCACTTTATATTTGACATTCAGACCCTCATACTAAATAATTTGAAATAGCTTCGAGTGGTCTTGGTGTTGTAGGTGGTGACACAACGAACTACGTCGGTCTTGGCGGATGCAAGGCAGAAGGTCTGTATCAGTCTATAGAGCTCTGCGCATGCTGCGACAGAACTGACGAATGTGATTTCATGATTTCACAGACTTCGTCGAGGGTTTGACAGGGTACTGTGCTCGGCGAGTGCTCCAAGACCCTCGCATGTGGCTCGGCATCTTCGTTGGCGGTGTCCTCACGGTTTTCCTTATGCTCTACCGCGTACGCGGCTCGATCCTTATGTGCATATTCCTGGTCTCCATCATCTCTTGGCCTCGGAACACGGCGGTCACGTACTTCCCGCATACGTCTGCGGGAGACGACTTGTTTGACTTCTTCAAGCAGGTCGTCACGTTCCGTCCACTGAAAAGGATAGGTGCAGCCATTGAGGTAGGCAGCGTATCAATTATCGAGCTTGGATAAATACCCTAATTCATCGTGCTCCTTTAAGTGGTCAAGCTACAAGAACGGCCGTGTATGGTATGCGCTCGTCACTGTAAGTAACATGATACATATGCTGGATACTACCCATTCTTAAACCTGTGTTAGTTCCTATATGTCGACATTCTCGACACCACGGGTACACTTTACTCCATGGCCAAGTTTGCCGGCCTTCGTGACCCAGTCACCTTAGACTTCGAGAACAGCACGGTCGCGTACTGCGTCGACGCATTCTGCATCTCCATGGGTGCGCTCATGGGCACGTCCCCCGTCACTGCGTTCGTCGAGTCCGCGACCGGTATCTCCGAGGGCGGGAAGACGGGGATCACCGCCGTCATGACCGGGATCATGTTCTTCGTCAGCGTCTTCTTCGCCCCCATCTTCGCGTCCATCCCGAGCTGGGCGACCGGCAGCGCACTGGTCATTGTCGGGAGCTTGATGATGCGGAAGTGAGTGGGACGATACAGTGCTGCGCCGCGCCGTTTACTGATGAGTACTTGCCAGTGTCCGCGAGATTAATTGGGACTACGTCGGCGATTCGGTCCCAGCCTTCCTGACACTCATTATGATACCTCTCACTTACAAGTACGTACCCCCCTTATCTTCTTCCTACATTCAATCCGAGTTCCTAATTCATTCTCGTAACAATCAGCATCGCATACGGCGTCATCGCGGGCATCATCTCGTACGCGCTGCTCAACTTCGTCCCCTTCCTCATCCGCAAGGCCACCAACGACCGCATCAGGCCGCCGCTGTACGAAAACGGCGAGAAATGGCAGGTCCCGCCGGGCGGCTTCCGGCCGCTGTGGATGCGCAACGTCGCCCGGGGCAATTGGCGCGTCTGGGAGGACGACACGCCGAATGCGAACCGTGGCCTGGGCATCGCGGGCGGCATTACGTTCGAAGACATGAGCCCTGGTATCCGCAGTGGATTCCCCCCGCCGTCGCCGATGGCCCCAATGTCGCCGATGTCGCAGCAACATCTGCGACGCTCGATCTCGATTGAAGAGGGTAAACACAGCAGCACTGGCTCGGATACATGGGAGCCAGGCAACTATGAATACCCTCCACGTAAATTTGGCATTAACTGAAATCCTCCTTTTCTGTCTCTGTTTACACTTTCCTCTCCTTTACTATTGTTGTTCACTTTCTTTACACACCCTACAGTACATAGATACAGTAGTGTAGTTCACGTGCCATTTGTTTCACTATAGGCGTTCCTTCATTCATTAGGCAGACTGTTACAGTTGTATATCAAGCCAAGAAACCCACTGTGCACTATATATCGGTCTGACTGTCATTAAAGTAATCATTAATTTGTCCAGATGAATGGGATTTGCAAATAATAGTTGTGTTTATATCTACGTAGGATGTCATAATAACCCGATAAAGAGAGATGCCGCCTGTCCACTACTACCACTTCGACGATTTTTCAGCACGCTGCTCGGCAAGTACACCTTCACGCTCAGTCTCTTCGAGGAACGCCTTCTCAAGAGCTGCCTGCTCTTCTTTGGTGGCACCACGACGCCGGGTGGCGGCGAGCTTGGCCTTATGTGCCCGGTACTTATCATCGGTACCGAAGATGAAATCTAGGTAACGGAACGACGTCGAGAAGTTGTTCGTGAATGCCATGTGATGGAAGTCATGATGGTCAGCACCGGACCACAGAGGGAAGATGTGCTGCAAGGACCAAGGGAAGTCTACCGGAGTGTCAAAATTAAAATCCCTACTTTATATTACAAACATAACAACACATACCATAGCCACTGTGAGCATCGATAGCCTGGAACAGGCGAAGCGTGACCCAAGCGTAAACAGTGAAGATATGCAAGTTCTGCGTAAAGTAGCAGTAGAGCAAAGGTCCACCGATCGTGCCCGTCCCCAGAATGAGAACCTCGAGCGGATGCGCGTACTCGGCGGCAAGGCCGAAGGGAGCAGAGTACTTGTGGTGGATCTTGTGAATGTGCTTGTAAAGCGGGCCATAGTGCAACGCCTGGTGGGAGAAGAAGTGCCATGCATCTTCAAAGATGAAGAAGAGCGCGATCTGGCCCAGCATTGTTTTCAACTCAGGGAAAGGAACTTGGTAGGTCGCGAGGCCGAAGTATTCTGCGATGGGGTGGAAAAACCAGATCTGTTTACACGTTAGCTCTTAGATTTTATAGGAGAAGACCAAGAAACGCACTTGAGGAAGCTCGATGGTGAAGTGCGAGAAGAGGACGAGCTTGGTGCACTCCCATTGCTCCTTCGCGGTCGGGATTTTGTTCGGCTGCAGTTTCCATCTCCTGAAGTAGGGGATGGCGTCGATGATGATCCACGGAATGCAGCGCCCAAAGTACACAAGCTCGTGAAGGAGGAAGCTCATGAGACCCGTCGCAACAGCTGGGTTGTCGAACCACAGGTACCATTGCGCCCATTTCAGCTCGAGCCAGTTCAGCTGCGTGAAATCTGTGTTGGCGTAAAGGAACTCCGTAGAGTGGTACGCAGGAGCTGTGAAGTTCGACATCGTCAAAGTGCCGTCGTCACCGTCGTGGCAGAAAGATGAGACAGTCGAGGGTGGTGTCGAGCAGAAGACGGTGGTGGGAGCTCAAGAGCTTTTTTTCTCTCCTTTAAATATATTACACCTGAAGTCACGCAACAAATATAATTGCCTTTTTCGTGCAAGTTTTCGTAATACGCGAATCTCAGGCAGTTACTCCTTATCAGATAACATTTTCACTTTTCAACTATATCAGACCACTCAGAAGCGCAAAGTGGTGAGATCTGTAAGTTCATAAGGATGTTGTCGGAATATTCGGCGAATGTTCTAAGTTACTGTAAAGATACATACAGTACAAGCGTGAAAATATGATGATCCATCCTAACTTTCCCGAAGGCCCAGTTCGAGCTGGAGACTTTCTACACGGATCAACAGTCATGAGATAATTTTTTACAGTACATACATTTGATTGGTATCATATTCCGAGCGTACAGCATTTTCAGAGCGAGCAAAACTTGGTATATGCACCACTCCGTATCATTCCTATGTCGTGTGTTGTGATCGTTATCATTGTAAGGCGTTGTCAATCATCGCTCGCCCCTCTTCTCTTCGACAACGGCATTCACCCATCGGAGCACCGCAGCTTCTAGTAACAACTCCCATCCTTCGTCTTTTCGTGCCACAGCTTTTGCATCGAACATGAGTAGAGGCTCGGCAACCGCACCAAATTTCGCCCTCGTGGGCGCAGGAGATCCTGTCGGCGTTGAGTTGGCTGACTTGGAATCGAGATTCGTAGCAGACATAGGTGTCACGACCGGGATGAGGTAGCGGAGTTTCAGAGCACTGATAAAAAAGTAAAGAAGTCGTCAGAAAGAAGTGGACTAAGCTTCACAGTCCCATTACAAGTTATAGCTTGGCGGCAGAGATTGAAAGGCGGGGAAGAAGAATTTGTTGCTCGGCCATCCATCAGAAGAAGCTGGATAATTATTGAAGAACTTACGCTGCCCATAGTCTGAGATTATCCGTTCTTCGGAATGTCCAGCCCTTCTTAAGCTTCTCGGCGGCCTCTTTACTTTCGCCTTCGGCGTCTGCTTCTGCCCGGGCTTCCAGTGCAGCTATGTCATGGATAGAATCCTTGTTAATGTAGCCCCATGGCTTTTTGCTCCGTCGGACCCCAGTATTGTAGGCTACGCAGATTAGCTGACCTGATGATAGAGAGACGAGAAGCTCATTCCGAGAGGTGTAAGGGGATGGGAGGAGAGGCTGAAGAGCCAAAGGGAGGAGTGCGGTGAGTAGTGCATGTGCACGTGCTGCTCGAGGTGTTAGAAAAGCGTATGCGCGGAAAGAAATAAAGGGTGTACCTAAAGCATCCTCTGTGAATCTTGAGCGTTTCGCCCATTCCGGGAGTTGCTGATCGTCAATACTACCTCCCTCCTCGTCCTCCTCGTCCTCTTCCTCTTCTTCACTAATTATCAAGTCGCGGATAGAAGATTCCAATACTCCGTTATCACTTCCTCGGTCTGGGCTTGCTTCCTCTCTGATCGTCTGCCTGCCAAGGCTTGTTCGTCTCCCTTTCGACTTCCCCTCTCTTTCCGCCCTCTCGCGTTCTTCTTGCTCTCGAACCCATCCACGCTTCCCATCCGGAGTAGGTCCATGGAAGAGTACCTCGTCTACAGTATCAAGGTACTTGCCAACGGCCTCCTTCTCTTTCGTAAGGTCCGCAAGGTGAATATCTTGTCTGTACAACCAGCCACCCCCCAGCACTAAACGCTCGTCCCACACATCGCGCTTGCCTTCCTGGTCCTCGTCAAAATTGTCGTAAGTTTCCTCATCGTCCCATACAGGAACTCCTTCCGAGCGACCAGGAATGGATACTACGGAGATTGCGAAAGACACATCATGAGCATGTTCGTGCTCGTGGTCACCGTCCTCGGAAGCGAGCGGGGTATGCGATGGAGCAGGAGAGCGGGAGCCATTCGTATCCCGGGACGAAACATGATCACTCTGGGCATCATAAGCTTCGTCGGATAGGGGAAGACGTGATGATTCCTCGAGCGCACGGAGCACCGTGAGCACGTCGAGGGCCGAGCGTCGTATGCGAGTCTGAGGCTCCGAGGATGAGGAAGGATTTGATACGGAGCGTTTCACGGGCGCAGGTGTGAAGGTCCGAGGTCTGAAATGCGGCTGCTCCGCTGGAGGGACGACAGAGTCATCTGGCAAGGATAGTACATAGTTTCGTACAGATCGAATTAAATGTGTCGTGAGCTTCAGGGTCGTAAGCACGTCGAAGTCCTCATCAGCCTTGTCCACGCTCAAATGATTCGAGCTCGCTGGGCCGCTCAATCTCCAAGCATCGGTCACAGTATCCAGATCCCTGATCACCCCAGGCTTGAGAATCTCGGGATCGACTTCATACGTTTTCTCGATGACAGGAAAGGGAGGTCGGGGGTAGTTCGCTACGACTGGAGTCTGGGGTAGATGGAATTCCTGCACGGTACCCAGAGATGGGACCGCTGGGCGATGCGATGCACTCCCGATTGCAGGTACAACGCCAGAACTAGGCTTCAAAGGACTGCACGATATATATTTTTGAGTGAAAAAAGTAGCCATTTAGAACAATTAAGCTACGCACTTCTGCTTCGCAGCAAGCCCGGTCTTCGTGAAGTAATGCTGCAGGTGCTCGATGCTCCCCAACGCCATGACACTCTCCCGCTTCGCTGCACTCCTGCTGAACGGCTTCTGGGGTTTGTTCGACGAGTTCATGTTGGGATAAAAAGCGGTCTGTCGGCGAGATTTCTTCACAGCGCTTGATGTCGTGGCTCCTCTTGGAAACTCAAATGCGTCATTGAGCTCGCCCTCCGGACTCGCTGTACGTGGTGGCGAAGAAGCTTGAGCGTCCATACCGCACGTAATATTGCATCGGCTGCCAGCGGGTTAGTTTGCCAGAGCAAAGTGCTTTGCGATGGAAGCCTGATGTAAATGCACTACTAGCGAACGGCCGTGATATTATCGAATTCCTTGACACGTTTCACTGAGTTGAATAGGGTCTAAATCGCTTCCTTTGACTCGGACAAAGTCTTTGCCAGATTTTCAGCGGCTAAAATTACAGTCTAAAGGCAAAATCAAGGGATTTATGTGTTGTAAACGAAGGTCAAACGAGTGAAAGCATAATGTGTGCATAGAACATTCAATACAGTGGCATATGCTTCAAGATATGAGCGCGTCGCGCCAAACTTTCCCAGATTGCCACTAGAAGTCGCAAACGGTAGACAATTTCCTCATTCATCTACGAGCTGCATTTCAGCGGTACAAAAGTATATTAATCGAGGTAAGTAACGAAAATCCGATACAAAGAACGACTAGGGAAGCACAACGTCCTGAAAAGCGCGGGGAACATAGATCCAAATGTTCATCAACAATTGCAAACCAAGGACAACCTCCAGAGTTTTCACAAAGTAATCGGGGTGCAACCGATCGCAACCAGTCCCTCTGAGGAATGCTATGAGAATAACTGCTAGGTAGAATGGAATACTACTCACTGAAGCTGTCGTTTTCGCAGCAAACCGTTTGGGCGGAGCAGTCTGAGCTGCCGACTCCAATGACCTTGGTGATGATCAGCATTTGGCAATATGCATAGCTAGACTACGCAGTACATACCGTGATTGGGGAGCAGGTAATGCCCACAAGAACATCGACGCCTTGAACGACAACTCCGAGCTGATGTAAATGATCATAAGTAAGCGGCATCCAGAGAGATACATGTCTGGAAAGGAACGCACCAAGCCGAGGAGCTTAGCAGCATCAGGGCTGGAAGATTTTTCCACAGTGTTGCAGCACTGCACAGTACCAGTGCTACAACTTGCTCCGCCGGGGGTGGGGGTGGCGACCGCAAGAAGAGCGAGAGAAGCAACAGTGAAGACCTTGGCAAACATGGTTGGAAAGTGAGTAGTTGAACGAAGAGTGTGTTCGACTGATAGAACTGGGGCTATCATGCAGCCTCATATTTATACATCGACATCCTGGTCTGTGCGGGGAGGGAGGGCGGTCGAGTACACCATCCAAATCACAAGAAGCGCAGCCTGAAGCGATCAACAGGCCAAACAGATGATGCAGAGGTGGAGCGGCAGCAGATCCAGCTGTTCTGTTGGAATAGAACGCAAAACCGATATGATCGCTTAGTGCTTCTGCAATTAATATCTGGTGACAGGTATTAAATGCCTTTCCAACCAAAAACCCAAGACACCCTGGGGTGGATGCTCATCGAAGCACGCAGATCAGGGTGAAACGAATAGAGCTCTTAGAAGGTGGAGACAGAAACGGTATAGAGAAGAACGGGTTCCCATGCTCTCAAGGAAGCCCTTCGGGCGAGGCGCTCGAATGGGATTAAAGAGCTCGGAGAGTGATTATTTCGTCTAGCATAAATGTCAAAGCCTTGCCTGTTAGACATGTAGCATTGAGGAAGAAGCATCCAGAGGTCGGCAGAGGTCTATCGAGAAGTGCAGAACGAGATGTCTTTTGTTAATTGGGACACTGAAGAGCAGAAACGCAGTGATGGAGTAAGAGTAAGAGAGCAGATACGGTTGAGCTCAATGAGCTGAGTCGGCACTTCAAGTTATGTAACTTGGAAGTTGCCGAATCTTACATAAAATATAGCCCACAAAACTTCAGTTTTTTTTTATCTCCTTCATCTCCAATGCCCATCATGTCAAAGTACTATTTTGCATATGCGATGAAACGCAGACAAAATTAACTGCATCTCTTCTGTCAAAAATGGCTAGTCACATTTGGCAGCGGTCTATAAACAAGCAGATAGAGTTCCACTGACAGCAATTCCGGACGCGTTCTCAGCTCTTATCCGACTATGAATCTGCCTTCAACAACCACGATATTACCACATATAAACCTGGATCAGAATGCTCAGGTTCTGTGCTACTCCTCACATGTAAGCGCAGAAATTCACAAGCTCTGACGCTGGCTCCATGGCTCCGCGCATCAACCGAGAATTTACTTTCCTACCTCCTACCAAAGTCCCCTACAAGAGCGCCAATGTATTATACCTGCAACTACGGATTCTCAGCTTCTTCTCGATGGTATCAGAATGTTCGGCTGTATCTCCTGTGCATTGGGTCAAAGTATCTCTATACTTGACTTTTCCTTGCACCGGAGGTGCGTTTTTGGGCCTTGCGTTGTGGATAAGCTTCAGGACCACCAATTGTTATTATGCAAGGAGCAGATGTTCAGAACTCTCTAGATGCTGTAAGTGTCCATATGTATACACCTTCACTCCGTCATCTCATTCCCCGTGTCAGTGCCGCCTATTCTCTGAAAGGTCTCAAAGCACCCCTTCGGTGACTTCACAACTCCATTCACGAGACAGGGAACAAGATGTATGTGAGTCTAGTGAGGAGTAACACGGATTCATTTCCGATGGTGTTGCACTACGCGAGCAAATAATCAACAAATTTCAGTGTCTATTGGCGTCTATCCTTCGGACGATCGTTGATCAAGCAACAAACACTCTATGTACGTGGTGTCCTACGCTAAGTGCTAAGCTCGAGGGAATGGGACGTCAGTGTACATGGTCATAATCTTTCTTACATTACTCCCCCGTGCAAGCCCGCTACAGGAGACATCTGTACCCTCGAGGTGTCTTCATATCTCATGATGCCGTATGTTCGTCTATGCACAGGTGCAACTTTCTCACAGCTGCACTCACCCCATCGGCACATCACTATCAAAGTGACTGAACGTTCTTTGACCATCTGCAACGGCCGAAGGATCAAAGATGCATTACAGGGTGTTCCCTGTCCAACGTACGCATGTGTGCTTTATTTATGCATATGACGACGGCAACGTCTAAAAACCTCTTACGATTTTCACCAGTGGGGCTGCACACACCCAGGACCGCGCCTTTATAACGGCGGTAGTGAATCAATGCATTGCACATGAAGACGATGTCATCAAATTACAACAAACTTTACTGTATACCAGATCACATCAGTATGTCATCCTTTCAATTGACGTTGTTAGTATCTATTCAATGTTAATTTCTGCGAAGATCACTCCTGTTCATCACGCAAATCAAAAGAACAATGATAAACCCTTTGACAGATGAATTAAGCGGAAGAGGGAAACAAATAGTGTTCAATACTCAAGTCCAATCAAACCAAACTCTTAACACGGCTAATCTACATACTTGCCGGGCGTTTCCACCGTCGATCTGATTTGATCGATATCAATGGAAGGAGCGAGCGTGTGGCGGCTTAGTGGCTTGATCGCTTTCGAAAAGGCCGGGCTATTTCCAGTTCCGGCACCTAAGACATATAGTATACATCTAGTGAAGGTATGTGCTCGTAAATATAAATCTCAACGAGGGCCACTGGCTGCGGAGAGTCGATAGAAAATAAAAAGAAAATAAAGGGGGGGGATTAAAGGAAGGTGGGGCCGATAGTGGTAAGATAAAGTCGCTTATAGTATTTTCATATAGATGAAGCAGTCTCAGATTCGAAACGAGCAAAACAAAGCAGAGTACTCTAATTATAAAGCGCTTCTTGAATATTGCATTAACGTACTTTAAAAGCGAGCATGACAAACGGGGCGGAGTTGAATAGAGTTCATAGACTAGTTAGAGACTTGGCCTGAGGCTGAAGGTGGCCATTTTCAGTCATTCGGAGCGAAACTTAGTGGGTGCGAGTATCGGCTCGAGTAACGAAGTCCACATATTGAGCGCCCCGCGGAACAGCCGGCACTGCAATAACAAGGGTAGTGGAAGCCATGCGGGCACTGAGATGGGGCAATAGAGTGCCAATCCCTATTTACCACGAGAGCTTGGACAAGCTTGTCAACAAAGGACACTTGCTACACCAGAGGGAGGTCGGTAGTAATAAATCCCACTGTCAGCGCCTAGATATCAATTCCCTGTCCTTGATTAGGCAGTACAACCCGTGCCACGAGTAATCCAGAGAGCAGGGCCAGGGCCAGTCTTGTGCAGGTTCTCAGAACTGCGATGAAATTCGGGAATGAAGAGGGACGAAAGCGTAAGGAAAGTTAGGGAATTGGTCATCGCGAAGTGCTTTGCTTTGTCTGGGTGACCTATAACGGATAGACGTTACCGAGTACATAGAGAAGTCGCAGAAGACAGTTTGAACCGGCATCTTTTTGGTCAAGCTTGCTATCGAGCGAACTTGAACCCTTCCAGATGCATTTGGATATGTCTCGAGCCACTCCGCTGCTCGCCACCGTTTTAGAAGCGCCATTAAATTCGCATTAAGCAGTTGGTTGAGTGGGTGTGCCGATAATGAGTGAATAGCGTGCATGGTCACGAGTTGTGCTAAGAATTGCTGATGTTAACTGATAACTGGGGGGGGGGGGTTCTCGATAGAAGCAACATCGAAATACTTTTCGAGAAGGTTGAAATGTGTCGGTTTGAAAATAAGCATCTAATAAACCTCTTTATATAAAATTAGATACCGTCAAAGGTCTAGAGTGCGCATACTACCTCTGATGTACGTTATCGTCCTCACACGACTTTGAGGTTGCCCACGGTAAAGGATTTCTTCACACTCGCTGTGAAAAATTTGTTCAAGCGGAACGATAAATAACTTGGTCGAACTGAATCTCATAACAGGACTGCGAGTCCTCGTACCAAATGTATGGTCATGAGCATGATGATAGTGGTCAACAGCAGTAAATTCGACTCGGCGTACCATAGAACTGCCAGTTCTATGGTACGCCGAGTCGAATTTATTAAATGGCTCTTACGTAACTTATACCCATTTACACCCTTGGCTACATTTTTTTAGGACATGAACGAGTCACTGGCTTGTATGCGCACTGTCCTACGTCTCTTTCCTCCACTTCGCAGGCATACGCTGCCTTGTAATATAACTCCCCGGAACAAGTTGGCTCGATACTCGTGAGTTTGCATGTCTTCCGGCTATTCTGAGATATCTGAGAGATGTCCAAGCTCGTCGATGTCGAAATTCGCGAATCTACCTCAAATTCCTGGCACAGATTTCGATCGATGTGTCCTCGACGTCTTCCGAACAGCAGCTGCTGTCCATCTCTCAAAACGTCTTGAGATTCCAGTCGAAACAGCTTACACAGGGGTCGACCTGGGCAACTTGAAGGTCAAAAGTGACTTTACAGTGGCCGTTCCTCGATTTCGATTGAAGGCGAAGCCAGCGGATTTGGTTGCGAAAGTTGTCAACGGGGTGTGTGACTTGCATAACCACAGCCTCCCATGCTCATGTCTATTAGTTCGAGCCAGACGAATACATCGAAAAAATAACATCCGACGGCATCTTCGTTCACTTCTTCACCCGCACCACTACCCTTTCCCGACTAGTCCTCGACCAAGTGCACGCTCTATCAAAAAATGATGTCTATGGAACCAACACCACAGGGGCAGGGAAGAAAGCAATTATCGAGTTCAGTAGTCCCAACATTGCTAAGCCCTTCCATGCCGGACACTTGCGAAGTACGATCATTGGCACTGTCCTCTCGAATATCTTTCAAGCGTGTGGTTGGGACGTGGTTCGCATGAACTAGTATGTATTCACATCTCACTCATCACACTGAACTGATAATTTGCTAGCTTGGGTGATTGGGGAAAGCAGTTTGGGCTGCTAGCTGTTGGATTTGAGCGATATGGTTCGGAAGAAAAGCTGCAGGAAAATGCCATTATGCACCTCTTCAACGTTTACGTCGCTATTAATCGGGATGCGAAAGCTGAAGAAGAACAAGGTCTTCCCCAGGAAACAAACGAGAAGGCGAAGGCTATCTTCAAAGCGATGGAGGATGGGGATGAGAAGACTCTTGCGCTTTGGAAGCGGTTCCGCGACTTGTCGATCAAGGCCTACGAGAAGGTGTATACACGTTTGAATGTCCGTTTCGATGTTTACGCAGGCGAGTCCTTAGTCGACCCGGAAAAGATCAAAGAGTCCGTTCAGATTCTGAAAACAAAAAATCTGTTGACAACGAAGTCGAAGGACGAGAGCAGGCCGGATTGGAATAATCGCCGGGCGGAAATGAAGGAGAAAGGCGCACAGGAGGCGCAGGAGAATGAAGAGGATGACGGAGAAGCAGAGGCAGAGGCACCGGAGGGGGAGCAAAAAGGGCTAGCTCTCGCAGTTGATTTGAGCAAGTGGAAGCTTGGAAAGCCCGTCGTCATGAAGCCAGGTGCGTTTGCTTACGATCAGAGATGTTCATATCTAATATATACTCCTTAGATGGTACCACGATTTACATTGTCCGTGATATCGCCGGCGCGATACAGCGATACGAGAAGTACAACTTTGACAAGATGATTTATGTTATCGGTGATCAGCAAGATTTACATGTGGCGCAATTCTTCAAAATACTATCACTCATGGAAATGCCCTTCTCCGACAAGCTTGAGCATGTCAACTTTGGGCGTGTTAACGGCATGAGCACCCGTCGCGGCGAGGTCAAATTCTTGGAGGATATCTTAGACGCAGCGAAGGAAGCAATGATGACGCAGATGAAGAGTAATGAAGAGAAGTACAAGCTCGTAGAAAACCCGGAAGAAACATGCGATCAGATTGGCATGACGTGCGTGAAGATCCAGGATATGCAATCGAAACGGTGGGTTCGTCTTTCTTTCCATGAATTCCACGCGATCTTACTCTGTCGTTTAGAGGTGTTTCGTACAACTTCGACATTAACCGAATGACGGCATGGGATGGCGACACCGGAGCCTACCTTCAATATGCCCATGTTCGTCTGTGCTCTGTCGAACGGCGCGTCGCAGAGCAGGTTGTCCTCCGCACAGATCCGTCTCAAATCAACACCGATCTCTTGACGGAGCCCAAAGCTCGGGAAATTATCTACCTCCTTGCCACGTACCCTGATGTGGTTCGGACAACATTCAAGACACTTGAACCCAGTACAATCGTGTCCTTCTGCTTTAAGTATGTTCTTCCATCATCATGTCATTGAAAGAAGTCTCACTCTTCTGTCTTCGCTTTAGACTAAGTCATTTGATCAGTTCGGCTTGGGAGCATGTCATAGTCATGAACCAGGAGCAGGAGGTTGCACAGGCTCGTTTATACTTATATACATGTGCTAGGGACGTGCTTGCGAGCGCAATGCGCTTACTTTCCCTTACCCCGATTGACCGTATGTAAATTGTATAGAATAGGACCTTTTCGTGGTATCCAGTGATCACGGTGTCCTTTAGCAGTTACTCATAGACATTGTATTATAGCCATTTTGCATGAATGGTACTTCGTCGTTCGTTGGCTATGGGCATCAGCCATCAGATCTCTACGGGTCCGAGTCTTCCCTCACTTCTGAATTTCGTGACAGAAAATGATATTCGATCTGGGCAACAACATACTAGTTGTTGTTACATCAAAAGTAAGAGGAGTGTGTCAAAGTAAGTAAGGAGTCGTTGTGAGCTCCCAAGACGTGATCGGTGTCTGTAGATTTTTCCCAACTTTGACTGAGGCGGCCTTGTAACCACCATCCTCCCCTCTTTCTATCGTGTAGAAGTAGTTTGATAACTCTTCCCGTACGGACTGTCCAGTGATTATGACGTTCTGGAGAGATGGAAGATGTGCGCATAATTCAGGTAAGCCTGCGTCCTCCGGTGATGCGCCTAAAGAAAAGAAGCATTCAATTACAAATCCCAAAGGAAGTGCAGGGTTCTCACCTTTACGCGCCTTCGCGACATTCCATTCAAGGGTCTGTAGACTCTTCAATTGCCCCAAGATCTCGACAAACTCGGACTACGTGAGATTGATACGTCAGCTCACAACGAGGTACTGACTGCGCAGGAATGAACATACAAAGCCCTCGGTATTGACATGGTAATCGACCAGACCAAGCTCGACAAGGTTCGGAAAGGCCTTCACGATCATAGAAAGGTCTTCGCTTGAAAGCGCGCATATTTCGTACATCGAGAGTATGTGGAGGTTGGCTGAGGCATAGTAAGAAGTGATCTGCCCCGGAGAATATTCTTCCTGTAGAGAATCTGATTCGGTCCAGGGAGCCTGGAGTCGAAGCTCTTTGAGGGGCGGAGCGGCTTTACCGGAATTGGCGACCTATCCGCAAAAAGAAAAACCAATTAGTGACTGATACGATGGATCAAAAACAAACGAACTTTGAAGGCCTCAGCGACATCAGTCATTGCGTTACCACTTGAGTCCGCGATCTCCAGTTCTTCCACCGTTGTTAACCAAGGGTAACCAGCAATATTATCATGTAGGATGAAGTCGTCTCCTCCATAATTGAAGAAATCTTGATGATGGTGTAAAACAACGTGTTTCAAGTTCGGAGCAGCCATCATTATATGGTCTCCACTATGCATTCTATTTGTGCAATATGCTCGTAAATGAGACAGGTCGATGTCATTTGGTTCGAAATTGAAGTCATCGTTTTCGCTGGAATAGCCACCAGAGACGTGAAGAAGGCGCAACGTCGGTTTAGACAAGAGCGTCTTAACAGCAACAGGAGATAAGTGTGGGGCGCTGGCAATATTGAAGGCTATCAACGAATTCAAAGACCGAAGGAGCTTTTCTATCGGTTTTCCTACTTCCGGAGAGTAGTCTTCCTCGTTGCCAAAGTAGTCCTGGACATCCAGACTAAGGACTTTTATGTATGACGATATATCGTCTCGTGATGAGATGAAGTCCAAAACTTCAAAGGAGTTTCTCGAACGTTTTCCCTTTACTTTCGACGCCTCCTTCGTGATTTGCAAGTCAACTCGCTGCCAAGCATACGGTGTAGATATTCTGTTGAGCCGCTTCGAAACAAGACGCAAGGACAAAAGTTCTTGGGGAACTGGAATTCTCGTGTGTGCGCTGAAGAGACGCCGATAGACAACAGTCCAATATCCCGAATCTTCGAATTGTTTGCAGGGCATCTCCGAAGGGTTAAAGAGAGGAGTCGAATGATTACAAATGGAGTCAATGAGCTCTTCAGAGAGATCGTCGAGGGATGTCAGCTTTGACATATTTGTGCGCTTCGTTTAGTCGGTTGGTGAATGGGAGGAAGACGTTGGAGGAAGGGACAAAGTTCGTTTTCGCATTTTTGCTTTTTTCATGTCCATAAGATAGCCGATCAATAATACGTAAGCTTCGACAAGCGCTTGAGCTAAGGTATGATCAGGTGTTAAACGGAAACTTGTTTATCCAGGTTATGCTTTCAACATTGATAATGTAGGAGCCGCCGAGCTCGAATGTGTAAACTGCACTGTCCCTCATCACAGGGTAGCTAATGAGTAAGGCTTGCATGTATCAACGTCTTGTCGTCGGTATGAGGTAGATGAGGTAGATAATCAATCCTGCTGCGACTGCAGGACAGGAAATGCATCATTGAATTGAACCGGATGCTCTTGACAGCTTTCGGAGTTAGGTGAGGAGTGCAGGCTATGTTGAATGCCACCAAATTCATAACTCAAGGACAGAAGCAACTTATCGACTAGCATTCCAGCTGTTTCGGAAAAGTCGCAGTGTTATCAATGTATTCCTGAGTTTCGAGGGAGAGGTCCTTGATAGAAGACGAAATTTCCTCTCATGAGGAGATGAAGTCCAGAGCCAAGACCAAGTTCCTGGAGGGTACTCCGTGGTGGATTGCCACCTCCTCCATTATCTTTAGATCAAGTCGTTCCCTAGCGAGAGGCGTAGCTATCCTACGTAGCTTCATCAAACCAGACGCAAGGACAAAAGATAATATCCGAGTCGAGCATCGGGCCAAGGTAAATTCAAAATAAGCTTCCCTTGTATACAAACTTCGATCCGGCCTTTTTAACCTAGCTGCCCGCCCGCAGTAAGTTCGACTTGATTCTGAAACCGGGATTTAGGATGTGAACCATTTCATAAGTATCGTATGGACATGTGTCAACCTGCAGAAACGCTATGCGGAGAAGAGAAGTCGACTTTATGAACATATCCGATCGAGTGAGGACCAATACACGTTCAGCTAGCAACCTGTCTATTGAGCGCTTTGTTCACAAGCGTATCGAAGACAGATTCTAGGATATCTTGTCCTTGTAGGGAGTTGAGCCAGCGGGTCGGAATGTTATCGAGTCCGTATAGAGCTCCTGCTATCTGGCCGTAGATTGCACAGACTGTGTCAACATCAGAACCTAAAGGAAGCAGGAGAAGCATGCCCTAGATTTTTATGTGAGCTAGTGCAATTCCGCAGACAACTTTGAGCTCATACCTCCTCAAACGAAACCGAGTTCCAGAGAGCCCATAAAGCTGCCTCATGTGAATGGATAACGAAACCAGACGTATGTATGTCCTCCGCAGTCTTGACTTTATAGTCGCCCGCTCGAAGCGCTTTCACTTCTTTAGTTGTGAGCGACAAATTACTCTCAGTAAGACCAGACGGCAAGTAGTCGGGGCTCAGGACACGTTTCTTCCGCTCCTCCAAACTCGATGTAGAAGTATCAGAGAGAAATCCAATGATTTGAACTGTAGCGAGCCGACATGATTCAAGACACAGAGCGGATGCGTGTGTGATCGTGCTTTGCAAATTAGATGCCTGAAGCGCCATCGCAGGGTCGGCATGGTAGAAGATTGGGATTGGAGCGAGGCGCATGAGGGATCCATTGCCTGAAGAAGAGGATTCCGTAGATCCGACAGGAGCAGACAATTCATCTCCATTAGAGAGAACATCTCCGTATGTCTCGAGAGCCATTCGAGTTGCGATTCCGATGTCGAAGCAATAGCCGGTTGCCGATAGATATCCTAATGTAAGCGTCAGAAAAGGAAGACGACATCGGACAGTAAGATGCATACCCTTCCTGTACCAATTCAGCATCTTCTTGGCTGCATCTTGCCAGTTAATTCCATCGTTTTCGTTCATAGATTGTGCGAGACACAATGCCAAGCTGTAGCCCGTATATCAGCACTAAATTCAATCGCAAGTAATAGCTCAGCGCACCTTGTATCGTCTGTCCATGTCCCTGCTTTCAAGGGCTTCCCATCATGCGTGAACGTGAACGAGTCCTCCATATTTCCCGTAACTTTGTACATCCTTCGTCCTTTGAACTCATACGGTGCCCCAAGGGCATCGCCAACAGCAAGACCGTAAAGAGAGCCACGTAGTCGAGAGCGAAGGTCAGACATGGGTAGAGTCTCAGATAAGGGGCGAGTTCGCTGAAGCTGTACTTGTTGGTCGAGTTGAATCAAGCTGCGTCCGTTTTGAGGCTGTGAGACACTGCTTAGCCCTCAGCTATGTATCCATAAGATCTGTATCGATTTCATTTCTTCCGAGCGCAGTCTTGGCGTTGAAGCCCATCAAGGAATACAGTGATGAATGATTCGAGTTGAAGTCGTCTCGAGGCTTCAACGACACAGCCGACATTGCCAGTGGCAGAACACGTCCCCGGTCTAAATTTGGCATGTTAGGGTTGGCTATTCGTTCAAGCTGGAACGTTCAACTCTCTCGTATAACTCTCTCGTATCAACCTTCAGCGGCTTTAACACAGATAAAGGCTCATGAACTCACTCAGGGATATCTCTCTCAGAATACCTGCCGCTTGAAGCCAAGGAAGTCTTCCGACTGAAATACCGAACGCTTCGATTCAAAGGAACGACGGTCAAGAAACTTCATATTCTCACTTGCTCCCCCTCCATGTCGCATAGTCGCCATGCGAGTATATCGCCACCTTTGAGTCCACGCTCTCCATCGCCGAACTTCTCTGCAGCGTCACCTCAAGGGCATGCAGTATGGGATTCATCACACGACCTGGAGATGTCTGCATCGCGTCCGGTATCACCCTCTTTGACTGATGAACAAGGAGAAGAAGCTCAGGAAATTGATTCAGTATCGTGTCAATGGGAGGACTGTGGCAAGCCCTTCTCTTATCTACCGACGCTCATTGATCACATTCATACTGGCAAGTGAGACCCCAATCGAAGGCCTCGACCTTTTTCTTACTCTTTAATAAACTAGAGCATATTGGTGTGAATAAGTCGACATACACCTGCGAATGGGCAACGTGTCCAAGGAGAGGGCTCCAGCAGGCGTCGCGCTTTGCTCTCATTTCTCATATCCGAGCTCATACGGGCGAGAAGCCATTCACATGTCCTCGACCAGGTATGAAATAACGTGTTCATATGTATGTTATGTTGACTTTACTCTCGCGCAGAGTGCGACAAATCCTTCACACGTTCAGACGCAATGGCCAAGCACATGCGACTGCAGCATAACATCGACCCACCCCTCCCAGGACGTGGAGGCAACCGGAAACGAAAGCGAGACGAAGTTGGGGACACGGCCGTTCCTCCGGACATCAACAATCCAGCAGGGTACTCTGCTTTCAAGGTCGAAGGGCGCACACCTTCGGATGCGGCACATTCAGGCAGTCCAGGTTTGTGGGAGCACGAAGATGCATCGGGATTCACACCACCATTGGACGAGCGGAGCAACGGCGATTATTTCGTGCGCCGATCTCGCGTCGGCACTAGCGCGGGACCAGGCGCAATACAGGGGAGTGTAACACCCGAAGACGCACCTAATGGTGCGCCGACAACTGTCACCATTGAACTAGAGGATGGGATGACTCTAAGTGGCCTCCCAGCGCACTTAGTCTCGGTCATGGATCCACAGACAGGCAAAATCCACGGTCGCTCCCCGACCATGGTAAAATATCTCGTCATGAAAGCGAAGCACCGTTATATTCTTGAACAACATGAGAACTTGCTAGAGGAGCTGAGGGTGATGAGGAATGAGGAACGTAGGGCTCGGGAACTCAAAGAAGAAGCTCTCGATCAGGTGTTGAGGTCATGCTTGGGGTGAGAAGCCATTTCACAGAATGAATCAATGGATCACTCACATATTGCTTCAGGCCACAGGCAGAATTTCTCATACAGCCTCCCCCGATGCCCTCACAAAACAACTCAATACTTCCAGTACCAGTTGATACCTACCCATTGAACGTCGAGACGAATGGTAACGGTGTTGATTCACATCATTATTGATTTTTTCTGTTCACGTTGATTCCGCGTTATGTCTTTGCTAATCCGTATTTCTTAGTGTACTACCGCTTTTGTAGAACGTCTTGAATTGCAAATGTTATTCATTTCATTATCCATTGACAATGATGAAAAAGAATTATATCAACTTCTGTGAGTCTTGTTTCATATACTCGACGCAAAACGGCGAGCAGCCCTCACAACCACTTTGTTCCGCTGATCGGGCAGTCAACAGGTATCAGAAGGCGCCTGCTGTCATACCTCCGTCGACAACAAGAATCTACGAACATTGTTATCGGATTCAATTGAAAGGATGAGCAACAAGTTTACCTTGTTTGTCATGTACGCATTAGATGCCAGCATGGAGACAACAGAAGCAATTTCCTCTGGAACACCGAATCTTCCGACTGGAATCTTTGCCTAATCGGAGCGAATTAGGAACAGACAATGGCTGACTTGTGAGTGCTTGCCTTCAAGTCGTCCGGGGGGTTGCTGAACATCGACGTTTCTAGTGGTATATCGCATGAGCATTCTTACTCTATGACTGTTTCAATTTCTATCTGCCCTCACCGATGATAAGAGCTGGAGCGACTGCATTGCAGGTCTTATGTCAATATGTCAATTCTTCAGACTCATCAACGGTTATCCATTGGTGACATACTATTCCCTCCTTCGCATAGCGCGTTGCGATCCAGTGCGTGAGCCCGTGCATCGCTGACTTGGAGGATGCATAGTGCGGACCAATCACACCGCCCGTCCCTGCCGCGACGCTACAAGCACGAAGTCAAGAAATCGTGTACCCCATTGAAAACTCCATCTTACCTTGAGCAGAAAATTATGCGTCCCCATCTCTGAGCTTCCATATGGGGGAGACAGAGTTGTGTGAGCTATTGAAGATATGCACGTCAGATTGGCTCAAAAAATGAGCTCTTCGGCGCATTTAGATACCAGATAGTGAGTCCCAGTATTTGTCCTCCAAGTAGCTTCAAACTCTTCGGCGGACATATCTTGGATATTCCCGAATGTGCCTATTTTCGTGTATGTTGTTCCGGAGTTATTGAACAGGACGTCCGGGTGGCCCATCGCAGCGACGACTTCAGCATGGAGTTTGCGGGCCCCATCATATGCCGATAAGTCTGCTTGAAATGCCGCAGCTGTCACACCGTACGAAGTAATCTCGGTGACAAGCGCTATCGCTGTGCTTTCTGCGGAATTATAATGCACGGCGATGTTACATCCCAACTTTGCGAGCGACACGGCTGTAGCCTTCCCTATCCCGCCTCTACAATGACATGAGATCGATGATGCGTCAGCCTTTCTGTTTAGTCCTGACCTTCTCTCAGGAATCTTATTGAAGATTACTTACGTGCATCCCGTTATCAGTGCTAACTTTCCGGTGAGTTTCGAATCTATGGTTGCATGCGACGTCATTGCAATGGAATTTGCTTGAAGTGGTTTTAGCGACGAATTGGTAGTGACCGCACAGCTTGCAAGATGGAAGTCAGAGTCAATGAAAATGATGAATCCTTTATGCGAAAGAAAAGTGATACTCTGTAAGGCGCGGAGCTTAAGATAATTCTGCATTCACATCTATCACTATTTATATCTCTACAAGACCATGATAAATGACGTCTACCTGTACAATAAAATGGCCCAAAGATGTACAAGTGTTTGTGCCACCTAGGGTAAAGACTTTTTTGACTTCAATACCATAGCTTGCAAGTTTCTATACCTTTTATCGGTATCCTTGATAAGCGCCTCTGCCATCTCCGCCACAGGACCTGACCGGTCACCCTCGACAGCAATCCCCATGAGACTATCTGTCCACCTCCGCATTGACGCAAGTAGCTTCCGACCATGATCGATCTCCTCCGCAGGCAAGCAAGAATTGCCATCAAGATAACCATCGCCGACTTGGCTCGGGAATCTCAGAAATCGATTCACCCCGTCTCCATCCCCAACCGCACCTTCTGCTTTGACTGCATTGAAGTACGGAGTATCCGCAGAATGGGAAAATGCCCGCCTCGTAGATGCACCTTCTGAGAACGGCAGATTGGCAGATTTAAAAGAGTACTCTTCCGTACGGTTTCTACCAGTATAAAGTTTGTCGCCTAAGTGACTAACTGAACCGTTCGCGTTGCTTTCACCTGGCATATATTCCTTTAGTAATCCGACACGCAAGAAAGAGAAAAGGAATGGATTGACAGACCTGCATTCACGAATGAGTAGGCTGTCGAGGCCTCAGTTCTGGCTAAGGAGTGCCCTCTTTCTCTCGAGACACTGTTTCCTTCACATCCGACTAAATCCAGTTCGAACCTTTGTAACCCACAAAAAGAGCGTTGATTTCACGAACCTAGCACTGGCTTGAAGAATGACTGCCTTCCAAAATTTGTACGCGGGGATGCAGTTGCACGCATCTGAGCATGGCGGTTCTTGAGCACATTGGAGTGAGAAGTGCTTCGTATGTGACTCTTATTATCTGTGATGATACTTGCACCCCGTCGAGGAGAAAAAGGACGTTTGAAGACTCTTTCTTCGTCAATCTCCGACACAACTGTCTTAAAATGGGCACAAATATTAGGATGACAAGACGCTTTATCATAAATATTTGTCGACGACAGACCGGCGGAGGCCTCTTAAATAATTGGGCAATGGTCGACTTGAGCTGGGCATCACTGGTAGCATTCATCATTCTTGAGGAATGATCTACTATTATTGACTTTGCTTCTAAATATTCTGGTAGATATCTAAAAGTTAGATAGTCATTCAGCGAACGATTGAACATAGATTATCTTACTTCGGGGTCGATACAAGAACTCGACAACGACGATTGGAGCTGGAGCGGCGGCATCAAATGGCACTGTAGTGAATTTACTGGCCTGCATGAAGTAAGTTTGGTGTCGAGTTTGGGGGCTCAAGCTATGTGAACGAGATATGTCAAAGTAGCCGATCCAGGATAGGACTACGTACGCCACTCTATGCCAACCGCTCTGCTCGTCACTGAAGACTGCCTTAGGAAACTCTGGTAGTGGAGGCGGCGGATCCATCCAGTTAGAAATCGCATGTAGAGCCACCTCCGATATTTTGACGGATATCCTACCCTCCTCCGCGTTCTCAGAGTCATTGCGTGTAACTTGACCTGGTACGATTTTCGCGGCTCTCGTGAAGATGAATGGCTTGAGCGTGTGTTTGTCCAGCCACGATCCTAGGAAGTGACACGGCTTGTCGGGCTTGACGATGGCCATTCCGACTTTCTTACCATCCGCAAAGACTTCTACCATAGAAACCGCTGAGGTAGCAGTCTGGTGTTCTACCACAGTTACAGAGAATTCCTAGCGAAGAGTACTTAGTGATGACTATAAAAAGAGCAAAGTTTTACACGTATATGAACGGTACTTACAGCGCCATGTATACTTTCTATCCAGCAATGAGATATACGTCCATTTGTCCCTGCGTCATACTGGACTGCCTCTTTTCCGTTCACATTAATCGTAATGCTGTGTCTTCCTCGTCGTACGTCTCTGATAGGGGCATTTAGAGACATGCAAGTAGCTGATGATCTGGGGATCTGTAAAGGTCAATTGTTTACGAGTTCAGAAAGAGATATCTTCGATGAGATATAAATCTCTGACTCATCTTGTAGGAAGACCCTCTGACCTCGGCTCATAAGAAGTAGAAGTCCATGTTCTCTAGTAGCGAACTGTAGTAGAGAATCTCTGGAGATCCAGTGATTTCAAGCTAGAAGCTGAGATTGTATGCCATTCCGGTGAGATTTTCTGATTCTAGCATTTCTATAGTCCTTCGAAGAACAAAAGGTCAGTAAATTTAAATGGATACATCCCTTTGGAATACCACTCACCCTTGTCCTGTACAGAGATTTGGACTTCTCTTCTGTCTAAGGCGGGCCTTAAGTGGACGGATCTTCGAAGGCTGTAGAAGGATAACATCTAAGAAGGACTATTGGAGCTCAAAGATCACGAAGCATGCGAAACATCCCGTCCTGATTCGTATCTGAAGGAGAAAAAGATAATTACCTCTTCTCTCGTCCCGGGCTATATGTCCGAGAAAGAAGATTGCGTGTGAGCGAGTAGAGAAGCGAGAAGGTTGGGATTGGCGAGGAGAAGATGTCCGCGGATAGTATCAGTACGAGGGTTGCTTCGCTTTAGCTATACATGTAATGGCCGATGACATCACGACCGATGCATTTTCATGGCGGAGCATGGCGGGCTTTATAATGCTACGCCACGATTGTGACGCCTTGTACTGTCATACAGTCACGGTAGCATTCAAAGCAATATTAAGTCAATTCTCCATATTTTATAAGCCTTATAATTAGATTACAATAGCTAAGAAATATGTTACATAGATTACAAGAGCTGAACAATGGTACTGCGATATTGCGTGAACATGGCGAGGGCATTGCAATGTTCGCAACTCGGGCCAGCGTGGTTGTGCCACTCACGTGACGTTGACCACCGCTCGAAGTTTGCGCGCCTCCTCGCTCGCCCCTCCATTCCTTCTCCTCTCGAAACCGCGACCAGCAGCGTCGACATTGCATAAGAAGCCATGTCTCAATTGTTTCTCGCTACGAAGACGTCAACCTCTCGTCCGGCGTTGCCCTTTACGCATGCGAACCCATTCCTGACCATGGGTGGTGTGTTGAACTCGTGCTTCCGCTTCCTGAAGGGCAATCTACTGATACACGCAACTATCTTATTCTACTTAGATCAAACGGGGAAGACTCCGGCAGTCAAGTACCAGGTTATCACGCAAGAGGGGCAGGAAATTATCGTGAGTGATCCGCTGCTATCTCAAGTACTACTGTCCTACTCAACAGCATTTCCTGTGCAAAGGTCGGCCGAGTGAAGATCCAGACGGTATGTCCTCATATCGCGTTCCATCTGATATTCACTATGCTCACGCTCCTTCTAATGCCAGCCAAGTGGCCACGCTTTCGTCCTGCGGCGATTTGATACAGGTGCGGTCAGCCTTACAACATTGTTCGGTCCTTCGGGAGGGTGGACATTACTTGTTAAATCTTTCTGCGCTTGTGGCTTCTGGTCTCTGCAAAGTCTCTGAACAATCTGTCCGTCTGTCTCGTGGTCTCTTGTCTCTTGTCTCTGCTCTGTGGCTCTTGAGGCTCTGGTCTTGGCATCTATGTCTGCGATATCTCTGAACAATCTGTCTGCTTCTTGCGGGTATTCCTCATTCTGGACCATCAGTGTCTACTGTTGCATGTAATGGTGAGTCAGTTGTTTAAACTATTGTTATAGAGGCTTCATGTTTAATGTAATGTTTAATAAATTTAAATTGATTATTTCATCTAATTATTTGCGGGAGCATTGCTACTGTGCGAGGACCCCGAAAGACTTGATGGCCGATCATGTGCAGTCTTATTTTGAAATATCACCATATGGCGCGATCTTGCAATGGTGCCGCCATATTTGAGATCATTGTGAAACACCGACTTAGCATGGTAATAGCATGGTAATCTGTGTATTCACATGGCGAAGCATTATGCACATTTTGGACATTACAATGTAATTACAATGCCGGCGCCAGGAATTTGCGTCGTTCGTGATGGAAGTGAGCCTGCGAGTCGCAAGCGCAATACATCATCCACAGTCACCGAACATCGAGTGAATTTCAAGTCGAACATGCCGGTCCATACCAGGCATTTATAGAGCAATCGCGATATGTTAAATATTTTGATATGTTAACCCGGCCTTTCGCAGTACATCTGCGACTCTAAAGTCTGGCGATGTAAGAAGGTTAAAGTTGAGAGGAAGAGATGAAAGACTCCGGAATTAGCCGACTTCCGATTTAAGCTAACTCAGAGGGCGCAGGCGCACGTGTCACCTCTTTACTAGCAACGATGATGACCTCAAGCTATAGCGAAGACGAATTCATCAAGAAATCTAACTCGTACATGTATTGCGATCTTACTCTATATTCTGCGAACAAAATAATAACCTGTTCGGCGTCCAGATATTATGGGTGGACCCGCCAAAGTTTTAAATTTTTGATTTAGTACCGGTGAGTGAGGTTTCCCCGGGATAAAGCAACATATTTGTACGACCCCTTCAAGTTGCCAGTGATTGTCTTAGGTTCAGTGCCCATTCCCATTGTGTCGCAAGTCATGACCCATGACTGACGTTTTTATCCCTTGCTGTATCGTCTAATCCCTTCTGAACCCGTGTACTTGATGTACGAAAAGTAGGTGCCTTTTGTGACGGTCTAGGAGAAAATCCTGACATACAAATAATAAATGGTCACATTATCTTTGCATCAAGCGCGGATGCAGACGGAGTTAGACGTATAGGCTGGGATGATGTTCGCAATCGCGCTACTTCTCTGTTTCCTCTTCCTTCGTTCAACGAATTTCGAAACATAAAGTTACAAAATCTTTGTTCGTTATTCCTTTTCATTTATTTCTTCGTACTACTAATGTCTTCAGAAGCTTGTTCAAAATGCTGTCGACTAACTCATCAAGCCCGAGACTCTAGAAGACTCGGAAGATTTCACATCGCCATATCTATAACGTCAAGAACACGTAGGCAAAGTTTTCTGCAAAAAAACTTGATTCATCAATCAAGTGTATCACCGTAATGTTGCTTGAAAGTCGTACAAGATTCCTAGCTTCGGTCTTCAGAGCTGGACACAAACACAACTTCCTTGGCTTAGCACTCACGCATTTGTTGCAAGAAATTACGCGATTGGATATCGTGCCTCGCCGGCCGAGTGGAAGTACTAAAAATAACCTTTCTTTCGTGCACCCTCGCGGCAAAAGAGAAATATGAGCTCGGCAACGCTGAGGATAAGGCGTGCCCTCTCACAATCAATTCTCTTAGGTCTCTACCTTCACCTCCGCGATGACCTCCAACGTACAGCTCGAACACTACCCGCGAGTCTCACTCGATGACGACCTGACTGCTGTCGACGAAGAGCGTATCACGTTCATTACCGGCTCCCCGAAACCGGGCTCCGATGACTCTGGATTGACGGGTGAGGGGCCTGAAGCTGGTGCGCATGCACGGCTTGGCGGAGATAAGGACGGCGGTCGCAGGCAGAGACTAGACGTTGACGATTTACGAAATATCTCGGGTTTGGCGAGGTGGAAGCTGAGGTTGAGGGAACTGTACCAAAACAACCAGGGGTTGCTGTTCATTATGCTTTCGCAGCTCTGCGGCTCCTGCATGAATGTCTCCGTAAAATTGCTGAATGGTCTTGATCCTCCTGTCCCTCCTTTCGAGGTGAGTACGCATTTCATTTGTTAACGTTCCATTCATTGACTAACTATTGTACAGCTTGTATTCATTCGGATGGTACGCTTGGCTATTTTCCGGTTGAGATGGAAGTGCTAAACGACTATCAAGATCTTCACATATGTATTCTCTATTGTATACATGTACGTGTTTCTCTCGCTATTGAACCAAGCAACACCTACTGATTTGTTCCAGGTTACACAAGGGTGTAGAGTACCCTTTCCTGGGTCCTCCTGGAGTTCGGAGGTTACTCATTTTTCGCGGAGTATCCGGGTAAGATGTTTGTTACCGCTACCTGTCGATTCAACCTCACAAGTTAACTCAGTTTCTTCGGCCTCTTTGGCATGTACTATTCATTGCAATACCTCTCCCTATCGGATGCGGTCGTCCTCACTTTCCTCACTCCAACTGTCACTGCGATCGTCGGTCACTTCGTTCTGAAGGAAGGTTTCACACGGGGTCAGACCGTTGCTGGGAGTAAGTCATTACCTGAGGCATGGCTTCTACTTCTGACTGATCAGTCTTATCTAGTTTGCAGTCTATTTGGTGTGGTGCTCATCGCTCGTCCGGAATTTATCTTTGGTCCTCATGCGATCCCTGGCTCGCTTCATGGAGGCGCCATTGCTCCAGCGGAACGCGGGACGCCTGCTCAGCGCCTGGGTGCTGTTGGGTACGTACTCTTGGTGTGCTGGCAGTACCCTTGCTAACTGCGCCATCGTTTCAGAGTCGCGCTTCTAGGCGTCTTCGGAGCGACAGGAGCAGGTGAGTGAAACCCCATTCGTATAACGCGCTTTTAAGCTGATAGGCTATCACTTCGGAAGTTACGAGTCTGCGAGCTATTGGAAAGCGCGCACACACACTACATTCTTTGACGTACTTCTCCTCGTACTCCATCCTTGTCTCCATCCTAGGGTGAGTGCCAGTGTTTCATCTCTACTCAGTCATATATTGATATCGATTCAGTATGGTTATTTTCCGCATACCGATTGTGATACCGACGCAATGGAAGTGGGTTGCTCTCTTCTTTGTGATCGGATTCTTCGGATATGGCGCGCAGGTGGGACTCGACCGGTCTCGCTCCCCGAAAGATGTGATCTTACTGATCTCGTCCTATTGTATCGTCGTTTTCTCCAGGTCACCCTTGTTTGGGGGCTTCAGCGGGAGACTGCTTCGCGGGGAATGCTCGCTATGTATGTGCAAGTAAGTTGACTTCCTTATTGGACAGTCGCTCGTTGATTGCTGGCTACACCGTCTATATGCTGACCGCATATCGCAGATCATCTTCGCTGCTATTCTTGAGCGGATTTTCTTCCATGTTTACCCGTCGTTACTATCATTGCTCGGCACGAGCGTGATCCTAACGTGTGCAATCTATGTTGCGGTACGTTGCGCGCCGTACAACGCCAGCAGTCTGGATTCTGACTTATTTTTATACCCGGATTGATTAATGATGTCGACTATTTTTGGCTCGCGATTTTTTAATTGCTTTGTCTTTGAACAACACCCACGCGAAACTCCATCAGCTGAGCAAGAAAGCCCCGCAGCAGCCTTCAAGAGTACGCCTAGGGGATATCGAGGATAGCCCTGGAAGCGGGGATACGACTCGGGCTCCGAGCATCGATAGTGTGCGCACCCAGCTCGTCAGGGGCTCTGCAGATTCGTCTGTAACGGTGTTTTCAACGGAAGACGTGGAACTATATGCAAGTGAAGAGAAGCGACGGTTACACTTGGAGAAGACTGAGGTGTAAAACTGGGGAGGTGGACACGGATATTTCATGCTTACAATGCCCTTTTTACGTTTCTAACGGCCACTCATTGCACCTAGATAGATGACTTAATGGATCAAGATTTGCATCAACTGGGGAAGTTTTGTTCTTCCTGCGACTGCGCCTGGCGGCGCGCACTTAGCTCCCAGCGGACCGGCGTTTTGGTGTTTCGTGTGATCTGAAGCGCGGGTATCCACTTGCTGCTGTGACGGCACAACATGCGATACTTTTATTTCACACTGACCCAGTCTTGAAACGGTGACAACACGAACTTCACGCATGTTAGTGCCCAAGGGTTACAGAGTTACAGAAGAGTCATACGCGTGCTCGCAACTCAATGCTTTCCATTGCAGAGAGTATCTTCGGACAGTTACAGGGATACAGGGAACTTGAAATTGTGTGCGGTTGCGATTCTGAGGAAAAATAAGACTTTGTGGCGATGGATGCAATGAGCGTATAAGCAGCTATCCTGGGAGAAGACTACTGGAGATTAGAGATTAGCGAGGCTTGATGGCATGTGCAGATGAAGTAGTACACGCCATGGGCATGCTTCGGCCTTGGAGTTGAAACATGAAATTTTAATTATATTTTACACGAATGATTTCATCCTCAAAAATATTAGAGCTTGAACGAGCGGATTTGTTAGACTAAGAACGCAATATATGTACAGTATTCTGCTTTCAAGTTATGCAGTTATTCGCCACAAGGTAAGGACTCGAAAAGACACAGTAGTAGCGCCCGAGCCGGCGATACAAAAAAAGCCGCTTTGCTTCCGGTGATCTCGGAGAAATCTTGGATAGCCTTCCTGTGTCGCACTTAACCCGATTTGGACTGTTTTCGCCACTGATCTTCTTCTCATGTGCGGCACCTCGGCAGATACATAACTGGCGTATGGGCTGCCTTCCCTCTCCGTCGAGCCCTCACTACAACGACGACATCAGCGAACCCCTTGACGCTGTCTACGATGGCCATGGACGATGGCGTGCGCTCTCCGCCAGTCTCAGCGACGACGAGGAACTTCAGAGAGTCGACGCACCTTATTCCCACTATCAAACAGGAGGATCGACCAAGACCCTATGTGAGTTTCTTTGTCTAGAACGTAGGCGTGAGTTTGGGATTGTTTGAACTGATGCTGAATTGAATTTGTATGGAATGCTTTAGGAACCGCCTCAAATGCACCTCTACGTTGTCCTTCCTGCTTCGCTGTTCATGATCGCACTTGGGATTGCGCTGGAAATCGCATTGCATTTCTCTCAGAAGAACCAAGGTGAGTACACCAAATTTCTCCACAATAATGCATTATTTATTTGTATTGCTAGGCTTTCATGTACACGAGCAGAATGTACTCTCCAGATTTGTGTCGGCTCAATTCTTAACGGTGAGCATTTACCTTGTCGTTTGGTTTGGTCTGTCGTCAGAGGGTGGGAGGAAGTTGGATAAATTTACAACATGATTTTGTGGCGTACGCGCTCTCGTGTCGGAAATCAACTCAGTTCGGAGCTCAGCAATATGTAGCATGGTGGGAAGGTTCTATATATCTTCTAGTGTCCAATGGACTCCGACGTTATGGAGAACGGTTTAGGACGGCTAGCGCCTTATTCTACCTTGGCTAGGGCTAGCCCGAAGTTCTTGGCCGAGCGTGTTATTTGGAGGATCGGAAAGCGCCATGGGTAGCCCGGCCTGTTTCAATTTGCATTTGTCGTCTTAGACGGGTCTTCCTCACACACCTGTGAGGAATCTTGTCGACGGTTCAGCCGAAACAGGGATTCTGACAACGCTGTTTTCTCTCATTCATCACTGTATACATCTCGTGATCATATGTGACTAACTATGTTCTTTACCAGTCATTCTTCCCTATTTTGCTTGTGGCACCTCTCGTGCTCCTTTGGGAGTCGAAGACTTGGTTAATAAAGCGTTACCAAGTGTGTGGCATTGTTATGATACAATCGAAGTAAACCCCTGACTCGTTAAACAGCCTTACATCAATCTAGCTCGGGGTGATGCAGTAGCGGAGGACTCATTATTGTTGGACTATGTGCGTCTTCATATCGGTCCTTCCACAGAAAACGCCATTAATTGTTATCTTAACAGATCTCAGTCAAGTAAATATATTCAAAGTACCGTATCCAGACATTTCACTCATAGTTACCCCACAGCTCTCTGTTTTGCATTTGGTTGGCGTTTACGAAGAGGCATTGGCTTGTGTTCACTGCGGCGCTTTGTGGCCTTTCCACCCTTCTACTTCAACCATTGGCAGGGTCCATTTTCGAAATCCAACAAATACCCGAATCAGCACGTAGGCATATTTGCCATTGCATGTTATTTGCTCTAAATTTTTTTTGGTTATAGCATTTCAAGCGACGAGCATCAGACAACTGGGACTTGACCCCGATCGTTTTCAGTTGCAAGCTTTCTTGGCCGCTGCCGGGGTATGCTAAGTTATACTTACTTATGATAATCCTTTGATGCTGACACGATATTGTTGGAAGTACGTGCTCGCCGCGGTCAGCAATGGCTTGCCGGATCCGCCATTCATCCACCAGAATTGGGCCGCAGCAGACTTCGTCGTATGTATCAATTTTTTCATGTCTTGTTCTTGTACTGATATGATAGCCTTCCAGTTCTACCAACAAAACTTATTAAATGCTAGTGTATCCGTCAACACTACAGGTATCCGAACGAACGCCACCTGCTCTGCTCCTTCGTCACTAAACCTAACGACGACCGGGAACCCGCTCCTCATCAATAGTATCTCTCAGGCGGGCTGCAGCATTTCCGTTCAAGTCAACACAAGCAATTCAAACCAGCAGTATGGCGTCACTCCAGTTCAAGGATGTGGACCTCACGCAAACCAGGGCAACATTAGCGTGCTTCCCGTGTTCTTCTGGTTCTTTCACGTCGACGCAGCTTCTAACCAACAGCAGGGTGCAGGCGTATTCTGTAGTCCTACACTGGAGGTTTTCCATATCAGTGCAAACGCATCCCTAAACGACGGATCCCTTGGCAATGTCACGAAATATGACCCGATTGACTCAACGAACTCGCATGATAACGTAACTGGAGCTCCTCAAATGGGTGTGCCGTTCAATGGGTGAGCGTCATACAAAGCCATTTGTATTCGGAGCTGACTTCTCGCAGCGTCGCATTTGACCAAGCCACGATACCGGATGAGTTTGCTCAGGCCAGGTTGACTGCAATACAGAGTGGTGTTCCAGGAGCTATCCTTCGCGCTGTGACGACGAACGCATCGCTTGCACCGACCGCATTCACTACTCTAGATGGATTTGTCAACACAACGTCTGATAAATATGTAAGTACACCAGCTCTCGTTACCACTGAGCTCGCTAATGTAGGAACATTCGTAGACGCAATTTTTAGCCCTAGTAGCAAAGAATACGTACTATTTGTCGGATAACTCGACTCTTCCAGCCACTCTGACTTCTCTCAAGCCACGGCTAGTCATTGAGTAAGTATTTGTTCCCTATCTCTTCATATTCGTTACTCAACCTAGATTTTTAGGCCGTTATCCGCTCATTTCCTTTCTGTTATCCTCATTGTGATCGGGACGACCATGCTTGTCCTTGGGCTCGTGCACCGACATATCCGACGAGGCGTCTTCATCGCTTCGCCACCGGGTTCTATCGCCAGTGCAGTCGCACTAACGTCGCATTCTGGGTTTGGCATGTTCCTCGTACCATACGACACAGAGCTCAGTATCGCGACAAAACTCGATTCACTGCTCTTTAGGCTAGACAAGCGCACGGGCGCGATCGTCGCGTACGACAAGCCTGGCTACGAGTTCCAGACCCGACATGCTGGGGATCGTAGCGACAGTGAGGAGCGAGATTTGACTGGAGAGAAAGTTGCAGAAACTGAGCCTTTGCGCCGGAGCGGAAGCGTGGGTTCGCGATCGAATGCCTCGCCACTGTTGCGCGAGAACTATCTGGTTGAGCCGTTTACCCCACCGACACACCCAGAATCACCATGAGCCTCATGACTTTGATGACCTCTTTCACCCTCTTTTATGTGCTGGGATACCTTGTATTGTCCGTCTGTGTCTCACGCTTTCCATCGAGTCTGTAAATTATGCTTGGGACTTTGATACCTCCTGTCTGAATTGTCTAATCTGTCGCTTTGTCTCTTTCGTTTAATTTGTGATACACTCCTTTGAGGACGCTGTAGTTTACTTTCTATGTCAAGGGCGTTTTTGGGTCCAGTCCGTAGGGAACGAGTAAAATGTCAATGCAAATGCTATTACAACATACGATAGGGGAGAAACAGATGGTATCATAGAGCTAAAAGAATCCAAGCGTAAAGGTTGTAGTAGATTAAATAGCTGCTTTAATACACATATACGATTGTGAAAGGTTCAAAGATTTGAGTTCCAAAGTGAAAGGAAGCTTGTTTAGCGATCATCAATTCGAATTCTTGTGGAAGAGAGACAGAACTACACTCGGTGCGTAAGTTACAGCGTTCCATGTCTTAGTTTTCCATGGAATATCAGCCTGAATGTAAGTTTGGACTAAAGATTTGTGTATGAGTATATTAGATCACGAGCGAGACTCGTGATGCTCACATTTGAATGTAGACATTTCGATAGTCACCCCGGCGGGGCAAGCATTTGATAGTGTCGTCCTGTAAGGTGCTAATTCGTAGTCTGCGCCGCGCATACGAATCGTATGAAGATTAGGGTTGCGGAATTGTACATCACTTAAGAATGTCGTCAAGCCTGTGATGTTATCGGAAACGGGCATCGTTCCTTCCGTAAGCCTGGGTTTAAGGAGCTGCCAGATTGTCAAACACTCGAGAGACTCGGGAAACCGGCCACGCGTCTGCTGTTCGTCTACTGCCTTGAACGCATACGGGCCGATGCAGAGACCCCGCAGAGCTTGGAGGAAGCCCAGATCGTAGATGAGCGTGGCGAAGTCGGGTCCGCCCACATTGATGAGCGATAGGTATTCGAGGGTGTTGCTTGACTGTCGGAGGAACGGCTTGAGCTCGCCAACGGCATAATGCACGTCGATGAGCTCGACTTTGCGCAGGTTCTTGAACGGGTCAAGCACGATTTCTCCGGATGCGGAGGGGTCTGTCGAGGCTTCTAGTTCCACGTTGATGAGTCTCAACATCTCGAGCTTCGGCGCAGTTGGCCATTTACTATTGTTAGAAGCCCGCAGGTTCTGTAGAATGAGAGTGCGAAGATTCGGGAGGTCGTATGGAATGTTGGCTACTTCCTTGACCGTGGACGGATGAGCGATGTGCAAAGTGACAAGGTCAGCGGAGCGGAACCACGTCTGCCTCATAAGATACGTGAACTGTGGAGGTGACGCCTTCAGGCTCAACGCCGCGGTATTGGGTACGAGTGATAATGCTTCACGTAGGTCCTTGTTGTCCTGACGCCTTTCCTGCGGCTTAATCCTATTGGGAGAGCCATTTAGACTGTCCGCAAGCTCCATGAGGGGAGGGAAGAACGTGAAAGAGCTGATGAAGCTGAGGGACATCCCGCGCTTCCGCGCAGCTTTGAGCTCACGGATGTAGAACCTGAGCGCATCGTGTGAACCAATCTGGCTGCGCTTGAAGAGCATCCCGCTTGCGATCGAGGACCATTTCTTGCACACCAGCGCGACACAGAGCAGGACCCGAGTGAGGCTTGGAGGACCGAAATGATTGTTCTCCAAAAGCAAAGCAGGTTCGGCCCTCCCAAGCATTGAGAAGATGGCGATCAGAATGTCATCGTTGAGCATGAAGATGGGCGTGCTCCTCATGCTATTGACATCAGAGAGATTTATGACAATGTGCGGCACAGTAGTACGTGCCGATCTTCCGTTCGACAACAAAGTCAGTTATAAGAAATCTTTTAGAATTATTGCAGCACATACTTGATCCCCAGGCTTTCGAAGATGATTGTCGCCATTGTCTTTGCTCGAGAATCGAAGGTCAAGCTTGCTTCGACTTCTAAGCTAGTTGAGGAAAGAAAGTGGGAAATGTTAGAGAGCTGGCTTCAGTTTCATAAATGTATTGTCTGTCACCTGACGGATACAGACACAGCACTCGACAACGTGAATAATATTCATTCGGCTGTGCTTTTGATGCGCTTCGGTAGTATCGCGGTGGTAGTTCAAGTTGACCCTGAACGCTACAAAGCCCTCTACCTTCCACTTCCCGTGCCTGCTCCTTCTACTTCCGTTGCCGAGCTTAGATATTGAGTCTGTCAGTCGTCTTCGGTACGATGTATGGTAGACACGTATAACATGCTCGAAAGTGTAACCAGAAAGTGTTGAAGCTCATCATGAGCGGCTCTATAGGGTATGCGTCCTCCTATAAAGGAAATTTGCGAACTATGTGGCGGTGCCACTGGCAGTGCAGGCGTAGAGCACTGCATATGACAGTGCACCGCCAACACGCTCCTTTCTTATTCCACAACTTGATTAGTATGGGAGTTTTTACTTTGACGTTATCACCCATCCGTGATGGAAACGATGCACAAAGCTGATCCGTCGTGCTGCTCATCGCCACAATTCATTCAATTGTCGCATCGTCATTTTCGGATCTTTCTTACATGCAGTACGATCTCCAGGTTCCGAAATACAGTACATTGCGAGCGAGCGGAATCAACATTCCGGAACTCCCCAGGAATTGTTTGTTGTCGGTTGCGAGGGTGGTTAGGTGCAGGAGAAAGCAGGCGGTTCGCCTTGGATGTTGGAAATGAAGCTACGTATAAGACTGCAATTGACCGTATTGCTAGGCCAATCGACTATGGTCGGTCTTAGGGATGAATCGCTGAATCTCCAACAGCTGGCGCACAGTATAACTTATAAGTGAACAACTCTACTTCTATAGGCTATGTGAGTCACTATATTTTATTCAGAGAATCATGCTCTCATGTATTTAAGTGGAAGTTACTCTTCTGCGTTGCCAGGCTTGACCAACCACTGATGATCTTCATCACTAAACTTAACGAATTCAAGGCTTTCTCTCACAAATTTGCTGGAAGAAAAGTTTTTTGCTGTGCTACGTCGACATCTAGAGATCTACACTCAGCCTTTGTGGAGATCTTTTCGTGCTTTCGAGTCTCGTGTGGCACGGATGTTGTCAGCCAGCATGGTCTCCAAAGCTATCTAAGCTAAACATAAACCTTTATGTTGTGCTTTAGATAACATCACCGAGGTTGACTTCAAAATTCGCACCGCATCAGAAACCGACAAACGTCACGACACGTATGGGTGAAATCGAAATATCGTTTCAGACTGGCCGACTCATTATAAGGACCTCAGCACTGTTCTCTACGATCTCCACTCCTTTCTCTTCTTCCGCATCTTCTAAGAGCTGGCTCTCTAATATCTGTGACTAAAAGTAGGATGAAACTTCTGTCGATCGTCGCCGCTTCCTTCTCGGTGTTAGCACCGATTGTCATAGGTGAATGATACTCTTTGTGCCTTGTAGCATCCTTTCTAACTAGCTAATAGCGGATGGGAATGACTGGATCAACCCGTCCTTCGTGCTACAAAAGACAAGTGGATATCCTCAGTCCCAACAAAGGATCACTTTCTTCGCGAAAAAGACTCTGGCCAATGGGCCTTGGGGTAAGCAGCATTCTTAGTCTTTTGAATCTGCTTTCACTAAAGAACACTTCAGATATAACGAATACAACTGTTGCTCCTCCGAATGGAAACAAACGTGATTACCTGAGCTGGGCACCATAGTAGGTCGCATGATCCTTTATCTGAGCCACGATTGACCTGTATGTCAGCCATTGGCCCAAGTGCAATTGGTGTCCTAGCTCTAACAGACAACATATGGCTACTGGAGGAAATCGTACAAATGCAACGACTGAGGGGTCGACCGGTGACGATGGAGACAGCTCGGCGTATGATGATGGGGGAGGTGGAGACGATGTCGGAGACGGCGACCCAAGCGACGATCCCGACGGCGACGATGAAGATGATATTTCCTCCTTGTCGCTGCCAGTGTCCATCCCTATCTCGCACCGCAAGATGATGCGTCGAGTGCGTCGCTTCGGGCACTCGGCACATGCGTTCACCCCACGAGAAGTCACTACGATAGAAGGCGTCCCCTTACCCCTTGCTACCGACGATTCAGGGGAGGACGGCACCTCGTCAAGCTCGGACTTTGTAGCTGGTAGTCAGAATGGTGCGCAGAATGCTCGCAAGACGGGTGCGACAGCAAACCCGAACGCGAAATCAACTCCTGTTCCGAAAAAGGATCCCCCTTCTAAGACTACTTCACCATCTGACTCAAAGTGCACGCCATCGCCTTCGAAGTCTCTACCGCCCAGCGCCAGTAAGTTCTGATTTCGCCCCTCCACATATTTGCTGCTTAATTCTGATATATGGTGTTAGCGTGGACACTCTGCACATACGTTGTCCGTGATGGTCAGCTCAACCCGGACGTACGGACTATCCCTGGGGTAGAGGATGCCGTTGACGTTACGCAAACCATAGTGTATAATGCTCTGGCATGGGTATTCACTGACACAGCCTCTTACGCACAGAACGTTGCAGATGTCGCACAAGGCTTCTTCTTGGATGCACATCACGGCATGAGCCCGAGTATCAACTACGGCCAGGCCATTCGCGGCCCGGGCACACAAGTTGGGCAGTATCTCGGCGTCTTGGACTTCCGTGGCATGGTCAAAGTTGTGAATGGGATCCAGGTCCTGCGTCTCGGGAAGGCTCCAGCGTGGACGGCCGCACTCGAGTCCGCGATGGTCTCGTGGACGACTCAGTACGCGAAATGGCTGGAGACGAGTGCGCTGGGCCAAAAGGCTGCGTCTGCACCTAAGTGAGTCCCGTGTCTCGTGTGCCTTCTTCTAAAAAGGCGTATTTACTGACCAGCTTTTCTCTTGCTTTAGCAACCATGGCTCATTCTTCGTGAATCAAGCCACCTCTCTGCATATACTCCTTGATGACCCATCTAGTGCGAAGGCAGCCGTCAGTCATTACTTTAGCAATCAGTTTCAGGAGCAAATCGCTGCGTCTGGAGAGCAGCCTTTCGAGGCTGTTCGAACTCGCCCTTACCACTACCGATGCTTCAATCTCGAGGCCATGATCGTGAGTGATATTTTTTATCCCTTTCAAGGTCGCAGTCAAGGCTGACGTTACGAAAACAACAGACAAATGCGAAGCTCGGCGATCAGCTGGGATTGAACTTCTGGACTGCGAAATCGAAGTATGGCGCGAACATACAAAATGCGATGGACTACGTCCTGAAGATTGGGCCAGGAAAGGAGGACATCACAGACAGTTTCCCGCTCGTCGTAGCTGTTGCAGCGGCGTATGGCGACCCAACTGGGAAGTACGACGCGTTTCTGAAGAAGAACGACAAGCTGTATATGGTCTCGCCGTACTATTACTACAGCCAGCCTGGCGCGCTCACGCAAGCGCCGTCAGGGAAAGGGGGCAAGAACTCTGGCAAGGACGAAGATGGCGATGTCACGAATGGGCCAGAGGGTACCCTCGCGCCGACACAGACAGCGAAGGACGCTGTGAATACATCCGATGCTCCTGATGCTGATTCGGCGACTGCAACGCCGACAATTCCGTTCCAATGTCCACCTGCGTTTGCGACGGCTTTCAGCGTGCAGTTGGATGATGGCGTATATGTGACCTGCGATCAACTGAAGCCCTTCTATGGATACGTTGATGACGTACAAAACAGCGCCTAGGGCTCAATCTGCACCCAAGTTGAAACGGGTATAGCAATATAGATTGTATTTGTCGTTTTTATTAGTATATTTTCATAGGCTAATAACACTAAGGATGTCTACTACTCGTCAGTGAATAATCCTTGTATCCCCTTTTGGTAAATCTTAAACTCAACGTGAAGAGCGTCGCGACTCGGAGGCTCCCATACATTGTAGGGGATATACGCTACGTGTTTCCTCCCACAGTTTCTTGACTGTCTTCTGGTTTGAGTTGAATGACGATGACTGAGCTCGGGGGCCCTGGCTTTTTTTGAACTCTGACAGTAAAGTCTGCCCTTTTCCCATGCTGGATTCATCAACATGATATGAAGCGACTGGTTTACGAGCCTAATACTTAGATAGCCGAGCTACGGACAATCAGACAAACATGGGCAATGGATCGTCCGTCAAGCAATAACAAACAAATACAACTTCAACTTCAACCACCGTATCCAAGAGGAAAAGAAATGGAGGCCAAATACTTTTCACGCGTACGCGGCCCCATCGTCGACAACTGTACCTCGAGGCATGAGACATTTGCCATTTGGATGACTATATTCAAGGAATACTTCCTCATGGAAAACTATTACGTGTACGAGCCTTTGACAGATCCAACGCTGGGCCTAGTACATACGGCCGTGGACTGGAAGATCGCGTATTGCCTTATAAATGGCGAACAACGAACGTACCAAGTCGTGCTCTTGGGCCGATTCAGTGATACGACGGGACCAATAGATTGGGATGTGGAGAAGGGTGGCATATACAAGGAGCTTGTTTCAACTGACCATGGAACTCCAGACAAGACGACAAAGTCATTGGGATTACTCGCTTCAGGCACTCAGTTCGTGCTCTACGAAGTCGTTGGAAGTGGAAAGGCCAAATACCTGATCGGCAACCCTGACTCGCCTGCTAAAGTGACTGACAAGGCAACGAGTCTTCTGGTCGAGACAAAGTTCGAGGAGTATCTGACCGCGTCAGCGAGCAGCAAGTGCAAGTTGGATATTCAAACTCAAGGTGTGAATGTGGGCGCTGCGAGTTCTGTGGAATAGATTGATGTATTAACTGAAGAGGTGGATTGAGATTCAGAAAATATTACGTAGCAACCTTACGCCGAACAGCAACACTATCCCAAGTTGGAACCAAGCGGCATTGCGTCCGAGAAAAATTTAGTGGAAGCCAACTTATACTGTACTTCGTCATGTACTCGACATCATCTACCATCTCTGCTCTTTCTCCTCCCGCATTCATTCCCACCGCAGAAAGATAATGCTAGGACGCGCGTCCTTCGTTGTGGTGGGATTCGGACGGGAAGGATTTGAATTAGACTGGAAAGTCTGGGTCTACTTCGCAGGATCTGAGATTTTTCTTCCCGTAATTCTTCTGAAGCTCACTTTTACTCCCACCACTAACATCTTAAGGAGCTTTTTAAGACAGCATGAGATATATCTGTCTACTATTCTGCTCTAAGAATATGTACCAGGTACTACTAGTGACGTCATGGCGCCCCTGTCGACTAGCACTATAACTACACTTGCTGGCTTTCTGAAGTTCCGGCAATCGTAAGGACGCATTCGTTCCTCCTCACCACCACCAGCACAGCATAGTAATCGACTACTATGGGGTATGTTTTACCATTCAATTCCAATCCGGATTAGCTACTAAATTGGACCAAACAGAATAATAGTATCATGTATTGTTGGTCTGTTGAAATCCTGGACAAGCGGTTACAACACATACTAACGCGTATTTGTCATTCTTTTCCGAAGGCATCTTCGAATGCATAGGTGATCTGATAATGGACATCGTCGGCTGTATAGCTGGATGCCTGGAATGTATTGTCGGAGGTAAGAGCAATTCGTTTGATGAACGGAATGATAACTTACTCCGATTGTGCAGCTATCACAGGATGTATCACAGGAATCGTCGATTGTATCACGGGATGTCTTTGCTGCGGGTAAGCGTTCCACTGAACTTATACAAAGCGTCGCCAGCACTCACAACTTCTGCAGTAGAGCATAGACGAGGGCTCCAGGAAATGATTTAACTCATTCTTGTTCCTGGAGCCCCAATCACGAGAATCCTGTCTACGAAATTACGAAATTAATCTAGTTTTGAGCAACTTGAACTTGACCACACTTATTAGCTTTTAGCTAGTAGTAGTCAGATGCTGAAATGTGAACAACAAGTCGAATTGATTGCTGAGTTTGCTCAACATTATTTATTCCCACGGGTTATAATGTATTTTCAACCAGAGTTATCATTTAGCTCTTCAATAAGACGTACTCACATATGTAGATTTAAAGGCTAGAGTACCTTTTTGCTAGACCGACGTGCTTTTCGCCTGCTGTCGAAGTTTACTTCCATTGAAGGTATGAGCGGTCGGGAAATCGGATTCTATTCAGGTACCGTGAGAAATATAACTTAAGGTGCGCCCTTGTCTCTGATTAATCAGGCCTCGTCGTTGACGCCGACTTTTGTCCAACGCGCCATTCGACGATTAATCCGTGATTAATCACTGATTAATCACGCATTTTGGTCGACATACAGCCCGTGTCGTGCACGATGAGCTCAACAACGCTTCTCGCACCTTTGGTAACGTCGGTAGCAACAAAGGTCGCGTCGCCTGCTGTATTTCTGCCATACCATAACGCGCATCCCTCAGAAAAGCTCCCAATAGAGATTTGGAAAGAGATCTTTATATATGCGACGCGAGTTCCAGGAGGATTTGATAGTACATTTATGTAAGTGAATCGCATACGCAGGTACAATCAAATCTCTGAAATCTTCCCTGTGTAGTTCACCGTTTGAATTCTCAGACATCACAGACGGATATATCGCATTCTTAAAGCGGCTCGCCAACAATCATAAGATAAAGCAGGGATTCTGCCTCGTGTCGAAGCGATGGAGAGCAATCATGCAGGATCTCATGTTCGAGTATCTCTTCCTTCAAGACAACTCCGACTGGGAAAAGCTCGCGGACGGGCTCGAAGCTTGCGAAAGTGACGGCGAAGCTCGCGGCGGTCATGGCGCGGGCTGGTACGTGAGACGCCTTGAGATACTCACGCTCGCATGGACGCCCGAACATGGCTCGGCTGCCGCACGCGTTATACGATGTTGTCCGAATCTGCGTATACTGTCTGTCGGCGCGATCGAGGAGGCCTGCGGGATTCCCCCCGAGATACTCGACGCCGCGTTCGAAGCCTGTCCCCGTCTCCTTCGTTCGCTGGACTGGACCTGCGATCTCGGAGCAGGGCAGACTGAAAGGATGCTTCGGCTTCTGCCAAGAGCGAAGAGCCTCCGCTCGCTGTTTATGTGCGTCCAGCGCCTTATAGACCCCAAAGAGGACCTGGAGGCGTTGAAGAACGTCGAATTACAGCAATTGCACACACTTGAGCTTGTCTCGCCCGAACACGATCCGTCCGATCTCTTGGACATCATGTCGCACTGGGTGCTTCCTGGGCTGCGCCAGGTCGTCCTCTGTGGGCAGACAGGCCTCCGAGAAGCCACTGAGTTCTTCGCCGTACACGGGCCTCGGATACACACTCTGGAGTTCGACAAGATCGGCGCGAAGAGCGGCGAGGTTCTCACTCTGTGCTCGGAGCTCCGTGAACTGGTCGTGAACATGGCCCACGTGCACTCGCAAGTGGACAGGGGCCACCCGAAGGTGCAGCGCATCGGCCTCCGTGGGTTGAATGTCGTCGAGCGTGGCTTCCGGGAGCAGACGCTCATCATCAATGAGCTGAAGCTGTCTTTCCCGTTGTTCCTTGACCGCAAGCGCTTCCCGGCCGTCCAGCTTGTCCGCCTCCTTGACTTCGATGGCTCGAAATTCAAGTCGATCAAGTGGCGCTCGACCGACATTGCCTTTTGGGCGTTTTGGACCAAGCGTTTCGAGCGCATGGGCGTTCGTCTCGAGGACCACGAAGGGAAACTGATCGCCATCAAGTTCAGCGAAGTCAATATCCTGTTACCAGAAGATGTTATCGTCAATGGAACGTACATGCGGAATGGCGCAAGATGGCGAACTCAATGACCTAGAGCGATGAAAACATACTCAATTATTTAAGTTTGCTCACGATTGTTACGACCTATACCTTGGAGATCGAAGGCGACCGAAAGCTCGCTTTGACCGACCACGTTGACGAAGCCTTTTTTTTTCAGGGATTCGAATCTTGTGCGTAGTTGTTTTAAGGTATTGACTGCTTTTGTTCTCTGTGTGTTATAGGTCATTTTTTTCTTTCTTGTCCGAATAGCGGCTCTTTCTATAAGTCCGATCATAGCCAAATAACCACGTCACATACATGCATAACCTTAAGTTTCTATTTTTTTAACTGCGGCTAGAGAATGCTTTCGAGTTCTTCTAGGGTCCCTGTCCGTCTGTATGGACATTGAATTAATATGTGTTCTTGCATTTCGCGCTTTGAAGGTCGAATATCGAGTTTGCAACCTCAATCTTTCGATAGAACAAAATGGCTTCATATTCAAGGCTACCCAAGACGAACTCATCATTGGAAGTCTACCTCAGGCTGTGTACGTCATTTTGTGCGTATTTAGCTTTACCTCTAAACATCATCCAAACATAGCTCCCCCCTCTCTCTCCTCTCTCTCTCTCTCTTCCCCCCCCCCCCTTCCCCCCCCAACATACACACCCTCCAGCAGTAGCCTTTCGAGTGCGCTTACGCAGAAAACAGAAGAATCATACAAAAAAAAAAGGAGATCGAAGAGAGAAAAGTTAATGTGTTTCCATTCCGAATACAAAGATTCGACTTCTGATTCATCAAATCACATGGGGTGATTGGGAACCGCGCCATTGGCATGCAAATGGTCACATTAAACATTACGTTGCTTGGCTAGCGGTAAGTAGTGCTACTATAATGCTGTTTACTTTAATGTCCTAGAAGATACGGAGGTTCTATACCAATAAAGTGCCGTACGACAGACAGGACCTCTAGGATTTCACAGTAGGCTTCTTGTTCTCCCTGTGCTTGTCTACTTTATTTATGATGAGGGCGCTTTTGTTCCAATCGCAATGAGCTGGTATAGGGAAGGCAGGCGAAAGAGAAACTCACCACAACCCATAGATCGCCATCGCGGGAATGGCGACGCAAAGAAACATGACGACAAGGACTTGCTGTATGATGCCTAGCGGAGCGAGCACAGCCAGCAGTGGGACCGCTAATAAAACCATGTCAGCCGGACGTACTGCAGGAGTTTTCCTTCTTCGTCTTACAGAGGACAGTCAGTAACATGAGTACGCCGACGACTGCTATTATCTCCCCGAAGCCAATCTCGAGTGCTTCTGCCTCCCCATCTACATCCGCTTTGTGAGCCCGTGTGCTATCAGTTGAAGATCAAATGATTGGTCGCTTACCTCTTGTCTTACCCTCACTGTCCTTCTGCGGTTGTAGGATAGCTGACACGAGTCCTCTGCATCGCCGACGTCTGTCAATGAGGGGGTATATATAAGAGATTGTGAATGCGCACCCCATGTCTCTTCACTTTTGCTTTTGCTTCTGCTTTTTAGATGATTTTTTGATGGTTCAGTACATGCGTATATATAGAGAAAGTGTAGGCTGTGCGGGCCCTTGGCAAAAAAACAAGACTTCCGGACTTAACAAGAGTGTGATAGTATGGCCACCTAATTAACAGGCCAATGAATACACGGTCGGAAGCAGCACAATAAGCAGCTGCAATACCAATGGCTACGAAACCTCACGCTCTGCCGTTATCAAAATTGGTGGCGAGCTCATCGTCAAAGCCATTGTGATCAAGTTTACAACGTTTTATCCATAGGAACGGATATCACACAAGGATCTGGTTAATCAAGTAAGGAAAAATCAATGAGTAATAAAAGTGTGTGGTTGTCGACGGGCCTGATTCATCAAATCGCCTAGACTCGAAGTGGAAACCAATTGGAGCCACTTATTTCGTGTTACCCTTTGAAGAAATGGACTACTTGTGGATCAATTGCTCTGAAAGGATGGCCAACAGGATGGGAGACGTCGCGACGCAGAGTGGAATGCAGCAGATTCCGATTGCAATCAGAGGGACACCGATTACAGCATTGTTTCGCATTAAATTTTAGGCCCGGGTCTATACAGTAGCGATGACTCACTTATCAGTGGTAGAAACGATATTTCTTACGAGCTCGAAGACCCACGGACCTTCTGTGCTAAAGCATGATTGTTAATGGAGGCAAGATTGAGTAAAAATAAGGTACGCACAGACGACAATGTTTACGAGAAGGTCTTTTCTACGGTAGTTTCATGCTTCGACAGGTCATCATTGTCCGTGTTTGAGAGAATTGCACTGTGATTGCTTAATAACAAATGTTAAGACCCGATCATCACATACCCCACCTTCTTTAATTTCTCAAGGACGCAGAGGATACAGAACGAAGGCGAAGTCAAGAAACATTGCATGATGCATTCTGGAGCCACCCAACCACAACATTGCTAGATGGTGGCTCAATATACCAAATTCAACTGGACGACAAAATAGAAGGCACCAAGAGAATCACAGAAACAATATCAGGATTGATTATCTGTTTATAATACATTAAACATATGTATATCAAGATAACATACTTTACTTTTGGCCTTATATCTTCTTTCTTCACTCCTCTACATCTAAATTTATGCCATGACGCTTGCCAGCAGTGCCATGCGAACCTAAGTCCTCAGTAATTAATTAGACATATGATAAACCTAAGTCTGAAAACTTACGAATAATCCATAACGCATTTGCCGGAAGTATACTGCTCTCCGAGAATCAAAATCAACTTCGGGATCGATTTCTAAAGAAAGAGGTGAGTAAGATTGTTTCAACACCGCAATACTGTTCATCTACATACCATTCACTCGTGGTAGGGGGTGCATGACGATCATGTCTTCTTTTGCTCGGGAAAGAACAGAATGATCTATCCTGTAAGCGTCCTTCACCCGTATCCACTCCTCTTCACTCGTGAACCGTTCCTTCTGTACTCTAGTGACATAAAGTACGTCCGTTTCTCCCAGTACTTCCTCGAGTGATTCGCATTGCCTGACAAACGCACCCGCCTTGCGCGCTGCAGAGACTACACTCTGCGGCATGGCAAGGGATGATGGAGCAACGAAATTGAGGCGCACTGAATACAGACAAAGTAGCGTAACCAAACTGTGAACTGTACGGCCGTTCTTGAGATCGCCTAGCAGAGTGATCGTGCGCCCGTTCACAGTCCCGAGTTCTGAGCGAATTGTATAGATGTCAAGAAGCGCCTTATAACTCATGTTAGTGAACCAAAATTTGTTCATTCGTCATTAAGAAGTTTGCATTACCTGCGTAGGATGCTCTCCTATTCCATCACCAGCGTTGATGATCGGGACAGGAGAGAATTTTGCAGCTGTCTGGGAGCTTCCAACGTCCGGATGCCTAATCACGATTGCATCCGCATAACAACTGAGGGTCCTAATGGTATCGGCAAGAGTTTCACCTTTCAACACGGATGACCTATCCGCTGAGACTTGAACAACTTCTCCACCGCAACGCTTCATTGCAGCATCGAAGGAAGAGCTAGTGCGTGTAGAAGGTTCATAGAACAAGGTGCACAGTACTTTACCCTTCAGAATGTCAAGAGTACCGCTTCGTTCCACTTGCAAGCGCATTTCATGTGCCAAAGCGAAGAGATCGTGAATGTCTTGGTGGGTGAACTGCTTAACTGACAGGATGTTTTTACGATGGAAAGCGGGGTGAGGGGTTAGTTGGGAGAACACTCTTGGACTAGATGCAATCGCGAGAGCGTTGGGACTAACAACCGCTCCATTCGAAAGCTGTGACCCTGCGAAGGACAGAGGGCCCTGTTGCACGGGTATCAGGCCATCTACAGTTCTCGGTAGTATGTTCAAGGCACTTGGCTGTTCAGCCAGAATAGTAGGCCTTGGTCCACTAACTGACAACCGGGCGCCTCTATCTGCCAGAGGCCGCGTGATTGTCGCGCTCGATATATCACGTCCGAGAGGAGTAGCTGATGTAAGGGCACCATCCAAATAAACGGTCTGCCCGTGGACAACAACGCGATCCACAGCACCAGTGAGCTTCGACTTGTCTACTGGAGACCATGTCGCTGACTTCCTCAGAGCAAATATGGCTTTACGGTTTACTACAACCTCCACCTGTGTGTGGGACTGATCTGGAAGACCAAAGATCCGGATTGGATTATCATGCAAACGCTCTTGTACATATTCGAGAGTCAGCTTTCCTTCAGCAACTGCGGTCAAAAGGAGGGGCAGAGTGTCTTCAATGCCGACCGTCGGTGACGCTTCTTGACCGAGTTCGGAAGCCAGTTGATAGGGTAGAGTGCCAATTGAGAATGCATCGATGACCTCCAGACAGTTCCATAAACCTAGCTGATCTTCCTTGGAAGGAAGGCATTGAACGTCGGCATATTCTTGTCTGTTGAAAAATAGTGCAAAAACCGAGACATCACAGGTAACCTTTAGTTGTTTAGACTTGCTAAGGGAGATCAGCAAGAGATCCTCTTTAGCACGAACGTCTGTCACGTGTACGCTCCTGTTGTGAAGGCTGGCCAGGAGGAGTACGGAAGCAAGATCTGACCCCTTTGCATCCGTTATTATGGCTTTGTCAGTTGGCCATGCAGCAAAGTGAGCTGCGACCGTCGCGATCTGCTGAGACATTGGGGACCGGGTGAAAGTTTTGTTGAAGGGAACAAAGATAGATTTGACTTCAGATTCAAATTCTGAGTCGAGGGATTGAACATTCGACGGAGTCGCGACAACGCTCAGAGCGTAATTGCAGTGAGCAGAGCCGGAAGCGGTGGAATGAGCAACCGCAAGAGAAGCGATGTCAACAATCTGCGAGTCCGTACCGAAGGGCAACACCAAAGCGGTCGTAAATCCGCTACTAAGAGCTCCTTTCGTAACATCTGTGAAGTCCTTACTCGCTGGTGAGTTTAGGCCGGGAACGAAGGTTGACAGCGCTACGAGACCAGGGAATGTGTGTGTAGCATGCGAGGTCTTGTAATCGACGCTCGATACATCAAGCGGTAGTCTTCGAACAAGGGCTTCTACGAGCAGTTTAGCGCACTTGACATTCGTGATAAGGGGGACCGCGAAATCCACTGCCATGCGGCGTGTCCGGTAGCCTTTGCTAGTATATGTCGCCGGTCGCCGGTAGTGATTCTTAGAAGGCAGATTGATATACATGTCGATGAGATTGTTCGCCAGATGTTGCATAAGTGAGTACTCATTTTTCCCTTTGTGCTCCGATTCGTCACCGAGCGCCTCCAAGTACTAGGAAAGAATGTCAAAGAAAGTTGAATGGATTGTACCAATTTAAATACCTTGCACGGAACGTTATGCTCGCTGAGGAAGTCCGCCGTTCCCGATGTCGCAAATATGTTGAACCCAGCAGCAGATAGTTTCTGGACAGAAGGAAGGATCTCCATCTTCTCTTTGAAGCTACCAACAGAGAAAAGAATGTTCTTCTTTGGGGGAACAATACCTGTGGAGATCAACGCCTTCAAATATGCCTCGTACTTGTCTCTGCCGAAGCAAGCTACCTCGCCTGTCGAGGCCATCTCCACGCCCAAGACAGGGTCTGCACCAGAGAGGCGACTGAAACTGAATTGAGGAACCTTGACGCCAACATAATCGGGAGGAAGGCTAAGCTCGGGATAGGACTCGAAGGGAAGACCGAGCATGACCTTCGTAGCCATTTCAATTGCATCCACACCAGTGACCTTAGACACAAAGGGGAATGAACGCGCGGCGCGAAGGTTGCATTCAATGACCTTGATGTCGTTGTTCTTCGCAATGAACTGAATGTTAAATGGCCCCGTCACATTGAGAGCATTCGCGATCTTCGCTGTCGCCTCTTCGATCCGACGAACTGTCTCCAGATCAAGGTCTTGGGGGGGCAATATCAATGTAGCGTCACCGGAGTGTACACCTGCGTTCTCGACATGTTCCGAGATGTAATGCATGACGAGCTTGCCGTTCTTCGCGACGGCATCCATCTCGATTTCCTTGGCCTGTTCGATATACTTGCTGATCACCACGGGATGATCCCGCGACACAGCCGTTGCCTGTGTAAGGTAGTTTGAAAGATCGCCTGCTGAGGAAACGACGTTCATAGCTGCTCCTGAAAGAACGTACGACGGCCGGACAAGGACAGGGTACTGCACTTTCTCGCAAAATTCATGTGCGGCGTCAAAACTTGTCAACTCTTTCCACAGAGGTTGATCAACGCCGATGTTATCCAGAAGACGGGAGAACTTGTATCTGTTCTCCGCAGTGTCGATCATTTCTGGTGAGGTGCCGTAAATATGGACATTTTCACGATGCAGAGGTAAAGCGATGTTGTTAGGAGTTTGACCACCCATGGAAATGATAACACCGCGAGACTGCTCGGCGTCATAGATATCGAGTATAGTCTCCAAACTGATTGTTTCGAAGTAGAGGCGATCCGCCTCGTCATAGTCGGTACTGACAGTTTCCGGGTTGTAGTTCACCATCACAGTCTTCAGACCCTGATCTCGGAGTGTTCTAATGGCCCTCACAGCACACCAATCGAATTCAACAGATGATCCGATGCGATATACACCAGATCCGAGGACCATGATGCCGTGATCTTCAAACGAAACGTCGTGTTCGACAGCATTGTATGTCGTATACAAGTAATTAGTGAAAGCCGGGAATTCTGCAGCGACTGTGTCGATTTGCTTCACGAAAGGAGAAACACCGAATTCTTGTCTTAGGCGTCGCACGGCCAATTCGGTGGACTTGAAGCAGCTGGCCAGCTGACGGTCAGAGAAGCCCATCTGTTTCGCTTGCCTGAGGATGTCACTCGTGAGTGTCGCAACAGTAAAGTCCCTGGCAAATAGTTCACATGAGATCACAGCCATTGCAATGAAAGTTGAGAGGCAAGCTTACGAGAGGTACTGCTCCATTCTCCAGATATGTTGCAGACGAGTCAAGAACCACTTATCGATATTTGTCATCTGCCAAATCTTCTCTACACTGTATCCACGCGAGAATGCGGTATGGATGGCAAAAATGCGCTTGTCCGTTGGGTTGACAAGTTCCTCGTCAATGTCCTCGACGACATCACTCTTTAAGGGTAGCGAATCAGATCAGGGAAGAGCTTAAGCACATCCTAAGCAGATACTAACCTTAGAGAAACCGGGGAATTGATCGTCAATGGCCCTAATCGCCTTCTGTACAGTCTCCTCGAACGTCCGCCCGATAGCCATTACTTCTCCGACACTCTTCATGCTGCTGCTCAGCAACTTGCTCACACGACTGAACTTCTTAAGATCCCATCGAGGAATCTTCACGACGACGTAGTCCAGACTCGGCTCGAAGCACGCACTCGTCACTTTTGTGACCGTATTCCTGATTTCGTTTAATGGGATGCCGAGCCCAAGCTTAGCAGCAATGAAAGCGAGTGGATAGCCTGTTGCTTTCGATGCTAGAGCAGAAGACCGGGATAGACGCGCGTTCACCTTTTGCAAACGAACTGATCAGCCAACCCATTGCCAACCAAAATACTTTATTAAAACTAACCTCGATAATGCAGTATTCCTTCGAGGTCGGATTCAGTGCATATTGAATGTTGCATTCGCCAACGACTCCGAGATGACGAATGACATTAATGGCAGTCGTCCGGAGCATATTGTAATCCGCATCTGACAGAGTCTGCGAGGGAGCTACAACGATAGAATCACCCGTATGGATGCCGAGAGGATCGAAGTTCTTTCATCGACGGGACGTCAATGAGATACATTATAAAAAGGTAAGAAGACGATTTACCTCCATGTTGCAAACAGTGATACAGTTATCCCTGCAATCACGGACAACCTCGTATTCAATTTCCTTCCAGCCTTTCATGCTCTTCTCTACCAAAACCTGCGGGCTAGTTGCGAATGCCTTCCCGCATAATGCTCGAAGTTGCGCCTCGTCCTGAGCAAAACCGGAGCCCAACCCTCCCAGAGCATATGCGGCACGAACAATGACGGGGAACCCGATTTCTTTTGCCGCAGCGATTGCCTCATCGACTGTAGTTGCGGTCGCGCTCTGAGCACAGCGTTCGCCAATCTCGGCCATCGCGTCAGCAAACCGTTGTCGATCTTCTGTCGTAATAATCGTATCGATCTTCGTCCCGAGTACCTGCACGCCCAGTCCTTCGAACTCGTCCTTTAGCGCGATACCAACGTTCAAAGCAGTTTGGCCACCAAATGTCACGTAAATACCATCCGGCTTCTCATACCGAATAATTTTGCGTACAAACTCGGGCGTGACAGGGAGGAAGTAAACTTTATCAGCCAGACCCTTCGAGGTTGCAATCGTGGCGATATTCGGATTGACAAGAACGGTATAGATTCCTTCCTCCTTCAATGCTTTGATGGCCTGCGATCCAGAGTAATCAAATTCACCCGCCTGACCAATTGATAACCCTCCTGAGCCCAGAATAAGGACTTTCTGAACCTTAGCACGAGGTGTTCGTTTTTCGTTTTCCTCCCTGGTACCGCCTGGCATGATGATCGGGGCCAGAGTTCCCGTAGCTGCGAAGTCCACGACATTCTTGATGAAGACGTCGAACAAGAATTCCGTATCACGAGGTCCTGGAGTTGACTCCGGATGGAATTGTACGGAGAAGTATGGTTTGTTCTCGCAATAAATCCCTTCGTTACTGTCATCGTTCGCATTTCGGAAGAGCTCCTTCCAGCCGATAGGCAATGTCTGAGTGTCAACTTGATATCCGTGATTTTGGCTGGTAATGTAGCATCGACCGCTCATCGCATCTGTGCACGGGATGTTGTGACCGCGGTTACCGTACTTCATCTTCGACGTCGTCGCTCCTGCAGCAAGTGCAAGTAATTGGTGGCCCAAGCAAATACCGAATATAGGCCGAGAACCATCTTCCATGGTTTTTCTTAATCGAGATATCGTATCCGCAACCATCGTCGGGTCGCCGGGACCATTTGACACGAAAAGCCCATCGAAGGGCTCCTCGGACGCAGCCAGGAAGTCGTAGTTCCATGGAACAACCTTCAACTCGACACCACGGTGCGTAAAGCAACGTATCTGGTTATACTTCATACCGACATCAATAGCCAAGACTCGGATAGGCCTGCCAGACGGGTGCAATAGAGGATTGGAGGTGGGTTTGTAGAGTTTAGGCTCTCGGATAGAAACGGCCGCAACGAGGTTTTCTTGATTTGGATCCTTGAAGTCAATGTATTGAAAATCTTCTCTCCAGCTCTGAGAGTCGTTAGATTGCGCTCTGGAGACCGGCTGAGATTCCGGCACAAGCGCCCTGAAGCGGTCCGGGCCCGTGTTTTTCTTCATCATCAGTACCTTTCCAAGCATCGATCCCTTCTCTCTGATCTTTTTTGTCAATGCGCGAGTATCCACGCCATAAATAGCAGGGATGCCGTTCTCCTTTAACCAGTCGCCCAGGGACGATTTTGCGAGGAAGTGACTGAACTCCTCGGAATAGTAGCCAACGACGAGCGCCGCGACGTGTATGCGCGAGGACTCGAAGTCAGCAGGCAGATCCTCTACGGAAGGAAAGTGACTATCTGGTACGCCATAGTTCCCAACTAGCGGGTACGTCAAAATGAGAATTTGCCCTTCGTAGGATGGATCCGTCAAAGATTCCGTATAGCCGACCATACCTGGTAGACAGCATATCAGCACCGCATATAGCTAGAGAGGTTATATACGTAGTGTGTGATCTTAAAAAAAATCAAGATAAAAGAGATGTCTCGTGCCTCTTCTTTAGCCAGGTCATGATGGCTGAGACTCATAATTGTCGATATATTCCGATCAAAGGCGAAATAAAGGTTACTCGGAAAAGAAATTCAGACATAAGCCCTCGGTAGCATACATGCCTGCAGAATGTCGACCAATGCGATGATGCTAACAGTTCCAAAACAAAACGAGTCCAGGGTATCGAGCGATCACTCACCCGTCTGGAACACGCATTCCCCTGCTACGCTTCTGTCAGTCGCACCGAAGCTAATGCCCTGAAAGGCGCTCCCATCGCTAAGTTCCAACACTGTATTGCCAGCTCTCGATGGCGCGTCACGACCGTTCGGCGGCGCCCAGCTAGCAGGCGCTGCAGGAAAGCCATTCGCCAGACCGTTGATGGTTGAAGGAGTACGAGAGATCACAGGTCGCGCTGGAGGTCCGGATTTTATGGGGAAAGACATGGTTGTTGTTATTGAAGACGGGTGTTAGCTACAAAGTCTTCCTCTTCACCCGCTCCTTTTGTGGTTCGAGTGAAGAGGAAGAGAGAAAAGAAATTTTCGTTGCGAGCAGCATGAAATGCATGATACGTATTTATGCTTGTTTGGCCTAAAACTGAAATTTCGGACCGTGTTCATCATGATTGTGGAGATTGCTTCCTTCTGTGTCTTCCATGAAAAAATCCTTCGTGCTGTGATACGTATCGCAGATGGTGGTAGTAAATGTCTAAAGAGATGCGTGGCACCGTGGCACTAGTATAGAGGTGATGAGAAAGCGTGCCAGACGACTACCGGCAGTACATATGAGCTCATGGATCAATCTGAGATTAAGTTTAAAATACCTACAGTGACCATCGACCTGATGAGAGAAATGTAAGTTAAAGACCATGATTGTATAGTCCGGACATGATGAGAGACGATCATAAGAAAGTGCAATTTATGTCTTTGACAATTCATTTTATATCGGATATCGATTACAGTCGGTCCTGCAAGGCGGCGACCACGACTTCCACATGCCATGAATAATCTCATACAAATTACCTTCACGTTCGAGAAGGGTCTTACATACCACATGGCTTCCGTTAACCCGACACCAGATTCCCAATGGTATGTATTATCAACATTTTTCATTCATTAATCCGCAGATGTGTATCAAAGAAGGGCAGATCGATAATCGGTATCATCATGCGATTGCAAAAGAAGAGAAGTTCATTCAGTGCTTCAAGTTATAAAATGGTAGCAGTAAAACGTGATGGAGCGAAGATAGAGGGCATGACCACCAGCGAAGGTATCGTAGAGACGTTATAGGTAACATGGAAGAGAGAGAAAGGACCGACAGCGACGTGGACAGGCAACCACAAGTAGGGGGAGAAGTGGAGATGTAGGCGAAGAAACATTTTGGGAAGTGAGAATCATCAAGAAGACTTTTACTCGTCATCCGCAGGAAGTTCCTCCTCGTACTCGCCTTCCTCTTCAACACTGCACAGAGAAAGTCAGTAAGCATAGTAAGGAGGTAACACCAATTTACGTACGTAGCATCCTGGTATTGCTGGTACTCAGCAACGAGATCCTGCATGTTAGATTCTGCCTCAGTGAACTCCATCTCGTCCATACCCTCCTGCGTGTACCAATGCAAGAAGGCCTTTCGCTTGAACATAGCAGTGAACTGGTCGCTGACACGCTTGAACAGCTCTTGGATAGCTGTCGAATTACCAACGAACGTCACTGCCATCTTCAGACCTCGGGGTGGGATGTCACATTGAGCTGTGAGGACATTGTTGGGGATCCACTCCACGAAGTACGCTGAGTTTTTGTTCTGGACGGTCTGCATCTGCTCTTCGACTTCTTTCATCGAGACCTTTCCACGGAAGACCGCTGCAACCTGCCAAATCCATGAATAAGTCACTCCAACGCATCCATGAGACCGCACGTACTGTTAAGTAGCGACCGTGACGAGGGTCAGATGCCGCCATCATGTTCTTCGCGTCGAACATCTGCTGTGTCAACTCAGGGACAGTCACAGCACGGTACTGCTGGCTTCCCCGAGCGGTCAATGGTGCAAAGCCAACCATGAAAAAGTGCAGACGAGGGAAAGGAACTAGACTATGTCAATAAACATGTATCTCTAGTCAAGCAATAAAACATACCCATGTTCACAGCCAGCTTCCTAAGATCGGAGTTCAATTGACCAGGGAACTGTTTAGACTCATTAGTAGATTGAAGTACAATGAACAACAATCATCCTACCCGTAATGAAGTCGTGATGCCACTCATGACAATTGACACAAGGTGATTGAGATCACCGTAGGTCGGGGTGCTGAGCTTCAGTGTGCGGAAACAAATGTCGTAAAGCGCCTCATTGTCGATGCAGAAAGTCTCATCAGAGTTCTCGACAAGTTGGTGAACGGAGAGTGTCGCATTGTACGGCTATAGAGATGATTAACGAAATAATCCACCGATTAGCTTCACGGGACATACCTCAACGACAGTATCCGAGACCTTCGGACTCGGCACGACAGAGTATGTGCACATCATACGATCTGGGTACTCTTCCCTGATCTTTGAAATCAGGAGCGTACCCATACCAGCGCCGGTTCCACCTCCCAACGAGTGAGTGATCTGGAAGCCTAAGCAGATCGTGAATACGATTGGACACGAAGCTTTACCACAGAGATGTATACCTTGAAGACAATCCGTACCCTCCGCCTCCTTCCGTACCACGTCCAAAACTGAATCAACAAGCTCGGCACCCTCAGTGTAATCTATAAAGAAGATGATTTAGGCTACTATGGTAGAGAAAAGCTGAATTTACGTACGTCCTTTGGCCCAGTTGTTACCAGCGCCACTTTGACCGAAGACAAAGTTGTCTGGACGGAAGAGGTTACCGAGGGGACCGCTGCGAACAGAGTCCATGGTTCCAGGCTCAAGATCAACCAGGACAGCACGCGGTACGTATTTGTTGCCACCCGTCTCATTGTAGTACACGGAGATACGCTCCAATTGCTGGTCGTTGTCTCCCTTGTAGATACCATCATGGTCAATGCCATGCTCATCTGACACGACTTCCCAGAACTTGGCACCTGGGATAAAACATCAGAGGGAGTGCGAAAGCGAGCAATAGAGATTATCGCGTACCGATCTGGTTACCGCACTACAGCAATGAAATGATTTGCGATTCAGTTACACCTTCCCAACTGGCGATAGTAGATACACACCTGGCCAGTCTGGATGTGGACGATTTCACGCATACTAGAGGTAGAAGGCGTGTCAGCGCGATGTTGCGACGCGATACGCGTGGAACAAAAGGGTTTGAAGATGAAAGGAAAGGAGACAATATGCACGCGTTTCGCGCGCTCTGGGGCTCTATTTCTTATCAAAATCTCAAAAGACGCGAAGCACTGACCTTGGAAATGAGAATAGAGGAAAGATGTGAGTGGAGGGTGGAGGGCAGATGAGTGCAAAAAACGAAAGAACGTTGGTCGCGAGGTTCAGGGTAGTTAGTGATTAAAGCGCCGCCCGGAATTAACCGTGATTACAATGGCCTGACTTTGTACGTCTTGAGTATGTACCTCTCTCGCAACATTCAACATCATAAAGCGTCTTAGAATCAACATTGTGGTCGATTTAGTTAGAGTTTTATCTCTGAGAGCAAAAATTTCACTCGAATTGCTGTCAAAGCAATATAGGTTTAGTGTTCATTTGCTAGTGGATGCATACATACAGATAGTCTAGTGTGCTCGAGCTAAAGGTACTAACCGCGCAGCAAGGGTCTCCAAATGTCACAGCGATCCATCTCGCCAAGCAGAGGCAAAGATCCGGGCGGCGTGCTCCCGTGCATCCGCCTTGTTCAAACCGTATCCTTCACAAAGTTTGTTATCTTCGTCTGTAAAAGAACAAAGTTAAGTATCATGTTAGTAGGAGTGTATGATATCGGACAAGCGCAACAACGAACATCTAACTTCACACGTGAATGTGCGATCATGATCGGGCCCATTTGGTGGACAGTCAACGAACCGCACTAGCTGAAGTAGCCCATGCAGGGCTAGATGACTGCGCAGGATCGGAAGGTACTGCACGCACTCGGTAAGCAGGGTATAATCTACGTTTCTCGTTTCTACAGTATGACTGTCAGGTCCATTGTTGAAATAATAGTAACTTAGTTGACAAACTTAATATCTGTACTGCTTGCCTCGCAGCCTGTTCTTCCGCCATTTTCTTTTGCCGGGACGAGGCCGATCCCAGTTCCTCTGCGCCAACTTTACCGTTGTGAGCATGCCATTCGTTATGATTTTTTGTTAAACTCACCTTTGCAGGTAACCCTCCAGGCAAGCGGGTTAATTACATCAGGGCCGTCCGGGCTACAGCTGTATTTAATCGACACCGATTTCTTGGTCTGATACATGTTCAATAGACTTTTGAAGCCTAAAGCGTCGAGATAGCAAAAGGAGTCAGGAAATGAGAGGGCAAGAATCAAGAAATTTTTAAGCCTTTTCGCTTACCAGTACTAGCATCCTGAAGCATTTGGTCAACCATGGGAGATGGTGGTTTCGGAATATATGGCCAAAGCGAAGAAACATTTGACGGTGATCTATCAGAGCGTGGAGACGAAAAACTGCTTGATGAACTTGATGACCTAGTTGGCGACGGTGAAGAAGGATGCGGTAATACGACATCGTCAAGCAGCCCGTCGGTCGAGGCACCACTGACTGAACTCTCTGTGTACCATCGTTGTCTATCAGCTTTTATTGAAGCACAAGCAATGATTTGCATACCTTTACTCACGTCGGGCCGGGTTTCCCTTGACATGAAAGGAGGTGCTTCCGTGATTGACAGGTTGGCCAAGCCCTCTGAAAGGTTTAAACTGCTATCGTCGGAGTGCTCAAGCTCATCAGCTGCATCTCTTCTGTAGTCAAGATCACCCGAATTACATGCTCAATATTTATGATACAGGGAGGTCATAGACAAACAAACTTACCTTATCAATGCTGCGACAGTATCCATGGTCGGTCTGAGTGTCGGATCTATAGTCCAACAAAGTGAACAAGTTGAAAGCACACGCTCCTTGTATGCATCGAAGTCGGGTCGATTCGCAGTTATGCAATCAACATCGGGCAGTTTGTGGTTGTAAAGCATTGCAACAACCTCGATTACCCGCTTATTTGAGAAAGGTATTTGACCGGACCATAATTCCTTCGTTTACAAACCGAGTAAGCAAAAATTGGGGTGAAAAGAGATACTTCAAAAGTCAACGACTCACCAGGAACGTCATTCCGAACATCCAGACATCCCCTGGCAGCGTTGGCTTTTCTGGACCGTTAGACGCGAAGTACTCAGGGGCTCTGTATTCAATAGGACCACGACCAACTATGGTCGTCACCGTTTGTCCTGGCGCTAAACTTTCAATAATCTTCGACAGTCCAAGGTCGCAGATCTTTGCTTGACCGGAGGCGGAAACCAATATATTGTCCTGTTTGAGATCTGTCATCAACAAGGGCCATAATTAAAGCGGACTACCTACTCCGCGGAGATCCCCGTGTGCTGTAAGTTTCTGATGCATGAACAGCAGGCCATCTGCAATGCCAGAAACCTATATATATATCAAAAATGCATTGAGTCTCTTGTCAGAGCAATAAAGGTACAACAAACAAGTTGATAAAAACTGAAAATGAAACACCCACAAACTTCAGTAACTTGACGTTCTTCGTAAATTTGAGGTACTGCCTGGCGGTGCCGTTGTTCATCCACGGCGACACCAAGCACGGAAACTCGCGTTCAGGTCGGTACAAAACACCTTCTAGTCGTAGAATGTTGGGATGTCTGAGATTTCTCCAAGAGTCAACCTCCCGCTTGATGTACTAAAGATCATTTTAATATGCTCCAAAAAATTATTAAATAGAGTACAACTGAATTACCCTTTCTGTTTTCTGTTTGTCAAGACTGTAGCAGCCATATCTAAAGGCCTTGATCGCATAGAACACAGGAGGATCGGCACGTCGATCCTTGTACTTGTAGACGTCTGAAAAAGAGCCACCCGCTATCGCCTTTGAACTTTCCTCCTCCAATTCGTCAGAAAGGTCGGGACAGAAGTATGTAGCATCGATAGATGGGCGAGAAGATTGGGACATGGTAGTGCGTTACTGATAGCATTACCCCACTACTAGATATTTGTAGAGTTCAGTCGCTAGGTCATCCTCACGGCAGGCATATATACGTTTCGAAGTTCATGCACTGCAAGTACGTGTCAGCCCCAATACGAGATTGAACCTAAACAGGGTGGACTTCTATTCTTCGGCGTGATCGAAGGGAGCGATAGACACCGGTTTGACGCCCGTACCTTGAGAGGATAGGCAGAAAGTGCAGTACTACTAGTAGGACTTCAAGTTCTACGGGGCCTTCCAACGTATATCGAGGAAGAGGACAGATTGTAGACAGCGACAACTTGAAGTGAGGAGAAAGGAGCCTCTGAGAAAGAAAAAACATTCGAGCTCCGCGGCAACTTTCAACTTTAAATATGAATTCCCACGGACTCATTGGCGCAGGCTTGAGATTATGATTTCTACTAACCTCTGAGTCCTGTGAGTCGTTCAGAGGAGAAGGCCACGATGACTGCTCGCGCACTACGCATCTCAACGTTACAATCATTGCAATCGAGCACATCGGTTTATGAAGCAGTACACAATGATCATCTCTTCAAGTTACTAGGTTCAGTTCACCGGAAACCTTATACTGTACTATATAATGTGCACTGCCCATTTCCCCCACTTCTCCGATCACAACTGATCACTTCCCCGATAATCACGTAATACTGGGGAAATGAAATCAGTGAAAACTTTTCCGACTCTCATACCTGTGCCTGTACCGTACATATTTATACCATCCAGTGCATCCTGGGACAAGTTGTATAAAAATACAGTATATGACATGTACTGCGTATATCTGTCAGCGTATGCCAGTGCAGATCCATGATGCAATGCAACTAGTTCTGCGATATTAATCCGGCGGGCACTCAGGTCCTTCCGCGAAAATTAGCTCTGTGTCAGGGTTTGCATAAGCATACGGAATAGTCACAACTTCTGGGGGAAGATTCTTGCAGTGTATCCTCAACATTCCTAGACCAATTCATGGGTTCCGCGGTCTAAAGTAGCGTTGTCACAGTTTGTAAGCGTAATTATTTCCTGTCCCATGATGTCAACGCGATGGGGACGAAAAGTCATGAATTCCCGAAATCCGCTCAACGAGCGCATACAGGCGAAGTATTGTACCTTTCGGCATATACAGTGAAAGCGAAGGGAATGTCAGTACCATGCAAAGAAGGTAAGAAAGGTAATCTATGTGCGAAAGCAAGCAAAGCTACGGAAAGAAAGCGAAAATATCCTATTATACATTGAACATATCTATAGTAATCTATCTCGCCAAGCAGTTGCGAAGTTCTTCGCAGCTTGCTCCTGTGCATCACCCTTATTTGCGCCGTGGCCTTCACAGGCTTTAATGCCGTCTTCTAATAGAAGCCAGAAGTTGAGTACAGCTATAACATGTGGGGTGAATGCGATAGCTTACTTATTACCTCGCAGGTGAAAATAGGATTGTGGTCCTGGCCATATGGTGGACGATCGTCGAATCGCACTCGATCAGTCAGACCATGCTGAGAGAGATGTGTACGCAATATCGGAAGATATGGCAGACACTGAGAAAGAATACCGGGATTTCTTTCCGCTAAAAATATCTGTTTAGTCTAGATGTGGGACGTTATATATCAGATTGACATACTTAGTCTCTGCACTGCCATCCTTGCGGACTGCTCGTCAGCATCCTTTTTCTGCAAGGACAAGGCTGAGCCAAGCTCCTCCGAGCCGACTTCGCGACTATAAGTGAGTGACTTATACACGTATGGTTAAGTGGACGGACTCACTGGTGCATGTTACACTCCAAGTAGGAGAATTGTCAGGACCTATTTTGGTATGTTTGTACGATACAGGCACCCGATATTTCTGCTGGTAGATATTCAACGTCTGTTTGAATACTGCTCCCATCATAATAAATGTCAGGAAACGAGAGGGAGCCGCGAGAGAAAATAAGCGTATGGACTTCAAAGATTCAGACATTGAACTTCCATACATACCCTTGCTTTCCATGAGGAGCATATCATTGAATGATGGGGAGGGTGGTTTTGGAAGATCCGACCAAGACGAAAGTATTGATGCAGATGACCCTTTAGGAGAAGGCGAAGAAGATTTCGGTGACACGATATTGGCGTGTTGCCCGAAACCAGAAGTGGAGGAACCGAAGCCATCTGTGCACCATCCCTTCCCGTCAGTCTTCTTGGAATTAATAAATATACTCTCGGTGGTTTGCATACCTCCGTTGACAACAAACGCAGGTCTTTTCTGAGTAAGCACAGGTGAATCTGGAATTGAGAGGTTGGCCAGACTTTCTGACATGTCTATCCCACTGTCGTGCTCAGACTGCTCAGACATTTCGTCTCTAGATAGAGAGTCATCGGTGTCCTTTTCGCTCGCAAGAATTCTTCGTTATACTCCAGTCATTAGATCCATCACAGGAAATAGTTGCACGAAGGAACACACCTCATTAGAGCCGCGATTGTTCCCATCAAGAGCCTATTTACTGGATCCATAATCCAACACAGAGAGCAGACAGAAATTACCCTTTCCTTGAATATGTTGAAATCAGAGCGTTCCGAAGCCAGGTCACTGACGTCGGGAAGCTGTTGCTTAGAGAGCATGATTATGACCTCTGCATCGTTTTGTGACGAGAAAGGTTTCTGACCAGACCATAGTTCCTTTAACGTGTTAATAAAAGTAAGCAAAGACTTAGGGCAAAAAGATCGGGATCACATACAAGGAAGGTCATCCCAAACATCCACACGTCGCCTGGAGGTGTCGGCTTCCCAGAGCTACCCGGAAGGACAAACTCAGGGGCTCTATATCTCGTAGCGCAGTAACCAAATACACTTGAAACGGTTTGTCCTTCTGTCAGACTCTCAACGAGCTTGGATAGTCCAAAGTCGCATATCAGTGCTTGCCCAGAGTTGGATACCAGGACATTGTCCTATGATATATTCAGCATCAGGGACTAAAAACGTGGGAACCATTGAACACCTACCCCACGGAGATCGCCATGAGCTATAGTCTTCTGGTGCATGAATGACAGGCCATTCGCAATGCCCGAGACCTACACAATAGGATGTTTGTCAGTCGTCTCCAAAGGAGGTAGGAAAATGAACTGACAGATGTGACAGAGGAAGATGTACTCACAAATTTTAGCAAATCGACGCCTTTTGTATTCTTGATGTACTGCCTCGCTGTGCCGTTTTCCATCCACGGTGATACCAAGCATGGGAATCCACCTTGAGACCTGTATAAAATGCCCTCTAGCCGGAGAACATTCGGATGCCGAAGGTTTCTCCAGGATTCAATTTCCCGCCTAATTCTCTAACAGTTCTTGACGATTAGCCCGGTAAGCAAGACGAGAGCGCTGTACTACCTTTTCCGCCTTCTCTTTGTTCAGTTCGTTGCAGTAATATGCTCTAAATGACTTTATTGCATAGAACATCGGAGGGTTTGCGAGTCGATCCTTATACTTGTATACATCCGAGAACGCGCCGCAACCTTGGATAAGGGGGCTTGCCTTCTCTAACTCGGACGTTAGATCCGTGCAGAAGTATGAGCTATCAAGAGACGAGCTGGTAAACGCCCTCGGGCGTGTTTGTGTTGGACGAGGCGAGCGACTGGGGAAAGACATGATGGCTGATGGATGACGGTGCTGGAGAGGCCTAGAAATTTAAGAGCAATAGTCGCTTCCTCATCGCAATCCGTAAGCGTTCTGAGGTTCAAGCACCACAAGTGCGTGTAGTTCCTGACTTCTAGAGGAGATTTTGAACCTATGCAAAGCGGGCTTCTCTTCTACGTGATCGAAGAATTCGGTACCAAACGATGTAGACGCCCATGTTTTGGGAACTACAGGTACGAGATATTACAAGTGCTGTGCTGTACTTTCCTGTGCTATCGTCTAGAAGGCAAGACATCGAACAGTCGGTTATATACATGTCATGTGTAAGAAGTTGATGGTGGGGAACTTGCGTGCATGTACGGTTGTACGATTCTCTGCCAGTGTCAGGCACACCCAAATTGAATTCAAGCTCCGCGGCAACTTTATCGTGAGAGCGAGGAGTCCACCGAGTCTCTTCTCTAAACATTTCCTATGAGGTATTAGTGAGCAGAGCAAAATCAGAAGACTGAGCAGTGCGATTCTGTAGAATCAGATTAAAAACACGTTTAAGGAGGGAATAGTGCGAATAATACCATATGGTCATCCCTTATCAAAGTTTCGTAACTCCGTTTACTGGAAGCACTAGCATGCACAGCCCGTTCGCCTCACTTTTCATTTCCGTAACTCCGGTGTTCGTGCACTGCACAATATCGAACGCATGATGTACTTTCAGACTTGTATCCCAAAGAGGTAGCTCTTTCGTCAACATTCGGTCGGCAAAAGTAATGGGAGATACTATCTTCAAGTTTGGAAATCCTGTGTATTGACATCAGATGAAGTAGTAAACTCGTGCTTCAAGTAAGTTGCAAGCGCTATGAACCTGAGAAATCTCTGAGATCACGGTTCAATAACTATAAACGATATGAAGGGTACAGCCATGTCCTGGACTTATGTAATGAGTCAAATCAGAGACGCAAAGACAGATAATCCATTTATGCTTGATTTCCGTAGGCTCTATCCACGGGTGGTCTGTGAAAAGTGAAGCAACTCCATAACGCATTTTAATACAGTCGCATTGCGAAAATGCCAAGAAAAAAAATACAAGAATTTCCCCGCAACCATACGGAGGGATATCCCTTGGAACGTCGGCCCGAACTTCCAAAACTTTGAAGTGTAATGGAGGGACCTCTCAAAAGCGCGCACGTAACAGGAAGTATATCGGGGTATATCGTTAGAGTGAACCCTCACGCCAAGCAACGGCAAATTTTCTCGCTGCTTGTTCCTGTGCGTCTCCTTTCGTTGTCGCGATTCCTTCACAGACCTTGACACCATCTTCTATAAAAAAGCTAAGCCCATAGCCAATAAACATGAAAGGAGAATCAGCTTACTTCTGACTTCACAAGTGAACGAGCGATTGTGGGCTGGACCACTTGGCGGACAATCAATGAACTGCACTCGGTCAAGTAGCCCATGCTGCGTAAGATGATTGCGCATAACCGGAAGGAATTGTAAACACTGAGCGAGCACAGCATAGTCTCTCGACTCTACAATCGTATGTCAGGACCACCTATACATAATATAGTTGTGAAAGACAGACTTAGTTTGAGCACTGCGTTCCTCGCAGCTTGCTCTTGCGCGATTTTTTTCTGGTGGGACGAACCCGATCCGAGTTCCTCCGGTCCAACTACACTGTGATAAGTCATTTATATTTTCTAAGAAGGAAAAAGGCTCACTTGCACATGATACCTTCCAGATGATAGAGTTGTCGGGCCCAACTTGGCTAGCGTTGTACTTGACTATCGCCGGTTTCTTAGTCTGGTAAATATTCAGCACGCTCTTGAAGACTGATTTTATCGATGGGACGAAGAAGGTGTAACGAACGTCAACACGCTTCACGGGAGATAGGAAGTCCAATCACATACCGGTACTGTCCTCTTGAAGCATTGCATCCACCGATGGGGATGGCGGCTTTGGGATATTCAGCCATGACAAAAGAGCCTTTCGCGGAGTCAAAGGTGAACGCAGTACGGTAAGGTTGCTTGATGAATAGGATGATCTGGGAGTAGAAGGCGAAGGCGAAGAAGGTTGTGACGAAAGGGCGTCGTCGAGTCGCGAGGAAGTAGGAGAGCCGCTATTCCCTTTGGACCGTCATCATATGTCAGCTTGGACCACATGCAGATACTTGTAATTGCATACCTCCATTCGCGACAAAGCTAGGGGTTCTCGGCATAAACAGAGGTGAGTCCGAAATCGATAGGTTGCTTATATTATCTGGCTGGCCAAATGTGCCACCGTCAATTTGATCAGTCTCTACGAAGCTGGCCAGAGAGTCGTCCGACCTCTCCTCGCTTGCTAGAACTCTTCGTGTCATCATTGTCATTGATAAATCTGATATATAGAATATATGTGACATAGCGTACCTCATTAAAGCTGCAATTGTCGTCATCGAAGGTCTATTTGTTGGATTTATGACCCTACAGAGCGAGCATACCGAATGGACCCTCTCTTTGCATGCCTCGAAATCAAGCCGCTTAGCGACAACGTTGCTAAAGTCGGGTACTTCTTGTCTGGACAACATCAACATCACTTCTGGGTCTGACTTATTCGGGAAGGGTATTAGGCCAGACCATAGTTCCTTCAGTGTTTGATATCAGATGTGCGAAAGGAGGTAAACAAGGCCGTGTTGGAATACATACCAAGAAGGTCATTCCAAACATCCACACATCTCCTGAAAGTGTCGGCTTCTCCGGTGCGTCGCTCTCGGCGTAAAACTCTGGGGCCCGGTATCTGTAAGCACAATGACCAACTGTACTTGAAGCTACTTGTCCTGCAGTATAATTTTCTATAATTTTCGAAAGACCAAAGTCACAAATCAACGCTTGACCAGAGTCAGAAACAAGTATGTTGTCCTATTGCACAAATTAAATCAAAACCAGAACATTGTGGTACTCAACGTACTTACCCCGCGAATATCTCCATGTGTTACGCCCTTTTGGTGCATGTACGACAGGCCATCCGCTATACCCGATACCTTCGAAGAGATAAAAGAAGAATCATTGGAAAGGGGATCGTTGAAGATGGCACAAACTTACAAAGTTCATGAGCTGGATTTCATTGGCATCCTCGCAATGGCGCTTCGCCGTCCCCTTCTGCATCCACAGAGAGACCAAGCATGGAAATTCGCTATCTTTCCGGTACAGAATGCCTTCTAGCCGCAAGATATTCGAATGCCTGAGGCTGGCCCAGGATCGAATTTCCTTCTTGATTCGCTGAGGATGGACACGATCAGCACAGCGAGCGAATATAAGTGCGTTGATATTCAAATACCCTTTCCGTTTGCTTCTCGCTTAGTTTATAACTTGTATGATATCTGAATTCCTTCACCGCATAGTAGAGGGGAGGGTCGGCGTGCTGGTCCTTGTACTTGTAAATGTTCGAAAACGATCCACCGCCTAGTGCGCTGGTTACAGCTTCCTCTAGTTCAGCGGTCAGGTCCTCGCAGGAGTACAAGAGATCGATAGATGAGCGAGAGATTGCCCTTGGGCGAGACTGAATAGGAGATCCGCCGGCGTGAGACATGACTTGTAGATTTGCCGCAGTGATGTTAGCTGAGGTCGCAGTAGGTATTTAAGCTGAAGTCCCCAAGAACCTTTTCGGTGTACTCACAGAAGTTATGTGCACATTCCGAGGTTCAAGTACCAAAAGAGCGTGTAAATCTAAAAGCAACATAGCATCCAAAGTAAGTGACTTCTATTCTTCGTGATGGAAGGACGCGAAGCCAAACAAATGAAACGCCCGTGCCTTTGGGCCTGTGAAATCGAACCACTGGCTAGCAGATGCTGTGCGAGATCTTCTCGTGCGCATCATCTGGAAAGGTATCTAAGAGGCTGAAGACACAGCCTGCAACCGGTACTAAGCAGGCTGCAGTTGGTGAACTTGAATTCAAGTTCAAGCTCCGCCAAAACTTGAAGATTTGTAAATCACATGAAATTACAAAGAAAAGTGTTACTTGAGACTACTTGCCGTATCATACTACGTAGGCCTTTAATATATGCAGTGCAGCACATGTTTTGGGTGCGCATCGAAACACCATGTCCCACGTAACCTTCTCTAGTTGGAGAAGTTCCCAACTTACGGGAAAGCATACTAGTTACAGGCATTCTATAGATATCATTATCACTTTATGTGCCTATGCTACGCAATTGAACAAACAACAGAAATGCAGTTTGATAAACATATACCATGACAAGCCCCATGCAACAAATAGTAAACGAGGTTTGTATCCGCGTAAGAATAACCATGCGTTCAGGACTGCGGTCTTTGCATAACTTCAATCCAAAGGGAGGCCGCATTTCGAGCTGCATTCTCCTTTGCACGTTGCCTAACAGTGCTTTTCCCCTGCGCAAGACTTGTGCCGTCCACTGTTATCACAATACAAATGAACACGAGAAATTTAACCAATGCAAACATACGAACCGGTAAAATTGCAGATCCAGACACGAGCTTGTGCGGAGGATCCATCTGGGTCATTCTTCAAGTCGTCAACCCATTGTATTCGGTGGAAGAGGTTGTTAATCCTTAGATGATTTTCAAACCGAGGACAATACTGTAAGGCACCGGTTATTCCTTCTTGGTCCTCAGCATCTGAAGATACAATTAATCTAAAAGCTTAGAATACATCACACATCAACTCACAGAGTCGCATGACTGCCTGCTTAGAGGCATCCCGCTTTGCATCGTTCTTACTCTTCCCATGGCCACGCCCGTACTCAATTTGCCTGACTTTTTACAGTATCAAGGACACAATTTCAGATAATTGATTGGAAAAAAAAAATACCCTTGCAGATTACAGTGAATGACATTTCTGCCATTTCAGACATAGTGTTTGATTCTTCAAACTCCAGTGCATGTATATCACGCCCCAGATAGTTATGAAGTACTTCATTATGACCTTCAAAATCAAGTTAGTAAAATATTCTTCAGTCGAAAGTGAAATATTTGCCTATGCTCGTATCATCCAACATAGATTCCGTTGTCGGAGGAAGAGGTAGTGGAGCAGCAAACAAGGGAAGAAGCCCCACTTCACCTGCAATCACCTGACTTCCACCGCTGCTTGAACGATGATTTCCATTGGTATATGATGATATCGATTCTGACTGCGTCGATGGAGCATGTCCGCTTCTGGGAGAAATGGCTGGCGAGGGCGAGTTGTGCAAAGATAAAGATGCAGGTTCCCCATCAGCATGACTGGTGGTGACTTCATCTAAGACTGGACTCAGATGTGAAGAATTCGCAACGCCGAACCCTGTAAAACTTCGAGCCGGACTTGGGTGTTGGTTTACTGGGATATATTCCTCGTACGCCAGAGATATGCGACCTTCTTTCGCAACTGTTTTTGAGGATTGGAGAGTCGGCGAGCCAATGGTAGCGTACTGATTTTCGGTGGTGCGTGAGCCATCTGCAATGCTATTACTTTCAGGTTGGAACTGATGAATAAACTCTTCTCTAGCAAGAAGATCAAGGGATATTTTTTCGCCCGTTAGAACTCTGAAAGTTTTTTGTACTCAGTCAAAGTTGGCACTGAAGTTATTTATGCACAAGCAAACACACCTTATCAGCGTTGCGATCGTTTCCATTGTTGGTCTGATTATTGGATTTATAACCCAACACAGAGAAGAAATAGAGAGCACCCTCTCTTTGAATATCCTGAACTCAGAACGTTCGGCAGTAACATTGCTGAAGTCCGGTATCTCCTGTCTGGCCAGCATGACAATCACTTCCGAATCTCTGTGTAACGAGAAGGGTATTCGACCCGACCACAATTCCTTCGACGTATGAATCCGGGTAAGCATTGGATATAATATAAGGGCAACCTAAGAGGAGGTACATACAAGGAATGTCATCCCGAACATCCAAACATCGCCTGATGGTGTTGGCTTTTCAAGTCCACGAGTGAAGAACTCGGGTGCACAATAGCGAAGAGCTCCATGACCAGCTACACTAGACGCTGTTTGTCCTGTAGCCAGGCTTTCAATGAGTTTAGAAAGTCCAAAGTCACAGATCACTGCCTGTCCGGAGTCAGAAACCAGTACGTTATCCTATTTTAGGGATATCATTAGAAAAAGGTGAAAAGGTAGAACTGATTAGCACCTACACCTCGGATATCCCCATGAGCTATACCCTTCTGGTGCATGTACAATAGACCATCCGCAATGCCAGAGACCTGGATGATGAAAGGTGTGATTTATCCGCCGCGACAGATAGGAAGAAAGGCTCACAAATTTCAGCAGATTTACACCAATTCCATTAGCACAGTACTGTCGAGCGGTACCATTATGCATCCATGGTGAGACCAAGCACGGAAATCGATCATCGTCAACCTCAGACCGGTACAGAATTCCTTCTAGGCGAAGGATGTTAGGATGTCTGAGATTTCCCCAAGAATCAATCTCCCGCTTTATCCGCTGAAGATTGTAATATTTAGGTAAATAAGCTAAAGCAATGAAATTTGATTACCTTCTCAGTCTTCTCTCTATCAAGATTGTAGCAATGGTGATACCTGAAGGACTTTATCGCATAGTACACGGGCGGGTTGGCGTGCCGGTCCTGGTATTTGTACACGTCTGAGAACGTTCCACCGCCTAGAGCCGTGGGGCTTGTCTCTTGTAATTCAGCCGTTAGATCCACGCAAGAGTACGACGAATCGATAGATGGTCGAGAGTTTGTCATAGGGCGCGTTTCAGAGTGTAGAGGAGATCCATTAGACTGTGACATGGGTGCTACGATGTAGGCAGGCGTTATCTTGCTCGTGCCAAAAGCAACTCCTGGTGCGTTGGCTGTGCGAAGCTGTTACAACACCTTCACGCACCGGCAGTGCGTGCAAACCCAACCGCGATATGGGAGTTCATATTCAGATTGAGCCGAGTGAGCTTCTCTTCTTCGTGATGAAAGGATGCTAAGCCAAACAGTTTTAACGCCCGTGCCTCGGGAGTACGGAAGCCATTCGTATGAACTTCCAAATATTTGCGCAAGCGATACTTGTGGAGTCCAAGTAGTATACCAGGTCATTAGCATGATGTATACAGAAAGATCTTGAAGTAGTCGGTCTGGTTGTTGTTGTGGGTGAAGAGTTGCTGCAACAACTTGAAGCTGAAGCGCCGCGACTCAGGCTTACTACTAGTATTTGTACATATATTCTCACGTTCATTGCAAGCCAACGACTTTCGGACTGTCCGTGTTAGCATCGTCATCGCCGAGCCTGGTATACAATATATGTAACGACTTTATACTACATATGTGTGTCAATTCCAGGGATACTAGGATCGTTTCCAAGGGCTGTGCATATAAGGTTCAGTCATCCTCGACTTCCTCATTTATTCGTACAACGAATGCAGTCGCAAACATTCCCGAAGGGACAATCCTGTGCTAGAGGAGTGTGTAGGTATTGCTAGCGGAAATATCGCGGCGAGCCCTGTCGATTAGGGGATTCCTATGTGCGTGTAAGAAGCCGGGTAGAAGTGTGAATAGCTTCAAGGAAAGGAAGTCTATTGCATGGCGTCAATCCATAGCAATGCAGCATTCCGAGAAGCGTGTTCCTTTGCGTGTCGCTTATCCGGGCCTATTCCTTGCGCAAAAAGAGTATCGTCCACTGCCATATAGATGAGTATATGAAGCTATGAATTAGAAAGTACGAACCGAAAAACCTGCACGTCCAGACAGGGACATGAGCTGATCCATTCCCTTCATTGACCCACTTGACTCGGTGGAAGAGATTGTGGTTGGCCAGATGAATTTCGAACCGAGGGTAGTACTGCAAGACATCCTCTACACCATCTGGGTCATCGGCATCTGATTGCAATGACAGTTAACATCCTATAGCGCACGCTCAACGTACTACTCACATAGCCGAATTAGTGTTGCCCTGGCAGCGTTCTCATCTGCATCCTTCACCTTCCCGCCAAAGCCTCGCCCGTATTCAACACCCTCAACTATCACATGTTATTAGTCAAATTCTCCAGAAATACCATATTGAATGAAAACATTCATACTTAAGCAAATCGAAGCAAAAGCATATTGAGAATTTCCGTGGTTTATCACAAACTTTAATGCGTTGAATTTCCCTTGACGATTGACATACGTGAGAAGCGAAGTTTTGTGCGCTTGGAGAATGGGGTCAAAACCCAGCCTTCTGACATAAGAGACGACATACAAATGCTTCTATCATTCAGCATTGCATCCGTGGTCGGGGGTAGAGGAGGCGGCGCTGCAAACAGGGGAATAAAACCTCGTACCGGGCCCTCTTCGTCTGTAATATTGATTTGACTGGCGCCGCTGCTTGACCCTTCTGAATCGACAGTCAGCTCTGGCATAGAATTCACCATGTCTTCAGAAATATCACTGGCGGACAAGGAGGTGAGTGATTCCGTCTTCGTTATTTGAACACGACCTTTTCGAGGAATGGTCTGGAAGGGTGATGCAGACGATAATGGCTTTGATGAACCTTTTAGGCTAAATGGGCTAGCAATAAAACCACCAAATGCGTCTGAGGCTGGAGTCGCAAGTGAAGACGAAGCTTCGTCTGGCCCATATGCACTACTTGGAACCGGGCTCTGCTCAGGATTTGCTGACGAAAGTGCTTCGTCCGCTTCATTGTATGCCCTACATGTTAAAAGAGTGTTAACCTAGAAGACAAGTAGATATATTACACTTACTCGATAACAGAACGTAAGATGTCTATCCCCGGCCTGGTGCTTGGATTCTTAACCCACGCGAGAATGCACAATGTTTTTATACGCTCCTTCTCCTTCTGGAACTCCTTTCGCTTCGGAATAGGGAATATCGGAAGCTTGCCCTTTGATATTACCACGGGCACTTGCTCCTTGCGGTAGTCAAAGTACGGCGGTCGACCAGACCAAAGTTCCTGGATGAAACGAAGAATTAATGCCTTAATCCTATCATGCAGGTATTGACTCACCAGACAAGACATCCCAAAGCTCCATATGTCGCCGGCTTTCGTAGGAGAGCGTGGAATATGGCTACCACTCTCCTCATCGCCATAATCGAGATACTCCATAGCTGTCCATCTACTAGGGCCACCCCAGTCGCTGGTGCCCGTTGTAATGTCGATACCGTCCACCATCTTGGACAAACCAAAGTCGCCGATGCAGGCCTGTCCGTCGTCAGTAACGAAGATATTATCCTACAAAACATCAGTACGCTTCGATTATAAGTCATTGTGTGAGCACGAACTCCACGAATGTCGCCGTGAGCGACGTTGTTCTCGTGTAGATGAGAAATACCGTTCGCAATGCCCAGTATCTAGAAACGGAAAATGGACCGATTTAGCGACATGAAGAGCAGCGATGTCCCACTCACAAATGGCATTAGTTTTGCATTTGGGTCTCTGCGCAAGTAGTGTGTCGCAGTCTTGTTTTTCATCCACGGAGAAACTAAGCATGGTAAAGGTAGTCCGGGTCGATTGAAAATGCCCAAGAGCTTCAAGATATTCGGATGGTCGAGTCCAATCCAAGCTCTTATCTCGCGCTTCATCTTCTACAAAACGCGTTGGTCTGTAACCGCCTTGACGTACGTATGTGTAAAATAGTACCTTACTTTCACAGTTTCTTCCACAAGAACCTCAAAACCGTCATAGAAGCGGAGTGATTTCACTGCGACCAGCATAGGCTCTGACTCAGGCCGGTTTCGGAAGCGATATTTGTAGATATCCGAGAAGCCGCCGCAAGCAGAAGGATGAGGATCGACTTCCTCCAATTGCCCAGCAAGATCGTCCACGCCATATTCTGAGTCAGAAGAGGATTGAGATAATTTTCGCGCAGCGGGAACGCCAGAGACAGACATTGTGGAAGGAGCGAAAGGGCGGTGAAGCATGTCGGATAAGCGCGGCAGATATATGTATCACGATGTGAGATTTCTATACATATCCGAGTCTGCTTTTGGGTCGCACTGCCAAAACGGTGGCAGACTTCGAATGCCAACCCAATTTCTAGACCACAATTTACGAGAGGCTCTGCCCGGAGATTAATTCGGCGCGTCCCAAGAAGAAGGAGGCACTGCCTCAAGAGTAAACTTCAATGTATACTAGAGCTGATGAAAGTTGCGCGCACCCTCCTCATTCCTGTTGCAGTGCATCGGATGAGGAAGGCGGTAGTTGCTTGTGACGTGAGAAGAATTCGACTTCTCCTCGGCTGTTTATCCAAAGGATGAACTGATCTATGCGCCGGAGAGAGTAATACAAGCAGTTTCAATAGTGAGTTGAAGAGGAATCGGAGACTGTTAGAGAACGAAGCTGAGAGACTGAACGTATGACAGACAATGAATGTGACCAAATCAACCGTGAGACATCTACACGTGGTGACAGTAGTAGTGTCACGTGACACCATCGTGACTCGGACGCGTCCACGTGCGAGTCTGAGTTCGTAACTATCAGGCTCAAAGGACGCGCTGCAAACAGTCGAATCTTACCGTAAGATAAGATTTCTTGGGCTTAATTTCATCCCAGCTTCGCTCGAGAATGCGTGATCCAATATGTACATACTATTATATGGACATCGGCAAGTGCTTAAAGTGCTAGAAACCAGTGATGTAAGGGGAGTAGCGTTATTCTAAGTCTATATGACCTGGATCATGTATGGAAATGTCAAGCTGAAAGCAAAGCTAACGCAGCTTTGCGCGCAGCCTGTTCTTCTGATGCATTTTTTGAGCTTGCGGTTCCTTCCGCCAGTTTCCTGCCGTCACCTGATGAAAGAGTGAATAACGAGTATCGCGGTGAAGGTAGAGATACGAACAGACGACTGTGCATTTCCATGTCAGATCATGACACTGGCCTTCCTTCGAGAAGTTCCATTGAAACCGATGGGTTATGTTATTATTCTGAAGGTATGTCTTAAACCGAGGCAGGTACGACAGTGTTTTCATCACAGCGTCAGGATCTTCTGCGTCTAGACGTAATGTAGTGTGAGTCCTTAATTAATATATGTTTCAATCTGATGATTGAAGATTTAGAGTAGCGTTGACTTACAGATTTTCTCCAAGGCTTGGGACGCTGCTTCCTCTTGTGCAACTTTGGTTTTCGAATTTGAACTCCTTCCATAGACCTTACCATCAACTTCGGATGCAATAGTGTCAGTAGCATATCGAGTATTACAACTGAGAGTTGACGTACTAATGCATACCAACGTCCATGTAGGTAGATGTGGTTCGCCAGCGTTAGTAGTCTGCATCTGCATCGCCTCCGTCCTCTGAGTGCGTTGCAGGAAGTTTGTCAAGGTCGTCATCTTGGCTGAATGCAAATCAGAATGATCATATTCGCGACTTCATATGTCTGTGCAACTCACATATCTCTGGGTTCCAAGGAGTCTTAGGCGAAGGCGGCGGTGGCAGCGATAGCACCGGTGCTTGTGTCGGCTTGGGAGTGGGATCTCTCCGTGGCTTGGGACGCGCAGTCGTCTCCGATTCAGTGATTGTACTAGGCGCGTAGGACCATCCAGTTACGGTCCCGCTGGTAGAACTTGCGTCGTCGGATGCGTTTGAGGGCATGGTGATGGCGAATGGGACCGGGGAAACTCGAGGATATGGCAGTCTGTAGTCTGCCCTACACCACTATATATTCCTACCATGCGCTTCAGACTCAGCCTCCACGACATTCCATACTATTCGCTACTGCTTTTCAGGGTATCTGTACAGCAAAGTCAATGACGCGCAGCTTCGAGGAGTCATAATATTTTAATAAGATTCCAGGATAACAAAGATAGCTGTGCTGCACAGACTCAAGCAAGAAAGAATCCAGATTTACGGTAACAGCTTCCCGATCTTTGACTCAAGGTTGCTAAGCTCTCCGAACAACGAGAAACCGAGGCACAGTGAGCACGAACGATAGACAGAATTGGACAGTGGATAATTGAAGCTCGTAACTTGATCTTGAAGTACAATCGAAGGACGACTGAAAACCCTGCGAAAATAGTAGTATCCTAAAAGGGAACTCGGGCACAGTGAACCTTATTTTCCTCCTATCATTTATTTCTCTTCACTTCACAGCTTCCTAAGCCGGCAACCTCCTACGAATGTTTGTGTCGAAAAAGGGGCGAGTATGCTCAGCGATCATCGACCCCAGTTCTCTGCCGCATTTCTTGTTGCACATTCCTCAGAAGCTTTCCTAGTAGCCCCTTCTCCTTGTCCAATGGCAATTCCACATCCTTCCATCCCAATGGCATTGTAAGCAGGTCGAACAATTGCCGAGGAAAGGGTCGAACACTTACGGGATACGGTGCACACCCATGTCGGGTTGCAGTCTAGGCCTTTTTGAACACTGGTCCATTGCAGTTGCCAGTGGCCACTGAACAGCATTTCTCTCCGCACGAACTCCTTGAAAATGGACAAGTACGAAAACGATTGTTGCATCAAAGTGGGGTCCTCCCTGTCTGAAATATCATGATGTTTGCGATAGTTCGTATCTGCTAAGTGTAGGCCACTCACACAGGTTATCAAGAGCCTGCAGTGCGGCGTCTTCGTGGACTTTCTTTCGATCTGTCCCGCGCACACTTCCGTATTCCTTCCCATCAACTAATCGCACGAGGATGTAACATTAGCAGTTTGCATCATGGACAAGTATGTAGACATTAGCTTACTGAGAAAGACTGCGGAATGGATGTGCTGGCTCGCCGGTTCCGAGCTCGAGGAAGGAACGAAGGTTGTCCGCACTTCGGCTGCCTTTCTCAAGCTAGCCAAATAGTTATTCAGTGCTGTGACTTTTGCTACGCAGTATCGGTCATTTTGATCTAAAGAATCGCAAGGTGATGTATGCCTACATTGAGTGTATTCCCATGGCCTTTCCAACGATGGCGGAATGGGGAGGGCCTTCACTTCCGGTTGCATCATCTTCTCGTTGGGTTGCACAAGACCATAGGTCCTCGAGTCGCGGTCTTTTTTGACCCATCCACTGGCGTCGCTTTTCATAGTTGAATATGCTGGGTTTGCATTGCGAAGTTCCCGGTGGTTGCAGCGAGCTCCCGTACACGTCTTTTGATCAGAATCGATCGCGACTACAGGTTCCGTTGAATTAGATTGATCCGTAGTGGAAATCTATCAAATAATCATTGGGAAATGTAACACCACGGTATCATGGAATGGACCGACATAGCTAGATGGTACGCGTTGGCAAGAAATGAAACGATCGTCGACCATGCTAGTATCGTCTGCTTCGCAAGTCTCGTACCTCAATCCTGCACGAAGGTGTGTGATACTGAAGTATGCAGACCTTGTGCAAATTAAGATGACTCTGAGTGCGTGTCAGTCAAGCCAACTTCGCTAGTAATATGGACCACCACTCACAGTGAAGGGATAGTGGACTCCGATATTGTCGTCTTCTGACGTTCTTTATACCATACGCTGCATTGCGTCGCAGTACTGTGCCGTAGCTACGGCCTCTCTTCTACTTCGCATTGATTGCAAGTGCTCCGGAATTAACATGACGTAGGAGTAGGGGAACGAGTGGGCATGACTAGTGACTCCTCCGAAGCCGCTGCGATCATGGTAGAGCAGGTTTGCGGACACTACGACTTGATAGGGGCCAAAAAGAAACATTTCAGTAGCGTAGGAGCCTAGCCAAGAAATAATTATGAAAATTGACTGGCTGAATTAATCCGCAGCGCGTTAACTCGTCGAGTAGTCATTGATTCGAAGCCGTATACAATCCACAAGCAACTGAATTTTCTCGAGACTTCAATGTATACAAAGCATCCTGACACGAGCAGCCAATTATTTAGTATATATAGATACCTTAATAGAGAGAAAGACATCGATATTGGGGATAAAGTGCAGAGGAACTCAGGCTAACAGCCGTCAAGTGAAAATTCTACTCGAAGCCAATACTAGTTTAAAAGTCCGCTTCAAAGTCCGTGCTGAAAGGACTCGGAAAGTCACTTCAGACGTGTGGTAAGTAGCATAGGGCCCTGTAACAGCGACTAAGTAGTCATCATCATGGAGGCCGATATTGCCACACAGCAGTTCTTTTCAATGCGAGGTGCCGTTATAGTTTAGCTATTGCAATTTGACGAGCTTCGATTTTTGTCGGTGCACTACCTTCAACACTTCCTTCAGCACCTGCTCGAAGAACAACTGTGAGCTCAAGAGTAACGGATTAAGGAGAATTAAGAAATATTGACCTTTAATAACATATGTCCATGTAAGATTATGTTCCAACCCGCTCCTAACGAAATGCCCGTCACCTTCACATTCGGCTAGTATGCGACTTGCGGTTGGAGACGTAGGAGGGTACTTGGCAACTAATACATTCACATATGTTTTAGCTTCATAGAGTTATGATTCCATGGAGTACTTACAGATTTCCTTGAGCGCTAGTCTTGAGGCTTTGTCCTCGGCCTCTGTCTTCCTCCAACCTTTGGCTTTCCCGATTTCTACGCCCTCAACTACATAGAAGAAGAGAAATCAATCCAATACCGTTGGACATGGGCAATTTGCACGTACAGGTTATAGTAGTATGCCAAATAGGGGCATGGTGCGGGCCGTCTGACTCGCTTATGATGGAGAATACGTCGCTTTTCGACTCTCTTGCGACATAGTTAAGAATTTCAGTCTTGTACGCTGCTCACAAAAAAGTGTTCAATAGTCTTAAACTCTGAGATGAAATCATAAACCGAGAGCGTACCTGATTTAGAAGAGGTAGCGGGCAATGTTAACTCCATAGGAACAGCCGAAGTCGGAAACGTTGCTTCCACCGGGACTGACAGATCATGTACAGGAGTTGAGGTCGAAGGTGTATAGAATTGGGATCGACTAGAAGCCGGACTAGCGAATCTAACACGATTAACTTCCGTAGAAATCGGCGATTGCATGAACGGGTTATCGCCAATCGCTGATGTATTTGCTCTTGAGAACGAAGTCGGTATTGAAACACTCATGTTTGACACGGCACGTATTATCTCTTCCTCTGACTGTCTTTCCGAGAACCTTCGCTCCCACTCGCGATTTCTTGATGATTCTGCGACAGCATCACCGCGCAGCACTCTGCAAAGAATGAGGTACATGAAATGCCTCTGTAGCATGATCAAGAGATATGCAGCGCTTACCTCAGGTTGTTTGCCACCTCTTCTATGGACGGTCTTTCGGTGGGTTGGGGCTTCCAGCATTGACGACAAATCTCACGTAGGCCTTCCGTATGATGTGACCACTGCCGATGTAGTACCGCAGAGAAGTCCGGAAGTGTTCCCTCGCCAATTTTGATTATCACGTTCGTCTCACAGGCAACTTCATCGTACGGCCGCGACCCCGTAAGAAGTTCCTGGACTCGGAAGCGTAAACGGAGATGATGCACAAATCGGTAAGCCGCCTTGAACAAAAACGCACCTTGATTGTCATACCAAACGACCAGACATCCGATGCTGAGCTTCGATGAGGACACGCGCCGCCGTTCCCGTCTTTCAGGAGTTCACGCGCCGTCCATCGGACATTGCCTCTCGCACGAGCCGACATCGTGATGTCTTCTTTTGCACGATCACTGGCTGATGTCGATAAACCGAAGTCGGCCAAAAGAGGTACTTTCTCGGAAGAAAGCAGAATATTATCCTGCAAATGCTCAGATTTCTCCAGAACTAACTCGTACCGGTGGACTCACGGCTCTGATATCCCCATGAACGAACCCGTTCTTGTGCAAGTAGGAGATGCCATCAGCAATCTCCTGTAGCTACCGTCTGCTGTTAGCGCGTGAACGAATATCTATCCATATACTGTACCATGGGGAGAAGATCAGAGCCTGAGCTCTCAGATTCACGAAGGTAGTTCAATATCTCTCCGTTCTCTTGAAACGGGGAGACGAAGCTTGGGACATAGTCGCCGTTTAGATGGCACATTCCAATCAGACGAAGGATATTCGGGTGCTTTAGTCGACTCCATATCGCATACTCATGGGCAATATGCTGGCAATGAGCTGATGAGTTAATCTCAATTCTGGACATCAATGTGTACGTTCAAATACCTTCTTGGTTGCCTTCACTTCCAAGTCATAGCCCCGAACTCGAGCCTTTTTTATCGCAACCCTGCGGTTGCTTATGCGGGCGAGGAATACAGATGAGAACTCGCTGTGAAAAAACGCAACACTGCTTATGTCCTGTATATATGGCTCGAGGTCGCAGACTGGCAAAGGAAGGGATGACTCTGTCTGCCTGTCGGTTTCGATGTGGGCACTCATACCCGCCATAATCACAGAAAGGGATAGAACTTGAAGTTGCGACGGCGAAACTTCCGCTTGGATAGATTCTTATCGTAAAGGGAGGCGCTTGCTGAATGGAGACCTTCCCGCCCTCTACGCCGACGCGGTGATCGTCGCCATCCTCATCAGTGTATATCGGGCCTAAATTCGGGAAAAAAGATGGACGTTGCTTAGCTGAACGTAATATCCCTGCAGCAACCGAGGCGGATCCGAAATCAATCCTCAGATACTACTTATGGCTGTAGCAGATTGAGAAGGAAAGTGAAGAGTGGGGATGGACTCAGAATCTGCATTTTATGACATGACTCAGATGTCGAGATGTGAAGATTCGACAGACGGCGGTGCCTAGTATTTGGAAACAGTTATGTGTAATGCTTGCGGGATGCACACCTACAATGTACATCAATTCAGAATACAAATGTGAAACAGGTTTTGAAAGGAATGTACCTTTGATAGTCTCGACACACATATTAAGCGAATCAATAAGGAAGGAAGGTGAAGCTAACCGCAATCCAACGTTACCAAAGAACTCTATTATAAACACCACCCAATAGCGGTGCCTATATTGCGCACACCTCGAACCTCCGCTAGACTCAGCGCGAATACCAAACATTCCCGTTCTCTATCCTTGCGTCCTTGCATGCTGTACGCTTTTGCCAAAAGATACCATGCCTCTGAGACATCCCAGCCTGCTCCACGTGTCAACTCCTCGAGCATGCCAGCTGCCAGATCGACGGCCCCATAGGATTTGGACCGAATAGTCGGCGAGTTCGAAGTTAGGTATAAATGACATAAATGTATAGTCGCGGCGCAGTCGTCCTGTGAAACGAATAAAGCTTTATGGAAAGATTCTATCGCTTTCCCCTCTTCTCCTCTAGAAGAGAAGTACAGCCCGAGCTTGCGGAATGACATGAGTTTTTAATCTTATAACAAGATGCGCGAGATAATCACCTGCACCCAAACACCGACATTCTCACCATCCAGGGTCTCCGCTTCCTGAATCGCCCCGCGAGCTTGATCGAGCTTCTCGAGGCGTCTAAAAGTCGCCGCTGACATCAGCCACAAGTCACTTAGAAGCTTCCGCTCCCGTGCATTTCGAATACTTCGACTATTACCGTTTTCTGAAGGCTGTGAAGGCACTGGAGGTGGGGGCGGTGATGGAGCTACGATGGAATTGGTACGTTCCCCCTTATGTGTACGTTGAGATCTCGAGCTAAACGATAAGCGTCTTCTAGAGTGAATAGATGATGCTTGGTAGGGTCCAGTACGAGTCAGAACTGCGTGAAAATCTATCGGATATATTTAAAAAGACAGTGAGATGTGAGAACTTGTGCCGAAAACACAACGACAGACCTGGAGCGGAGCTAGACCGATGCAGACCTATGCTACCTTTCGTGACGCCATGCCCAATTTTTCTTGAGATCGTGTTTATCCGAGCTTGTTGTTTGTGAACTTGATTTTTTAGCATCTGCTGCACGCGCTTTCCTCTCTTGTCTCTATCGCGATCAGAAGATTGAGGCGTGACCTGTAATCTTTCATCCTCCTTTCTCATTGATTGCGCATGTGATGAAGGAACGGATTCCACTATGCTATTCGTCACGGAGTTCTCGATAGAAGCACGCGCCGTAGATCGAATTGTGGAAGCATCAAGAGAAGACAGCTGTGTGTCACTTTGTTCGCTGGATGCTAGCACCGTTGAGTTGGAGCCTTCCGGGATATCATTGAGGGAATGGCTAGTCTCGTGTCGTTCTAGGTCATTGAAGGCTGGACTAGGTGTAAGCCGTGTATCTATGGACTGTCGGGCAGAGCCTTGACCACAATAGGACACGTGAATAAATGGGAGTTCTATAACGGAAAAGGCGACGTACGGGCTTGTGGGTTCGTTTCCCTCCTCTGAGAATACCACTCAAAGACATCCAGCCAACATTGTTCCACAGCCTCAGGACCCTCAACGAGTTCAGTCAATGCAAGATAAGTCATGCGCAGTTGCAGTGCGTGCTCGAATAACTCCCGATGTGACGGTGCTGGATGGTCTGGAAGGGGTCTGAGTAGTGATGCTGCAGAAGGAAGCTGATGGTCCGTCGATTCTATTAACGTTCTTGAGGCGGTGTTGTCAGAAAGCGGTGTAGCTTCGTGTGTACTAGTCCCATTGGTAGATGCAGAAGTCTGATAATCACGAGTCACAATACCACTGTCCCGCATCTCCTCGGCATACACTCGAGCCTCAACATCATCTGCAACGTCCAGCGCAGCCTCTAGCACCCCTCGGGCTTTCTTCCATTCGCCGAGTTTTGCTTCCAACAGCGCGAGTAGATGCCAGTGACGTACGTCCATGTGCTCGTCTTCAACAGCTTTGCGACAGTATTCGATGGCCTTTTCGAGATTCTGCTCAGGAATGGGGTGTGAGAGTGTTAGCGCAGCATGGAAGTACGCGGAAGGAGTTGGGTATTGTTGGATCGAGCTCATGAACAAGTCAAGTGCCTCTGATAACAGCGGCCCTCGTGTCGATGGTTCTTGTTCTAATACTGTCTTAGAATACATGTAATTCAAGGGAATATGAGTTCGTACCTCTGCCAGCAAGAACCGACTTGCAGATACCGCCTGCAAGATCCACGCTTGCGATTACCTCGTTACCAAGATGAGCTGCACGTTCACGTGCTAGGTCAATCAGCGAGATAGCTTCTTTTGCATCTTCAATCCCTCCAGGGAGTCGACAAAGCATACGTGCACCTTGAACTAAAGCCTGTACCCAGAGAACGTCGCTCTCGATCACGCTGGAGTCATGTGTGTCTTCACCTTCCTCGTTCATAGTGCCAGTCTCCCTCGCCTTCTTTACGACTTGCACATAGAGGCGAAGGACACGCCTTGCCAAATCATTGTCGCTAGAGACATGTAGTAGTCGTACCATGTGACGGAAAACCCGAGGTGAATTGAACGTCAAGCGAGTGGCCCACCAAAGAACCTTTACCCCGCGTCAGTACCGGGAAAAAAAGAGAGGCTCTGCACTCACATCGATCACCCAACCTGCCTGGTCTCCAACAGCTCCTCCTGCTTCCCAGGCTGCTACGCAGTAGTCAACAAACTCCTCTACAAGCACATTTCGCTCTCCTGCGCTCGGGAAATGCGTTGTCACAGTGAGAATAGCTCGATATTCATTAACAACATTTCGAATTTCATGGGTCCATCTCGCTTTCGGCGCATCAGCATTCGGACTGAGTAGGAGTAAGGCCCTTAGATAAAGGGAACAGATAGTCGATCTATGTTCGGCCTGGAAAGAGTCTGGCCAATGCACACTGTGCAAGGTATATGTACGGAGAATGGGTATCGTATGCATAACAGTCCTGTGTTTCGCGGAGAGCACAACCGTTCTCCAAAGAAGACGGTCAGTCCACCGCCAGAGCTCGCGGTATTTCGTAAAGGAAGCGGTATTCGGGGATTTGGGGATGGTGAATCGTTGCAGGAGAAGGACTCCCTTGTCGTATGCAGCCAGAGCCTGCGAAGGCGATCCTGGTGCCAGGCGCTCGTGTGCCATTCCTTCTAGACATGAGCTAATAATCGCCTGCATAAAGACCCATGTTTTGCCATCCTCGATGGATAATGGAGCGATGATCTGCTTTTCATCCGCTGATGTTATAAGCACGGTTGGTCCAGTTCCGTTGGCTTGCAGTTGAGGGAACTGGCAAAAAGTCGCATTCTCCAGGCAGTTTGAAGGGCGGTCCAAAGCGTAGGAAATGTAGGCTATAGCAACGCGAACGAACTGAAGGAAATTAGATATAGAAACATACTGGTCGTAAGACATACCTCATCGTTGCAATTCTGTTGCAAAGCACCGAACGATTTCTCAACATCCTCCCTCCCTCCTTCATAAAGTAAGCAGTCTCCGTTTAAGCTAAATATGTCCGACGATGACTTCTCTTCGTTGAGGGAACGCGTGTCCTGTGCTTGAAGCGACAGCGAGAGAAGGTAGACCTGTTGCGCAGCTTCCGCCACGTCTTCTTGAAGATTAGGCATGCTTAGATGGGAGATTGCTTGCAACGAACCTGTTCGCCTCGTATGTTTCTTGAATTTACGAAACAGCTCTGACCAGGAAAGAAATAAACCTTTCGGTGTTTTCGCGGGTGTTGCTGAGTCCCATTGGCCGGCCGTCAGTGCTACCTGCAGCTGATCCCAGTAGTGTTTCTCTTTGATGTCGGTCATCTGAGGTGGTCAACGTTGCATTGCGCAAGTTGAGAAGAACGTGAATGGCGTGTACCAACAGCCGACCCTAGATGACTTCAAATTATTCAACTTGAAATTATGGAGTCTAATTTTAACCACTCCCACTGCTCGGCCGACTACATCTGATCACACATCTGAAATCGCCACTGCTGCTGCATAGGACCAGCGATATTTTATATTTGCAGGTCTTCTCGGTCTAAATCCCAGCTCAACTCGAAGTTGGTTTCGGGAAACTTGCCTCAGGCTCAATATCATTACTTTTCCTGCATTACATGCATCTTGCTGGTTAGTACCAACTTGAGCTAAATGTCTTCGGAAACACCACTAATAAATATACAAAACAAACGTCTTCTCGATGAATATATCAATCAAAAGCGCGTCTGATCGGATGAAAAGCAGTCGAGGTTGACCTGACATGCTGTTAATCTGGGATGGATAGGGTATTTTCAACTGTAGTGAAATAGGAATCGAGGTACTCACGAGGAAGCTCATCCCCCGCTTCGACTTGCCAGTGTTTACGGGTGAGTCCCAACGCAACCAAAATACCATACATAATGGCATAGAAAAAGTTGGATAAAAAGTCGGACGAGAAGTCTATCCCTTCGATCTGAGTGGGTCGCGTCTTGGCATCGACTTTGATTCCCGCCGGCGAGGTAAGGATCGTGAATATTATTTCTTCTACAGCCACCAGAATATAAGCTGGTACGATGCCAAAGAGAATGGTGCGTAAAACCTAATTCAGAATTGATTCAGTGCTAGTTAAACATACCAAAGCTCTAGTCGTACGCACTTTGTCCCTGACAGAGATACGGCACATTCCCTTATAAACTTCGACGGCATACAGTAGTGTGACAACCGACGACAGGTACCACAGTGACGAGAAGGTATGTGCCAAGTCGTTGCTGATGGCAATCTTGTGATTGATCCATGCGAATGAATGTCCAGCACCAAAGTCTCCGGTAGATACAATCGTCAGGTAATCCACGTACAAGCTTGCATCCACGGTCCCGAGGACCATCAGCAAGGCAAACAGGGCATAGTACACGGATGGGAAGACAACTGATATCCTGGCTTTGTGGAGACCCAATTGACGGTCACGGATGAGCAAACATACGGAAAGGAAGAGCAGCGAAAGCGACCAAACGCCAAAATATTCGACGAGTGCACTGAGCGCAACTGCGGTTGTCCCCAAGGATGACTGAGAGGGAGTGATCCCGTCCGACTGGATGACGACACTGAAGACGGAAGCAACCGTGCGGATGGTGATGAACAGAAGCGAAAGGAAAAGTGTGATAAACATCTCAGAACGTTTTCCCGCCTTGTGTAAGAGGATTGGGATGCAGAGAGCCGAGAAAAGGAGGTATAAGAACGCAAAAATGCACAAAAATGATAAATCTGCCTTAAGGTGAGAAATGTATCAATTAGACGAAGCCGACGAGATTAGTGTGAACGAAGATACCTTGACTAGAGAGTCACCTTGAAAACCTCCATTTATGCTGCGACTTGAAGTAGCTGCATTTGCACTAGCAAGGAGACATATGATTGCGAATTTCAGCAACATTGTTTTGTAGGGGATCCCGTAGGTGGCATCGACGTCAGGCGAGTGTCTGAAGCGTTATATATTGTTTTTGATCAACCTAAATCCTGAAGACAAAACCCAAAGGTGCATGTAGCAATCGCGTTTTGTTTTCAAGCCAAGAATAGCTAAAGAACGAAGTGCAACATGACATCGTTGAAGCGCCTGACTGAATTGAATGCTAAGTTAAACCTCGCACGGATAAAAGAGGCAGTGCTTCCAGTGGAGTGCACGATCTTTTTCACGCAAAGTCGAAGGATATTTCACAGTAAGATGAGTTTGCTGCTCAGTTGGTTATTGATAACTCCAGTGTCGGTCGTGGCCGAGATGATATCATGCCAGAAGGCCATGTAGAGCTCAGGATAGATCACGATATGGAACGTGCGTGCTTAGAATTGAAAGTGAAAGCGATGGAAATCCGACGTTGTATGACTGCGCCATTCTCGAGTCTCATGGCGGAGAAACAGATAATCGACTGAATTGATAATGTAAGACATGAAGAAGCAACCTAGAGAATCAACTCAGTAAGAAACTTTATGTTGAGTACTCAAATACGTGATACGCACAGTGCACCATTATTGCATTGATTTCGGCGTAGAATCTTTCGAAGGTACTGACCCGAGATTCGAGGCAGCCATTTCCTCCGCAACAATTTGCTTAGCCAGTTCCTCCACCCGCTGCCTATCTGTCACGTTTTCCAACCGCATTGTCTCCTTCTGTCCGTCTGAACTCGCGTCGGCATACTTCTGACCAACACTCAGTGGTGCTCTGTACCACCGCACGACTCGCATTCCGACACCTGCCTGCGGGTATGCTTGGATGTATTGTAGCCAACGCGTCACAACAGTCTCCGTAGCATCAAATGCTTTTATGACGCGCTTATGTGTCCGCCGATCGAAGTTCTCTTGGTTCTTCTTGTGTACGAACGGTCCTTTCGGTACTGTCCAAAGCGAACGTTGGGTTGGAAGGTTCACGGGCCGAGAGATGGGTATCCCCAACGAAGATGCAGCATGCGAGGCGAAATGGATGAACATGTCGAGTGCAGACGTATCATACGAGCGCAAGTGAAGGAGGGCAACAGGTACTCCGTGACTTTTCGGATGGTAGTGAGGCTCTAGTATGGAGCGTCCGTGCACGACTGTCGATGCATACTCAGGCTCAGAGACAGTTGGGCTTAGCATTTGGACATTCCTCCTTCGCCTACCAGTGGAGGGTGCTGTCGACACATTTTGGTTCGATACCGCTGTTGCAAGCGTTCGGGCTGTTGACCTGATAAATAATCATTCCAAATGATGAATTGAGCGAAACAAGGAGCCAGCACAACTCACTTTGAGTGTCTCTTAAACAACTCTGCCACCTGTAGTACGGACCGTATTGCTCGTGTTGGCAGCATTTCTTTCTCTTGGATGTACGCGAATCGAAAAGTGATGGTCTCAGCAATTTGCGATCCGCTCAACCAACAATCGTGTGAACATTATACCAATTTTGTCCAACACAGCGCAAGCCTGAGGCAATTGTCAGAAATATAACAGAAGATCATTAATATAGGAGATATATGATCAGCTATGAGCAGTAGAGCAAGAATTGGTACACCTAGAAATTACACAAGTTGAATAAACGAACATGGCTAGCTACAAAACTGCCAAACATCTCCCCCACTTCAAGTTCTAGAAAACGTAGTGATAAAAACCAACGAACGTGATATTGAGGATAAACGATTCGACCTGTTTATGCACTCTGCTACATCCACAAAAGAAAGAAGAAGTTGGAGCAAACACAGAAAGAAACTGGGCCCTCGTCGACTCGGAGGGGTAAGCGCCGAGCGTCTGAAGCTGGAAACTTTCTTCAAATTGTGAGTGGCCCAATTTGACAAACCGAGATGCGTCCAAGCTCAATTTGCACGCATGTTACCCCAGGGTTTCCTTGGCTCGTCCCGCGCCAGTTGAGGGTTTTCCATGCACGCTTTTCTGCTCTGGGCAGAATTCAAGTGAGCCGTAAAGGGTACCGAAACTCGCCAGTGGCCCGCCAGTGGCCAATCATCTCTCGTCGTCTCGGAGTTCTGGGCTCCTCTGGTCGCGAGATGTGACATTTCGTGAGTGTCTTGGCCGAAGGACAGACGCACAATGATTTACAAGGATTCCAAGGAAGAAGAGACAAACCAGTGAGAAGGACTTGACAGGAGAAAACAACCCGCGACCTAAAACACGGTCACGAGGTCATAATCTCCTCTCACGGTCACGTTTATATTGTTCCATGTTTGTTGTTATGACCCAGTTTCCCAGAACGGTTCAGGGCTACTCGTGTTTTCTTACTCTTACCTCCCCGCACACTGTACGCGTCGTGTTGCTAATTTACATCAAAGTACCGCGTACTTCGCCACGCTGGAAGCTTGGTATAATTTCGGTATGGAATACACGTTCGGCGGAAAGTATAAGCTGGAGGAAGAGATAGGGTATGGAGGATGTGGTACGCGATTTTGAACAACCTCTCGTTTATACATACTTTTGCTGAACGAAATGCTTTGAAGGATCCGTATTCATGGGAACGCATACGGTCGCTGGGAAGGAAGTGGCTATCAAGGTGGAGCCAGCGAAGGCAAAGCATTCGATGCTACTGCAGGAATCACGAATATACAAAACGCTCATGGGCGGCCCAGGCGTTCCTTGGATGATGTGGTGCGGCAGGCAGGGCGACTACAATGTAATGGTTATCGACCTGCTTGGCCCTTCCCTGGAAGACTTGTTTCGTATCTGCAACAAGCACTTCAGCCTGAAGACAGTTCTTCTGTTGGCGGATCAGATGGTACGTAGGCCAACCTTCAACTTTCGAACTTGTCCTTCTGCGAAAAAAAGGATTGGCATACAGTGCGAATGGAAACGGGACATTACAGTCTCAGGTTCTGCCCACTATCCTCCATTCCTCGCGTCTTCTTTCCGCCGCATATTTTCCCTCCATTCTTTTCCCACATTCTTTTCGTATTTAAATTCAGTTTCACGCTAACGCTCAGTAACTTGATTAGCTTTCACTAATCGAATACATACACTCCCGCGATTGGGTTCATCGCGATATCAAGCCCGCAAACTTTCTGATGGGTCCCGACCTCTCATCATCTGCAGGACCTTCCTCCTGCGACCGCGTTAACGTGATTGACTTTGGCCTAGCCAAGAAGTACACAAACACGAGAACAGGTGAACACATCAAAAATTCTCAATGTGACTCTCATGGGGTTGGAACGCCGCTGTTCGCGAGTATCAACACGCACAATGGTGAAGGTAATGTGGCATTGTTCTACACTATGAATATCATCAGTCTTACCGGGGCTTTCATCTTAGATGCATCTCGACGAGATGATCTCGAATCGTTAGCTTACACGCTGATCTACTTCTTGCGGGGCACCCTACCGTGGCGGAAAGTAAAACCGCCTCCCGACGCAGACAGGAATCCAAAACAAGCCTGGGATAAAATCCTAGCTGCTAAAGTAGCCGCCGAGACGTCCGGCATCATAACCGCAGGTCTTCCAACCGAATTTGACATCTTCTACCGCTATGTTCGAAACCTTGGATTTGATGATCTTCCTGACTATGAAGGCTGTCGAAGTCTCTTCAGAAGCTTGGCCGAACGGGAGGGCATCGAATATGATGGCGTTTTTGATTGGACTGTTGTAGGCGACCGTGTGTGGCGTAGGGGAAGTCACTCAAGGAGGTCGAGTGGGAGTGGAAGCAGCAGTAGACATCGCCGATTTTGTGAGGCATGTCAAGCACGAGCTGCGTTGGAAGAGGATGAGTCTTCCATTTCTTTGTCAAGGCGGTCATGAGGACGCCTTTGGGGATTGATGGAAGGTGTAAGACTAGGTTTTGAAATTCAGTGCTTTTAAAATGGCACACTTAATGGCACGGCTCGGTAAACTTAGTCCTCCATCGATGTTTAGACGATCTCTGCTGACGACCACTCTTATACCAGCAGTCAGCCTCATGATCATGCTTCGCGACACACATTAGCAGCTACCTCGTTTGGAACTGGTCACGCTTTCACACTCCACCTGAAAACGTGTAACGGACGCCGAATAAACGAGCCTCATACTCTTACGCAGGCTACTATTGACCTAGGTTGACGATGGGTCCACCCCGAAAATTTATTCACGATATCGTTTACGACTCTTATGACTGGTACTTCTGGTACCCGCCAAGGTACGATGATCATTTATTCTGGTATTCCCTTCAAGGCTCATACTTTCCGTTAACTAGAATCTTGATATCTTGATACTGAATTGACATGACGCTCTATGCACTATGTACCCATGGGTATGAAAATGGAAACGGACGGAATGAGTGTACAGAATATTGTATTCTAATATTGTTGCCTGAATAATGCATGTACATATAGCTTCTACTCTATTGGATTCTAAATCTCTTCATTTGGGACTTGAAACCGCATGAATGCCTGGTCTACATAAGTGTTTTGTTTTCTTCATCCCTTCTTTTTCTCTGACAAGGTTACATACACCTTCATGTCTATTTTTATGACTGAATTTCAAACCCCGCATTGAAGTTGGTCTTACTGTAAGGCAGCCATCGGGTCAACACGCGAGTTCGACTTCCTTCCAACACTTACTGTCGTCAACTACACTCTGCAATACGGCGAAATCAGTATGACCCTTCTGTGCCTTTCAAGATGCCATTGATATGCATTGCGCAGCTTCAAGCTGAAATGTACAACAATGCGCTACAGTTCAGTACAGCTGGTCCTCTGACCCGGGGGCGCACCGCCTTCAAGATGGAAATACTCTGTTCTAATATTGTCATCTGGTTCTGGGATCTTCTCGAGCACCAGGAAGATATCGGAACAGCGTCGTCTAGGCATGAAAGGACTTTGACGAACACTTCCGGATCAGCTTTTACTTGACCCGATGGCTTTGAATATCTCTCTTCTATCGGATATCGTGTAAAGTACATAGAGTGCGAGATCACTCTGCCATCTCGGAACCGAGACCCTTCTCACAATTCAGCTCTTCCAAAACTAAGGATCCGAGCTTGTTGCGGGCTCAGCTAGACCAAGCATGGGTGACCGGTCCGCATTGACTTATACTTAGCATGGTTTGGCCTGCATCGCCGTACTTCGTGACGTTTGTAAACGACGGTCAATAGGACTTAGGCATGTGAGCACTATTTAATGCTGTCTGTATAAGTACTCCCTTACGATGACAGCGGTATAGCTAACTTTTGAACCCATAAGACATCTATGCAGCTTTCAAGCAGTTTACTACTCTCGTGCACACTCTTCACTGTCGCAGAAGTCGCCAATGGTGCGGCCCGCACCGGTGACCAGTATGTCGAGGTATGTCCATTTGTCCTACTATAATCTACCTCTGTTCTGCTCACTCTGATTAACAGGCACAAATAGGGGTAAACTCCGTATTCTCGCTCTTCTACCTCATCCTGTTTGGCCTCTGCATTGTGGTCCTTGTCAGATTCCCAATGCTGCGAAACAGGATCTACCTCACCCTTCTCCTCACCCTTCTATCTCAGGCAATGAGCACTATATTCGCCGTCGTCGGTGCTGCAATCGACTTCGACGGACTCGTGCCAAACACGAATGCCTCATATGGGCCAATTAACATTGCGTTCAATGCTTTGACCGACTTCTTCTACTATTGGGCCTATGCATTACTCTTCCTATGTATATGCTTACTCGTCCACGAACGACATCTCGCCATGCGACCCCTCTCTATAATCATCCCTACGATATACTTCACCTTGTTCGCCTTACTAATGGTTTTTGGGATTACGACCACCGGCCTTTCCATTGACTACGATCGATTTCTCTTCGACCCAGTCTTACTGAGAGGTCGTACCCCTTCCGTTCTCATTCGCAAGGCCTCTCTGGCACTCGATCTCGAGTATACATTTAATTCGATTTGGTACTTTGCGTCGGCTTGCCTCGTTGGTTATAGCATCTATGCTTATCAGCAGATGAGGCAATCTCCACGTCACGACAAGGTGCGTTCTTTTCATCTCCGTTTTTACAGATTAATCTCACAAAGAATGCTTCAAGGTTATGCGATTTGTCCTCGTCACCATTATGCCACTCTACATACTCCTGAATGTAGAGAGTATGATGTTTACCATCATAAATTCCCCGGCTGGATTAAAATACAAAAATGACACGATCGCAAGCTTACATCAATATGAAGGTGTTCACGTTGCGCAGAGCGTTCTTTCAAGTGTCTTCTTTGTCGCCGTTTCCAGCGCTATTCTCGCTTTAGGCCTGTCAGGAGGTCGCTGGGGCACAGAGCAAGGTGAAGGATCAGTATGTAAGCTCCAATTTACTGATTGCTGCGAGAGTGGCCTAGGCACTGATAATGATTGCTAGCACTTACTCAGGACTCAGACTATTCGAAGGAAAAGTGCTAAGAGCTGGAGACAGTGGTGGCTCCCTGATGGGGGCGGAGACGTAAATTCTTCTCGGTTGCCTATGCGTTTATGTATGTATATTAATGTACATCGTCGCCCTGTCGTATTCCTTTATGTAGGTTGAAGGTGTTTAATGCCTTTCAGGCATAAGCTTTCAATCACTTCTCTGTTTATCTCTAAAAAATCTCATTTGGAATATACGTTAAGCTCATGAGATGCTTATTTACAAGATGTCATATGGTTCCACATCCGTTCGGCTCCGGTGGTGGCCCATCATGACCAGAAGATAGATGGGTAGTCTGGACCCAATAGACTTGATTTACCAGAGCAGTGTACGAGAAGTACACTCGCCAACGATGACAACCTGAGCAGGAAAGCAAAAGCCTGTTTCGCAGCGGCTGCTATCGTACATAGTACAAGCAACCTCTCCCTTTAACAACTCAGCTACTGGAAGCTATTTAGCTCTATTTGAGCATCGCATGTTATATATTACCACGTAGATGCCCATGTAAGCCCGCATATGTATCTTATTTATGCACAGAGACTGCGCGATTCCAACAAATTTAAAGTTCATACTCCGCTCTTAGTCCAAGTTCGGCAGAGATTAGCCCATCTCAATTGTAGGTTAACGAGCAATGTCAGCCCGGCATGTCAGTGTTGAAGGAAATTGACCCTTATGAACCGCTGTGTTGGTTGACTGAAAAATGACCCGGGAACTTGGTGAGTTTCCTTTTTAAGACCGTGTGCCTTGTAAAATGCTGCCATCGCTAACATTGCTCAAAAGTCATGTTAACGGATGTCAACGCAGGAAATAGTCCGAAATTGGAAGCTTGACCATGCGCCGACTGAAATTTAACACTGCCACTACCCGAACAAGGTAACAGTCCACTGATATCACATTTTCATCTCATTTCTTGGTCAGTTGTCAGCGCTGTGTCAGCACTTGCTAATTTCCTTCGGCACATGTGTCCCTGACCTTTTTCTCATGCCGAGCAGAGTTGATATCCATGAGTTGACCTACAATTGAGAAGGACTATTGTTTCTACTTTCTCGATACTTGCTTTTCTCTTCTACCGTCCACAGTGGTCTAACTCTTACATCATATATATCATGACGCTCAACGCTTATATCCATATCTCAAGCGATATAGAACAGGCGTATTCGAGGCGAGAAATGCCATGGTCGATCACTTGGAAAGCTCGGATGTGGCACAGCATTCGCCTAATACATGTACCAACTGGAAATGAGTACTGCGCAGCGATCGGGCTGTGTAAGTCTCTCACAGAAATGCCATCAGCAACCAGGCGAACCTACAGCCCTATAGAAATCATGTGTTACGGGCAATGCATCCCTCTTCCGCAGCTTTAACTTGAGGTCGTAGCTTCAAGTTCCTGGGTCGCCATTTTTCTCCCCGTGTGTGCCGCAATCGTAGTCCTTCTGCGATGGCCTCTCACATCAATGCTGGAGGCTATCATGGCAATGGATTCACGTCGGTATGACACTCTGTTCTTGATGTCGAAGAGAAGCTTGAGAAAGCTAACTCTTAGTTTTGCGTCACCATTGAAAGGCCGACATTGCAATTCTTGCCACCTCGGCGGTCCACTATCTCATTCTAACATGCATAAGTGGTGCAATATTCGTGACGACTCCGAAGGGCCGACGTGCTGCATGCGGAGCTCTATTCCTCTCACTCCTATGCGCGCTCGTAGAGACGGCCACGGCGATCTTCACCCTCGTCATAGAGGCAGGCGGGATATCGGTTGGAGATAGCATTGCGCAGCTAGTGCTTTCTTTCTTCACAGCGGCCGCGGGCAACTGGATGTTGCCCTTGCTCTTCCTCTCGCTGTGTTTCCTCCTTCATGAACGGATCGTGTTCACCAAGCTTTGGGTGGATGCACAGGGAGGGTGGCTCGGGCTAGTTCGTTTACGCACGGTCGTGTTGATATACTGGACCCTCTTCGCCTTGATTATGCTCGCTGGTACCGCGCTCGTAGTCTTCTTCGTGAGCTACCAGCGGCTCCTGTGGGGTGGTGACGATGACGATGACGGTGGTTCTGCTCTCTTAGGTTTTACTCATAATACACAATTCGCGGCTCTGTCGTACGGGTTCACTTCACTATGGTATGCCACGTCGCTGTTCATCGGAGCATTTGCATACTATGCACTTTATATGACACGCAAATTCTCGTCTATGGATAAGGTGAGTACAGATATCATGGTTTCTTCGTCCAGAATTTCTTATCTTTCATCTTAGTCTGCGAAACTTTTATACTTCTGGATCGTACCAGTCTATGGCGTGTTGATCTTACAAGATCTCATCTTCATGATTATATTCTCCGTTCCTCCGTACAACGACCCATCGACCAATACCCAGGGCATATCACTTGCGAGTACACTTTGTTTCAATGTTGCGTTTTGTGTGATCACAGCACTCCTTGTCGGCTTGGTGTTCAAAAATGCTAAGTTGCATAGTGTTACCTCCTGTAAGTTCCCTCCGTCTGTTGCGAAGATCAAAACTTGACGAAACTTTGTGCAGCTGTACAAGATTTGCAACTAAATAGTCTTCAGAGCAGGGATGACGAAGCCTTCGCAGGTTAGTGATTTTCGTCTCTCTTGGTATGTACGGCGAACTGATAGCCGTATGTGCTTGTAGGAAATAATTCTCTTGAGCCGCGATCTCGCCGTCCCAAGCTCTCCATACGAACGGAATCAATCGCGTAACTTGCTCTTAGCCCTCTTGCTATGTGATTCTGGCCCTTCAACGTTTTAAATTGTGGTTACGTGTTTCAGGCTATTCTATTGTATACTAGCATTTCTTACTTGGATGAAATGAATTGTGAAATGTTTTATAGGCATGTAGTCACCGCAACAATATCCATCATTTTGGTCAAAATTGCACAGATCAGCTTTTTATCCAGTGGAAACAAAATAGCTGATCAATTGGTACGTAGTCTAGCCGGTAATGAAAGTTGTGGAACTGAGAAGTTGATGGATGAGTCTGGTATAACTTCTGTAGTTGTTCGCTCATCGGCCTCTCCTTGCCGTGGCTGGTGGGATACGCGATCCTGTGAACAAGGTGATCTCCGTAACGAAGTTGACGGCCCCCGTGAGGAGGACGTCTACGGCCTCCTCGAATGAATGGTCTCGTTCCGCATCTTCCTCGAGCAACAACTATGGTTGTTCCGAAACTTGATAATTCTCATCTCAGCTCAGTCTAATCCATCTGTTTCTCCAAATAAATCTTGATCATCTTGGTAACTTCTTGCCTTACTGCGGGAGGCACTTTTTCTAGGAAGAGAGTGTAATTTAGCAGCGTGTCGTCCGACTGCGTTTCGCATAATTGAATCATATTACCTTGACCCTGATCTTCGAGGTCTGCCAAGAGGGTCTTGAAATGTGTCCATTGGGTAGCGCTGGCGCCGAGGTCTTCTGGAAGCCAAAAGTCCGTAAATCGACCGACCTTGCTGGAGAGAATGCAGCTTTATTCACCTCGGCCACTGTTCTTCAGTTCATCAGTCCATCCCGATTCGTTCAGTTTTGCTGCCAATGCAGCGAGAATACTAGCGAATTTTATGAACATAGGCGTCTGCAGAGTAGAGTAAAGAGCAGCTCACTTGTCCCAATCGCCTGAATCGACCATGCGACGATGTACCTGAGCGTACAGTGTATCTTGAGCCATGCGTGATGATAGTACTTTAGCAAGAAGTGGTCCGAGTCAGGGACGACATGCCAGTGCCAGTGCCAGTGGCCGGAGCCGCGTCCACTGGCAAGTTCTCTCAGGCTATTTCGGAAAGGCATTAATCTCTTCCTCCTATGTACCACCACCACCGTCATGATCTCACCTCTGCGCGCGTTCATCTCATTCAGTTTTGTTTATCTCTAGATCTTCATCTGAGGTCTGAGCAAGAAGTGACGTTGCGACTGCGGGGCGGCATATCTGCCTCCGTCGGCCGCCAAGAACAAATACCTTGCCGAGATGATAGCAATTGGGTAGGAATCCTGATCTGACGGTACCAAGGATGTGGTCAAGGTTCGTGTATATAATATAATGACTTTTCGTCCGAGTTGACCTTGTCTGAACTCGTCATTCTTCTCTCCCGCATGCTCCCTACTGGTCTGCTCGCCCTTCTCTCGGCGTGTCTGCTGCCAGTAGATGCAGCCAAGACTGCATTGAATGTTTCGTTTCCGAACGCACCAACAAGTGGGGTGAACAGCGTCAACGACAACTTCCTTGGGATATCGTTTGAGCTCAGCCCGTTCAACACACTATGTGCGGCGAATGCTATCTATACGGTCGTGTGCCACTAATTTACACTACTTTTGCAGGGGGAGAAACGCCAACAACCATGGCCAACGCCATGAAGAACTATCTGGCCAACGTCCGAGCGCGGATGACGAACCCGTTGCGCATTCGAATAGGTGGCAACGGAATGGACTCGTCCACCTATGTTCCAAATCAAAAGAATATGATTACCGAGACGGACCCGGACGCTTACTACAACGACATTCCGGTCGACTTCGGGCCCGTGTTCTTCAACGTGCTGAACGCCATGGCGGACGCGGTGGGGAGCATGGAGTACATCATCGGGCTAAGCATGCAGGACCCGGCGGAGGACGATGATGTGATAGAGCTGGCGGCAGCAGCTCGGTCGATACTGGGCAACAGGTTAGATGCGATGCTGCTGGGGAACGAGCCTGATCTCTATGCTGGGCATGGCACACGAGCCAACTATACCATCCAAGACTATATTCCGGAAATTGGCAAAGTGTTTGATGACCTAGCGAATTCGGTCTACGGCAACCTCACGAACGACACAATTATCGGAGGACCAACAGTTTGTTGTTCATGGTAAGATAGAATTCGATTGAATATTCCTCTCTTTTCTGATATTGTTTATCAGGGATCTCGACGACGTGTTGAAGGCTGGCTTAGATCAATATGCATATAAATATTACACGTACGTCTATCAGCGCTACTCGTCAATCAATCATCCATGAATACCGATACTGAGAATTTACACAGTATACAACACTATCCTACATATGTATGTAGTGGTTATAATGACAAGACATCGAATATATCATACTACATTTCTCATACGAACGGTATGACTCAAAAGTTGATAACTGAAGTTCCATAATTTGATTGGGATATAGTCGAGCCTTTTTTGCAGTGGAATGACGATGGCATTGAAATGGCGAAATCTCTAGGCGTGCCCATGCTTCTCACTGAATATAATACTGCATCTTGTGGCGGTGATCCAGCCGTTGCGCCTACAGTAAGTTCTCAAATTCATCGGCCTATTTTGTTCTCATTTACTCAACATCATGCATATTAGTTCGCTGCCGCTCTTTGGGCTATTGATGTCGCTTTGAAAGCTGCATCACTCAATTTTTCTGGAGTCTATTTGCACACCCGCGAGTATAATATCTCCTACAACCTATTCGACCCGCCATCACCAACGACACCAACGCATACTGGATGGCGGACGGGGGCCGTATACTATGCAACACTCGTTGTCGCAGAGGCAATCTCGAACGCGACTAGCGTAATATATGATCTGAACCTAGCAAAGTCCAACACCGACCCAAAAGCAACAGTCGCAGCCTATGGTATCTACGATGGTGCTACTCTATCCAAGAGCAAGTTCGTTCTGTTTAACTATGCGTACCCGCGAGACGATCTAGGAGAGACTGCGGATGATGTGGTACAGACGTTCCAGCTGCCCGCGAACCTCACGCATGCGGTCGGGGTACGATACCTGATTGCGCCCAACATCACGGAACAAACAAATATTACCTGGGCGGGTCAGACGGTCGGTAGTAACGGGGATCTGCAAGATGGTCAAACGACAGATCTACGACCCTGTCGGAATGGGTGCAGCATCGACGTTCCCGGTCCTGGCCTCGCGTTAATTTGGCTAAATCCGAAAGAACAAGGTGACAATATCTATGTTGGCAATTCAACTATCGCAGGGGTTTCGAATGGTGGTCGAAGAACAGAAGGGTCCGTTGTGTCATTATGGTGTAATGTCTTCCTTGCATTTCTTAGTGTTTTTGTTGGGGGCCTACCATTACTATAGGCTGGTATTCATCCTGCTGCGTATTTAACTGCTATCATTGCCTTAGAGATAGCTTTTTTTATGTATTTGAGCATCTCAGGAATTAATTATTTCTTCTTGGACGATTACATATACGCTCAGAGACTCGCAGGATTAAAACAAGGTGTAATAGTGGAGAGTAAAAAATATGAAGTCGTGGTAGTACAACATGATATACATAAGCTAAAGATTAAGATCTTGACAGATTTTGATATTGGGTGGTAGCAGTCTCGTACTCATGCTGGAAGATACGATTTTGCTCCCGCACCATGAAGCTGCAAGAACAGAACGGGCCATGAGTTATAAACACTTCCACCAGTATCTTGTTCGTCGACGTACTTCATTAGTTCATGCACATAATCTCGGAGAATTGCAACAGACTCTTGGTCCACTGTCGACTGGGCTACCATGTTCGGGAGGCTCACTTGAAGGAGGGATCAATGGTCAGCGTCAGTGACACATTAACACTATGAAAGGATACGAGACAGAGGTTATTCACCTAACATCCTCAACAGGTGTTCTGCTCCATAAACCTGGCTCATCTCCTTCTCCTGACCCACAATGACATGCGCGCCTGTCACATACATCTTGCGCTGCTCCATGTACTGCGGGCGCTCGAACCGGTACAGCAGGTTGGTCCCAATTGCGCGGTCAAAGTACAGTCGAAGGCCCGAGATGACGGTTGGGAGCACCGCGTTTGCGCGCGGAGGAGGCTTCGGCAGGTTCTTCACGTATGTTGCGAACTCGAGGAGTAGCTTTTCCACAGTGGGCTCTCGCGGGAGGGTTACGAGCTGTAGGAGAGAACGTGATTAGCACTGGTTGATGAATGAGAAACCCCCGACGCTGGGTATTGGGAATACGCACCTGCCCGTTCTTCGTGACGGCTTCCCAGTCGTCGACTAACTTTATCTTGAGCACTTCAGGAACGATAAGTTTCATCTCTGGCTTTCTCGCCCCGTCATCCTGGATGATAGAAATTAGATATATAATATATGAATAAACCGAATAAACAAATTATGACATACCTCTTCTCGCCCTCGTTTCGTGCCTCTAGTTCCCTCTTTCCGTCCTCCAGCAGCTGAGACTCTGCCAGACACTATCCCTGTTCCAGTCTTTTGTGCCTTCGAGGCGGACGCAGACGTGGATGAAGCCCCCGTCGAGCTTGCCGCTAGCTGCTTCTGAAGGGTGATGTTTTGTTCAGTGAACTTCAGGAGTCGGTTTTGCGGGACCCATTCGTCCCATCTTCATTTGTGGAAGTGCGACAAGGGACCATCGAGAGTAAAGCCAGAAAGGTATATATAAATAAGAAGCGCCCGTTAGCAGTCGACCTTATTGTTTCAGACACGCGATGAGTACCAACGTTTGTTTCCAGCCCTTATAGTGCACGAAGAAGTGCGGCCCGTAAATACCAGTCAAAGACGTGGACTCGTCCCAGTTTTCGGCCTTGAGCACCTTCGCCTCGTAGATCAAAGGTCCGTGGTAGCAAAGGACACGTTCATTGGGAGTGAAAGTCGGTTGCGACATGGTGGAGGTAGACGAGTCACCCCCGCGTCGAGTCGCGGTGCGAACGACCGTGCGCGACTTCCGAGCACTCATCGTACTAGCGTTCTCATGGGCGAACTACAGCTACCTCAAAGATCGAGAGTGTGTTATAAGGCTGTGACGGAGTCATTGTTTTATTAAGACTGCTGAGCCACCGCAGTGCGAAGTTTACATTTCATTTCAACATTCGAAGCCTAAGAAATAAGCACAGATGTACAGAACTTTTAATGATAAGATCGGAAGAAGAGCAATGGAAGTGAAGGCGTAAGAAGATCAGACTGGGTCTCTGTTTTAAGCGCACTATATGGGCTTAATCTTGAAGTGTAACGAAATGAGAGAGAAAATGAGGCACTAGAAAGATCGATATTAGGGTTCCATATGTCTGAAAATAACTGCACTGCGGAAGAACTTTACCTTGAGGTCTTGGACCAAGTAATAGAACACGCGAAGCCCTTCCGGGTCATCGCTACCCTGTAGGTCGACTAACGATCCGATCTTCGCGGTCTAAAGAGAAGAGAAAAGATTACAGGGATGAATAAAGAGTGACTCTTGAAAGAGTACAGGGTAAAAACGCACTTCATACGAAATGTGGTCATTTCCAACTCGGATTTCCAGTTCTTGCTTTCCTACGATGTTCTTCTTCGGCCAGTTGGTATCATCTTCTCTGTAATATGTAGGCTTTGCTTTAGTACCGTCCCCATGAAGTTGAGGCTAAGGCCAACAGTAGAGAAAACGATGCTCCCAAATCCAGACAATGTTACGAACGTACTTTATTATCTCACTTTGCTCTACAATCCGCTTCAACTCTTTCACAACCAAAGGCCCGACCCACACTATTAAGAGACGCGTCGAAGATTGCCCAACGTACCGTCAGATGGACCGAATATCAGTTGGGTAGATCTCAACAACAATGATTAAGTACGCACTCTCTTTACGAATTAGACTGTCATTGCGATAGTTCGAGTTGTTCGCGTATCTTAGACGGCCATGGGAGTATTCAAACTCCAGAAACTCGTGCCCATGTTTGCCTGAATGGCCAGTGCTGCATCAGCGGAAATGCACAAGTTGGCATGTTAGTGAATATCGTACTAGTTCGAACCACCAGCACGTACTAGTATCTGTAAGAAATCAGTTACAAGAGATTCATCACGGCACATTATACAGCTTTACATACCGAAGGTAGAAAGGATCTTTTTCGAGCGCGGACATTGTCGTGCAACTGTGAAAGTCTGCTGCCTTGAATCTGCGTGAAGTCAGACGTTGGTTGCGCGCTCACTGCCAGTGGCTGCATTAGGGCAGGGCATAAACTGATAACTTTGTTTCGGGCAGGCACACCTGCGGCAGTGGTCATTGTGTAGGCTCCCTCATCTTGACCTCAACGTCTTCAAAATCTGAAGTGATCACGAACTTTGAATTGCTTAGGGAAGACAGTAACACTCAGCACCTACGCTACTTTCCCAAAGGAATGATAACTTTATTACGGCCCCATTCGAAGAAGACCACCGCATTCACTGGTCTCGTCAACAACCTTCAAGTTACAAAACTTCCCCTGCTTCTCGATTCTTGTGAAAATCAGAAGGATAGTCAGTCTAGTACTATGCTACTTGTGTCCTTTCGACCTCTTATAATATCTTACGAGTTGCGGGAACGCGCCCGAATGGTTTTCCGTTCCGGCCGTTCTTCTGGGAACTTCAACGTCAAGTGACCTAGATATAACTCACATCTACTACGCCATTCACCATAATGTTCTCCCTTCGGACAAACGTGCGCTAAGAGAGGTGGTGATTTGATCAGGAAACTGGACTCCAAGGGTCTGCAGATTTCCATTCACGAGCTTGCTTGTTATAAAGACAGGATGCGTCACATTCTTTCAGTTACAAAACGCCCTTCCCATTTCATACAATGCAAACGAAACTCCTGTTCTCTCTGGTGCTATTTGCCGTAGCTGTCTTACCGACGAATTCTCAGATCAAAATCGTTCATACAAATGACGATGGCTGGGCGGTCGCAAACATCCGAGCTCAGAATGCGGCTTTAAGGAATGCTGGATTTGATGTATGGAAATTGCATAAACTTCAAAACGTTCTTAGACTGACTTGTATATAGGTTGTCATGTCTGCACCTGCTCAAAATGAGTCTGGTACAGGCTCTTCAGACGCACCTGCGACACCCGTTGGCGCTAGCGGATGCGAATTTGAGAGTTGCCCACCAAATGCCCCAGCGACCGGCTCAGATCCCGACGATCGTAATATTCATTTCCTTTCAAGTTTCATCCGCACCCTATCAAATTGACACGATACATATTTCAAGCTCGCCTTAACTACGTTAATTCATTCCCGTATGTTACTTTCGCCTTTTGGTCAGAAACTAAGACATATCTCTCTGTAGAGTCACTGCTGTACGCTTTGGAATTCAAACGGCGTCACCGCCTTTCTTCAATGGAACGGGACCCGACTTTGTTGTCTCCGGTCCGAACGTAGGCACAAACCTTGGATCGGGTACCGCAGGGCCTGTAAACTCAGGGACAGTGTGAGTGAAGTATCTTTATGTAGACCGGGGCTCATTTTTGAGTCATATTTAGCGGTGCAGCATGTGAGGCAGCAAAGGAAGGCTTTCCTTCCGTCGCGATCTCCGGCAATGGTGGCGCACAGGTTTCTTTTACGACACTCTCAACTCCGTCCGCTTCCACAACCACAGCAAACACGTTTGCCACGCTCGGAGTTATCTTTACGCAGGCGCTCTTGGCTCAACCATTCAACCCCTCGTCGCCCATACTCCCGGTGAATGTGACAATCAATCTCAACTATCCGGATGCGAGTGGAGCGTGTACTGATCCATCTGCCTTTGACTTCATCTTGACGAGAGTGACGACGGCTCAGGCGACAACGCCCCCGGACGTGGAAACGTGTGGGACCACAAGACTTCCGACTGAGGCGAGCGTCATCGCTATGACTGGATGTCATGCGACTGTGAGCGTTATGGACGCGAACACGAAGGTAGATGTGGATGCGTCCACTCAGCAGTTCGTGCTAAACAGGCTTGAATCCTTCCTGTCTTGTCTATGAACTGCTGTTGAGCTGGAGTTCTATGGCAATAAGCGGTCTGAGGAAGCTTGTAAGGCTCAGGTTCACCTTCGCCACTTATTCCCTCATCATTGCAAATTAAAAGCACTTTGGTGTTGTGTGTTGTTCAAGTTCTGTCATGTCGGTCTTTGCCAGTGCCGAGATGTAGTAAAGCTTACTTTTTTTTCCTAAACTTTACTTTTTTCGGTTTGGAAGACCTATCACAGTTTACTGTGAAGAAACGTGCTACTCTGCTGTCGATGTCCGTATGCTTGAGACATACCATTAGGCTGCACTTATTGAACGTGCTATCATAGTCATGGTATCGTCATGCGGTGATGTCTGTTCCACTCGTCTGTCCGCATGTCGAAACGGCCCTGATTTGTCTACGCTAATCAGAACTTCTAATGACCATTTCTTACCGAGAGCGAAAGCGGAAAGCTTATGCCAATGTGGCCGGCGCCGAGCAACTTGCGAACACGTATAAAGAGGCTGGCAATGAGCCAAAGGAAGCTCTTTGGGTTTGCTGCAGATCTCACCGGCGATCATCCCTTCGACTCGGACGACTTGATTTAACCCAGCGAAGCCGATTTGGTAGTTATAAAACATGTTTCCCAAAAGCGCTTTGGCATCGCTCTCTTTGGCAGCATTCTTGTTCTCCTCTGGGTCCACATACGCGCAGACGAAGGTCCTCATCTCTAATGATGATGGATGGGCTAGTGCGAATATTCGCGCTCAGTATGCTGCGTTGAAAGCAGCCGGCTATGATGTGAGTGGGACCAACCGCACCATGATCTATCTGCTGATATTCTCATCCAACGCTATCCAGGTTGTGCTTTCTGCACCGGCCTTGAATGGTTCGGGAACAGGTTCGTTAGACGCCACGCCTGTTCCGGTGCTTGCTGGCTGTGAATTCGATTCCTGTCCGCCGTTGTCCCCGGCCACCGGATTCAATGCGAGCGACCGTACGTGTATTTGTAGTAAGAGCTTCTTGGCCGGTCTCTTATGGAGAACAATCATATAGCCCGACTAAACTATGTGAACTCATTCCCGTGAGTCGCTTGAACATTTATTTTCTTCTGTTGAACTAATAGTGACATGGGTTGCCTGTCTTAGTGTGAGGGCAGTTAAAGTTGGGGTTCAGACCACAGTGCCGCAATTCTTTGGAGGAGCAAAGCCTGACATCCTCGTTTCTGGACCGAACGTCGGCAAGAATATTGGAATAGCGGTGCTTGGAGCGGGCACTGTGTTAGTTTGTTTCTTTCTCTCATTGAAAAAAAACAAGAAATTGCTAACACGGACGCGGGACATTCATTAGAGGTGCAGCAGTGGAAGGCGCCAAGGAGGGTATTCCCGCCGTTGCATTCTCAGGCGGCTTCAGCACGCAAGTTGGGTACCTGACTCTCGACACCCCGTCCGCGTCCACCACCGCAGCAAACACATACGCCGCCCTAAGTATCAGCTTCCTCGCCGCGCTGCTCAAGCAGCCCGTGACCGCATCCTCGCCGATCCTCCCGCCGGGCATCGTGCTGAACGTCAACTACCCAGACGCATCGTCGGGCGCGTGCGCCTCGCCGGACGCGTACCAGTTCGTGCTGACGAGGGTCTTTGCGCCGACTTTCCTGTCCGGGAAGGACGTGTCGACATGTGGAGCGGACCGGCTGCCGACGGAAGCTAGCGTTGTTGCGCGCACGGATGGGTGTTTTGCGAGTGTGAGCGTGGTTAAGGCCTCGACGAAGCTTGACGCATCCTCGAGCGATCAGCAGGCGGTTCTGAACCGTCTTGGTAGCTTCTTGACGTGCATTCCGAGTAGTTAATCTATCAAAACGCTGTAGGGTCGCTGTTTTATAGCCGAGTTATTTCATTGTCGCTCGGTTCAATGACTCCTACTGTTCGAACCAAGGGTATTTTGCCGACAAAGTTGTTTTATTTGAGGGGAAGATATAAGACAGTCAACTTTTCCGAAACGTTACACTGCCTCCATAAAGCATGCACATGCATCTCGTAAATTTAATTAAGGACAAGTTAAAAGTGAACCAAGCTTGTTGAGCACAAGTGCCTGCGTCGTTGCATCCACATCGCCTTTTGTCGTTGCATTCATCACACTAATGGACGAGATGCATCCAGAAGTGCTAACCGTGCTGGACTCAGTCGGGAGACGGGTACGACCACAGGTCTCCACGTCAGCTGCAGCGCCAGACGCAGCGGAGTTGATACGCGTCAGAACGAAGCTGAACGCAGATGCGCTCTTGCAATTTCCGGTGGTAGACGGAAAGTTGACGTTGAGCGCAATGCCCTGCGGCAGGATAGGGGCGGAGGCATTGAAAGGTGCGGCGAGGAGTGTTTTGGTGACTGTGGTGCTCAGAGAGGCGTATACGAGAGCGGCAGTCGTGCTCGAGGAGGAGGACGAGAGCGTCGTGTAGGAGACTTGACTTCCTGAGCTGCCAGAAAACGCGATGGCCGGGATACCCAGTTTAACAGCTTCGCATGCTGCCCCTCTGCATTAAGACAGAACCGTGAGTGTTGCGTCGTGTATATCAAATGCTACCTCGAGCTTACACTGTACCAGATATTAGGACAGTTGAGCCTAAGTTACTGCCTACGTTGGGACCGGCGACGACAAGGTCAGGAGAGGTGCCTCCGAAGAGAGGAGGGGCAATAGATTGTACGCCGAATTCGACAGAGGTTGCCCTGGATTCGTACTGTCAAGTCAAAAGCAATCTGAGCACGCATACGATATGCTCACGGAAAGGAGTTGACATAGTTGAATCTCGCTGCCGTTGACGCATGCGTTTTAGTACGGAGCCAAGTTGGAAAGGGAGGTGAGGCTTACGATCAGTAGAGTTTGATCCTATGGCTGGAGAATTTCCCGGGCATGAGCTAAATTCGCAGCCGCTGGAATCCAAGGGAGTCGGAGTGGCGTCGGAAGAACCAGTCCCCGACTTGTTCTCGGCAGGAGCAGACATAACAAGCTACGTATTACAGTCATTAGGACGAATAATCAAGTGTTATACTCAACGTGTAAACGCTCACATTGTATCCTTGCTCGCCTAGGGAATTGAAGAATGCGCGGACGTTTGCCACAGCCCAGCCGTCGTCGTTGCTCACAAGAATCTTTGTCTGGCCATTGACATAGGCCGCAGATGCAGCCAAGAGGAGGTACTTAGCGAAGCGGGGAGACATTGCAAGTGGTTGAAGATCAAAAAATTCCAGTAGAAGGTCTACTCTTATAGTACGACTTGCAGCGAGCGCCGATCTTATAGATATCTTCTAATGTGCGTCAATGGATACGACCACATGCACACTCCAGTCACGTTCGCCATAAGAAGACGGTTCACCAATAGCAAGCACAAGTACAATGCGCATCGCGAAGAACGTTCGATAGCCAGCGGATAGAACACATACGAAGGACGTATTGGCATTTGACAACACGCATTCACACATATGGGGTCGTATGTGCTGGTTTGTCCACCTTTCAAACTGCAGACTCGAGACATATGTCCGAAGCGAAGTCGAACGCAAAGTGCATCCGAGAGACAGATTGCCTAATGATTCGGCAATGCCACGATATTTTTATAAAGCTTGAAGCTGAGGTTCCAGGTTTGATAGAGAAATGTACAAGTCAGTGAATGCCAAGTTCCAGCATCCAGCCTGAGCGAGCGAATAGTTTCAAGAACTTAGGGCCGGCCTCTCTTTATGTCAATAACATGTTCAAGTCACCACTGCGCCACCTTCGCGTCCGTTTGTACGCATTCTTGTACTTGTCTCTGTCTTTCATTTATTCCTTAATCTAATCTGCTACGACCTTCCAAGCTGCTCCTTAACATTTCTATCTGAGAAGCCGCACGAATCCAGCTTTGTGATTCTCCTTGGAAGAGGCTGCGTCGGCACCGCTCGACAAGCCAAATTGGACGATCTGAACCGCGTAGACCCCCAAGGGCCAAAATCGCGCAGCCATTGACTCTACACTCCTGATCACGATATTCACCATCGACGATACCAATGAACTCAGCATATCCCATCCTGCCGTCACGGCCAGTCTATCCGCATATTCAGTCGAAATGTCCAAGATGTAGCATCGAGTTAGAATTTCCTTTACCAGACCCTCAACCTCAGCCTGGCGCGGTACTACAAGTGCGATGCTTCAAGTGCCAGGGAGTCTTGAGATATACCTACAAGATGGAGGAACAGAAACAGACTTCAAAAGGCGATGGCGCTGGAACTTCGGTGCCGTCAGGGAGGAAGGGCCGCAAGATTGGGTCGGACGACAATCCATTGGAGACGGGATACTATGACACTCTTGGGGTGTCTGTTACTGCTACGACAGACGACATAAAGAAAGCTTATCGTATGTTCAATCCTTTATATTGCCATACAAATCTGAGGGTCTGCTCCTAGGAAGACTTGCGATCAAGCATCACCCGGACAAGAACCGTGACGACCCAAATGCTGAGGGACGGTTTAAAGAGATTGCAATTGCGTACCAAACATTGTCGGACCCCGCTTTACGAAAGAAATACAATGAATTTGGCTCGAAGGAAACACAACCCGAAGGTGGCTTTGTAGATCCTGAAGAAGTCTTCAGCGCCATCTTTGGTGGCGATCGCTTCGTGCCGATCATCGGCGAGATCAGTCTAGGCAAGGACATGAAGGCGGCACTTCAGGAAGCAGAAGAGGCAGAGGATGAAGGAGAAAACAAGAATAGGCTGAAGGATGCTAAGGGCAATGATATCTTGACACCAGAAGAGAAGGCAAAGAAGGACGAGAAGTCAAGAAAGGCTGCCGCTGAGGTTCGTCAGCAGTTGATATTATTCCATACATATTCATCATCATATGCTTAGAAACAAGCTGCACGAGAAGCCCGTGTAAAGAAGCTGGTGGAGGAATTGGAGCGCAAGCTGAGCATATTCACGGAGTCTGCCTCGGGTCCTAACGATAGGGATGTCACTGAGAGTTGGCGGACGATCTGCGCTCTTGAAGCTGAGTGCGTATACCTTCTAGTTTTTATATGATTCTTCACTTAACTTAGTATATGGCAGGGAGCTTAAGAAGGAATCATACGGCGTCGAGCTGCTTCACGCTGTTGGCTTTGTTTATGCTTCAAAAGCAAGACATCACCTAGCATCGAATCAATCATTCTTGGGAGTGGGAGGATGGTTACACAATGTACAAGGAAAATATCACGTTTTCAGCGAAACGTGAGTAGTACCATGTCTCTTCCGATGACTCAAAAGGCTGATTTAAATTTACAGCGTCTCAACTTTACGCTCAGCCATTGAATTGAAGTCTGTGTTCGATCAAATACAAGCAGCCGAGAAAGCGGGGAATCTCAGTCCAGAAGAGAAGAAACGACTCGAAGAACAAGCAGCCGAGAAGGGTCTCCAGGCTCTGTTCAAGGTTCGCTATCTAATGGAATGCTATCTGTTGTTTTAACACATGCTAACCGACATCTTCATAGGGCGCGAAGCTAGAAATCGAGTCTGTCTTGCGCGAAACCTGCGAGCGTGTACTATCAAATGAACAGGTTCCCATGAGCAAGCGGCATCTACGTGCGGTCGCACTGCAGATTCTCGGTGAAGCGTATGCGAAGGTGAAGAAGGACAGTGAAAGCGAGGAGGCAGAGTATGTCCGTATTGATACCAAGGGAAGCCGTGAGCGCGACGCTCAGCGAGCGGCTCATCAGGGAGCATAGCGGTGGATACGGAGGTCGTAACGATTTGATTTGATTTCATATGATTTCATACGATGTAGATTTACGAAACGGACATGATTTCTTCTTCATTTTCAACCCACCCACACATGTAGCATAATGCACCATACTCACATATAATTTCTGCACTTCTCATTTGTTTTACTATCCAACAGTATCAACTACTGCCAAAAGCATACAGGAAAAACTACTACCACTGAGTCATAAATTTACGATTCTGCTGCTGGCTCCTTTGCCGAGGTTACACCTTCAGGCTCAGTGGCTTCCGATGCGAGGTCAATTTTATCGCCCGGGACTGCGTCTGGTTTAGAATCATTTAATGCGTTTTTTCCTTTACCAGGTGGAGGCGGCACGTATTTCTTCTCCTAAAACACTAATAATCAGAAGCGATTCAGCGCAGACTGAGGAAGGCAATACCTTCTTCTTTTTCACAGTTTTAGCATTGGGGTCAGGGTAAGCTAACGCCGCTATTTCTTGCCATTCTTTACTCTCCTCATATACCTGTCGAATAGGTGTCAACAGTTTTACGAGCGCTTCGGTGACAGACGCTTTCAAGTCCCCTGGGTGGATCTTTTCTTCTGCAAAGTCCTTCTCCAGTTCTTCGTAAGTCTTGTAATGTGATGGGCCACCATGCTTCTCAGGACGCGAGATGCTGAATACTGTGCCTTCTGGTGCATCGTCCGTGGTGAATGGACGTTGGTCACCCGTGCCGGCTTCCATCACATTCGCGTTCTCCCCCCGCAGTCGCTCGATGCGCAGCTCACTGATGGGGATGAGCACGGCCTTGACGAATGCGAGGAGGCCGTTCTCGGTGATGTTTCCCGGCTCGCAGAATGCGGCCTTGATCTTCTTCTTGACCACCTCGGGCGGGTCGAGGAAGTCAATTTTGCTGTTGGGGTCCGAGGAGGACATCTTCCCGCCCGCGAGCCCGGGCACCATCGCGTTCATGAGATGCGCCCGCTTGGCATACCCGAGGCGCGGAAGGTACAGTTCCGCGAACGTGAAGATTTTGCGCTGTCCGTTTTTGACTCAGGATCGCAAAAAATGTGAGGTCAGGAAAGAGAGATAGCGCACCTGGTCAACACCACCGAACTGGAAGTCCACGCCGAGGTATTGTTCGTCCAATGCCTGGAGGCCCGGATAAAGCAACCCACTCAACAAGGGGCTTTCAACCTGCTTCACAACCTCCGCCCCCGCCTTCTTCGCGTCATGCTCGGTCACGATCGCACATAGTCTGTAGTTGTCCATGTTGTATTCCTTCGTCAGCTGGTAGGACGAGCCTTCTATGAACTTGAGCTTCGTCGTAGGGATCCCGAGTGTTTTGAAGACGGCGAGGAGGAGGTGCTGGTAGAACTTCGTCCTGTGTGCTACCAGCTCCAGAGGAGCTTTCAGGTTGTCCAGGAATGCGTGGACATCTATCGCGATCGTCAGCTGAGATCCCTTCGGCAGCGGGGAGGCTAGTCATTACCTGCGAGTAGAATGGTGACCTACTGCGATCGTTAAGTTTATTACAAGTAACAGCAGGGTATGCAAACCGACCTCAACGCCTGCCCGGAGGAAGTCTGCGATTTTGGTTAAGGGGACGAAGTATCCAACATGAGCTGATGTATTTGAAGTAAGATAATCTCTCATAAAGCATTCCAACGAAATACGTACGTCGACCCGTTGGCGCAGTTCCTGTTGGATGAGCGTCAACGATGTACTTGATCACCCGGTAAAGCATACACTCAAAGCGTACCCCAGTAACATTTCGGGTGTCGTCCTTCTGCTAATATGTTTTTGATAGCATCACCACCCAGCACCTCCTGTAATCTCCTCGTTATAAGTTCGAAGCGCTCCTCTGCGGACATGGTTGTCGGATGGTAAGTTGCGGAAGGGTTGCTGGCAGCGGTGACTCACACCGATATTTTTTAGACTCCGCAAATCCGGACTGCCAGTGCATTGATTGAATTGTGTACATGTATGCGTTTCTCTTCTTCTTCTTCCTGTTCTTTCTCTATCAGCAGCATTGCACTAATATATCTTGAAGACGAAATTAAAATAAGCTTGTTTTTAAGAGGATCTATAGTTTTTTAGCATGATGTGCTTTGGAATGTCATCCTAGAAAACCGAAGTGGTATGAGCAAGGTATGGCACGCAACAAATAACGTGTCAAATGTGCAAACGAAATTCATTTAGAAGTTCAATGTCGATTTATATTAAAACAATCCCCACTCATCATAGGTATGCGGATTGTTGAAGGGGTAAAATTAAACAAACACTAAGATGGACACTAACAAACGACGAAGACGAAAACAAAAGGAATATGGCTATGGATACATCGAGAAAAGATACAAATGGTCCATGCAATTTAGTGACGTATAACATAATCAGGACAGATGAAAGGAATGAATGAAATGATACAATGTTAGCACATATTAATGATTTACAATTCGTGAAGAGGCTCGGCGTAATATGTTGAGTGCAACGATTCATCGTGAAGGTCATTAACGAAGCTCTTGACTTCGGCAGTACTGGGACGTTCCTCCGGGTCAGTGGCCCAGCATTGGGTGGAAATGTAATCCCAAATTTGGTCTGTCAACAGGGGCGCATGTTCGGGACGCGGTCGACGGGGCTTTTGTTTCTTAGTGAGTTTCCATATCACTGTTTGTGGCTTCAGATTTCTCCAAGGTAGTTTGTTTGTCATGACCTGTTTAAGTTCGAGCATTTTTGAGATAGAGCTTTGACAGATCGTCAAGCCCGAATTCACCTCGAACACAATGCAACCAAACGAGTAAATATCACTGCGTACTGATAGCTGGGGCCTTCCTTCGTCCTCATCGTCCTCATCCTCGCCTTCGCCAACTGGAAAGATCTCTGGCGCCGCCCATTGCGCTGCTCCTCCCAGCCTGGATGACAGAAACGACAGCCCGTATAAATCTGCAGTCATTACTGAGAGCCCGAAATCGCTAAGGCAGGCTGATCCGTCGTCGTTGATCAAAACGTTCATCTAATGAAGTAAATTAGCACCCTTCGCTCGAATATGCAGAGGTGACAACGAACGCTAGTCAAATCGCCGTGTATTATGCTATGCGAGTGCACTAAAGATGAACATGTAAGCTCTTAATGATGGTAAAGATAGCGAAATTCTAGACGTACGATATGACAAGCCAGAAACTGTATCACAAAGCTTTCGAGAGATAATATATATTAATGCTATGCAACTACGAGAGCCTGCCCACTTACCATCTTTAGACGACGTGTGACAGTCAGACCATGCTCGCCATTTTGACGGATGTAATCGTGCAGGCAGCCGGAAGCAAGCCATGGAGAGACCATCCCCCCAAGGCCACCAGATTTGGCTGGAGCGCAGAAGCCAAAGAACGGAAGTATATTCTCATGCCTGAGGACGGCCCAGATTGACATTTCATGCTCTAAGCGCTGTATTCGGGGGAGCAAACAGTAAGAGAATATCTTGAACCAAAGTATAAGAAGAACCTTCACCTTGAGCAAATTTTCCCCCGAGTTCTGATCGAGGGGAATGTGCAGAACTTTGACAGCCACCTACATCCTATGAGATTGTGCATTATTGAACCATGTCAACGTATTGTTCACCAGGTCAGACTTCTTGTCATGATGCCAGTGGCATTTGAAAATAGACGCAAACGCTCCTGATGCTACCGATGTCCTAAAGTCGTCTTTTTGTAGTCCCTTTGTAATATCCAGAATCCCAACTGGCAACATGGGGTGAACTACTCCCAAAACGCCTCCGCCTCCAACATATCTTCGACGAAAGAACTGCTTGATGCGCCTAATAAATGCAGCGGGTTTTTCGAAAACCGAAGAGCGGATGCTTTGGCGAGTGGTGACACGACTGACGTCGGTGAGGCGGGTATTCTCCGTTGTCAGTGTGTCGGTGTGCTCAAGCAAAACGGAAAGCTTCCCAACGCGTCTACCAAGATCGTCTCCGTCATGAGCAGCCTCCAAGTCGGGATACGCATTTTCCAAAGTACAATTCAAGGTAGAATCTGGATTGTAGGGGAGAGACTCTTGGGGTGCTGAACTGAGATATGTATCACGATTTGAAGGGAAGGCGCTAACTTACCAGTCATGGCATGAACATTCTATAGGTGAGTTAGTCTCTTCCTGACCGTGACGGTGTGCAAAATCAAGTAGTAAAAGGTAGAAGAGATATGAGAGGATCGTATTAAGTCGTGAGTAGGAGCCAAAAGAGCAAGAGAAAGGTGGAGGACAATGAGGTCGGAGACGAGAAGGAGGAGGGGGACGATCCGTACTTGGGGTTCCAGATGTCCAAGATCTTACAAGCGACCTCGATCACCGCTACTTACTATAGTAAATGGTAGTTATAATAATATGAATTACGCAGGTACAGTCGTATGTACATAAATAGTAACATGTGCTCTATGTATACTATATACACTGGCATGTGATTCATTTTTATACTTAGCACTGGCATGATCTCTGACGTCATTTAGTACTTTCGAGCGAAGTTGAAGATACTTCATAAGAGAGCAGAACAAAGAAGGGGAGTCACTGCAGAAGACTTGCTCTTGACAACCACCATCCCTCGCTCCAGTCTGCCCCTGCGGGTACCTCTTTTCAAAATCAATATCCATGGCACGAGAAGTTATCACAAGACGAGCTCCAGTCTCAAAATCTCTTCTTCAGCAGCCTCTACAACTTCGATGGAACACTATAACAGGACTTCCAAGCAGAATAATCTTGTTTTTCTTCGATTTATACTACCAGCTATGCCAGATGTTTATCATACTTCTCTTCAAACCGGTAACGAATCTATTCGATCTTAAATTCTACAACTACTGAAGAGTATCGTGCTATGTTCTAGACACCCCCCAAAACCGACCGCCTCCCATCTGAGAAGCCATTTGGAAGAATTGCCGTCATTGGCGCTGGGCTTACCGGAGTATCTTCTGCCGCGTAGGTTCACAGATATCATACTACTTTGTAGAATCTGAGATAGCTTTTCAGACATTGCATTGCACACAACTTCGATGTCGTGCTGTATGATAGTGAGTGGCATAGCATAGTCAATGAAAACAAATGGCGGTTAACAACTCTTCTTTGGAACAGAAAACGAAGCCGTGGGTGGTATCTGGTCCCACGTGAACTCCACATCTGGCCTTCAAATTAACTCCCTTATATATCGCTTTCATCCGGGAGTATTCTGGCGCGAGGGATTCCCTCACCGGGATGAAATTGTGGGAGGTACGTGTATGCTTGCATCACTTGCACTACCATCTGATTCATTGAGCAGAGATCACTCGTATATGGCGCGAATATAAGCTTGAGTCACGAACAAAGTTCAATGTAAGTTCCCATGGTCATCTCTTGTCCACAAACTTAAAACTGAATTTACCACTAAGACTGAAGTGGTTAAAGTCGAACGTGTCGAAGGTACCGGTCCGCGTAGGAAATCCTCGGATGTTGACCAGGTTGCAGAGCAAGCGACCCGTTCACAATGGCTCATCCATCTTGCAGGTCAGGAGGACCCAGATGGCCCGTTTGACGCAGTCATTGCAACTATTGGAACGTGCGGGGACCCTATGCGCATCGGATTTGACGGGACTGAGGACTTCGAGAATGCCGGTGGTCGAGTCGTACACTCCAGCGAGCTAGACCAGCTTAGCCAGAGTGACGACGAGTCTGATGAAATTAGGGAACATAAAATCAAGGAAAATGAGGTTTCTAGCATCAGCTCGCGCGAAGGCCCGGCTCCAGACGACGATATTGATGCGACCAGTATGACAGAGGCACGTCAGCCCGTGGCCGGCGTCAGCTACGCGGACAAAGCGAAGTCGGGAACAAGCTTGGACCATGGATTGGCAGAAGAGGAGGACTCGGATGAGGAACCGCAGCAGAACAGTCCCGAGCCACTAGACGTGAAGGGGAAAACCATAGCGATCGTCGGTTCGGGTGCGTCAGGCGTCGAGGCAGCTGAATGGGCTGTCGAGAAAGGCGCCGGGAAGGTGTACATTCTCGCGAGGTCAGTTTTGGTTCTTATCCTGGAATAACCTTTACCTCAAAATTTGTGACTATAGGGCTGATAAGTGGATCATACCTCGCAATGTCGTGTTCGACACCATGCTTTCAATGCAACCTTTCGGACGGGAAATGCCGCTCAGCTTTATTCCGGAAAACATGATAAAAACACTCCACTATAGAAACCTTGCTGAAGCAGTCGCGCCAAAGGGGAAACCAGGCTTATTCGAGAGCACGCCTGTAAGTGCTTATCGTTCTAACGTACTGAATTTGAGCTTGCTTCAGTCGTTAACCTGCTTCCAAAGGTTGTTAATGACGACATCCTCGACCATATTCGCTCCGGGCTAATTCGTTACGTGCGCTGCGACACAGAACGCTTTACCGAGAAGGGCGTACTCATAAAGAGACACGAAGACGGTAAAGAGCAGGAGATAAAAGCGGATGTGGCTATCTTTGCGACGGGCTTCAAACGTCCCAGCGTAGACTTTCTACCGAAGGATCTGTTTCCGAGCGGATATGAGGTGTGTCTTCGTGCTTTGTTGATGAAAACCTGAAAACGCATGGCTAATTGATGTCTTCATGTAGCGTCCGAACCTGTATCTCCAAACTTTCGCTACGGAAGACTGGTCTGTCTTGCTCACGAACGCGGCTTACACGAATGCGCTAGGGACCGTTGGACACTTGTGAGTCTCATATTTTAAAGACCCTTGTACTCACAACTGACCACCTCATCGACAGTCACATTGGCATCTGTGAGTCTACCCGCTGAATGATATACTGTTGCTCTGATGGTATGACTGCAGATACGCGCATTCTCCTGACGTTCCTGCTTGACAAGGGTGCACGCCCCATTCCGGAGGACATGAAGCTGTGGGTCGATGTCTTGAGATTTCTCAAGCGCGGTGCTCGCGGAGGTGCTCTTGGATTCTTCACGTATATGGAACTTAGTAAGAAAAGCTAGTTTCATCATTTGAGCGCAGCATCTGAATAAGTTCATAACCTTATAGCTATTTGGTTTTTAACTTTCCATCTATTCCGTCCTGATCGATTGAGATGGTATGTGCTTTCCTTATACTATGTACTGGCATCTTTCAGATTGAACTTTTCGACCTTTTAGGATGTTTTTCATCATGCAAGGGTGGGGTGTCACGTACCAGGATAGGAACAAGCTGAAGGTTGAATAAGACGTCTTGGGCTGAAAAAAGACGTATCTAAAACACGATGCATCGTGTAATCTTGCGAGTCTTGTTTTCTTGAGCACGCTTGAGCGTATTGTTAAAGAAATGTGTGTTATCTTGTGTGAGATGATATATAGATTGTAACTGTAGAATATCTTTGAAAAAAAAACTGTTTGAAAATGTAGCTTGAAGAAAGAAAATCATGGCAAAATGGGTGAAGTTGAAAAAGAATGGACGTCATGACGTGACGCGTTCAAGTTTGCCACTCAACTTGAAGCTGCCAGTGGCCCAGGCAGTGACGTAATTAAATGGATCACCTTGAACTTGAATGACATCACGCGTCGTGTTTTGTGGCTGGATATCACATGGAATCTGGCTGGTCCTATTCCTCGAGTCTCGAAGTGTACAAAAGCTTACATGTCCAAACCTTCAACTTGAATGCGATACGGTTAGACTTTCCTACCCTGACGTCGTCAAGGAGACAGCGAGCACAACTGAAGTACTACCGCGTCCACCTCATTGGAAACCTCGAGAATCGAGATACGACGCGCTCAATTTTGTGCAACGATCCACACCTTCACAAATTAAACTTGACCATGAACGATCCACGCACAGAGATTGTAGACGCCGTGAAGTCGCTCACTCTTGCGCCCACACCTGCAGCACAGCGGGAGGCTATAGAGAGATACTTCGACCCCCAAGCGGGCTTTCAGCATACACTATGCAATGTGCCACCAGGGCCAGGAAGTAGGGATACGATTCTAGGGATTTATCAGTATGTTTCTCTCTCTCTTTTTGAATTGGAGGGGTGGCAGGACATATTGTGATAACTGAACTGCGAAATGGCATGAGCTGACAAGGGATTTTGTTGTAGGTGGTATCGGGACATGAGCCCCCGGATGAACTTGGACGTTGAATCATTCGGTGAGCGAATTGTTCTGATATACCATACTGAGGAAGCCCACCATCTCATATCCAAAATGCTATTACTCGACAGTGTATGATGAGCAGAAGAATGTAGCATATCTCAACGTCGTGCAAACCTTCCACATCTTCCTCAGTCCATTCAAGCCCACCCCTGCGCGGTAAGTGCACGGTCAATTACTTGCTTTTTCGAAGACTCAAGCAGATCTTCGATGTACATGCAGTCTCCTCGTTAAAGTGACGTTGAAGAAAAACCGAAACGGAAGACATTATATTGTCCAACAGGAGGATTACTACCAACCCGAGGTACGCATACAAACACTATGATTAAGCGTGTGTCAGCAGTTCTCATCTATATGTGCAGGATCTACTGTACCTTACTGTACCTCTTCTTGCGCCCCTCGTCGTATATACAAAACAGTTCGCCGGTTACGCGTGCACTTGGAATAGCTGGGCGTTTTCATACGTTCGAAGCTTCATACATAGCGGCGTTGACTATCTGCATCTGAGTCGGGAGGGGTTAAGGAATGGGAAGGTCAAACTGAGGGCTGATTGAACGTCTTTTCTTCTTTGTCTTCGTTTTTCGTGTATGCTTTACTGTATTTTGGTGGATTTTGAGCGACTTGCGGACTACCAGAAGTAGTCTGTCCGAGTTTATGTGACGTTACGTGCATAGCAGCTCGAATTTGTAGTATCGTGACAGTCATAATCCATGTGTTTACTGTCATTAAATATTTCAATGAAGTGATTGCACCCGCACTCAAATTGCATCCCGCACGAGAGATAAAAGGACAGTAGCGCTCACTCAACGTCACGAAACTCTGCGACCACAGAAAAGCATCATCAGTACAGGCGATGGAAAACCCGAAGGCCGAGCTGATAAACTGCGTGAGGGGAATCACGTCTGCGCCATCGGCTGAGGCTCAGCAAGAAACCATCCTGCGATACTTTCATCCCGAGGCCGGTCTCCAGCACCCCTTAGCTACCGTTGTAGGAGGTCCAGGGAGCCGGGAGAAAATCATGGGTGTTTTCGCGTATGTAAATTCACTCGAAAGGTCTTGCCCGTGGGTGCTCATATAAACTTCAGATGGTATAGGGAAATGAGCCCGAATGTTGACTTAGAGTTGGAAAAAGTCTGTGAGTGCTCCGACTGAAGAATGGACGTCTGACCTGCGATGCTGACTGTGTGCTTATACGTAGCTTACGACGAACAGCAGAACGTTGTATTTCTCTACGTCGCGCAGAAGTTTCATCTATTCTTCAGTCCACTGAAGCCATCACCTGCACGGTAAGCGTATCCGACTAGCACAAGTGATCTAAGTTGTTACTCACATTCTGTCTGGAATAAAGATTGCTTATAGTCGTCTGGCTGAAGAAAAACCCGTCTGACGGACGACATTACATCATCCAGCAGGATGATTTCTATCAGCCAGAAGTTAGTCATGAGTATCTTGACTTGCTTTATTTACGACTCACTGTAACATTGGATGTCAAGGATATGATGAATCTCGTCCTGCCGTTCCTCGCTCCGGTCGTGTTCTATGCGAAGCAAGGCATGGCTGTCCTCGTCATCTGGATCGGATTTGCGTTTACGTATGCCCGGGAAGCATATAAAGGATACAGGAAGCGAGCTTTGGAAAGCAAGACTCAGAGTTCGGAGGATAGGCAGGCGGATCTAAGTGGCAACTTGAAGGGGAAGGAAAGAGTTGATTGACGAAGCATGTTGCCCTCTTCGGGCTTTGAAGTGTTTACGCTCCGACTAAACCGTAATGTGAGACAGGAGACGCGTCGCGACGCGTTCGAGTGCACCGCAATCTATATGACTATGCTCGTACATAGTCGCTCTGTCTTTCTATGAAGCGCAAGGAGGAGAGGAAGGTCTCAGAGAAACTCCCATTACATTGAATTCAATCGATAATAAACTCGAACCCTCAACGGTCTTTCGAGAGGGTGGCACGCAGGTTCACCGTTACCGATACACAGTCACTTTCGGAAAACCCCAATAGTATCTCAGTCGCGTATATATCAAGCAGGAACCCAGGCTGATGGATATAAGAGCCAGAGAGACTCTTGTGTAAGCGATTACATGCTCGGTCTTGAAGAGGCAGGAATTCATACATCATGTAGGGTGGGTATATGCACTTCATTTGCTGCTCTTGCCGATCTATTAACGGAATCACTCGTTGTCTCTTTCACGTTTCACCGTCGACGGCTGCACCTGGGCGTGCAGTGCTGATAATTCCCTTCGTCGATGCACAGGTGCAATGTACTACGCATGTGCAAGGAGGAAGGCGACCGTCGACCCAGGAGCAGATTGAATCCCCGGAATAACCGGTAAGTACCTACCTCAAGACAGCTTGGACCCGACGATTCTGATTAAATATATAGTACGTTATGTTTATTCACGAGATAAAGTGGATGGAGAGACTGTTACGGGCATAATTAAGTATTCGTTTGCCGACGTATACATATGACGGAAGTTGGGATAGCAACGCTCTCGACGATTATTCGGTATGTCGCATGCAATTCTATGATCTGCAGCTCTTTCTCGTCGAATGTGTCCTGTTATTCCTTGGACTGTTACCACTACATCGACGACCTCTGTTTCTGAGGTCGTCACCACCGCCGCCCACGCCGACCCCTCGTTTTTCGTCTCTCGCTGGCTATATAGCGCTCTCGGGCGCTAAGCCCTCACCCCTCATTCACAGTGACATTCGTTTCATACCCTTTCATTTCAGCCTATCCTTATTATCTTCCAAAGCTTCCTTGTGTTTCAACTAATTGTTTTTACCCTTGTCTCTTCTTCGTTGTGTTCGGCGATTTTTTCTGATCTGTACGCTTTTGGCTTGAAAGAGTACGACCCTGAAAAGGTCGCAATACTCGAATATTTGTTGCCTGCCCAACATCACTCACAAGGCCTCTACACATCGTCAACATCAGCTTCACGTTCACGACGTCCTCGTATACCCTCCTCTCTTCATTGCTGTGCACTGTTGAGGGAAGGCGACGGTAGCCCGTGAGTGCTTCGATTTTTTTCTTCTTTTTTCTGATGTTTCTCAGGCCGGCAGAGCCGGCATGGATGATAAGGCCAATAAGGTTTTGGTTCCGAGATCAATTGAATTGAAATGAATTGAATTGAACTTCCATTTTTATCTTCTTTGGTCACGGGTACCTTATTTTATTCATTTATTTTCTGAAACTTTCTTGTGGTTGAACGCTGCTGCTGCTCGCCGCGCCCTCGCTTCCCTCTTCCTCCTCCCCTCCCTCCGCCATCCACGCTCAATTCGAGTGTTGGTCTCCCTCCTCCATCCCCTAAACGTTGCTGCACTACCACGAGAGCAGTTGCGTGCAGGCACGAAAGACATACACAGCGCAGGTGGTGAACCTTGATATAGTTCAATTCCACACGTTGTTCGGTCGGACGGAACGCGTCTGTGAACACGAGGCTTTGGCGTTGTAGTTTGTGGGATATCTGCCTCGTTGCAGCGTTCAATATCACGGTACGTACTGTATCTTTGCTAAGTATAGACCCCTTGACTGACGCTCAGCCTCGAGGCGCATAGATTCTACTTGTCTGTGCTCGCTGCTGCCAGTCGTCGTTTGACCTCAGCGTCGACTCTCGTGGGCTGCTGTTCTGTTATCTTTGAACGAGAGCTTGATACGACTTACTTCTACGCTTCACTACGAACGGCTACGAACGAAAAGAACTGATACAAAACAATTTAGGACTGCCAACATTACGTTTGAAGTTGGTTTTCGCAGCTCTACCGAGTTTGCTTTTCGACCTCAACACATCTTGTTTCTTGAATTATCAACACCTCTGTGGGCCAAGTCGCTCGCGTACATCTCCCCGAGTGGGAGCAAGATTACGGAAAAACAAGAAAACCCAATACTGTACCAAAAAGCTGTACTACATTTTGCACTGGTGCATAAACATCGCAAACTATCAGGCGTACAGCATTCATTTCGGCAACAGCTCGCTGGATTGTACACCAACTATTCATTAACGACTACTACCGCTGAATTCAATGCCATTCTGGAGACGTCGATCATCTAGCGGGGCATCCGCTTCGGCGAGCCCGGTCTCTCCTCAAAATTCTGCCGACACTCATAACAGTAACAACCCGGAAGCTCGAGCGATTCAGACGCCTTCTCGGGGGGATCGCAGTAATTCTGTTATCTCTGACGACTACGAGGTCGTGTCGACGCCTTCGTCGTCTAACGTGCATTCAAGCCCTTCCGAAAGTGCGGAGGGAAGGCCGCGAAGGAGGCAGGCTTACGATGCGCCACCTACCCCTGGATTTCCAGCTCCTACACCCCCTCCCCCACCTCATGAAACCTCCTCCCCTTCATCCGGGCAGGCTCCCGCTCAAGCACCGCGCGCAATTCGCCAAACAACTTCGATGGATTGGTATCCCGACTGGCTTCCGCGAAGACCCGCAGGGCCGGCGCCTGCATCGACAGTTCCTTCAGAACGTGGCGTAGGCGCGTATACTCCCAGTCCTATCCCGTTTCTTCCAACGTCTGGCGCTGGTACCGCTCGTGGACGTGTGACACCTGCGCACCCGGCTGCGCCAGGCAGGCATAGGGCGAGCGAGAGTTATGATACGGGTTACACCATGGGCACCGGATTCACAGGGTTGTCGGGTGTCTCAGGGTACGCCTACGGTCAGGAGACTGAGGGTGAGGGTGAAGGCGAACAAAGTTACGTGGATGTAGGGGAGCTGGAGCCCACCGAAGACGAGGAAAGCAAGATTGGAATAGGGAGAAGACAAACGCCGCGGAGCGTGCGGATAGTGTCCGTTGGTGCGACGGGTTCTGGCTCGAAGCGTAAGCCTGTAGCTTCTGGTTCAGCCGGACGAAAGGCGAAGCACGGACATAGTCATTCGCATGCTGGTGGACAGCAGACCACAGGTTCGAAGGCCTGGTGGCGCTCGGATAACGCAGGGAAAGGAACTTTTTCCGCAGGTAGTCCGACTGTCTACGCGCCTTCGCCTGGCGCACGCTCGGGTCCTCTTGCAAGCGCGGCACCAGCTGCCGCTATCCCGCCCCACATGCGCATGTATCTTCCTCAGCCTGCCATGTTACCTGGGGCAGGTGTCAGATCCGTACCGCCGAAGCCACGGTTCCGCGCCCATGGACTACACTTGAACATATTGAGGAGTCCGAGTAACCTAATGTACCTGTGGTACCTGCTCTGGCCAATCTGGGTGTTTGGATTAGTCCTCATCCAGAGCCTTTTGGATCTAGTCGGAGTTTGGACTATCATTGAGTATGTGCTCTTCATTTTTTTCTGATGCGCGAAGAATATAGTTTAACCATATACAATTACAGGATTGCCTTGCATCCTACTCCCGCTTCTCCTCCCTCTCCTTCTCTTCTTCCCTCTCAATCTGGACCGTCACTAAACTCTCGGTCGAGCAAGAACTGGAGCCTGGCTGCTGCTGCGTATGTCTTCTGTTGGGCTGCTTGGCTGTTTGGTGTGGTTATTATCTATGAAGTTGTCGTAGGCTGGTGGAGGCGATGGAGATTTAGTGAGTTAAACTTCACTCTGCAATAATCTTCCCAGAGGCTAACTTTGTCCGAATTTCCCAGAGAGACCTCTCGTTCTTCCACTTTACCTCAACTCTGCAGCGTTTAATTATGTCTGTATGACCTCATTCGAGAACTTCTGCTTCTTCCGCTATGTCCGAAGCTCGGCACGGCCCCCTCTTCCGTTCAGGGTCAGGCTTTTTGGAAGCTCATCGAGTGCCTCCAGCAGTGCACCTTCTGGCCGTACGACTACACCTAGTGCTCTGGATGCCAGAGATTCCAGCCAGAGGGACAGGGCAAACACGTCTGAAGATGTTGAGCGAGGAGCTGCTGCTATCCCGAGATCTCAGCCTACACCAGGACCGACATCGCTAGCCTCTTGGCACGATTATCTTGCTGAAACATTCTTCTTATACTCACAAAACCTTCCTACCGTGTCACTTTTGGTTCCACGAGCAGCACTTTGTCTTGCTCTTCTCTTGGCTTTCTCTACTGCCGCACCAGAAGACGTGGCGCTGGCTTCATTGGGCTTGATGGATCGCGACCGGACGTTCTTCCGATCAGATGGAAGCCTGAGCAATTTTGCCAGGGGCGTATTATGGACGAACGTCGCGTGGGCTGGGTGGAGAGCGCTACTGCTAGCTGTCAGTTGGATTGGTGTCTGGTGGGCTAGTGGCATGCGTTGTGCTGGCATTTGTGGACCAAGTGGACGATGGGAGGAGGAAGAATGGCAGGAGAGAAAGAGTGCGGGGATGTTTGGCGGAGGTCCTGGCGGGATGGCGTGTACCAGCGGATTTGGAAACGACGAGGAAGAGGTGGAAGAACGTGAGCAGCTCCAGGCAAGCTGGGTCTGGAAAGAATGCACAAAGGCTCGACTCTTTGATGCGTACGATCTTTGTCTTGATAGGATTGTTTCCTCTGCTCGGGCGCAGGAGAAACAGCCTGACCCTCACCTTCGTACCAGCGAAAGTGAGGGAGAGAAGCTGAGAGAAGAGAGCGCGACAGCAGAAGATGACGCAGTGCTTGATCGAGTGCTGGCTGCCGCTGGCCTGCCAAGAGTTCCGTTACCTGCCCGTCGGGGCATATTACGAGATGAGCTGTTCGATACACCACCGGAACGACAACTGGACCTTCCTGGAGAGCGTGAAATCGAGGAGATACCTATCCCGAAGGTCACAAGCACACCTAGGAAGTCTAAGAGCAAGAGTCCCAAGAGCCTGAGCAGGGAACATACTCCGCCTGTGCCGTACGCATTTAAGGGTTATCCTGCACAAGCGAGCAGTCAAGACGTTGGGTCTGAGAGAATCCCGTTCCCACCGAGCCCGAAGACGAGCACGCATCCAGACTCGGTCGAAACTTCGGAAGTGGAAGGTGATATCGACATTGATGTCGAGGGCGACGAGGAAGAGGACGAGTTTGAGGGTTATGAGGGTGAAGATGTTGAGGAGTTTGTTGAAGACCCCTCTTCTGGACGTGCATCGGGCTCAATGAGCTCCCTTGGTGCGCAGATCCCGAGTCGTTTCCCATTCCAATTCAGACAAGTGACGAGGAGATCACGCGGTGGAAGGTCGAGTGTTTCGGCTAGCTCGGGAACGAAGAGTAAGAGCACTGGAGGAAGGACGAAGAGTACACCGGAACGACCTCAACGCCAGAGGGAAAGCAAGGAAAGCGGTAGTGGATGGTCAGCGTCTCCCCCGAGCCCAGAGAGCACAGGTATTCAGAGTCCAGGTCCAGTAAGTCCTATTAGCGCTGGGAGCTCTGGCTTCCGGTCTCCGACAAGCCCTGGTAGCCCCCGAGACGTGGGCTCGAGTCCGATCCCCATGCCACCTCGAGCAGCAAGGAGAGGCACTCACAGGAGGCAGAGAAGCAGCATGCCGAGCCTTCCTGTATCGCCAGTTGACATACCGATCCCCATGCACGTGCCAAGGAGCAGGACGCAGAGCGCGAGTACCGCTGCAAGCGAGACCTTCGGCCCTCATCCTGGCTACGAGACAAGCGATGAAGAGGATGTAGGCGTCGATATGGAAGATGACGAAGAAGAGCGGGAAGATAGGATGATGCTCACTGACCCGGAGCCTGAAGGAAGTCAAGAGGAGGCAGAGAGAGGCGATAGTGTCGGTCTTCTTTCGGGAGGACCTTCGCCGCGATCAAGTGTCGGCGGTCTGCGAAGTAGGAGCAACCTTTCGCTGAACAGCTTGAGTATTCCGATGGGCCAGAGAAGAAGGAGCAGACATAGCTCGGCCTCTTCTCATTCGCATTCGTACGGCAATGTTGCGAGCAGTAGGTCCGGTGGATCTCGTGCGCAATCACTAGCAGGGTCTGCTTCCGGTGACTCTGGGCGTTTGGGACCGGGTCCTCGGAGTAGGAGTCTTTCCACTCAGGCACGTTCGAGAGCACATTCGTTCATCCAGAGTATCGGTGCTGCAAGCCACTCGACAGCTAGTATCGAGATGCAGAATCGAGCAAGGTCAAGAGCACATTCGACTAACTCTGGGTCTTCTGCCTCACATCAGATAGCTGCGTTTGGCTCTGCCTTCGTCCCGAGAAGCACTAGGACTGCGAGTGGAAGCGCCAGTGGCTCTGGGAGCGCTAGCAGGAGTGGTGAAGGAAGTCCAAATGAGGAATATACATTCGGTCAGCCGCTGCATCACCAATTGCTCAGTGAAGATGGCCACGAAGTCAGGTTTGAAGGTCCCGAGGAACCTGGGCTGGCCAGCGATCTTCAGGCAGTTGCCAGTGAGCAGGAAGTCGAACATGAACACAAAGGCCAGCCAGAACCTGTAAATGATCTACGTCAATCTCGCTCCATCATTTCCAATGTTGCACCGTCAGTAGCCTCTCAGCACACCGTTCAGCTTTCAAATTCAGAACAGCCTCAGCCTGCATCATCACTGCAAATTCCCTCTCCTGAGCCAAGTGCGCCTATCTCGACCTCGGGTCCACGTCCGACACCATCTTGGATCAGCTCAGCTGACGAGTCGATGGTCACGCAAGCGGCCACGAAAGAAGGCGGATCGTCTAGCGACCCCGCTGGGAGTGGTAGTAGCTACGGGACAGTGACGACGACATTTGGACTCAGCTCTGGGCGAGGAATGGGTGGAGCTCAGGATGGACACCTTCCAGGACAAGGTGGCGGTTGGCGGCCAGCGTGAGGCCTCGGTCACTTCAAGTCTTCGAGGCTTGTACATAATGCGATTGTACATACTCCTCATCGGATCCCCTTCTTACTCATTTCAGTCTCTATTCCTTTGATGCTTCACGACACTCACGACTCATGACCTAACTGGACTACTCTTCTCCACATTTATTTTGCTCTATTTTCACCCTTTTTCGACCTTCTATCTGTTGCATTTCTTGGGATTCTATATTCATCTTCTCTCTATTCTCATCCAATCACCATTTACCTTGTAGACATCATCATTTGTATTTCATTGCATTACTTTATTTGCGGTGCATTATATTCATAAGTTGCTCTCACCTTTTCGTCGCGTAATCGTAATCTCACCCTTCATCTTGATGTACATACTATCTCTCCCGCCATTTTTCTTCCGCTTCCCCCGCGACACACCGTGACGATACGTTAGTTAGGAATTAGGTATCAGCAGCTGTAAATCTTTTGCTGCATATGTAGCATCTTTTGATAATTTTAACACGCTTTATTTCGTTTGCTCTTGCTTCGACAATGCGCTTCTTCACAACGTACTCACTAAGTAGTCGTGTCTCATCTGGATGCGAAGTCGAAGAAATCCGAGCAAAGCATCCAGTATATGGTCTAGTAGTCTTTGTCTCCGAGCCCCTGCCAGTGTCAACTTTAATGCGAAGTAAGTTCCGCGACCCGTATGCTTATGACGTCCTTGATGGTGAACAGAACAGCAACTTTAATGAGGTCTCCTAGCAGTCGTTTTGCTCTTTAACGACGACCACCACGCTGTACATGGCATCGACGTCGACGGGTGCAGAAAAGCCTCTACCTACTACACCCCTGACAAGCCAGCTCAGTGGCAAGGAGCTTGCCCGCCTCAGCGTCGAAAGCCGTGCGCATCTTCGACTATTCATCAAACATGCGCTGGCAGAGGAGAACGTCGAAGGTGCTCCATCATGGGCGAAAGGGCTTGAACTTGCTCTAAGAGAACTATGCGACGCAATGGTGCGTGGTGCGTGGCTTGCAGGCCTAAAAGAAGCGCGAAAGGCCGAGCAGAATAGGAGGTGGTTGGAGGAGAAGGAAGAACGGGAAATAAAGCAACGAGGAGGGTATGCAGCCATGAAGGAAAGCGATAAACGGAAGGATAAAGCAGCCAATCTTGATATCTGCGAAGGACGAAGTCAGACGCCAGACGTCGGCGAGCGTTCTGAAGACGAACGAAGGCGTTTGGCCCTCGCGCAAATATCCAAAGCCATATCTGCGACAAAGACACCTTCTCCTGGTACAAGGCCATCTCATCTTCTACTGACACTTTCGCCGAGGAATGCTATTCTGTCGCCACAAAACAATGGTCACGACATCAATACTCCAAACAAGATGTGTCTCTTCACTGCAGACAAATATATGTTGCCTTCTGCAGATGATTGGAAGCATGGTACAAATGGTATCATCCTCTATGGGCTTGACGAGTGGGACGGTGAGCTTGTAAACTATCTTATGCATACAAACGATGATACTATAGTTACTCTCAGTTGACCGAAACCATATAGCCTCAGGAAAACCGATCAAGCTTGTTGGCGGAACATTCTCCTTCTCGGGACTATCGTCTACAGAGCAACTTCATTCATTGACAAAAGTCCTGAGGCTGTCCCTATTCGTCTGTCTGTCTCTAATTCTTGAGCAACACATCTTGAATGATTCGCACGTTCATCTCCACTTCCCAGCCGAGGTCGCCGCGATACCATTAAATCATTCGCTCAGTACACCCGATGTTGTTCCTGCTAGACAAGGTATTAAACGTACATCAAAGACGGCTGGATCTGGACTTTGGTCGATGTTTGCAAGGAAAGCTGAAACCCTGCTGAATCGAGCTGCTGGTGTCCCCAGCAGTGCCACTATCGCAAGGACAAAGTCCCTCGAGGTTTCAGACTCTTCTCCACCCCCACGCTCTCGATCCATCGAAACACTTTCTCCTGCGACTTCCATTCGTCGTGCTAGGCGACTATCATTTTCGTTATCGAGCTCCTCCAAGGTCTCCAATGAAGGAGAAGCAGTAAAACAAGGCGATAATATATCGTGTTTTACAACAGCAGTGAACCGAATCATATCCTCCGCGTCCTTTTTATCGACCTCGGCTGGCATAACCTTCTGCCCACCTCGAATTCTGAACGAGCTAGCAGACAAAGAGAAACACAACCCTAATCGTAAGCTATACGGTTATGAAAAGGTACAGCTGCACAGCTTGCTTGGTTGGGAAGGTCGAGAGAGCCGCGGACGCGGTATGGGTGGGTTAGCTGGTTTCTTTCGACACCAAGGAATTTCCTTCTTGTATTCGGAATATGTGCCAAGATTAGGGTTTCGTCAAGAAACCGATAGCCAAACCTCAGCTACCTCCTCAACTAATTCTCAGACATCATACAGGGAAGATAAAGAACTGAGCTTGCCAGGTTTACAGCCAATCGCATGCTCGAGCTCGACAGAGCGCACAGATCAATCGAAACTCGTTCCGTGCGAACGTGGTCGATGGGTGACATATCGTTACTTCAAGCGCAATCCGGACCGATCTCGGACGCGAAAGTATGCCGATCATAGTCTAGGCGACTTCATCGCGTCACTTGCATGTCGTGGGCATACAGACGGGGACGAGCGCTGCGAAAGGCCGGGGTGTGACGCCCATCCAAAGGATCACCGGATGTTCTGGATTCATGGTGGTATTCGAGTATCCGCCGAAACTATCATTGACGATTCCAAAGACAGCGTAGATGGTTCCGCTTTGGGGGAAGAGCGGATCGAGAGCTGGGAGTCTTGTGCTGTCTGCCAGAAGGAGACTGAAAGGAGGAGAATATCGGACGGAGCATAGTAGGTTTCCTGCCTCAGATTTACACATCAACGCTAACAAGGGTAATCCAGTTTATACTCATTCGCAAAGTTTTTGGAGCTCTTAATTTATTCACCTTCACTTTGCACTCTCAGTCCCCGTCTTTGCTCTCATACGACACCTCCTCCTTTCCCTTGGCCTCCCCATGATTCGCCTCCATCGACACGGTTCAATATTATTCGACACTTTCTATACGTCGGCTCACATAATCCTGCCCGACACAAAATCGTGTTCCGCATCGCTCAGTCCCCGGCCCTTTTCGAAGTTCGTATACCTCAATTACAACTCATACGTGGTCGTGCACTTGAAATTCAGCCATCGACAAAAAATCCGGAACACAAGGTCGACAGCTCTCAGCGAAAGGGCAGTCAGGATTTGAATGAAGAGAAGAGAGAGCTGAGAAAAGAAATTCAGGCTTGGTGGCAATCCATATCTGACCACATGGATACATTGGTTTGTACCATACACAAGACATTTCTACACTTGGCTGACGAGGAAATCTCTCTGTATAGGACCAGCGTTTCTCAGATAATGAGATCGCTCGGAAGAGCCTACCACGTTTACCTTCAAACGACGACGCTTTTGATGAGGGAGATATGCCCACGCCGAAGCCTACAATGACTGAACTCCCGGTTCTACCTCCGAGTAAACCACCTTCACCTCAGCCTGAGAGCCATCCAGAAGCCTCGAGCGAGACGACACCGATCTCTTCCCGCACCGCCACAAATACTGAAGAGCGTTTAAGAGATGCTTCGGAAACCACGACCATAGGAGCTGATGGAAAGGACCCGTCGCAGCTTTTGTTTGAGCTAAGAGAGTGCTTCCAGCGTAGCGAGCAATTTCTTTATTCACAACTGTCTAGGACTCCGGCCTCCACACTGAACGACGTGCGCCGAAGTTTTAAGACAGTTAGCAGAGGTGCGATTAAACGTCTCAGTGCTTGGGAACAAAAACATCTAGCAGAGCGGAAGGGAAAAAAGAAGGGGAAGGAGGTAGATTACGTCGAAACTGCTGAGCCTGACTGGTGGAAAGCCGACTGCCATGCCGTGCCGGGTGGAAATGTTGTTGTCAAGGAACAAGAGTGGGCCAGCATCATTGCATTTACCTTGAGGTATATAATTAAATGGTTTACTGCTTACGACGCTGAGTCACTGACTTGTCCTTTACAGTTCCTTGGACTACCAACGAGAACTCGCGAACATGTTCTCTAAACCCGCTAACTCTGAGAGGACTACGCCATCGATGTCACAGGAAGCCACATCTTCTACGGGCTCCAGATCGTCTACGTCCACAGCTGCTACCACATCTCAAGTACCTACTCCATCGCCTCTTGACCCGGATATTGACAATGGAGTTTGGTATGAACCGGAGGCCCATTCAGCTACCATCTGCCGACAGGACAATCCCAAGGACCCGTCCGGACTCCTTTCTTTGCGCGATGTTCTTCGACAGAGGCGATCGGTAGATGCAAACGGATCGTTGTTCAGCACAGGCTCGATCTTTAGCGGAACAGGATTCAGCCCATCAAGGTTTGTTTCTACAATGACTGGAACACCGGTTCCGCGTGTGGTCAGTAACGGGACACCTCCGTCCGCTTGGGCACAGCCGGCGGTGCAAGTGAGTATGCAGGCCGCGGGTGGCAAAGTGAGCGGTTTGCCAGAGTCGAGGGGCGAATCGGCGGAGAAGATTTTGCAGGATATGGAAGCGAATACCGAGAATTCGAGCTATGGTAGTTCTTTCTTCTCGCAATGGAAATTTGGCGGGCCCAGCTCTCCGAACTCCAATCGAGTGCATCGTCCTCCGTCTCTTATATCCGTTGAAAGCGACAGTACGGAAGCAAGTATTCTGAGCCCAACTGCCGAATCACGGAATGCGGGACGCTTCCTCAAAAGGCCTGAGTTCACTGATTTCACTCGTTCTACGACACCGACTGAAAGCACGACAAATTCGAACGAGTCTTCCGTAGCCTCTTTACTTCAGAGGGAACAAAGAGATTCGACATCGACGGAGGACACAAAGGATTCTACTATCAATCAAACCACTCATTCACAAACACCGACAGTCACGACCCTGACAAGTACATTGGCATCAACTGTGACGAATGCCGTCAAGTACTTCCTGAATCAAGACGAGGGCCGCCGTGCTGCATCCCCAGCGCATCACCATAAGCTTCTAGCCCTAGATACTCAAGCCATCGAAGACCGTCCTCATATCAAATATGACTGGACTGTAGGCAGGCGGCTCAAGTTTAGTTGCACTGCATATTACGCGAAACACTTCGAGTATCTGAGACGCCGATGCGGAGTAGAAGACGCATTCCCTATGAGTCTGAAAAGGAGTTCCAAGTGGGCGGCTGATGGTGGCAAGAGTAGGTCGAACTTTTGGAAGACCACCGACGATCGATTCGTGATCAAGACCCTTGTCAATGCGTGGAATGTCGCGGACCTGTAAGGCATCTTAGTTACTCATGACTAATGTCAGACGCTAACTATTTTACTCTCAGACAAGTACTGCTTGAGCTTGCACCTTCGTACTTCCGTTATATGGAGAGTACTGCCAGTCGACCTTCTGTTATCGCTAAACTACTCGGGTTCTATACGATAGAAATCAAAAACCTGGAGACAGGAAATGTGCAAGCTAAAGCAGATCTTCTGGTCATGGAGAATCTATTTTACCAACAGAAGGTATCCAAGACTTTTGACTTGAAGGGTATTCAGGGAAGGAAGGTCAAGGCCTCAGGGAATTCGTCAGATCGAAAGACATTGTTCGACGGTGAATGGATAGAAGGTACTTTGAAGTAGTTCTCGCCAAACCATGCGACTCACTACCATTGCTTCTAGACCAACAGAAAGCCCTGATTCTCGTATACCCTGATTCGAAGCTCGTGCTGTACGAGGCTATAAAGGCAGACGCTGATTTCTTATGCAAAAACAACATCATGGACTACTCGTAAGTGCATTTGCATCTGTGGTTCGATCGAATAATCAGTGTTTTGTCTACATCAATAGACTCTTACTCGGCGTTGACGAAGAACGCAAGCAGATTTCCTGTGGACTCGTTGATACCATTGGCAGCTACACCTTCGCTAAGACTCTCGAGTACAAGGCAAAACAAAATCTGAACTCTGGGCGTGAAGTCACAGTCATCCCGCCGAACGAATATCATGACCGGTTTGTTTCGGCAATGAATAATTACTTCCTTGCATGCCCAGGTAAGCTTGACTTTATATGTAATCTTTAAGGGCTATCTAATCAATCCTGTAGACAAGTGGTCTAAGCCTATCCATGACCTGTCTTCTGATAAAGTAGACAATGATTTGACTCTTCCGAGCGTCTTATGAATTACAGTATGCGATTTCATATCGAACTTTGCAGCACGTATCCCAGCATTTTGTCATCCTGCGTTGACCTAGACACTCTTTATTCATCGCCATCAAGTATCATAATCAAACACTGTAACATCTCGCATTTGTATGTAAAGCAGCCTTTTTGTAGTTGTAGTCAAGGTGTTTCTAAGTCCCCATCGTTTTCATCGTCTGGAATGCCTACATGATCTTGTAGTACGCTCACTGTCATGGTCGTGTGGTTCTATGACTAATAAGGTGTGCTCGCTCACTGGCCTGAGCCTGAGTGAGCTTGATTTAAGTCCGCTACTGTTACGAACAATTGGCTCAACAGCAGTTTTCTAACACCGAACTCTAGACTACTATCCTGACATATGTTTGCTTTAAAGTTCGTCTATCTCTGGATATAACCTCTGAGCGTCGTTAGATGCTCTCCTTACAATGGAAGAAGCATAATGAAGATATCGACGGATAGAAACCAAACTTGAAGCATACGTCTCGGAAACTGCACTCGGCCATTAGTTCTCATTCAAGTTCTTGGTTCAACCCACTAGTAAGTCCTGCATGCATGACATTGATACAGCAGAATAACACTACATTATAGGTAAGATGCAGTTTATTCGGCGTCGCTTTAGTGACGTTACTCTTGTCTCAGTCGCTGGTCGGCCGCTTGCAGTCCTGGGTTCAAGTTGTTCTGAGACATTGTACTCCGGGGTCCGATATTGGACGAGCGAATACACTCCCATAGGCCTCTGCAAGTTATTTTGGAGACAATTTCAATCTCGACCGCCTGGTGTCGGCGTTAAATTGGCTGTTCTGAATATCATTCAACCTGCCGACCATCAATTTATGTATGATATTTTTCAAGAGGACTTCCATGTTTCAAGGAAACACTCCCTGTTGTGGCGAAAAGAAACTGGGACGGCACTAGTGCTGATCCCTTTGGGTCGCGGGATGATCGACCAGTGACGCACAACCATGTTTCGGGTCGCCTGTCAAAGGTTTCTCAGTCTCCCCCGCCTTCCTCTGTCCGCCAATCGAAACGTCGGAGCGAGTGCGGAAGTCTCGAGTGTCTGACGGCTGCTCAGCGGATGTCCAGAATTATCGCCAGACAGTGCGGAATAGGAGCAGGACACGCCACCATAAGACACGAACGCTTGCACCATCCTATAAGACCTGCATTTACTTCTCCTATCCCCCCACCTACTTCTCATCCCCATTCTCTTCAGTCGTTGGCGTATCTCTTCTCTGTCAGTCTTCCTCTCACGAAATCGCTTTACGATCATCATGAAGTTCCTACAAGGCCAACTCCTTCCTCTCGCCATCGTTGCCTGCGCCCTTGCACCGCAGTCTCTTGCACTCGCGGCACCGAAGCCTGATGGCTCGAGCCCTAGCTCAGGGTCTGGGTTTGCGAAATACTTGAAGTTCAGACGCCAGGCTACAACTCCTTGCCCTGAGGATGTAACAGTGACGGTGTTCACAACTGTCCCGGCATCCACGTGCAGTACGTTAAACCAGTCTTTATTACAATATGAACTGTGGCTTACTTTGGTTTTCAGGCGTTTCGACCACGGATACTACATTGCCTACAAGCACTGATACTACAGACACGTCCTCTCCGACAGACACTACGTCGACGGATACTACCGACACGACTCTGCCCACTGACACCACCGATACAACTTCGTCGACCGACACAACTGCGCCTACTGATACGACCGACACTACCACGTCGACCAGTACTACCGATACGTCTGCGCCCACAGATACTACGGATACTACGTCATCGACCGACACTACCACTTCGACAGACACAACAGACACGTCCTCATCGACTGATACTACTGATACTACCACGTCAACGGACACGACGGACACGTCTGCGCCTACCGATACTACGTCGACGGATACTACAGACACTACATCGTCGACCGACACCACAGACACGTCTACGCCCACTGATACGACGACGACGGATACTACCGATACATCTGCACCCACAGATACCACGGACACAACCTCGTCAACAACGGACACAACGACGTCGACCGACACTACCGACACCTCTGCGCCCACTGATACTACCGATACCACTACGTCTACTGACACTACCGACACGTCCACCTCCACAGACACTACGGACACTACCACGTCGACGGACACAACTGACACATCCGCTCCTACTGATACAACTGACACTACGACCTCGACTGACACCACAGACACAACTACCTCGACCGACACGACCGATACTACTGCGCCTACTGACACTACGACGGACACCACTGATACGACCACGTCGACTGACACAACCGATACTTCGTCACCCACAGACACCACAGACACCACTGCGTCGACAGATACTACCGATACCTCTGCACCGACCGACACTGATACCACGGATTCTACTACCTCCACTGAGCCGCCTTCAACCGACTCTGGTACAGTGACAACAACGGTCGTATCAACATCCTTGTCTACCGACACCACCACTACCACCGAGACGTCGACCACAACTGAGGCTGACTCAGAGACCACGACTGAGACTTCGACAGTGACTGAGGCGGGTACTACGACGACAGAGGTTGATACCTCGACGGCTGTCGTGACTGCGGAACCGAGCACAACGACCGAGACAGATGTTGTGACTCAGGCTGGTACGACGACGACAGAGGTTGATACGACGACTGAGGTCACTACCTCAACACAAACTGTCCCCGGTACAACGACTACCGAATCTGTGGTGGAGACTTCCACAGTGACAGCTCCTGGTACCACGACCACATCCACGCAGACGGTAGAACAGACAGTAACCGCTCCACCGGTGACTTCGACTGAGACGCAGACGAGCACGATCACTGCTGCTCCAGTGACTTCGACCTCAACATCAGTATCGACACAGACGACCTTTGTGACAGTGACGGCATAAAACTTTTCTTTAGCTAGCTATCGTTTTTTCCCTTGACATTTACGACCCATTATGAGCGTCATGGTGTTTAAATAGATATGAATATGCATTTAAACCATCTTATAATTTATTGAATGAAACGGACATTATGCCTTCATGTAAATTGTCAAATGCAATACGAACTATGCTAAAAATCATTAAGTTTACATGTTGGATAAAATGACTTCAGTTTCTCACGCCAGATATGGTTTTTTAAGTTTTAAAGTTTCGGAGTTACGATTGGTAGAGCCAGTTTCGGTGTGCGGTGAAGCCTAAGATTTCTATCCCTCCTCGACAATGTCTACCCAGAGGGAGAATTTTGAATCAATGATAATTATAAATATTATCGCTCCAAAACGCTATATCTCCTACCTCACGTCACTGTCTGTTGGACTTTGATCCCCCTTGCTATAATCCTTTAACTCGAACATCAGACTTGGACTTCATGATGCAGACAATCCACACCCAGTGGCTGCAATTCAGCGATACGACCGTCGTTGTAGAAGGCTTTAGACATCTAAAAAGCCTCAGATATCCGACATGATTTCTATGCTCCTGAGTCCTGGGCATATCATCTTCATTCCTTGTTTACAAAGACGCCAGCGGCGAAAAGCCTTTACTAACTCATGCACCACTCCATCCGAGTCTCACTTGGTAAGTCTTTTAGAAAGAAACTCTCACAAAACATTCTATCTCTGGACAATCTTTGGCTTGCAGGGTAAAATATCAGTGGGAAACCGTAGTGTCTTCGGCACACGGGTGACGGCATAGCTTCAGCAGCATGGGCCCTCCCGGGACGTCTATTTCATAGTGATATAAGCTTTATGTTATATACAGAGAATATTGTTTTTAAGTGAAATAAAAATGAAGAGAGGAAGCAAAAGAGTGACAGTGGCAAGCTAAGCGGGCCTAAAAATAGTACTACCACTTTTCCTCCCCGGCAAATGCCGGCGGTGCCCAAATTATTGCCAGGTTCGAATCCTTTCTCGCTCTTCGCTCTGTTCTCAATTCTGTATGTCACTCTAGGAAACTGCGCCATACGGTTTGAAACTATCTATCTGGTATACATGAAATGTGGTCTATTATCTGATCAACCTGGGTTTTGCTCTCGCGGTCAAAACTAGAATTGCCACTGGAATGTGTCGTTTGAACTCGCCGAGCAAACTTTATCCTTATGTTGCACTTGATGAAGGACACAAGCAGGAACGAGTGGTCTAAGCCACACAGAACGGCGTCGATCCCTTTTGGTTCGGGTTGATCGAGGTGATGACGTCTCAGATGTTCCGGAAGACCTGTCATGTCTCTGAAACTCCTCCGTTCTACCGAAACTAGCCAATGAAAGGTCTTTCAACCAGCGGGAGTCTCTGGTGCTCGTCGGGTGCTCTATGGGTATCTGCACGTCGCGCATGTGAGACATGAAGTTTAGGAGTTGGGTCGGATGCCTCACCTGCAGGCCTCAAGCATTCACTTCTATAAAACCTGCGCCCGCCCCCCTGACCACTTTACCGTACTTCATTTTTTACTCCCCGTCTGTTTCTCCCCGTCTCTCTGCCCGTCTCCCTCACGAACACGCTTTACGATCATCATGAAGTTCCTCCAAGGACAGCTCCTTTCATACACGGTCCTTGCCTGCGCTCTTGCGCCTCAGGCACTCGCGGTGGCAGCACCCAAGCCTGACCCATACCAGACCCCAGCGCGCCGTAATGTGTTTAGGAACATTTTCGGTCGTCAGTCGGACACGGATACCAGCTCGGTAGACGCGGACCCGACTGCGACTTGCGATGGTCAGGTTACTGTCTATGCGACAACACTGATTACACCGTCGACTTGTTCAAGTAAGTTGTTATAGTTTTACTGGCAAAGCTCATTAGTTAATCTACTTCGCAACTCTGCTCAGCTACATCTACTTCATCGCCGACCACCACAGATACAACCATCACCACAACCTCCGATACCTCTGCGCCCACCGACACTACTGATACGACATCCTCGACAGACACTACTGATACGTCGGCGCCTACGGATACGGACACTACAGATTCGACGACCGCCACGGACTCCACCGATAGCACTACGTCGACTGATACCACTGATACGTCTGCACCCACAGACACGACGGACTCATCCACGTCTACCGACACCACAGATACGTCTGCTCCGACAGACACTACGTCGACGGACACCACGGACTCGACCACGTCGACGGACACTACGGACTCGACCACGTCGACGGACACCACGGACTCGACCACGTCGACAGACACAACCGACACGTCTGCGCCGACAGATACAACGGATACGTCTGCACCGACAGATACAACGGATACTACCACGTCGACTGATACCACCGACACATCCGCGCCCACAGATACGACTGACTCTACAACGTCGACCGACACTACGGACACGTCGGCGCCAACCGACACTACTGACACGACCTCGTCGACCGACTCCACAGACACGACTGCTCCTACCGACACGACGTCTTCTGATACCACCGACACATCTGCACCCACGGATACTACGTCGACGGATACATCCGACACGACCACATCCACGGACACTACAGATACGTCTGCGCCTACTGATACTACAACGACGGACACCACCGACACGTCCGCGCCCACCGATACAACATCGACGGATACCACAGATTCTACGACGTCGACGGACACTACGGACACGTCTGCGCCAACTGACACTACGACGACGGATACTACGGATACATCTGCATCCACAGATACCACCACGTCGACTGATAGCACTACGTCAACAGACTCCACCACTGTTATCTCCGACACCTCGACGCTGTCTGGTACTACCGACTCTTCGACGTCGACTATTATTTCCGACACCTCGACCTTGTCCGGCACCACGGATTCATCGACGTCGACTATTATCACCGATACCTCGACGTCGTCAGACACTACTGACTCTTCGACGTCGACTATTATCACTGACACCTCGACGCTGTCTGGCACCACTGACTCTTCGACGTCGACTATTATCACTGACACCTCGACGTCGTCTGGTACGACCGACTCTTCGACGTCGACTGTAATTTCCGACACCTCGACGCTGTCTGGCACCACGGATTCATCGACATCTTCTACCACCGACTCCACAACGCCCATCGATACATCGTCTGTCACAAACTTCGACACCCACAACGAGTTCCACTTCCACAACCAGCTCGCCCTCAACGACAGTGACTAGCGCTTCCACAACCTCGACGCCCACCACGAGCTCGACTTCAACGACGAGCTCGCCCTCATCGACAGCGACTAGTTCATCCACTACCTCGACACCCACTACGAGCTCGACTTCCTCAACCAGCTCGCCTTCGTCGACAGTGACTAGCACTTCCGTCGTTACGGGTACCACTACCTCGACCTCCACATCGACGGTTCTTTCGACCACTTCCGGTACGGGTGCGACTGCGACAACGGTTCAGACCGTAACGGGAACCCCAGTGACCGCTCATTCGACTTCGACAGTCGTATCGACCGTGACTCCAGCACCGGTAACACGACATTCGACTACGACTGTCACTGGATCTCCTGTCACGCAGACATCGACCTCGACCGCGACATCGACTGTGGTTCAGACCGTTACAGGCACCCCAGTCACGTCGACAACAACAGTTACACAAGTCCAGACGGTGACGGGATCGCCAGTGACGTCAACTGCAACTGAGACACACACTGTAACTGCGCCCGCGACAACGACAACGGAAACGCAGACAGTAAACGAGACAGTAACTTTCACATCGACAGAAGTTGTAACACAGACCTCAACTGAAGTAGACACCGTTACTGCCAGTGCAACATCTAGTACCGCGTCAACGACGTCTTAAATCGACGGCTGAGGACATTAACTATTCTACATTATGACGCACGAGTTAGTACGATGTATTACAACTAGATTGAATAGCACAAAATTCTAGCTTCTTTGCTTTTCATCGGACCAAAGAAACTCGATTGTTCGGCATATCATTTTCTTAAAAAAAGGTCTGTATTTTTCAGTCAAACTACGGGACATTGATACCCGCTCGACAAGGAAAGCATTTAATTTGTGAAAGTCATCTAACTTATCAATAAAAGTCATTAATATTTTTAGTACCACTTTACCCATCAGGTATACAGGTTAGGAACTAATTCAGACTTCCTATTTGAAAGGGTCAAAAAATTTAAGGCGATACGATATGAAGTCCGCAATAGAGGATTAAACTTACTGACTTATCCAGTATTGGCATATTGAAGGGATCAATCACTCCCTTCTAAGAGCACGTAGAAAGAGCACGTAGATCTGGTACTTGACTGTAATGAAGTTCGACAGAAAGCTATAAATTCAACTATCGATCTAGGGCAGAAAACTCACGTACATACGATGCACATCCAGTGCGCATCAGAAGCAACCTCGGCTGGGGCGCCGCAGGTTGCACGACGTGATTTGTCTGGAAATCGCCGAACAGAAGAAGGAGCGATAACGATTTCCCTGAAGTTGTTGAGTGAAAAGGATATGGTCTAATATGTAGTGATTACTTACAACAAGTCACCAAGATTGTCTCCTTTCAGAAACTCGTAACGCCTCTACCTCCATCAGCAACACTGTCGATCCTCCAGACCGAGTTCTTCTTTGAAGTCAGTGTGCCCTTGCCTTCCTCACCGTCAGCACCAGTCGGTCGTGTGGCGAGCGTGTCAGGTTCGCCTGCGCTATCTCGGAGATTGGATCTTGCGCCTGCAAGTGCACAGAGCATTTTATACTTAGATCGAATTTGGTTGAAGAGCCTCGGGATATCCATGTCCGCGGAATCAGTATGGGAAGGGTTCACCATCGGAAATTGAGCAATGAGATCCAGCAGCTGATGTGCAGTTCGCACGACACGACTTCGTTTCGCCATGATGCGCATTTAATGCCATCAGTATACAGCGCAAAGCGTGAGCATGAGCATGGAATGCGGAGAAGGGATGGGCATTGTTGTACGTTAGTTCGTTCTGCGCGACTGTATAAGTGAGAACGTCGATAATTACCCATCGCTGCCCTCGCCATTCTCACTTGCGACTTTCCACAACATTGCGAAGCCCTCATAGAAACCGAGTTCTTCCCACATCTCGAAGCCTTTCTGTCGGCCAAGCTCGCGTCCCTCTATGCGCCCATGGATCTGCCCATGCTCGAAGCCATCCTCATACCCTACATCATAGAATCTGATTGTTTCCGAGCTCAGTTTAAGTGGTGCATGAGAAGTAGTAGACTTTATTCACTGTTGTTCGAGATCAACAAGATCTTCGAGATCAAATGTGTCGTCTGCTGGCTGCTGCATAGACTGTGTGAACTAGTAGACAGATGGTAGACAGATGGAAAGAGCGGTCCGCAAATTTAGACTTCCGATCGTTGTTCATTTTAGGAACTTCATGTTATCGGAGTTTGCCGACAGGGCCAACAATATATTAAGGGCATTTTCGAGAAGTATACATCATCAGTGACATTACATACCTCCTAGCAGTAAGCGAAAGGGAGAGTAATTCAAGTTCTCTCATACTCAAAATTCGAGAAGAAAGCGATTAAGGGCAATAGAATTGAAAACCATCCGTGATAGAGAAAATGTAGGTAACAGGGAATAGCGATAACAATTCTGTAGGGAATAATGCAGTCGACAGATAAGAAGGACGGCAATGAAGAGAGCACCAAGGAGAGCGTAGGCGGTCCCCTCGAGGAGGAAATACTACCGGCGAGGGCAAGTAACAAGATATGAAGTCGAATCCGCAAACGCGCGCAAAGCAATGCCGTATCATAACCATGATGGGCAAATAAAACCGCAAAAATCCGAGTAATCCTCTTCAAATCTGTTATTACGAGCGCCATGGTCCCCGAGTAGTACGTCATGTAGCGAGATTCGAAATGAGTTCGGGATTTTTAATGAGATAGCGAATATGAAGGAATAGAATCAATTAGTTGTTGTTTTTTGAATATATGACAGGCGTGGACGCCACCAGGGCGATAGACTCACCAGACTGAGCTCGAGAGTCCACACGCGCCGTGCCCATAGCTTGACGCTGAGCGGATCTTGACCGGGAAACCGCACCTCTACCTCCGAGCCATCCCACCAACACTTGCGCTGTCAATGCGCGCATATGAGTCAGTCACGAGTTATCAGGCTTATGAATAAGGAACAGGAGCGAAAATACGCACCGCAGGTTTCCGCCAGAAGAGGAGTAGTTTCTGAGCAGTCCCCATCTGTGCATAGTCAACCGTGACTGCGGGCTCGCTCGAGTACTGGGGGCCATTGTGTATAATGCCGGTCTTGAGCAAGACAAGAGCGATGGAAGAGATACAACACCGGGAAGGCTCTAGCGCTCGGAAGCCCCATGTATCTTCCCGATCAAAGCCGCTGGTCGACAAAGATGAGCATCAGTGAGAAAACTAGGTAGAATTAACGTAAGCCAAGAGGAAATTTCGGGAGCAGCGTAAGACATGAGGCTGTTGGTCTCTCCGCAACGGTCATGCGACAGGGATGGCAACCGCTGGTACTAGCGCTATCGCAGACACAGTGGAGGTCGCCACAGTCATCTGACGGTGACGGTATGGTGATGCGAGAATGACGCTAGCATAAATGAAACGTACCTCATGCACAACATATCTATCAGATGCTGCTCAGCTACGTTATTCTCTTTGTTCACGTTGCGCTGCAAGGCAGTGAATATATTGCGCTTCTCGAGCAGAACCTGACCACATTCGCGCTTTATGTCCAGCAGGGGCTCATTGGAGTTGCCATTCTCATCCGTTGACGCCTTGCCATCTTTGGGCGGGATGGCAAAGTATTCCAGCTCCTCTCTCAAAACAATGATCGCCTGCTTGTGGAGAAGAGGATTTTGAGTGAGTGCAGGCCCGAACTCGGAGGATGGAGCATTGTCGGCGAGATGCTGCTGGGCAGCAAACAAGCCTGGCGTCGTCGCTGTGCCGTAGAAGGTATCCGACGCACTTCGGAAGAAGTTCAACACGTAAGAGAAACACTTGGGATCAAACTATCTCGAACGATGAGCATGTACTCCCCTTCCGACACACGAAACAAATGGTACTCACATCAACCGCATAAATCTCTTCATCCTCTTCCCCATCCCCGCCGTCTGACAATGCCACGCTCTGCCGACTCAACACAAGTCCGTTAGGAAACAAACATAACAGCACAGACTCCGGGAGATTCATGATGGTCTCGCGGTCCACAGAAAAGCGCTCTCCCCGAAGGTCGAGTTGAAGACGAGTCAGTAGCTGAGGCTGCAAGTTCGTTTGCACCGGCTGCTGCTGAACCTGAGTTATTGGCGATGAGGATGCTGCTAAAGTTGCCATTGTAGATCGTAGACTGTTGAAAGATGCTGAACGTCGAACAACGCGTATTCAACTGTTGTAAAGAGTCGGCAACGCGTCTAGCACGAGGTTATTGGCGCGCCGAGGACGCACTTCATCAGGGAAACTACTTTTTGCTTACGGCGACTGACGCGTCCTGACGCTGCCTTAAATGGACTGAAGCGTTGCCATGCCTGTCTGAAATCTGCTGATGTGTTGCTATGCCTGTCTGAAATCAACTGATGGCCTGAACACACTGAAATAAGCAGATTTTCAGGACACACTCAGTACGTCAGTACATCAGGAGGTCAGTCAAGCATAAGTAAAGACTAAGTACAAGCATGTACAATTCAAATGTCAAAGTAAGTACAAATCAGTACACCAGTAATTCAGTACGCCAGTATTGTAGGTCGTGCGCTGCTTTCCTCTCGTAGTGTTGCAAAAGTTCGGTTCGGTTCGGTTCGGAGGCCCTTTGGCCCGAACCGTGAACCGAACCGGTTCGGAAATTTGGCCCTTTCCCCGAACCGTGAACCGAACCGCGAGTTCGGTTTGGTTCGGTTCAAAATGCGGTTCAAACCGGTTCAAACCGGGTTCGGTAGATGAAGTTTTTAGCCACTTATTTTCTTCACGGATAAACAGAAATAGATAATAATAGCATGTACAATGTAATAATAGTCTACAAAGTAATGCAAATAACAATATATGGCTCATTATAGCATGCAATTTTCATAGTTTTCAACACTCGTACAACAATAACCGGCACAGCATCCACTATAGCTAAGTTACAAACACTAATTATGTATTTTTAAGTGTTAATTATTCTTACAGACATGCATATTAGATAGTAGGAATGTATATTCTCCATAGATATGTGCTAAAACTGGTAAAAAAACCACAATTCTCGGTCACGGAGGATGTCCTCCTTAAGCCGGTTCAAACCGGTTCGGACCCGGTTCGGAAAATTTACCCCAGGCCCGAACCGTGAACCGAACCGAAGCAAAATCTCCGAACCGTGAACTGAACCAGACCTGAACCCGGTTCGGTTCGGGGTCCGAACCGGTTCACGGCGGTTCGTGAACCGAACTTTTGCATCACTATCCTCTCGCCATCGCTGATAAGGATGTTCATGCTTTTCGTTGTTGGCTGAGCGACTCAAGCACATTCGCCTTGTGCGCTTCGAGAATTGTCCGACTTCCGCCCAAGTGGCATCTTCTTCCTGGCGCCTGAAACAATTGTCAAACATAAATTCCAGAGTTCTTACTACGGGTTTTCGGAGGACTCGGACATACTATTTCAATCTGTTCCGAAAGCAATTTCTCTCTTGCCCGATTGCGCACGCTCTGCTCATTTTCCCTCAAGGTCCATGTACTTGAATTACCCTCCACCTTGAATGGTCCGCCGTAGCCGCTCGTGTCAATTCTCGTCACCGCAACCTGTCGATCTAGCTCTGCTTCTACATCCTTGAGAAGCAGATTGCCTCCGGTGGGAAGTGGGGGTAGATCTCGGTCTGGCAGTTGTTTGTTTGATAGGGAATTCTGGTCTGACGCGTGCAGAACGATCGGCATATATCGCAAGTGTTCATACTCCTGGTTTGTTCCTTCTGGACCATCCGAAACGTGTTTGAGTAAGGCTTTATACTGTAGCTCAAATGTACTTTAACAGGATGACTTACGGCCATCAGCGAAATCAACAAGTATCGCGCCGATATGTGGGCAACACTCCTTATCTGCAACTTCGCTCACGTCGCTCACGTCGTAAGGCTTCAGAATAAGCTCTGTGATACGCATCACTACACCTGTTCGGTCGTCCAGCGTATTGGCAAGCCGGATTTTCTGCTTCGCGAATGACTGCATCATCGAAAGTACGTTCTCGGTGGACGACTGGCTGATTTAGGAGGTGGTCGTGAACTTCCCTTGCCCAGCTCGCTCTCAACTCACATCGTGTTATTCATCAGCGACACAAGACACTTCGATACTGATTGATCAAGGACAGTACCACCGTAGTCCTAGATTTAGGTCAGTAACACCACTACAGGCCGGAACAAATGACTATTCGAAAAGAGCTCACTCGAGTGGTTGATCCATCCCCTCGCACGAACGTACCACAGATCAAGTTTACTGTACCTTTGTAATACCGATACCGTATCCGTGAGACAGAACTCTAACTTCACCATCGAGTCCTTGATGCCAACCAGACGGCACGACAGCGCAACGTGTCCCTTCCGCACGACCTTGCTCGAGGTGAACTTGATAGCGTTGCCGACAAAGTTCGTAATAACCTGGCGCAGACGCAGCGAGTCACCGATGAGCTGATCAGGAATGTCTGGGTAAACGTCATATGTGAGGTCAAGGTTGTTTTGCGATGGTCGTACAACGAGAGTCTTGAGGTTACCGAAAACCGTGTGTCTCAGTGAATACCAAACTTGCTCTATCGTCATCCTGCCTGCTTCGAATGTAGTAATTAATCGAAATATTAGCAACTGAATTTGGAAGCATCGGCGGCGGATTTGCTTACTCTTCGAGATATCCAAAATATCGTCATTAATCAATAGCAGACTCCGAGCCAAACTATGCACCAGCAGAAGACTCTCGCGCTGACTCTTATTCAAATCGCTATCCAGCGTAAACTCATTCATACCAATGATACCGTTCATAGGGGTCGAATCTCATGAGACGTGTTCACCAAGAACTCCAACTTGGAGCGATTGGCAAGTTCGGCAGCTTCACGAGCGGCGGTGTTCTTCTAAATCGACTCGCGCAAGTAGTGCAGAATTTAATTGATTTGATGAGCTCAAAGGATTCCATCTCGCCTGAGCCTTCGACGGTGATGAAACACGTGAAGTCGCCGTTCATGGCTGCAGTACTGATCTGCGCGAAACCACGCATTTCGGTCGTCAAGTTTCCGGCCATGGTGTTAACAGCCATTCTATTCGGAGTGCGTTCAGTAAAAACCACACTACACAATTCAGCGGAATGCTAGTGAAATAAACATACGTGTTTTTTTTGCTGTGACATGAACATTCTCGATTTCAGCTTGAACACCGAGTTTTTCCGTTCTGACTTCCCGCGCGACTTTGGTCACCCCCGCAGTGAAGAGAGCCAGCTGGTCAACCATGACGTTGATGGCCAAGACCAGAATATTGCCCTGAACGGACACGCCCACGATCTTCTGCGTCAAGTCGCCACGAGCGACGGTCGTAGTCGCGACAGCAATGGTATGCACTTGAAAGTTCAACTGCGTCAAAGAAAAAGTGAGACAATTCTCTCCAAGACAAAAGCGCAGCATAGGTTGACCGCCCATTTGCTGTACTAGTAGTCGCAGTCTCGAGCTCCATCGCCCCGCGAAGTTGTCCAGATCAATAATTGTCTAACACATTTAGCTTCGGTTAGATCTGTGTTGATATGATATGTTTGAAGAGCAAAGTATCCGAAATAGACGCATGTGGTTTCGCTGATGAATAAACCAGTATAAGCCTAGTAATATAATAGCAAGAAGAGAAGTCCGTACTTATAGTTTCCAGAGGCTTCAAAGGTTGCGCTATTTCTCTTCCCTAGCATGCCCTCATAGATGTTCGCCACCGTAGTCCGATGCTTGTGAACTAGATGTAGCGCCTAGGTTCACGCTACCTTCCGGCGACTTGCTAGAGATTGGCCGGGAGATGCTGGCAGCTGTTTCATGGAAGGATGTTCGCCTCGCTTCATCGCGTTTTTCTCTATCGGAGGTGTATCGCATTCAACTAGAGGTATGAAGGTGTCTCGCGAGACGGTATGAGGTGGTGTTCCGAGGCCGAGGTCGGGGCCGGGGCCGTCAGCCTGCAATTGACGGACGCGAGATTTACTACGTTGCAATGGCGGTTTCGGCGCAGGAAACTGGTATGTGAAGCGAGGGGCATCCAAGGACACATGCGCAAGGCTGGCGCGGGATCGGTCGCGTAGTTCATCCACCTCCGAGTTCATCTGCCGCACTCCCTCATCAATAGCGTCCTCTGCCACCTCTTCCATCGTCAGCGGGACGGCCCTTGCCCTTCCTTTCCTATAAGGCGGTGTCGACTCTAGTTGAAGACGAAGGATTGTTACTAATTCTTGATGAAGATTACAACAGTTGGTGATGCAACATGTATCGGCCTATCCTCAGCGGGTGTCGTTCGAAAGGTAGAAGTTGCTCGCTTCAGCGTGCACGTCAGAGCTCCTTTCACTATAACATGGCCGCCCGCCTTCTCCTCTCCAGGTACTGAAGACAAATGTGAGTGATAATATGAAACAAGAAGCACGTTCTCAGACATACACTATTGTTTTTTTGGTTCATTCGGAAATGTTGAAGTCTAGGCGAATTCAATACAAGCTTGAGGGTAGGATAAAACATAACTTGTTCAGGCCAATAAGTGGTCTTAGGGAATGGGTGGGGGATGGCGGAGAAGTGCTCATAACAAGACTGGAGAACGTACACTGTGTTGTTGAGGGGACGCAGTGGTAAAAAGTTCAAGTTCAAGCCTGAGTGCAGTCTGAGTCACGGTTGCCAGTGAACTCTTCAAGTTCCAATTTTAGATTTAAAGCTTGTTCACCACTGGAAGCATCATCATGGCAAGCAATCCGAACAGCAGACAGACACCATTGGCGACATCTTCCAAACCACTTTGATACCTCAGACTATGGTGATCATTCGAAAAGAAGCAATTCAATAATAAATTCAAATCATGAATCTCCTGGCAACTTTGAAAGACAAGTGCATGCGCACAACAATTTACTCGATAACTCAAGCACATTTGGTCAAACCTGCTACTGGTGGGCCTCAGCCTACTAGATCAAGCCTTGAGTCGTTCTCGAAGTTCTTGATGTCATCCGGTAAGGGTGAGTGGCTTTGGCTCAGGGCCAAAGCTACAGCAAACGTGCTGTGAACGTCGATAGCAGCATCTAGTATTCCAGTACAGCAGATCATGTAAGTGAGAACTTGAAGATGGTTGATCTTGAGCAACAAAATGATAACTTACACTGTATTTGTGCCGCTGATAGCTCGTTAGCTGCCCAGTCACTCATCGTGACCTCACTGCTCTTCTTGACGTTCAGCCTCAATACTTCTCCCACTATTTTTTCGAGCTTGACAGTCGGAGTCGGATGCTGGAACCAGAGACGAGGGTTTAAGAGCAGTTGGGACCAGGTCGGTTTTTTGGGCCAGACTTCCGGGTAGACAACGCGCGCCCAATCTGTCAGATCGACACAGGAGCGCACAGAGGTGCGAAACTTGCGCTTTATACGCACTGCGTCACCTGCCATTTCTTCTGTTAGGCCACCTCGCAGGAGAAAAGATAAGTTATTCATACCGTTAATTCCAGCTGATACTTTCATGACTGTACCATCCCCAAGGAGTTGCGCCAACGTAAGAGGAAGGTCAGTAAGAGTATGCGTCCTGACCAGATAAACCTGGTTTTGAACTGCAAGTTGGATGAGGTCTACGCGATGATTGGACCCTTTTCCGCCACTTGCCCACTCGATGTCGATCGAGATAAATCTCCTAGCTGGTACCTGTGGCAAAGATTCATATATTGCAGTCATTGCATTGTCCACATCCAAGCCCGTGCAACACTGTATCGGAACTATCTCATGGAGCCTATATTCATCTAATTCGGAGAGAGGTGTGGGTGGTACCCCGAGTAAATCAAGAAACGTTTGCAGTTTCTTGTGTATCTAGCAACAAGTCAGTGGACAGATCTTGATATGAATGAAACAAGTACCTTCGTTTGAGCCCTTGCTGTCCACCGTTGAACGCGCTGAAAGCGGAGGACGGTGCGGAGGTGCAGGCGTGCGTAATCAAGGGAGAGGAGGATGAGAAGGATAGTACGAAGATTTGAGAACATGATTCACGGTGGAATGGCTTGATGATGATCTTGGGGACGATACCCACTCCCACTTCACACTTATACAAAGTAGTTGAAGTTAGTTTTCTGATTTCCCCATTCTTCTGGAAAGAGAGAGGGAGCTATTAGTGCTTTGTACTATGACTCGGATAAACCGCAAGTTGAACTGATAGGAGATAACAAATGATTTCTTCCGAATGACTTGATTATAAGGCTTCTTTTCATTTTAAGCACAAACAAACAAGAAAATGAGTCATGTTAACTCCGAAGAAGTCGGGAGGATACAACCCACTGCACAAGAAGCTGCTCCATCAGCTCTAGAAGGATTTCGAAGAAAGCCACGAGTAACTCACCATACAACCAGTCATCCCTGTACACAACCCGAAACCTGAACTAGAACCGTGCCAAAATGGGAAATGAGCCAACTTGAATGCATCCCAACCCGCTTCGGAAGGAGTAATTTGCATGAAGGCGCGTTTCTCGTCCTCGGGGCTGAGGGAATCGCGCTGTCGGCCGACGATCAACTCATACTGCACATTGAAACCGAGCGTTCTCCGTTTAGGCGGCAATAATGGCGGGGCAGAGGTGTTTGGCAAGGAATGGGGACACGACACGTTGGATGATGTCGAAAATGCAGTTATAATTTTTCCCTTCGCTGCATTTGCAAATTGAGTTGTGTGTCGCTTTGTCGACGTCTGGTGGACTTTGTGCATGCAAGCGGAATATTAGGACGCATCAAACTGCCCGGTGATACATAGCCCCGCATATACGAATCCGACCGCGCAACTTCGCAACCTTTTCTCTCCTCACTGTGGTAGGTGGTGAGAGAGCGTCGCTGTCCAGCATCCTTCCGATGTTTTTGGGCTCTTTACGCCGCTCAGGCCAGGCGAACTTAGGCTTAGATGTCGATTGAGCAGGGATCCCTGAAGTGAGTGTAGACGGTAGGGATAGAGACTCGTCCCGACTGACTGCTCAGTGCGAGTCCTGTGGCCGCTTATTGTTGAGCTTGAGATGGTCGAGGAAAAGAGGAACGATGAAACGAGAAGAAGCTGACGCGGCCATCGTTCCTTCAGGTGACCAGAAAGTCGGAGTCGTACTGAAAAGTTGTCACTGACGAGTCGGGGATGAATGAATGTGAAGAAAATCATACCCATTTGCAGATTCCATACGCGAACGGATGTGTCCAATCCCCCACCCCCCAGAAAATAGACAATATAATTTTCGGCGTAAATCTTTTGCAGATGTTCTCGGAGAACGTATAGACATTCCCTGTGCCAATGCTCCAAAGCTGAAGAAGCCTGTGAGTATTATTATTCAAAAACTAATATGACAACTTACTCGAGAAGTACAGTTGTGGCTTTCGCTCACTGATTACTGCACGTGGCACATCCTCTCCTGTGAGCGCCGGTTCAGTAACTTGCCTCTTTGCACATTCCAAACGTCGGTGATGCGTCTCGCGATTCAAAACCTGGGAGGAACGGACCTCGGATGCAAGTGCAGCAACCAGTTTTAACGTCCTGCACTCTGAGCTGGTCATCAGCCACCACTGATGATGAGCTCTCTGGCGTAGCCCTATCCCTTTGAGAAGGTTCACTCATGATATATGGTGACGGATGTAATCACTCTACCATCACCAATTGCTGAAGGAATTCGTGTTGTCAACTGTGGAGGTGGACGTGTGCGCATGCGCTCCAGTATGCTCGCCATTGCTTTAGTCGGTAAGGGGATACGCGTCGGGATAAATCTGCGAGAGAAACCTGGGTCAAGACTTGGGGCAACCACCTGCTGTGGGCGCAGTAAATTGCGTAGACGGTAGTGGTTTCGTGTCCTCTGCAAAAGCGGTCGAACTCCTACCCCCTGGGTTTCCATACGAGCCGAGCGTGCCGCACGAGCCGAAACACGTCGACCCACAGGGAGCTTACAAAGTATCGTGCAGACGTACGTGAGCTGCGCAAGGCGTTGAAACCGATAGAACAATTGAGCGTGCCGAGACAGGCAGAGCGAGTGAGTTGGCAGATGCGTGGCGGAAGAAAAAGGAGAGTATACACAGCAAACTCAACAGTGAAACGAAAGGCCTACTACCTCTTGTAGTAGTAACCTCAGTTCTAGTTGGTGGCATTCACGAGTCGGGGCGTAGAGCAGTAGTAACTTGAAGCCTGAGCCTGTGAGACTCCGAGTCCGAGTCGGAGGCTCAGCTTCAACTTGAAGTTCTTGAATTGATGACGACTTGACTCCAACTCCGACTCCGACTCAGCCTGAGCCTCACTTGAACTTCAAGTTGAACTTTGAACTTGAATTTGAACTTGAAGTACCGCCGTCACGCCGGCCGGACAGCCTGAGTACCACTCACTGCTGGGCCAGCCTTCAAGCTCACTCAGATCCGGTGTCCGGCCTTGAACTCAGGCTCGGACTCGGACTCGGACTCGGACTCGGACTCGGACTCGGACTCGGACTCGGACTCGGACTCGGACTCGGATCGGACTCGGACTCGGACTCGGACTCGGACTCGGACTCGGACTCGGACTCGGACTCGGACTTGGACTTGGCACCGTGACTACTACTAGAAGTATAGTACACTGAACACAACTTATTTGAAATTACTGCGCTACTCCGACTACTGATAGTAGTAGTACTACAGTTTTTTAATGAATTGTACTATGTTGAAAGAGAATTAGCATCAGTGCAGCCTGAGGCTAGGGACTCGGATCATGATTATGATAAACATACTCTTGTTGATGTTTATGACTCGGGGCTTGAACTTCAACTTGAAGTTGAAGTCTAACTTAGGTACGATTTATCGATCACTACCAGAGTAGCAGTAACAACCCAAGGTTAGTAACAATTCAACTTCAAGTCGATTTTAATCACCTTTGTCGAGAAGCTCATCATCCGCGTCGGAGTTGGCATGATGGTCCTCTCGGAGTCGGAGTCTACGCCTCTCAAGCTCGCCGTTGGGGCGAAATGCGATGAATGTTAAGAACCACACAATATAGAGCATTGCAACTCCAACTTGAAGTTGGATGTGTATCATTCTACTAGTAGTAGTGAAAGCTGTTGTGGATAGTAGTAGTAATGGTAGGCTGAAGATTTTCGGCAACTTCAAGTTGAAGCGACATCATGATTCTTTCCTCATTTTATATGTAGCTTTTTGAACCCTTCATTCTGGATCGTTCGAAAGATCACTCACCACTAATACTACTAGTACTACGGAGCGCCCTAACTTGAACTCCGAGATGAAGGACAATATATCCTCTTCAGTAATCCTACCAATAGGAACTTGAACCCGAGTCACATTCAAGTTGATCTTGAAGTTGACTTCTTGATTTCATTTTCCAAGGAACCACACCAATGATGATTGTGATGACTTGAAGTCTGTGATACTAGTACTAGTGTTTGGGTTTCCGAAGAAGCCGGAAAGGTAGGACTTGAACTTGAACTTGAATTCACAAAATTATCCGAGTCGGCCTGCCACTCAGGCTACTACTAGTAGTGGCAGCCTGAGTGAGAACTTGAAGGTCTTATCATGAATGTCCATCAAAGGATCCGCTCATATGCTTTTACCTCTTCCATTGGTAGTAGTGCGGAAGCCGGAGGGAAGCTTCTCAAGTTCAAGTTCAAGTTGTCTCTGGAATGCGCAGTACTAATAGCTGCGCAGTGCTCCTCAGGCTGCCAGTGGCAGTGAATCGCACTCACCAGTGGCAAATGAAGGAACTTGACTGCACAGCCTACTAGTAGTAGTACAAGTAGTACTGCACATACTACTACTAGTAGTACTACTAGTAGTATAGTAGTCACGGTAGTAGTATTCACTGTCTTGTACAATCTTCTGCAATTTCAATCTCAGGGCCGGGTTATACTACTAGTAGTAGTACTGTGCTACATCATGCATAGTACTACTAGTAGTACGGCCGAGATTTTGCAAGTGGGGTCTTTCTGAGTGCCATCACATTTCGGTCATAGGCCGATCGGATAGCTTTGTCTAATTCTTATAAAATAAATAAAAATCATACAAATGTAGACAAGATCTTAGAGAAGTGCTACAACTTGAAGGCATTTTGTGTCTACTAAGGAAGCCGTGCTTGAATTGAAGCTCACAAAATGCTGAAATTTTTGCAAAGGTTGTCCCACTATAGTACTACTACACAATGACAGACGAGATCCCGTTCCGAGTCCACCTCAGCCTGAAGCTCCAGCTCGTCGCACCTCTAACTTCGCTCAAAGTATGGGCAAGCAATCAATATCATTTCTCTTTCATCAAGTCATACAACAACAACTGTGCTAATACACAGAGTACACGCAAAACGCCATCAAAGACAGAGCAGAAGACAATATACTACTAAAATGCATGCATGAGATATTGTAAAAAGGCATCGCCACTCCTACGCTTCTGCCAGTGCCAGTGGTCTAGATTCCTCCACCATGCCAAAGGTCACCTTCACATCTGCATTCGATAGTAGTGAAGGTATGGATTTCAGATCCTTCACAACCTGCCAAAAGGCTATTGCATAAGTAAAACTATCGCCTTCGGAGGTGTTCGGGTTAGTAACATCCGCCCGTATAATTCCTCCCGTGTGTGAGACGATACCAATTGCTCGTTTGTGCTCGTCAATAATTAAGCTGCCTGAATCCCCAGATACTGCAAATGGGCCGCCCGTGTGGAGCGTCCCGGACTGATCCGCTCCTCCGTAGCGGAGGAATTTGCAGTGCAAGTACTCTAGTACCCTTATCCGGTCCAGTAAAAAAGGCAGCGACGTTGTTGGCACGTCCTAGTGTATGGCCACTTGCCCAGCCGTACTTGTACACTTTATAAGAGCGAAGTCGTATACTATCGGTAAATAGCCAGCGCCCGTTTTCCAGCTCCTGTTCGGTCATACTGTAGGGGAAGATGTCTTTCATTGGTGCGTATGTCTTGATGGGCACAAATCCATAATTTTCAACCGTCCAGCCGAGCCATGCGCGAATGGAAGTAGCATCTGCCGAAGTCTTCTGTACGTCAATAGACGGTGCAGCCCTTTCTATGTTCACGACGTTATGAAAACCGTCGTAGTCGAGATCATCTGGCAACAATTTCGGATCCACCTTGACCAAACACCAGTCCCTCAAGTAGGGTTCTAGGGTTTGAAGCAAGTTGCCCTTCACTATGCCCGGAGAGTAAAACACTTCTCCGATACGATTGTCGATCCAGTCCCTAGGGCCACCGCGAAACATTCGTTCATAAGACCCAATCTCGCTTTTAGCCATATCCAAATCTGCCGTATCTGCATTCCTATCATCCTTCACCCTCTCCCACCCAGCTCTAATCACCCCGAAGAGCAAGTCCAGTGTTTGCTGTGTGAACAGGTTGATAGGGTAGATGATACCCTTATCCTTCTCCTTCGGATCCGGATAATTGTAGATAGAGGTGTCTAGTATTCCGTGAGCTAAAGAAGGGTAAACGTGACCATGGCGGCAACAGAGGATGTACGCCACGAGATCGCCCTTCTCTGTCTTTCCGAGAGCGTAGAGTGTCCCTGTTGACCATATATTTCTGGAGTGTTCGTCCTTGGAGCTTATACAATTCCCCGGAGCAATGGAGAAAGAAGACATCAAACTGTTGTATAATGATGTCGAGGAACGAACAAAGGGTTGATGGATTGAAAATCTGAATGTAGGGACAATATCCATGGCGTCTACATGCTCTTCAACAACCTGAGTAGGCTCTTCAGTGAAGACGGTTGGCTTCAGGTTGAAGACTGGGTTGAGGAGCCGTCCGTGGAGGTTGGCTGCAGGTTGGAGACTGGGTCTGAGGAGCCGTCCGTGGAGGTGCCAATATCCGGGGAGCCGTCTGTGGATGAGCCAATGTCGCCTGCGTCCGATGAGCCAACCGGGGAGCCGTCCGAGGAGGTGCCAATATCCGGGGAGCCGTCTGTGGATGAGCCAATGTTGCCTGCGTCCGATGGGCCAACCGGGGAGCCGTCCGTGGAGGTGAGAGTGGCGGGAAAGACATATCGCTCCCTCATCTCGACTTGAACGTCGTTAATGTCATATGTCACCAAAATATCCTTAGCGCGTTTCGAGATGCGGCACGCCTCTTCAGGTTTAAGCGAATCATTCTCGATTCCGACAAGAACGACAACGGGGATCACTCCTTTATCGTCTTCGTAGCCAACGCGGTTGGCTTCCAAACTGGTCCAACGCACGTTCTCCTCGTCAAGTACGTCAAGAATCTTTGGGCCCAAGATCTTCTCCCAGATAGGGACGATTTTGTGGTCGCCAACTATGTCTACGGATTTCTGCTGGTTTCGCTCTTTCCAATCGGGTCCGGTGCGCCCGACCAGGCGAGGCTTGCCCGGGAGGCCAAGGTAGTAGTTGTCTTGTTCTTCTGGTGACACGGTTGTCCTTCGTTCACGATTGGTGCTCTGAGACTTGTCAGGAAGGCCAATTCCCGTCTTCCGATCGGTGTTCCCTTCGATTGATGGCTTCTTTCCGTGAACAGTACGTGATGGATGGGTGCTGTGAGGCTTGTCACGATGGGTGCTGCGAGGCTTGCCAGTAGTAGAGTCGGTGGGTGGTGGCTTGCCAGTAGTAGGGTCGGTGGGTGATGGCTTGTTAAGATCGGCGCGCCGAGTATTGTTAGGGACAGCTCCGCCGATAGAGTTCGCAAAAATCCTCAGATTATCGTACTGGTTCGCCGACAACAGCGTTGTCGATGGCGGAGGCATTGGCCCCGTCCATGCCGGCACAGGCATCGGATAAATAGCAACTTCGCTAGCGAAGACAGGAGTCCAACTGGGAACATGTGAATTGTCACTGTTGTTCTCCGATCCTGAGTTACGCGAGCCGGGGCTTGCATGCTCTTCCGAGATCGAGCCAGGCGAGCTGGTGTCTGATCCGGTACTGGCAGAGACCGGCGATGAAGAGTCTGTTACTGTGGTGGTGAGCAACAATCAGTATTGCCACTGGCATTGTCAGTGAAAAAGAACGCAGGACTCACTTCCACCGCCGGCGCGAGCTTCAAGTTTACTAGGATCACTAAGTTTCGAATGCATTGTTGTGGCCATAGTAGGGATACTATTTTGCTGAATAATGCAAGTTCAGGAAGTTCAAATTGTGGTCGAGACGATTTAGGCAGTAGTCAAGACGAAATACACAAGAGGGTTCTGAGTGGGTGCCGCGAGGGGGCATTTCTGGTCTTATACCACTGCTCTAGTTTCCAGTCACACGCCACCGGCGCTGCCAGTGCCAGCCTGAGGTCAGGCTGAGTCACGCCGGTGGAGCTTCAAGTTGCCGGGGCCAGACTCTATCAAAATCCAACGAAGTTCCGTAGTTTCAACTTGAACACTATATTGGGTGGTTATAATTTAAAACCTAGTACTAGAAAAAAGTAAAAGCAAAATATAGTACTAGTAAACTCATAGGAAGAGGTAGAGGTACTAGTACTAGGTACTATGGGTACTACTAGTAGTAGTAGTTACAGCTTGAATACTACGCACATCTGGTTAGTAGTACAGTCTGGCTCAAGACCCGATATCCCTACGTTTCCCTGCCATATGCCAAATCCAGATGGGCAAATTCAGCGCATCCAAATATCGATTTCAATTGCTCTTCCCCTGTCCGAGCCCTCGCGCGTGAGATAAACTCCGCAACTTTCAACCGCCCATTATTTGACGGAAGAGGTAAATCTGGTCCCAACAAATCACCGCTGACCTCGTAAACACTCGCGACCACTTCCTGAAACGCGTCCATATACTTTGCTTTCTCGGTTTCTGAAAGGGGTCTCCCATTGGAACCTTCGGCGTCCGAAGCGAACAGACTTGACAGCCTTGTAGCGGATTCGTAAATCTTCTCGACACTCCTCTCTCTCTCATGCGCGATTGCATTCAGTGCTTCACCCATGACAGATTTCCCGGTTACGACGTGCTTAAATATTTCATCGTTGGTGACTACCGCGAGCCATCTTTTCACTGTCGTATATCCGTGAATTAGAACACTCTGCGTTTTTTCCGCCTTCTCTAGAGCCCGAGAAAAAATTTCGTCGTTTGCGGTTCGGTGGGGATCACTTGATTGTCGGAGTTGCGGGTACGTTTCTTTTGAGGCTCATCCTCATCGTTCGGGGAATCCAAAGAGTCAAGCTTGCGACGTTCACCCACGTGGCTAGAGGAATGGGTATCAGGTCCTTGTTCCACATTTCGTGGGTTTGCCGAAGCAATACTTTGATTCAATCGTGTACGGTGCCTTTCATATGCAACCATACGTCTATGTCGGAAGGATAATACAGTGGGTTCCAAATCGTTCGCCAGGTCGCTGGACGTAAGCAGACCGCTGCCTTCGAAAATAGCAATTGCGTTTTGAAGTTCATCATCAACAGTCTTGCTGTTCTCCCGCCGTGTCGTTACGTCGTCTTTCACCAATTTCAGTAAACTGTCCAAGCCAATTGCCCCTACAGAGGGCCACCGAGTATACCCATCTGGGTAGATATCCACATTGCTGGTAAGATCAATGCGTGCTTGTTGCGCAGCTGTCTGATAATTGTGTGATCCTCCCAATCCCCTTCGTTCCTTCTCGACGGCATCGGGCAGTTTGTCGCGAAACGCGTGAATCATCTCCTCCAGAAGTTCGATATGGTTCCTATAGGCAACATAGTGGGCTAGGAACAAGGGAATGAAGAAATAGAATATCCCAAGCTTGTAAACGTCGAACTCGAGTCTGTCTCCAGTATAATACAGATGCGTCTGCACCTGTTGCCTTGGCAGAGGTGATGCTTTTCGACTAGGCGTCTTTCCGTCCCCTGGGTATAAAGCTTCTCCCAACGGAGACCTCTTTTGATACAGTTGGGAGTATCCTTCTATACCTCGAGGTGTACCATGATACTTCAGGAAGATCTCCTTCATTTCTTTATTGAAACTTGACCATTCTAGCTTCCGCTGGCCTCGAAATTGATGGCATTTTTCCCTCTCAGTCTTCGAGAAACGGAGAAGGAAAAATGAGCCGTGAACTACGTAGCGTTGAAGGTCCTCCAGGAAAGACCGTAAAGTCACCGCATCCTTCGCCGCTTGATTCTAAAGAAAGGCAGTCAGATGTAGAACATCAATGTTGATGAGTATGACTGTTACGAACCCCAACGACACTTTCACATAATAGATCGACTGTTTCGAAGAGTTCTTCGACGAGCTCTTCCCGTTTATTGAAAGACTGTTTAAGGCTCGTAATTTCTTCAAACTTCGCAAGGTACGCCTTCTTCATTTCCATCATCTCGCTTTTCAGAGCTGCCACCGCTGCACGAAGATCGACGTCTTCCGACTGCACAATTGATGCATCCTGCCCCTCCTCTTGCTCGACTTGCTCTTCCGTCCTAGCACGATCCGATACGCTTTCATAGTGGTTATTCTGTATTGCCTCGACGTGGTCATTTGTTTCAGAAGATAAAGACCTGAGTGTTTCCTTTTGCCGACATATGTTTTTCGTCAGAGTTTCCCTGGCGATAAAGGCTTATCGTTTGCGTTAATCGATAATCATTTCTACTTATCAATTGAAAATAATGCACACCTGAAGGACTCGAATTTGTCTCGTTGATCTCAGCTTTAACCTCCCAGATAGGTTCCTTCCTTGGGCCCTCCGCATTATTTAGATTGAATTCCACTGGGTCGCGCGACAAGTTCCGCGCTCCTGACACCTTACCCCTCGGGCTGTTCAAGGAACTCGTTGACTGATCTCGCACTCTCGCGACGTTGTCGGATCGCTGACTTGAAGGAGCTGAGTGGGATGACGACAAGCCCTTGTAACTTGAGAAAGTTCGTGGCATTTCCTCGTGCGATAGTGGGTGCAGATGACGATTGTCACGCTGATCCAACGACTTCAAGTTGGGGAGGAAGCTTGAGCGCTTGTTGACTGAACCTTGGCTACCACTGCCAGTGTTGCGAACAGTTTGGCCAAGCCCAAGACTACTATCACGTAGTACACTAGTAGTAGTATAGTGACGACTCTGGCATTCCATGTTCAAGTTGTCGATTGAAACCTCGCGCGACCTGCGTCTCAGACTGCGAGTGCTTTCCGAGTCGGCCCGAGTGGATCTACCACGGAAGTGTGTAGTGTCCTGTGTGTGGTATGAGCGACTTGGGTGGTCTGGGTTTTTTTCTTCAAGTTCTGAATCCAAATCATGCCAGTCTTCCACTGGCACTGGCAAGCGATGGTACCCGTCTACTTGAGAGCTGGCTGGGGAGTGAACACGGTGAGCGCCGGCCTGCCAGTGCCAGTGAGCGTTAATGCCTACTAAGTCGGCAGCCGACTCAGGTTTGACACGGCGCCGGCGGGTGTCAACAGTGCCAGTACTGGTAGTAGTACTACTAGTACCGTGACTCAGGCTGTGTCCACAACTCGAACATTGGCAGCCAGTGGGACTCCGAGTTCCAGACATTCCAGGCAACAGAGTTGCAGATTTAGTAGACTGCTGAACGTGAAGCGAGTACTACTAGTAGTAGTAATCACGATAGTAGTTGCCCTGAGTAGTAGTATTAGAAGAAGCGAACAACAACTTGAACCGTTTGAACTCAAAGTTGAGATTGTGACAACTTGCCAGTCTGAGTGGACAGAATTGGAGGCTTGAGACTGGATAATTCAGCTGCCAGTGGCTAGTAGTAGTACGGTACCCTGCCAGTGAGTACTAATAGTAGGTAGTAGTCGCCAAACATCACTGACATGCCAGTGGCATTCAAGTTCAATTTGAAACTCGGATCATCATCATGATGTCGGCTCCAAGTCCGAGTCCTCCGAGTCGGAGTCACTGGCAGTAGTACTACCGTACTCAGGCTACGTGGCAGCCTGAGGTGGCGTGAGTTATCACTTGAACTTGAAGTTCCACTCCGAGTCCGACTCAGGCTCCGAGTCGCCGGAGTCGGAGTCGTCGGACTTTCAACTTCAAGAACTTGAAGTTGCAGGATCCTCACTTCGTAGGTTTCAATCTACTTTGTAGTATGTGCTAAATGAAGAGTTTATCTTTATCATTGACAGTGTCTTCTTTCATACAATGTTTCGTGCATGTGCATGTCAGCAAATCGGTTAACATAAAATCTATCATAAAAGTCCAGGGATTCCTCAGGTGTCAATGACTTCGGAGGACATTCATCACCCTTCTGAACCCCAAGGAGGTGAGCTAAACGGAAGATGTCCCCTATATCTATCACAGATAACTTCGGAGCCTTGCAGTCACGGTCATAGTGACGTCTGCCACTGGCATTCACTCCAGGACAACATTCGACACGCTGCCAGGTGGTACTAGAAGTCTCTGACTCATAATCCGGCTCGACAATCCACATACTTGTTTTCGGGTCAGGCGAGTCGCCAACACGTTTGAAACACTGTATGAGAGCGCATTCCTGACGTTCCGCTTTGGCTGTGAAGGAGAAAAGAAGTATAACCCTAGCAACTCTCATTCCTGCGAACCCCTGTTTGCGTGAACTAACTCGGACAAGTACTGCATCTCGTCGAGGTTTTCCGCGCCAAGACGGATTGGACCTGATCACCTCCCTCATTGCTTGTTCTATAGGGATCGATTCACCACGGTAGGCAAAGAAAGCGGTGGCTGAATGGAAAATTGAAAAGTCATTGCTCATGTCTAATTCAAACTGCGCATGTCCTGGTTCAGTTCTGCCAGAATAAGCCCTTGAGTTGTAGGTGTGCTTTTCGTACTTGTTAAGTAAGTATACTTTGATGAGCTGTCGGAGCTGTCGGAACTCAGGATAGCCTTTCATCGCTGCAAGAGCGTTGAGCTGTTTAGGGTACACCTTACTGGACTCTGCAAGGATAACATCAAAGAAGTCAGTTGAGCAGCACCAAAAGCACGGGTTACTACTAGTAATAAGTAATACTCACGTTGCTTCGAAGCCATTAATATCAAGCTCAAAGGGTCATTTCTGCCGCCCACGCGGATCTGGCGTTCAGCATGTCGTATGCCATGAACCGCACCACACTGCGGCCCATCCACTAAGCTTTCGGAATTGTCCAGGTCTGCAATTTCATTGAGTTCATGATTGCCCACAATGTCATCGAAGAAGTCCTCTGTATCATCAGCTGCGCCTGTCAATAGTACGCCACGGAGGTGCCTATGCTCTCCCCGAGTACTAGTAGAAATCTTCTCAGCGTCATCCGTGTCCGACTCTGAGATATTCTTGCGCAGAACATCACGCAAAGCTCTCCACGAAGCCTCCGCCAACGAATCGTCCAGCATTCCACGCCTTTCAAAGTCTGCCCTCGATGCAATAAGTTTACTTAGTCGTTGGTTTGCTGTGATCATTTGACCCAAAGGATCATTTCTGTTTGAGCGTCGCCATGTTTCCTTGACCGCGTAAATGTGTTTATTCTCTGTGATCGATGAACACAGCCCGCTCGGTGCGGCGAAGAGAGGGATCATTGTAGGATAGTGGACCATGGCATGCTGTCGTGGCAGTGAGAAGTTATCCCGGATGCCCTTGGCTATGAATATTTGCCGAAATTGATGAAAGTGGTCCAGAGAGGCTTTGATCTGATCAAGAGTTGAGGCTGTAATCGTGTACCGACGTACAAGGTAACAAAAGTCCAGAAATGCACTCATTGTGGTGATTATATCATCGTGCACAATGCCCACAATAGCCGGAAGATACACCTAAGCGGTTTGCATCAAATATCAGCAATCCACCGCCTCGAATTAGGTAGAAAGGCCACATACTTTCATCAGTGCCTTAGAATCATTGCCTGTCCATTGCTTGAAGCCTCGGCCTTCGGGGAATCTGCGAAGTCCAGGAAAAGGAGCAGCGACTCTAATCCTGTAGAGGGTTAGCAATGGTATTTACATTATACGACTTGTGAGAGAATAGCACCTTTTATCCACAATATCCAGCTCTGTCGTGGTCAAGGTCTGGCAAATCCACTCGACAAGATGATCCTTGAACACGCCTTTGATGATTTGGTGTAGTAGGTCCGGAGATATGAGATCGCATATATCCGCTCGCGGAAAGTCATTGGTGAAAGGCTACGGGACAACCTGATTGTAAAATATGCATCCAGGGGAGACTTTGAAGCACATACCACGATTTCCTGATGGAATCCATACTCTTTTCGAATTGTTGCTCTACTTATGACGTTGTCATCCACCTGTTCTATCAATCGTTCGTGCAGCTCTTTTGTTCGAGGGTTTGTAACAAATTCCGGATTATCTAGGTTCTTGTGAGGTGCTGTACATCTATATCATATAGCCACAGTAAGCCATTCTCACGGACTTGTATGCGTTGCCTGAGGACAGTACTTACTTGCAGCACCATCCAGTGCATATTGCGCATAGACTCACCTGTTCCGGATAATCGGCTATATACGAGCCGAGTCCGAAACCGACCTACGCAAGTGACCATCAGGGCACCGGAGAATGGTCTGTTCATTGTTTATGGACATGGCGGTCTTCAATGAACTCAAGATTCTCGATATAGATGAATGAAAAATTTGATGTCTAAAGCGACGGAAGTCATCTGACTTTTCGTACTGCCGCTCAGCTGCAAAAAAAAGCGTCAAAACACAATTGAATGGCTCAGTTTTTGACACACACTCTTTGGTATTGCTAAAAATGCTACGAGCTGGACTGTATTCAACTTTTGGGACCGCCGGGCCTTGTTTGATACATTTCCTATTGAGAGATATAACGGATAATATTCGTTGTTGCCAGTTCCAACGGAAACTGTTGTCTTGTCGCTCCCCAAGATCACCGGAACGAACATGGACCCATGGACTGCTTCATCTTCGGCTGAGATTTTGTTCTAAGTCAAGGATAATCAGTACGCTTCCTCCAACTTTGAATGCTGCATTATTCATGACTTACAGCCTGTTCCCAAGCGAAATTTCCGGACATGTAATTTCTGAACACTCGTTCTTTGTCATTGATGTCATCAGATTCCTCCTTTGGCTGATATTCACGAAATGGGACATAGTCAAATTCGCCTTCTAAAGCCGTATTATCCACCAAATTTCGGATCACTTCCAAGGGATCCCGAAACCATACATCATATTCTTTCCTCTTCCATGACTCGGTGTTCTCGTCTGTCGCTTTTTGGCCATTGTCGTCCGTGTAGAAGTTACTAAAGGATTTCCAAGGCACGTCACCAACTCTCGTAGCGTCAATGACATTGTACAACTTTTGTGCGTCTCCATCGAGTAGCGTACTAGTAGGATCCAGATCTGAGTCATCGTCGGGTTCAGTTACGTCCAACTCAGAATATCCGCCAGATTTTGCGTTCTTCACAGACTGAATTCGCTGGTAAGCCTTCATGATTCCGAGAAGCTTTGTTATATTACCAGCAGACATTTGCTCATCGCGATAAAGAAAGTCTGCTAGCTCAAAATCTGCTCGGCACGAATAGGGAGACCAGTCATTTGGTGCAGGTTCATTTCGCGGAACAGGTGGTTCTTCGTTTTTTAAGTTGTTTCCTTCCGCATCACACGGGGTGGCTGCTCGATGTTTTTCATCAGAGTGCTATCAAACCGAGGACAATATACTTGGTGCGCACCATTCATATATCTGTGATACACCTTTAGGTTACCATCACTCTCCTCATGATCTCCAATGTCGAAGTCCAAGTCTTCAGAGGATGCACTACGGCCACTGTCACTTCCGGTGCCAGAATGGGACAGAGAATCAGGTCTGTCTAGGTCTTGAAGCAACTCGTCTCGGCCTATACTGAGCATCGAGATATCCTGTGTAAGCATGGAAATATCGTAATCGTAGGAGTCAGAGCCGCTCTCAAAATGACCCTCTGTTGGAAGTTCGGACGACCTCGGTAGAGGTTGAGGAGTTGGAGCTCGTGTGGGTCGAATAGGTGAAGAATCATAGTCGTGACCACAGGCAGTAGATCTTGCCACGGATGACATCGGATGAGCTGAATATTCATGTCTTGCTCTTCCAGATTGACTCTTGAACGTCCTACTACAGCTGGGCAAGGTACATCGAATAGTTGGTGGAAAATGAAAGGGGTCGTGCTTTTTCCGTGTCGCTGGCATCAATGTAGCCTTCAGTAGTATATGTCGATGATTGGGACTCACAGCTGAGTGCCAGTGCCAGTGCCGTAAGGCTGCCAGTGAACCTGAGTGCCACTGCCACTGGCAGTGCGTGAGTCACACACTCAGGCTGGCAGTGGCAGCCTGGCCAGTGGCAGCCTGAGTGAGTGGGCGTAAATTTTCAACTTGTCTAAGATAGACGCCCTCGCCTCCCTGATCTTGAACTTGCACCTTCGATCCATCTTATTATCACCCAAGTCTCAAAACACTGCACAAAATGTCAACTCGAAGACAGACGAGGGCCAAGAACAGTAACCAGCACCCCGGAGCAGTAGTTGACCAACTCAGAACAAGACGAACAAAGGAGGAGATATTGCGGGAGAAGGAAGAAAAAGACAAAAGGAAAGTACAGCAGGCAGCGAGGCGGGATGAGGCATTGAAGGAGAAGGAGGAGAAGGAAAAACAGAAGGAAGAACGGGCAGCTTTCCGCAGAGCTGCGGCCCAGCAAGTCGCGGTCGCGAAAGAGAGGAAAAAACTCGCTGCGGAGCAGAAACGGGCAGCAAAAGAACAAGAGGCAGCTGACAAGGTACGCAAGAAGGTGACCGCAGCAGAAAACCAAGAAGTAGCGATGCTAGAGACCGTAGAGCTTGAAAACAATTTGTCGAAGGCTCTTGAGACACGCACCCAGATGGGCTCAACAGTGCCTAAACTCGCTGGAAAACGTGGACGTAGGAAGCCAAAGGGCGAAGCTAGTAGTAAGTCTTCAACTTCAGATCAGTAATTACATAGCTTTGAACTGGCGTAAGCAGGCTCGAAGAACGGTGTTAAAGACGTGTCGGGTTGTGAAGTTGAATACGACGAAGACTTAGACATTGGTGAGTTATATTGCCTATACATTTTCAGATGTTTTCAAAGCTTGGAGGTTGACTACTTTGACTCACAATATGAAGCGGCAAGTACGGATGCGTCAAACAGAAAGCCTGCAAAAAAGGCTAGGAAAGAAGATCCCAAAGGTGAACTTCCATTTCGCACCCGTGTGCAGACCGCAAAGACGTCGAGATCTGCCGCCACTCCAAGCAACACTTTCTTTCACGCACCTGCCGGACAGAACGAGAGCCTTTCTGGTGAAGAAACGGATATAATAGACTCGCCCGCTACGTCAAAGCGGGACGACAAGACAAAGCGACTTGCCAGGGCGCTTCGCAACACAGATGAATCCACTTTCATTGGTGAAGAGGATGGAGGACTTGAGGTGGCAGGGATAGACTCGAGAGGGATCAATTTGTGAGTTTAAATCTGAAATCTTGCAATGCGTACGGGATCAATTTCTGGTATGCACGATGTAATGGTAAGTGTGAAGCTTGATTTAGACTCAGCTAAAGCTCATAGTATGATCCAACTAGATTACTAATGTTCATGCTGAGGAAGCGGATCATGGAGAACGGGATCAAATTTCCTTCTACCTACAACATTGACACTCTCGTCTTTGTTACCATATTATGAGCTTCGCTGACGCCAAGCTACACTAGACACAGCATCTCATTGCAAGACAATGAAAACTTAAGTCCTTGGGAGGATGAAGGGGAAACAATAACCCTCGCAAGCTATCATGGTGTAAAGAATAGCTCAATCAGCGTGCAACAGACAGCACATTTTGTCGATTCGGACACAAATATTGTGAGTTGACGGAACATTAGAATGGCAGATGCAGTCTGAATACCTTGCTTGTAGGGCGAAAGCGATCCGAGGAGGCTGACAAGGCCGGCTCAAGCTAGTGTGAGTGCGACTTATTACTGTTCGATTCACGTCAGTTACCCCATGACCGTTTGATCATATCCCTTCGTTATTATTTTTCTGCCAACTGTCGTGTAATGAACAGGATGGAGGTAGCAGCAACTTGAACTCAAAGAAAAGGAAGTTGCTGCGCGACACTCTCTCCGGGTCGCAGGTTTCAACGGTAAGCGACGTCATATCATTCCTACCTTTTCCAATCTACTAACCAATCCCTTTCCGTACTTGAGGATAAGAACAACGAAACAAAACCAGGTGGACAGGTGAGTGCCAGACAGTGAAGCACAGTGATCTTCATGCTACATCCTTCCTTCATTGTTTGCTGAATTGATCTTTGGACAGGGTGCAACCAAGAGAACTGCCAACTTGCAGCTCAGCGCACCGGTAAGTCCTATCTTACTCCAATTTCTCTCGTTTCCCCCTGATTTATGGTTGTAAGGTGCAATCACTAGCCTTGGAACCCCGTATACAGGTATGTGTGAGCGTCGATGCACCGTAGGCTCACCTCCGCTGTAGCAACTATTCGTTCCCTTCCTCACATCGGGTCGATCGCTAATTTGTGCCTATGAATAGGACATCATAGTCACAAAAAACAGAAAGAGAAAGTCGCCACCGGACACCGACTCCCAGGTTGATGTGGTAATTCTTCCACCTTCACGTGTTATGGATTCCTTCATGTTTATGTTTACTTTACACCATCTCAATAGGCTAGCAAGAGTGTCAAGGTCAAGAAGTCATTGTTCACTGGCATGGACACACAGGTCGGTGCCACAGTAAGTGCCAATTCTTTGGTAACCGGCATTTTAAGTTTGTTTCTGACCAGGCGGAAAGGACTTGAGTAAGAAGAGGAAACCCTCTGACATTCCTTATCGGCCTGAGGCCGACACGATGGTAATTGCTTCCTTTCGAGCTGCTCACTTGCCATGGATAACAGCTTTCTGACGTATTGCAGTCTGAGATTGGATCCGCTACCTCTCATCGCAAGAGGCAGTCGCTGGTGGCTGATAATGAAGCAAGTGTGGGTCGATTGATACACTCTAAATGTGAGCATTCACTCACTATTCTTATTAGACTGGTGGTCGAAAGATGCCGTTAGCACCTCTAACACAGTCGCTTGCAATGACGAGAGTATCCTGCACTCCCGGACCCGAAGTATTAGTGATTGGGGCTTATCCTGGTCATCGCAAAGTCTCTCGGACTACTAGCTCAGTGTGTCGAATCAAATTCATTACTATGACATATTTTTGCTGATTCACTTATATGCAGACATCAGTGGGGCTGGAGGACAAGGGTCGAAATGAAGGAAAGGAAGGATCTCGCGTGCCAGGCAGAAAAAGGGCGACGAACCAGTGTCTCCCTCCCGGTACTCAGGCCGGTTGGATTCATATTTTTTTACCTTCACTTTTCCGCGCAGTAGGAAAGTCCCTCACGCCATGGCAAAATCCGGACAATGAGCTCATCAGCACACTGTGGGGGAAAGTGTTTGATTCTGTGGAACTAAGTTACGAAACACAGTTCGCCGACATCTGTTCTCTAGTTGAGTCATTCTTAGTTATCTTCAAGTTACCTTTACCAGATTGAGATGCAATCCTTGTATTTCAGGCGGCCCAGAGATGCTCTGATAGCTGGCGCAAGAAACTGTTTGAGAAAGCTGAGCATTCAGTTGCGAGTTTTATCAGCGGCGAACAATCAAAGTCAATGCAAAACGAAGCAATTGTGAAGACGTTGCAGACGCTAGTTGATAAGAAGAAAGCCGAACCGTTTCTATGGGAAAGCTGGTATAGTATGGAAAGGGTAAGTAAAATAGTACTTGTGGCATTTTGTGTCCATGCATTGACCCTGAATGTACAGAAGCAAGGTCTGTTCTGCTCTGACCTCGTCCGAACTTTTTGGATCGGGTATCACTGGCAGGGACTTTTCCTTATATTTTGATGTTGCAGGTCCGGGTTCGACCTGCGAGAAAGCGTATGACGAAGGCGCTGGTAATTGGGAAGACGGGAGCGATGATAAGGGCGACGAGCGTGAAGGAGCTGAGCATAGAAGCGATGTTGAAGGTGATGCAGAGGACGAGGATGCCGATGCTAAAGGAGATGACGACCTGAGTGAGAGCGGGTACGAGGGCGCTGACAAGATTGAGGGTGAGGGTGAGGACGAGGGCGCGGACGAGGACGAGGACAAGGGCTCGGACGAGGACGAGGACAAGGGCGCGGACGAGGACGAGGACAAGGGCGCGGACGAGGACGAGGACAAGGGCTCGGACGAGGACGAGGACAAGGGCGCGGACGAGGACGAGGACAAGGGCGCGGACGAGGGCGAGGGCGCGGACGAGGACGAGGACGAGGACGAGGGCGCGGACAAGGACGAGGGCGAGGAGAAGGATCCAGGCGGAGATGGCGATAATGAGGAGGATGACGCTTCAAAATGGGATTCGGCCACGGAATGCGTCGACTTCTAAGAGCAAATCGTTCACTGGTGAGCCTCTCGTTTCGTTTCTGTCCGTGCGCTCAATAACTTATTACCATCGACTCGCAGAGCAACCTTCGTTTCTACTGGCACGCTAAAGAACATGCAGAATTGAAGGCACGGTAGCGAAATGGGCCTGCCACTGCCCGTGGCAGTGGTTCAGAATCGTGTCGTGGCGGGTTCCACGATAGTGACTGCTATGCTTAGTCTTGTGTAAATGACTGATGTACTTGAACACTGAGGCACTGATAGCTACTTACCGTTGTCTTATATTATTTCTGATGCAATGAAATACTTGGATCATTCTTATGCACTTGAACTCTTGAGCGCTGCAATTTGTCTTACAACACTTGTCTCCTGCTGTAATTAAAGGATGAAGCACTGAAGCACTGGAGCACTGGGGTGCAGATTGCCTGAAACACTTAGAGCACTGTTTCAGGCAACTCGTCCTTATTTCAGGCAACTCATCCTTATTTCAGGCAACTCGTCCTTATTTCAGGCAACTCGTCCTGAATAATGGGAGGACATGCATGAATAAGGCAAGCTTGCCTTATTCAGACTTCAAGTCACTCAGGACGTTTAAGTAACGCTTAAGTCACTTTCAGCAGAAAGTAGTTTCCCTGATGTTGAACTTGAAGACTCGGAGGGCTGGAGTCATTGCTTCGTAAGCAACTGCATAAACTCCGACATGGAGTGAGCTTCACTAAATCAAACCAATTTGTCTCTTCCTTTACTACTACTATATTAGAGGAACTCAGCGCTGGAGATCTCATCTATAAAGATATTTAAAACATAGGATAGTACGCTAAATGCGAGGCTGGTCAGGTCTTAACTCCGATTTGGTACCAGTTTCTCCCTCCGCGGTCAGATTAAGCCACTTAATTGATAACTGTCCTTCTGGAAAATAGATGCATAGTGTACCTATTTGGTTCAATAGAGATGAGAAGAATGTTCCCTTTCATTATGTATTCATGGCTCTTTCTTTGCACGAAATAATCATAACGGCGGAATCTGAATTTGAATATGAAGTACGCAAGGGTGCTACTATGTACTACTAGTAGTAATAATAACACTCGAATGGTTTTTTCAGCATCTTTTCTTGGAGTACTGAACCAAAGATACTATTTGACCTTCATGCTGTCTAACCCCATACCCCAGTGCCATCCGTGACGGACTGACTGACTGACCAATTGAAACAGCTAATTTGATAAATAGAGTAATATGACATAAGTAGACAAACAAGAACACAGCAAAATTGCTACGTAAAATCGGAACATTTCTAATGTCGCCACCTTCCTGCCAGTGAAGACAACCATCGATTGACCGTTGTCAAGTCATGTCAGGTGTTCTGCATCTTCTGCATTCGCTGCCAGCACCACCCCGAGCGACCGGAAATCTACTTTGAACAGCTATCGATACGACTACCGACTGCTGACTGCGAAATCTATCTTATCAGCGGCGATTGGATAGGGCGGCACTAGCCATTGGAGATGATGTACAGGTACGTCGAGACGGTTACCTAAAGGCGTATTGATCCCACGGAAAAAAGAAAGGACAAATCAGATGTAGCGGAGAGCCGAAAAGTTGCCATAGTGCATGGTATGCACACAGATGTTCTGATATGGCCACGCCTGAATATGAGGATGATTCATGCGAGATATCGACTCGGACACGGAGCGTACGAGCGGACACGTGTCGTTTTGCCTTTAGACGATGTGCATCTGTTCAAATCCCACCGCGGCTGAGCCTCTCGGTTTCTACCGATACTAGCTGGTCTTTTATTCTCTCCCAACTCAAACACGCCGGAGCCAATCACTCAGATACTCTGCTTCGGATCTATATCTAATTTCTCCAGGACATCAGCTTCCGGTACACGCTCAGAGAGTGTGCCAGTGTGGGTCCCAGCTGCAGTTTCAACGCGCTTCCCGTGACCGGCTCATATCTTCCTAGTCCACGCTGCTGTCGCCCCGCTCAAGTGATCAGACTGATCCTCACATCGGGCCCTATCGATGCACGAGCATTACTTCTAACAAAGGCAAAAGCTTCAGCCTTTCCCCACCTTTCTTCGGCCCATCTGACGCCTTGTCTCCGCCCCCGTCATCCGTCCTCCTCCGCAAGGTTCTCGTCATAAGTCGCCGAGCATCCAAGCGAGAAAGGGGCTTAAGTATTTGCCCTTTAGCTTTATGGCACATCTCCCGCCGTCTGCGGTTTTTGGGGCCTTCCAACCCGGCCAGGCTGTACATGTCCTTTTACTCATCGAAAACTCGCTCCCCATGGCGGAGCACCGGGAGGATCTCCAGCATCAGGTCCTGCCGGGTCTCTTAGGTGCCGTGCGAGTCGCTAACCCGGGCGGGAACGTAAGTCCTGCCGCGTCATTAATATGGAGTAGGCTATTTCACCGTTAAATTGACATTCAATAGGTAAAAATCTTTTTGGAGACAACTGGAAAAACACAAGAGCAGCACGCAACACAGAAAGATCAACGGCACTTCAATGAATTTCCGGACATCGACATTGTGGGCCTGCCGCAGAACAAACTGTCACCGCTCTTTGTCCGAAAATCAGTCGACGTGCGCGCTTCCCCAGTCCGTGTCTTATATAGCCCCTTAGCTTAGTCTCTCTTCTCTCTCTCTTAGATTTCCCTCCTAAACAATGCCGAGAGCGCACAGTCGCCAGCGACGCGACATCTCGTGATAGTCGCGATGTCAGACCCCGCCGATGAAAATCCAGGGACATCTGATAACACACTGGTCGACTCCCAAGTGACCTGGGAGTCTGTGGCAGAAAAGCTACAGAAAGTAAGTGTTTCCTCCCCCTCTTCCAAGTCACAGCGTTGTCAAACAATGATATGCACATTGTTATATCGTGTAGAATAGGATTATTGTGCATGTTGTTGCTAACCCAGCCGCGAGGATGACACGAATATTTGACCTTTTCAGGAAGACAGTAAGTTGCAGTCCCTTTGTACTTCCATTTGCAGCCCCCCTTTCAACCAATACTCCTACCACCAGCTTCGCGCCCAGTGGAGGCAAGAAGTCATCCCCTGGCAGTCCTCTGATACTTCTCGCTGTATCTGCCATTTATCGGGAGCCTCAATGAATTCCAAGGACCAAGGTAAGCAATTATTTTCGATTTCGGTGTGATTTTTGTTGGTTGTTGTTTTCTGAACCACAATTTCCACATCGATAGGAAGGTCTGCACCTCAGGACGAATGGCCAGAGATATACCCCTCAGCTAACGACCCGTACGACTCAGTTGTACCCTCCTCCTATCAGTCTCAGTATCCGACCAGTACTGTGCCGGCGTATGGGACGTCGCACGCTTTCTCAACAGACACGCAGGTTGGCACGCACTCACTGACCCACCAAGCCGGCCACCACACCCAGGACAGTGTCGTCGCACTTGTCGACCCAAGTACGAATGAACCGATGACCGTCGGAGGGCCTGTCTCGCTCGTTTCGCGCATGCAGGCGTTGCACGGGCTTGCCAAGCGGCGGCCTGAGCGTGAGCGCGCCCGCGCGGCGCATACCTCGTTCTTTCGCGAGCCAGAGGCCCCTCGCCCTGGCGGCAATCCTGCTGGAGGTGTCGAGCGCACTGAGCGTCCCCGCCCACGTCATAACCTCGCAACCTCCCCTCTTGGCTTGCGCCCTACCCTACCGCCCACTAGTTCCACTGATGGACGGCACGCTGGGCAGGGTGGTTCAAGGGCCAGGGCCGGTACGGGCCCAACCTCACCTGAGAGGCGTGGCGGGAGAAGGGCCAGAGCAGGCAGCCGCTCATCAACGACAACTGCAATGACCCCATCTGCGGCATATAACCTGCCGCCATCTTCCCCATCTTCAGACGGGTCGCCCGGGTCTACACCAAGTCCTATGTGGCCCTCCTCGGGCGTCACCGGCACCACAACCGCAACCACACAGGTCAGCCTGAACTACCCGGGACCCCCGACGAGCTTTTCCTCGTCAGTCAGCGCAAATGCGATTCCGCTCACTGAGTACGGCCTGCGCAGGTACAGCTCGAACACTCAGGCAAATACAAACACACGCGCCGAGTATGAAATGGGTTTGGACATGCGCATGGTTGTCCCAAGTCAGGCTCAAGGCGGCCATAGGTATGGTCAGGCCGACGGCCAACAGCAATCGTACAATCACTCTCATACATCGATGTCTATGCCGAACACGCCTTTGAACAGTGTTGGGTACATGGGTAGCAGCATTTCGATGTCGGTGCCCGGAACTCCCCTTACAGATTCCGAGGCTATGAGCTCGCGAGGTACAGGCCATGGTGATATGGTGTCTATGTATCAACACTCTATGCCCCCTCCACCTACACCAGGCAGCTACTCTTCGTCCGCAAGCGCACCCGCAATGGTATCTAGCAGCACGAACTATTTCTCATTGCCCTATAGTTCATCTTCCGAGCTTACCTCCACGGCTTCGATGCCCTCCCTGCCGAATATCTCCCGGAATGCTATGAACTTGCACCTATCTATGCCGATTCACTCCACCCTACCCGTCTCACCGTCGGGCGAGCTGGAAGTGGTTCCCGCCAGTGCTCCGCTGGACCCAGCCGGCGAAGTTCCCTTCATCATCGACGACGAAGCCGAGAAGCGCGCGGAGATCAAGCTCGAGCGCGCTCTGAAAGCAATGCGGGAGGAGGCACGCGTTCAGAACACTACCAATGCCGCGAACGCAATCGCAACTGGCAATCTGAACACCTACCCGAACATGAACGTGGGCGGGGGCGTTGCTAGTATGAGCGAGGTCGGATCGCTGTCTCCCACGCGCACCCAGGCATCTTCGTCGTCCTCGTTCTCGTTACCAAATGTACGTACATCTCCTTCATCCTATTAAATGTCCGCTTTCTCCGCCCCCCTCAGTCGTCCGCCTTTTACATACGAAGGCACGCCCGCATGCAATGTCCCGTGTCATTCTAACCACACTCATGACGACGATGTTGAACTTCTTGCTTCTTTCTTTCTTGCGCAGTCTCCTATCTCTCAGTTCCCTCCGAACGCCCCGTATGACCCGGCCCATACCTACTTGGGACTCTCATACGGATCATCATCGTAAGTCCTTTCTTACCCCCTCGCTGATTTACTGCGATAGATCAACCTGCTCACTAATTTTCATTTCCCCACAACATATATATCTTGACGCACAATTAGCTCCTCTACGGTACAAAAATAGATATGAGTGATTGGCGCTGTCGCTCATCAGGCCCATACCCATTCTATTCGCCAAGCGGTCAATAGCGTCAGTCTACCTCCTCTATCACACTCGCTCCTCTGTTTCCCGCCCCGGACTCAATCCAGATCTCTGTCACCGGATCATTTACTCCATGATCTTCGTTCCATCTCTGTTCCTCTCGAGCTTTCCCCCTTTTGGACACAGGCATAATGCTGGCGCCATACGTTCTTATTTGCCGTACACCCGTTGCATACGCCGCCGCCAATGTTCCGAACACGAGTTCAACAACTCTTACACAAGCTCAATTGCGCTCACATGCACATCATGTCCAACCCAGTCCTCGGCGTTCCCCTGATATCTGGCCTCTGCTTTCTTCTTTCCTCTTCTCCGCTGATCGATAAATCCGCTAGCTCCATTCTGTTGAACCAAATGCCTACCCCTGTCTCTCCTGCCTACCTGTTTGTTTTCATGTTTTCCGAGCGACATCCGTCCCCACCACATTCATATCCCCTATACATAACTCCTTATCTCTCATCCATCTACCTGGCTTTCTCCGCTGCTTTCTCTCATTGCGTAGTGCACTTGTACATCTTTGATATTATTCACTCCATCTATCGTCCATACACTCCCTTCTTCCATTCTACGGCGTCATTACTATTTGTTCATCGTCTTGGCTATTTGTGTCCCGCTTTCTTCCGAGTCCAAAACACTACGCATCAAATTACCTCATTGTCGAAATGTCGCATTGTTCTATTGCTCAGTTTCAATCTGGTCGGGCTTCTTTGTATGTATACCCAATTGGATCTGCACAAACTCATTGATGAGTCTATGGGAGAGTTCCTCCGAGTCTCTTCTTATTAACCATCAGCTCATTAATCCTGTGAACTCATCAATGAGTTTGTGATAGGTTACTACTAGTATATTTCTTATTCTGCTATTTGTTAAAATGTTGCAATGTCTACTAACTTATATCATTTGGGTTTTTTCGGTGGCTTTACAATCATTTCCAATCCTCAGAGTCTATACCCAAACAAATTGTCGGAAACATATTGTTTCTACTAATTATGTTTGTCAGATTCTGTACACGATACATGAACGACCGGTTTGAATGGTGACCTTTGACGATCTTGTCCAACATACCATAATCCGTACCTTGTAACTGAACTGAAATAATAATAAACTATTAGTAGTCGTGAAACTGTCTTTCGAGGACAATCTTCAATCAAATAGAATACGCTTTATGTTCTCATGTAATATCAAAAGGATAATTATGAATGGGTATATGATACACTGAGAGAATTATATCCGGATATCAAAAACGTAGAGAGTCAGGCAGATGGAGAACGTAGAGGCACATGAAATCCTTAGAACGTAGATCCTACTCCGCGCCGACGCCCGAATCTCCTTCCTCCGGTGGTTCCCCTCGATGCCCTACGCCTACTGCGACCGCCTCCGAAACATTCGCAACAGAAGATACAGCATAGTATATCAACGAAAACTTCCCAGATCGTCACGATGACCTGATAATTGAGAAAGTCAAATTAGTGAATCATGTTCCGAACCGCGTACTGAGATAGCGAAGATCAAATACTTACGGTTACGATGGCGGAGATGATAGTCTCAATAACAGCTGCAATCGCGCTGATTATGCTGTTGATTGCACCTCCAATGGCTGATACAATAGATCCCTAGGTAGAGATAGGGGTGTATTTAGTCGGGAAATTCTGCATACGAATGGGGACTATAAGATTCCTCACCATGATTTTGCTCGATAAGAGATCGTTAATAAATGTATTTAGATTTATAAAAGCTGATTGAGAGTGTAATATGTGATGGATGTCTGAAGGTGGGTTGTGCAGAACCAAACGACAGGCCTGGCAGCTTTATGTACTCTGGCTGAACGCGCACCACAGGCGAGGAACTATTACTCCTGACGTCATGACTGCACCCTGACATCATCGATGCGTCGCTCAGGCTTCAAGGCTGCTAAAATCTCCTTTCCTATACGTCATTACTAAAGTGCCATGAGGTAGAGTCAATACTAAATATGGTGCATGCAGCCGGAATGCTACAGTTTGGCCGAATGCTACCAGACTGGTGTGCATCATGTACTCAGAGCACCCCTATTGCGGAACGCTGGCTTCTGCCTTTGTAGAGTCCAGACAACACTAATAGATCAAAACACGCACTGAAAGCGTGTGTGACACTGGCAACAGATTCGATCCGAAGATTGAAGAATGTTCCGGAGATTGAGTATGTTACGGAGATTGTACATACGACTTGAGGAAACTGGCCGGGATGTAGGTGGACAAAGGAAAAGGGGCGTGATCCTTCCGGAGAGACGATACGTACATACGGACTGAACCTAGGAGATCCGTGTTCGTATTCATGTAGAAGCTGCTCATGGCCGCCGTATTAGAGCAAGCTGAGCATGAGGGATTGTCCTTCTTTGCAGACACGAGATCATGGGCAGTCCTCGGAAAGCTTGAAATCCAGTTGAGTACGAGTGGACTCGGAAAAGAAGCATTTAAACTTTTATCACTCTCGGCTAAATCCGTGTACACTGGCAGTGACTAAGCGTGCAATGACAAAGCAGTTTTGCGACAAACAATCTAGTCCAACTTCCAAGTCCGGCCCTCCTCGGGCCCCTCAGTTATTTACATATCCCATCGCAAAGAAGTTCAGCTTCGCCCCCGGTCTTCTCCTCAAAAGAATATTCGACGGGACATCTGACTATTCAAAAGGAAACATGATATGCGGACGAACAAAATAATTGGGAGCATCAGGAGAGCTCTCAGCAACGACAATTACGAAGTCAAAACAAGTACTAACGAAGAGAAGATAGCTAAACTACTGGCCAGCGTAGATTGCTTTGATTACACAGGGATACTCAACAATTACAGAACTGGCGGAAATCTTTTTCTCCGTGGTGCTATATGCGATTTCTACAAATGTACTCTACCACCAAACCTTAGCACTTTGGGTCTTGCCGACGACGCCTCGGAAACTCAGAAAACCAAGGTTGTGATAGTGAAAAGACGACAAATGTCAGACTATCACTCTGATGAACTCCCAGTACGTGCTACCACCTCTCTTCGAATCATTTAATGGCTGTCCTATGAGAATTGACTGTCCTTAACAGGGCTGCTGCGAAGAGCTTCTCATTTGGAACACACTTCGGCACGAGAATATTCTTCTACTGCATGGGTACATACTAGACGGTCCTAGCGGCTGCCCATCACTGATCGCAGACTGGACGCCGAACGGCACAGTTAGTCAATATTTGGCGACGCACCCTGAAATGGATCTGATTCAAATGGTGCGAATTTGCTCCACCAAAAGCAGGCTAATCTGAAACTCACATTCGCTCTTCCTTCTGAAGTCCCATGGAATAGCAAAGGCTCTTGCATACATGCATTCCAAAGGAATCATCCATGGCAACGTTAAGTCGGTTAGAATTATCCACAGTTTACAGGCGAGAATCGTGCATTAATTGATATTCCTGCAGGCAAATATTCTCGTTTCATCCGACGGTCGCCCTCTGCTCTCTGGCTTCACTCTTTCTGTTTGGCCAGACCTGCGCAGGCGCGTCTACGAAGGCAAGAGAGAAAATCTCGAAGGCGACGATATGTTATTGGAAACATTGGGGAGGGCGACAATGGATGCGGACGTGTGGGCGTTTGGAATGACCGTCATGGGGATGATCAAGAGAGTCTTGCAAGAGAAGTCGGACGGTAACAAGCTGCAGGCTGTTTCTGACATCCTCCAGGGTACGGAGTACCTAGATATAGACTTATCAAACAACCATGAATATGAAGAGCTCTGGTTTGTATGTCAGGCTTGTTGGCACCCCGACACCGAGTCTCAGCCGACTATGAACACCGTCTTGCAGGCGTTTGAAGAGATGAATTTAGTAAGCTAAGCCGTACCTTCATACTTCCTCTCTGGACAAAACGCTGACGCAGTGCGATCCGTAGAGGTCTCTGGAGAAACTAGCTGTTGAGTCTCGTCTGCGGCGAACACTACTTGGCTATCGCCAAGCCGACTTGACGGGGAAGATTATTCAGCTCGAGGAGTTCAATCGCAACCACGGCGGCTTCTCCGATGTCTACTTCGGCAGGTCTACCGTACATGACAAGCTGGTCGCTATCAAGCGCGTTCGGTATCGCTTGCACGATGACCTACAATTCATTAAGGTATGTCCTTGGATTGAAACCACGAGCGATCTGACGCTGAAGGAGCATCTCAGAGGATGGTCAGGGAGTTGCAGATATGGTCCAGGCTTTATCACAAGAATGTCCTGCGGCTTCTAGGATATACCGTGGACGGGGGGCTGTATTACCTGTCGTTGATTACGGAGTGGATGAACAATGGCACAGTTCTGCACTACATGAAGGCGAAGGGTGAGAAGGTAGACTTGCTGTACATGGTAAACGAGATTCTTACACAGCCTTTGAAGATAAACTTACTGAGGATCATTCTACAGGTGCAAGGTATCGCAGCGGGGCTAGAATACCTTCATTTAAATAACATTGTACATTCAGACATGAAGTCGGTGAGTTGAGAGAACTATTTCATCCCGTGCCTTTCTCACCGCCCCCGTTAATACCCAGGGCAACGTCCTTATCTCTCCTGAAGGCGAGCCACTCGTGACAGACTTTGGCATATCGCACATGTTGTCGTCTAGCACGGTAGCGTCGCTCACGACTGGGACGTACGGGACAGTGCGCTGGATGGCCTATGAGCAAATAAACATTGACGAAGCACAGACATCTACGCCTTACACGTTCCAAACGGACGTGTGGTCATTCGGGATGACTATCTTGGTGAGCTTTTCCCTGCTGGCTTCCATCATTGTCTTCCATCCCCCCCTTTTTTGATACTAAAACCGATGGATGCTCATTATCTGATAATAGGAGCTCTTAACACTCAGCTTGCCCTACGTGCACCTCATGATGGATCAGCAGGTCACTATTGCTATATACAAAGGCCAACGTCCCCATAAACCCGTTGCTTACGACACAGAATGGGACGCGGAGCGGAGGTTTCTATGGGATGTATGCGAATCGTGTTGGAAACTAGATCCGTACGTGCGACCCACTTTGAAAGCCATAGCGCTGCGATTGGATGTTATTCGAGATTCTCGAAGCTCGAAAACAATCTCATGATAGTAGGCGGAACATCATAAATATGAAGTACTTAGTCTGTACCACTCTCCCTGTCTGCACTCTTTAAATTGTATCTATATTCTCAGTGTTTGTACATTCCTATGGTCCAGATCAAATGATGTCCCGGGGGTGAGGGGGGAAGGGGTCACTCTTCAACAAGAAGCCCACTCCTTCGGCAGTCTCTTCCTTCTATCCTTAACAAATTTGTTAAAAATTGACATTTGCTGATTCCAGGGGCACCCTTGCCACCCTTACGGTCAGATTGAAATCGAAGACGCAGAAGAACTGGATACACAAAATCATATAAAATCCCAATGTTATCTATCTATCTATCTATCGTACACGGCCTCGCCTGAAGTTTGAACTGCGAAGAATGAACACACACGTGTGTAACACTCAAATAACCAAGAATGAACAGAGACACGAATCAAGCTAGCTAAGCTTATTGTTAGCCTCGAATCATCGTCTGTCTGCCAGTGTTCAGTTGGTTCCCTGGCAACACGCGGCATTGCTAGTGCCGTTGGCGGAGGCGGTGAATGCGAGCCCACTCTTCGCATCATTCGCACCTGGCACGTCGAGAGCAGGGTTCATCTTGAAGAAGCTCTGCGGTTTGAAGGCGACGCGCATGTGTTCCACAGGCATTCTGAAAGCCCGACAAGCCCATAAGCGAATTAAGCCACCCTCGAAAATCTCATTTCAAGAAAGGGGGTACTTACACCGGCCAATCCTCCGGTCGAGGAATGTGTGTCGTGCCTGCACCAGGGAACCCGTTACGTTAGTATGAGCGTAGGCGCAAAGGCGAAACACGAAGAGTCAAATTAAATGACTGACCAAGAGTGAGGAAAACAACAATGTCTTCATTCTCAATGCTGACATCCTCCTTCGACCATGGACCAAGCGACTCTTCAGGATCATCTCGCGTTTGAGGGACATACTTCCCTGCAGGCCAGATTCTTCCCCCATCAGCCCCCTCTTTTTCTTTCACTACCCACAGCGCCTTCTTTGCGAAGGCCGCACGCCTCGCGACCCAACCGCCTTCCCTCGCCATCAGCGGACTCATCGCCCCCTTCGCATTGATCACATACCCAGGCTGCATCCCGCTGCTGTAATGTGCCTTCGCGGTCGGATTTACGATTCGCCACCGCCTATCGCGTTCGAAGCTGTAATCTCGAGCGCCGTGGTTGGCGTTCGTCAAAGTTAGCTCTTCCGTGACGAAGGCGTTTCCGGCGAAGTTCTCGGGAGAACCCACGGGCGCATTCGGGAGGGGGACGATGTCGGATTCGACAACACTGTTATGAAGTCCGTCGACCATCGGGTCAACTCGAAGCGAGAAGATATGTTGGTGGTAATGAGCATTAATATGCGGAGCGACAGTCGTGCCGAATGGATTGGGTTCATCCGGGTTCTTGACATACACTTGCAGAATACCCGTAAGACGTATCTCAAATTCAATTGTCCCATCCTGATAGAAGAAATAGTTCCAGATGTATTCTGATAACAGTAATTACGAAAAAAAATCGGTAAGTTTAATCTCACGGCGAGTACCCATGCTGAAGAAGCTCCAAGCCCCGGGACGGAACGTATGGAAGGGTACGCACCATAATTTGCAAGTGTACAGCACATGCTTATGACAAGCCGACGGCTTCTGACCGCTTGAGAGCGTCCACCAGGGCGGTAGTCAGTATGTTTCCACAGCAGACCAGCATCCTCTTCGTGAATGCAGATGGCGCGCTTTATTATAATAGCGCTGCCGTCATGGCCGACGAATGCACCAGGCTGCAAAAGTCGTCATAATCAAGGCTAATTAGAGGCGGACACGGAAAGGACATATTAGTTGACTGACCAAGTAGTGGATAGTCCCCACACAGTCACATCCCAGCGACAAGTCGTTGGCCATGGTACCCATTCCATACTCACCTCTATAATAATCAGCAGTCAGATGGAACTGATCTTCTCCTTCAGATAGCTAGATACTCACGCATCGAAAGCAAATTTACGTGGCTGTGGAAATTCAGGCGCACCATAGGGGACCACCATCTCGGCTAAGGACAAACGATAGAAAATGGGACGGATATTTCCCTCGTCATTATACGTAATCGCAGATAGAGCAAGTCCTTCACGGTGGCTGAACGCTACACGTTGAAGTCAGCATATCGTAAGTCACTCTTCAGGCTAATTTGCTGCATATTGCGTACCGACATGCATCTTCCACTTCTGCCACTCAATTTCATTGCCGTTCATCTTGAAACTGACTCCTTCTGGCTGGAGGATATGCAGAGGCTTCAGATCATCCCTAACCTTGTATGCATCGCCTTCCTTCTGCGAAAGCAGATCTGGTAGGAAGTCGAATGCATCTCTAGGAGGAGGAATGCGAGCACGTCCGGATGCAGCTACGGAATCTTCCGAGACTGGTGGAGGGAGTGCATCTGGACGAGAAAGAACGCCTTTCGCCGAGCGATGCGGCGGAAAATCAATGTGGATAACTTCCATGGAGTTCGAATCGATCACAGGTATGAAGTCCTAAATCAGAGTTTATGTTCGTTCTACAAATCTCATCATAGGTAACTGACCAATGGGTGTGCATATAGGTTATCATGTCGAGAGAAGCGAGCAAACAAAAGGGCTTGTTGGAGACGTGCACCCTTCGGAAAACGATCATCGTATCCGATGGACCAACCATCGCAGTGGATCTGTTCCTTAGTTATCCCTAAGTTTCGCACCTGAGCTCAATTTCATGGACTCAGGGGCACAGTTGACCGAGACACTTACCAACCTCGGCTGCGAGCGCTTGCACACGTTCGTCATTCCTTACGCATAGTTCTGCAGCAATGAGCTCTTCAACGGAGATCTGAGGCTGCGTGCCTTCAGGAAGTTTCTGAATGGTTTCTACTGTCCAGTCACTTTCTTTGAACGCAACCGCAGTGTTGTACGCATCTCTGGAAGTCTGTGTGAATATTATATAAACTTCATGTATATACTGTTTACTTACCCGGTTACAACATCGATGAACTAAGATTAAGGATGTAAGCGAACACAGTGTGGAATTTCAGAGTGGCACGTACATCAACTTCAGCCTTTCTGACAAATCCAGATACGGTATGCGGCTTCTCGCCCGTCTGTAGAGGAATGCCAAGAAAAGCCAGAACATCCTTCTTCGGCGGTGGAATGATGTTGCTAGTGATGAATTTTACGGCCTTAATAGGAGTCTCGGCGGCGATATACTTACGGATCGCTAACGAAATTGCCGCGATCTACATTTGTGTCGACATATCATTATAGTGCGAGCACAAAATGGAAAGTACGTCAGTTGACTGGTGCTCATAGCGGTCACCTCATTTGAAGTATCGTTTGCGACTCAGGTTGGAAGTCAGGTAAATGACGCACCTCGTCGGGAGTGAGTGCGTCCAGAGGGTGGGATGCGCGTGGCGCCCTAACCTTTGGGGTTTCCTCCACCGTCGTGGCCGTGCCAGGTACATGTTCAGCAGTATGCTGAGCTTCAGTGAGCTTGGAGGCCATGATCGCCGAGATTTCGATATCAGTTGGTTGTTGGTTGAGCGTATTGTAACAAGCTCGTCGAAGTATCTGTGAGAGACTTGCTTAAGCTCGTCGCGCGTTTATTATAGGCCGCACGGAGGTCAGGCACGGAACTCCGACGCGACGGACTCTAGATTAGGTGATAGCGACAGCGTGGAAGCGGCGATAAGATAGAGCAACGTCTAAACCTGAGGTTGGAGCCGCCGCCGGACTCTGGTGCTGCAATGTGATTCCTTGAAATTCTAAGAATGTTGGGGTAGCTTTAGGTAGGTGAACAACGAGGAAGGAGATAAATCTTTTAAGAGCAACATTAAGTACCAAGAGACGTGCAAAAGTCCGCCTCAGTTGAGTTATGGAATTCGATCCTTCGTGAGATTAGCATCCGCTCGACGCAAGCGACCTCGTTATCAACGAGTACAGCCAACCGCATTGAGGATAGGAAATACAAGGGCTTCCGTGCGCTGGGAGCTCGGCGATAAGTCCGAGTCAGTTCACGGTTTAGTTCCGACCATCAGAAGGCCGAAAAGTCTACGGCACCACAGTCTGACGGAGCATGTGTTGTCATAGGCGTATACAAGCGATTTCATTTCGCAGAGGTAGCTCTGGCATGTAGACTTTGGGATGAACGAGAATGGGCTCCAGCTTTCTCCTGAAAAGACCAGTGATACCACACCTTGACCAGACAGCACGAGACGCTATTACATTTCACCTCTCACTCAGGAGATGTGTAAGCTTTCTGGCCTCTCCAAGATATGATTATACTGTAGAAAAAGGATTTTGGAATATATGTAAACGTTAATTGCATTGAGGGTAATCCAGAGGTTAAACCATCAGCTCACAAGAGAGTCACGATTCGTGTTCCCGCGCTAGTAGTGTAGCCAGAAATTTTCTGGGCAGGTATGATAACGACGTCGTATTCATGGAAAGCTTGCTTCAATCTAAAACCCATTGTGCGTTGATGAGCATCTGAGCAAATGGTTGGTCGCTGACGAAAAGTCAAATTGTGATTATCCTGCGAAGCTTCTGATGGAGAGCAAGAAACTTACAGATATTTATAAACGAGATTAAGCGTTTCTTGCATCACAAAGAGGGACAATCAAGAAGTTTGAGCTCAAAAACGAGAAAAAGAAAAAGAGGGCCAGTGAGGCTGAGTGAGTGTCACGGTCGAGCGACGCGTGCTTGCAAACGCGACATGTCACATATCATTCATCCAAGTTACTGTTAGTCTGTCATGGTATTCAAGGGCGGAGTCACGCCGTTACGATTGTCAGTTCAGGCTGAGGCTAGAGTTTCTTTGTATCAACGACATTGACTTCAAGCAACCGATATCACTTCTACTTGCAAGAAATATTCGACGCTTAAGTGCTTCTGCGAGACCATGTCCTCACAATCGCAACGCCCGATTGTCTTCTTCGATATCAACATTGGCGAGACGCCTGCGGGGAGGATAAAAATGGAGTTGTTCAGTGATATTGTACCGAAGTACGTAGCACATTTCCTAAAAATTATTATTGCAGCTCCTGATCTGTTGAGCGTGTACTCTTTATGTATAGGACTGCCGAGAATTTCAGACAACTTTGCACTGGAGAGTATAGGTGAGCTGAGCTCCGATGGGAATGCGGGTACGGTGCTCCTGCCATCCGATTTCGTAGCATTGATCCTTCAATGATTACAGGATAAATTCAAGACCGCAGGGCTACAAAGGGTCAATATTTCACCGGTACGTACAAGACATCTAGAGCTGAATTCTTTGTCTCAATTTTTGACACGTTGTACTCTTAGAATGTGAGTACAAGTAGACTTTATTGCATCCAGGGTATCTGTCTAATGTGCGCCTCGTATCAAGCATTCCGAGTTTCATGTGCCAAGGTAAGACACAATGTTTTGTCTCTATCCATGGAGCAGCTGATGATAATTTCCGTGCAGGTGGTGACTTCGATAAAGGCGACGGTACCGGCTCTTTCTCTATTTACGGCGACAAATTTCCGGTAAGCAGTTTGTCTGCGATATATCCTACTCTTAACAACGTTAAACTCGGGGATCCTGCTTGACAGGATGAGAACTTCGAAATGAAACATACGGGGCCGGGACTATTATCGATGGTAAGCCACCACCGCTCTCCTCTTTCTTGGCTACACCCTGACATCAACCGAAGGCGAATTCGGGTCCAAATACGAACGGCTGTCAGGCACGTACAATTTTTCTCATTATTGACACGTATAGTACGGTATAAACTGATGTCCTGAATTTACAGTTCTTCATCACCACAGACAAATGCGAATTCCTTGACGGGAAGCACGTTGTGTTTGGGAAGGTCATCGACGGGATGCTCACTCTCCGTAAGATCGAGAATGTTGCTGTGGGACCAAACAACCGTCCGAAGCTGGCAGTAAAGATTGTAGGTAAGTGATCTTCAAAGACGTTTCTCATTCTAGAAATGTTAACTCCTTTTGATGGAACAGAATGTGGGGAAATGTAGATGTATGATTGTGAGCCAGATGTTGGATTAAAAAAATTCCATTTATTGTACTTGTATCGATGTTATCGCAGTAATCGAGTCGCGCGTTTTGACTGTGCTCTTGTTCCGGCGGGATTTGTCCCGAGCAGCATCGGTTCATCCGCTATAATAATCAACAGGCATGCAAGCACTCACCATCAACTATTTCATTCCTTCCTTCTTCCTTTCTATCACCAGCATTTTGTCTATTCTCCGCAAGTGCAGAAGTGAATGTTGAGCTACTCCAGAAGACGACTACTAATGGCAAACTTTATCTTGGCGCATCATCATGGCGGACTCGGTGTTTGTATTCAGTTTCAGATAAGCAGTGTCTTCAACTTCAATTCATTCTTGTTTCTTTCGAGCATTGCGCTCGACTCCTACATTCTATCTTACTCCTCAATCTCGAAGTCGATCTTGTGTTCGGTGCCTCCCTTCATTCAATTCACTAGCCCAGAGCATTGGCGGCGAAACAGTGCTCTTCGAAACTCGGATACCCGGAACGTGTGCCACGTCTAACTCAATTTATGTGCTCAACTCTGCAGTTAGTTCACTCCTTGAAGACATAAGGCGTAAGACATTGAGATTATTCAACCACCGCGGTGGAGAGGGGGGCTCATTCGAGATATAGGATTTAAAAGAGCGGATCTCGTGCGGCTGAAGTGCGTACTCGGTTTTGTCATATATCACTCCCCCTTTCCCTCCCTCTGAGTTTCGACTATTCGCACTCGCTATCTTCGCCCACGTCCCCATTGTTCGAGACAATACTTTCAAATATCCTAGCTATTCGTATACTTTGATGGTGTTCCTGTGCTGACGTGGGCTCCGTGATGGCAGGGTCAAGCATAAGCACAGCTGTCGCAAGCTCGAAGCTTTCAGCACACATTACACGTAGTGGAGGCCACTTTGGTGGGATAGAAAGCTCTTTAGGTCGGATACCTTCATTGTCTTCGTCGTCCTCTTCAAGGCCTTGCTCACCGTCGCTTTTGTCAACGAACTCACCATCATCCTCCTCAACTGCAACTGTAGCCGCCTATCCGAGCTCTGACGTAGTATCAAGCCCAAGACGCTCGTCAAACTCATCTATACTCGACTGTATATCTCCTAGTCGATCAAGTAACCACCGCCAGACGAAATCACTGGGCACTTGTGCTTTACCTTCCGCGAAGAGACGTCCGCGTTCACAGACACAACTCGAGACTCGTAGACCTACAGGACTTCTCATTACGCCTCTACAATCACCTGCTTCTCCTTCAAGCTCACTGTCCTCTTCGCCATCAACTTTCAAAACGGCGCCTAACCACTCCCATCCACATGCGCTCGCGCAAGATCGGGACAGAGACAGGGATGGAGAGCGTCCGACTCGCTCGTCTTCGTCTCCACAGCTCATCCGGCCCCGTGTCCGAGCACGAAGTAGCTCTGCTTCATCTTCTGCATCGTTGACTGCCACCGAAGAGACGTTCTCGTACGCATATGAACGCGCATCTGCTTCTACTTCCACGTCTTCCGCACGTCTCCCATCCATGCCTTATCCCTCTGCATGGAACTTTCCATCTCCCCCTCAAACGCGAATATTAGCATCAGGACCAAATTCGAGTTCAACACTCAATCTACGAAATCGGAGATATACGTCTACCGAGATGGCGGCGAGTAGTCCCAGTGAGGACTCTGGGCTCGACAGTGAGGGCATAGAGCAGGAGGAGATGATCTTCGTGTCCCCTAACATCGGAAGTACGGGTTCTGGCGCGAGGCTGAGGAGAAGAAAAGAGGAGGAATTGCTGAGGGTGGTGACTACTGCCCGAGGCCAGCCGTGTGCTGGCGAGACGGAGACGGAGCTCGATGAGATAGTAAGTAGTCCAGATTTCTGGATTCATCATATAGGAATGAGGTTCTAATACCTTATGCTGTATAGCCCACCCGACTACCAACGTCACGAAAGATACCCAATACCGAACCTTTAATTATCCTTCCCATCAATACCATAGTCAACTATCTATTTCAAGCCTGTCGCCTGCTTTCGATCGTCCCCGCTGTGTTTGGCTCTATGTACAACATTCACCATGCTTTCTATCCACCGAAACCAATCTCTTTTCAAAAAACAAGTATTGACTATATCGTATGCGCTCTTTGGGTAAGTCGTTTATTTATTTATTTAATTTCCCTGTCCTCATAGTCAATTGCCTTCAACTAGGCGATTCTGACTGGTTTACAATGTCTCCGATTGACAACAGGACTTCTTCACCGATGGAAGGCTTACTATGCTACGCTCTCTACCCTTATCCGTCTCGTCGCTCTGCAAGCAATATGCTGGCCCGCAACGCACCTGACGCTCAAGTTCTTCGATCACAACATCCGTCCCGTCGCGTGCTGGGCGTTGATCGGAACAACCACATGCATATCCCGTAGTGTACAGCTGTGGGTCACAAGCAATCTATATTTGCCACCTTCAAAATCGACTGTCGAGGGAGACATGATAAGGAGGGACGAAGGTAAGCTAGGGCCGAGGAGGTGGGATTGGCGTCAGGTAGGCAAGAAGTGTGTCTTACCTGCTGGGGTCTTGTATTTTATCACGGCGTGGGCTATGATTCTTAAAGGCGAGTTCAGAGGTTGTTGAGACTTACTCACCTTATTTTCGCATTCCTTTCAATCGTGTTGTGTAGAGTTATGTAGATGATGAAAGGCTGGAACAAACGACCAGCTGCTCATCAGTGAACTGCAATGGGGGAGTTTACATTCATTTCTTGTATTTAAAGTACATCCACTAGCTCCTGCTATTTACCGGATTTGCAGATGTACATACCTGAATCTTTTCGGTAAAAGTCAGAAAAAAGGTCGCGTGCAGCGACCCACTTCAAGTTCAAGTTGGTTCAAAGTTATTACGTAATTAAAATCGAATAAAGTATACTCTTCCGAGCCACTGTCCACACCGAATGTTCCTGCAGACTACCACAGGACTGAGCTATCTCTAACTCTCAAACTACGGAAATTGTGGCTCTACAAGCTCTGCACTACGTACGGAAGCTCCAAGAATCCAAACTACAAGAAACTTGATTACTTGAAAGCGGTCCTTATTGAACGACTGTTGGGTAGACTTTAAGTTGGGAAATTTCGTCCGCGAGGTCCCAGAGCTTTCCGTCAAACATCTCTTGCGTCCGGCTCAGGCGTTACGAGTCTCTGAGACACTACTTAGACTCTCACTGAAACAATGGCAACACCTCTGTCGCTCCCTACTTCTCCAGATGTCCAATCTGCGGGACGATCACCCATTTTAGGTGCAGGTGCACTAGCGGGAGAGAGGGGGCACGACGTCAATCCAGAAGCTTTGTCTGCGTTGGATACATACAAGGTGAGGGACACTTCGAAGGGTATGCAACTTTTTCTACATCCTTGTGCACTTTACGCGTTCTTACTGTGTTCTGTTTCATCCGCAGTTGTCGTACGATTTAAGGCCGTTGGAAACGCGCCTATCATGAAGCAAAATTTTTACAAGATTACAGCGTCGAATCGCTTCCAGACCGTAATACAGTTTTTAAGGAAAGAGCTGGGATGGAAATCCGGTGATCCGCTGGTGCGTAATGTAAACATACTACACCCTTTTCATAATTTGACGTGTGTACATTTCGACTTGCAATAGTTCACGTACATCAATCTTGCATTTTCACCTGCACCTGATGACACCGTGTCGAATCTCTTCAAAGTTCGTTATCGCTTGTCACCAATGCGTCTTGAAAAAGCTCAACCAATTTCATTGAACAGTGCTTCCAGACTGATGGACATTTAATAGTAAACTATAGGTATGTAATTAGGCAATGTGAATGTGGTAAACTATGCACTTACTCTTCCTTTATTTCTTCCCTACAGTACAATAGCCGCGTGGGGCTAAGCTTAATCACAATCCTGGCCGTGTATTTTAACTCCCTTCTGCTGATGTATTATAGGCTACGAGCTTGGTTCGCATATACGGGGCCGTGTATTTTATGTCTTATAATGGGTACTTTGATTATTCTTTCATGGTGCATCTAGTTGAAATAAGGAATGAGCCGATGGATCTTGCTTTCGGTCAGTTCATATGTACCAAATGAATTTGACATTAGGACATGCTACAATTGCGCATTTGTGCGTTTGATAATAATTTCGGCGAAGGAAGGGGTGGAGATATTTAAATGTGAGCTATGTTTCGTTAAATAGATACCTTAACTGGCTAATCTTGCCCAAAGGAAGAGCGAATGAGTATGAGCAAGCGTTTACTTCGATTCTTGGTCGTCAATTTTCGGACCTCCACAATGTCTGTGGCCTAGTGCGTTTCCTCCTGTGGTGCTTCATCTTGAGCTTTAAGAGCATCTGGTGTGCCTCAAGGAGGCGTTGCTACGATAAACCTTAGTACCGATGGCGGAACGCGAGGGAAGCGAAGAAACTCACTTCAAGCTTAAAGAACAACTCGTCATCACTATCTGATTCCGTTTCAACGTTCTCTCCCCTGTCCTTGACGGTTTCTACGCCTCCTACGAGTGTTGGCTCGTCCTCTGCAACTGAGGAAGACGAAGAACCGACTATCCTTCCGTTCGTGGGCATGCCATCAGGCCCCCTTCTCGATGGATAACCAGGTTGAGGCATTGCAATGGACTTGGAGCACTCGTAGTAGGGGATGGCAGGTGAGCCCAGTCTCAGCGTATCATCCGTGCCAAGCTCGCTGGGAGCCGAGCGACTTCGTTTATGAGAGTGCTCGGGCTCGAACCCATAAGCACATGGACTAGGAGAGCGAGAACGCTTTCGGAGAGGATGGGAACGCGAGCGGATGATTCCGTGCTTTATTAATACCTCTGAAATAAAGGGGATCGAAAATGGTCGTCGAGCCTTTCAGGTCGCAGGCTCAGGAACGGCGAGAATGGGACGTACCTCGCGGTCGGCAACGGAAGTAGAAGGTCACATAGGGCTCAGCCATAACGGTTGAAATACTAGGGAGGGTAGACGGAGAGATAGGGGGTGCTGTACTGCCGTTGCTGTGGTGGGGAGCTTCTCTTATCGGAGGGAGTATGGGTGGTACCAGCACCGCATGCTGTACAGAACTGGCGAAAAGTAATTAATTTCACTCTAAATCTACTTCTAATGAAACGCATACCCAACTTTCTTACCGCCGTTTTTAGACGCTTCGTTCTCAGTTAAAGGCAAGGAGCCAGACGCATTCTCTGACCCTGCTGGGATTGAGGAGAAGAAGACCTCTACTTTGATCGTGCATATCTTGCCGTCTAGCACAGCAGCCACCTCCGCGCACTCTGGGTGGAGTCAAGAAAAGGCGTTAAATTGAATGGGAAAGTATTATTTTTCGAGGCTAGCATACACACCTTTACATTCGACGGGCTGAGGCTTTCGCTCAGATTCATAGTCCCCGTTTCTCACTAACGAAAGCGGCATGAAAGGCGCTCGCTCTGAATAAGGTGGCGGATGGCAGGTATTCACTTTCGCTCGCTCGGTCGAGAGGCGGATGCGGCTGGGGTGTCCTAGGCCATTGCTTTTCCAGCATACGTGCTTAAGGTCCTTCACAACAATATCCGTTAGTTATTCTTGATTTTCAGTAGATGTACTACTAACTTGTCTAGGGTCGTGACCGTCAGCGATCCAGCAAGTGACTACGCGTTGGTCGGGCGTATATTGTACGCCATGCTCCTCCAGTCTATCTGAGCCGTGTTGCACCCAAGCAGAGAACTGATTCAGCCGAGGCATAAGAGTCAGTCAGCCCAAGCGCGAAACTTGCTCAGGAGGGATAGAAAACTCGACAGATAACTAATAGTAAAGTCGTTAACTTTGAAAAACAGTCGGAGGTGACGAACGTTGAGAGAAGGAAGGAAAAACGCGGATGCAAAATAAGATGCATGATGCAAAAAACCCAATTTCTCATCGATCCAATCTTTCTCGGTGCCGTCTGACTGAACACTTGGGCTGTCGGGTAAGTTGCAGACAATAGCGGACTTGCGATGACTCTTCCCTTAGTGGGAAGTCCATATATATGCAACAATAAGGATCGGCGACCATACCTCCACCAACACGTGTCCGATGAATTCAATGCAATAACGGACTTAGCCTTGAATTTTGAGTTGCATATCAGCGTCGAAGTCATGGTGCTCGAGTTTCACATCTTTTTGTTTCCAGGATACAGAACATTGGAGTCAAAGCGCGTCTACGGTAAAGATATGCTGCGTATGAGATAGTGCAAATGACTACACCAGGTAGGTACAATAAGGAGGAAGTATTTAAGCACTGTGTAAGGCTCCAAGAACATAACAAGAGCAACAACGCTACGAACGCTAGTACCTCCTCGAATTAAATAAAAACCTTAACATTCCAATTAGTCCTACATCTTGTCCGCGAGCTCGGGTGAAGGTTATTCTCGTGATAGGGTATCAATACCGTCATTGCCAAGCCTCCCGCAACCTTCCCTCAACGCCAGCTCCTTCAACATACCTTTTCGATCTATGCTGCATCACCAGACCGCGCTCCGATAAGCAATCCAACACATGTTGGTACATCGCACGATCGGTCGGACCTTGCACGCCAACTGCCTTGTAGCCACCATCGAGTACGCGTAACGCCGCGATCGCCACGGGCAAACCAACGGTGAGCGCCATTGCGCTGTGTTTCGGCGTGCCGTACACCTCAAGAGAGGAGCTGTGAATTTCGTCGCGCGTTGCAGTTAGGGAAGACGCCGCGGATGATACGACTTCGTGATGCAGGACAACGAGATCGCGCTCGCCCGGTGCGTACGCTAGTCGGTGGGCTAGCAAGGTCGCAAAAAGATCGATGACAGGTGTTGGCTCTTTCGGTGGAGGTGGGATGGCAACGTTTTCGCGATCTGCTAGCCAGCCAACAGATTGGAAGAGTTCTTCAGCCTCCCAATTTGGTGCAAGATCCTTAAGTACGGATAGGAAACTTTTTCTTTGCGCTACCGAAGCTTTGGTCAAGTCTTCCACTGAGGCTCTAATGACATCTGAATATGAGTCGACAACGAGCTTGCGGTCCGTATCTAAAAGACCGAGTTGTCTGAAGGCGTACAAGAGCTCGCTGAAGCCCGGATATCTTTAATTCAGAACTGTATGTCAGATCACATTCTTAACTTCGTATCATCGATTTCGATACCTTATTGTTCCACGGAACAACGTCTTCAAACCATTTGACTCTTGCAGATTGTATGTCCCAGCATACGACAGACTATCTCTATTCGGTAGTCCTTCAAGCTGCAGCACTTCAGAGACAGGAAGATCCGAAACACTTGAGCGTAACAAATCCTTTCCGTCCACTTCAAGGCGCTAACAAAGGTTGCACGCACAAGTCAGAGTCATTCTCAAGTGCATCAAGATGGAAACAATTGGTTTTACGAACCTTTCCATCCACGAGGAACTTCGCACCATTCAACGCAGCACCCAGCACACCACGCGGACTCCAGGAAAACTTATACTTTAGCGGAACATCCGCAGCGCAATCCGGTGCTGGCAGGCCGCCGCAGAATGAAGTGAAGGACACTACTTTCTTGCCTTCGCGACGGAGCGAGTCCAGCAGTGCAAATGCCGAGCAATGGTCAATACCTGGGTCAAGTCCAATTTCATTCAAGATAAGAACCTCTGAGTCGATTGCTCTGCGGAGCAAATGGTAAGCGAATTCTAGAGTTTATTCGATCATAAATATATTTCACCTTTGATGAAGGGTTTGCATTGCGGGTGAAATGTATGACGCGGTCACCATGTGCTTCTTGTTCTTGATGCAGAGTTCAGCGACAGTGGGGTGGAAGGGTACCGGAAGCAAACTTGCAATCCATGCATCATTAATTTGCGTCTACATGAGTCAAGCGCCAGAGATACTCACCTTATAACAACGTCAGCCTTCTTGATCAGCTCTTCCACTTCACTAGTCCTGGACATATCAACAACGACGGATGTCGCATTCTCGTGCTCCTCGCACAAAGCTGCGTTACGCGTAGGTTGATCGCTGGCTGTAATTTACGTTGTTTCATCGGCTTAAGTTCAACATATTTGAAAACATGAATTGGGATAGCACTTACCGAGGACAAGTCTGACATCCTTCCTCCGGCAAATCTCCTCGACAGCAGGTCCTGCGACCATCCCGCTACCAAGCATGAGCACGGTCTTACTCGATTTTGGTCTCAATAAGTTGTTTGCCGCCTTCTTTTCCTCAACCAACTCGTTCTCAGATTGCACCTTGCCCAGCTGCGGTTGAGCAGATACTAATGTCTGGGAAGCTGAATCTCTATGGGCATCAACCAAGTCCCACAACCACTCATGCTTCTCCTTCAAGGCCCCGCCCTCGGCGATAGTTGCCCTAGCAAGTGCTTCATCCACCTCCCACTCATCTGTCTTATTCTCCCTCTTACGCTCCTTTTCAGCTTCATTCCACGAGCCTCGGTACCTCCTCAGCACACCGCGTACGTACGGTAATATGCCTTTACTGAAGGTCTCACTTGCTTCCAAGGGGAGGGCGGTCGGTAGGATATCAACAGACATGATTTGGAGCTCCGGGAGCTCCGCTTTCAAGCGCAAAGAGAAAAACGGGTCGGAGAGCGTCGAAGAGCGAGGCATGAATTCAAGACCGCCTTCGATGTCGCAACTGACGTCTGCGAAACTCTGGCACCGCCCCTTCATTACGTCGCTCTGCCGGACTGAGCTCGAATTTGACGGCCGTGACATGAACTCAGCTCGGAGCTGTTGAACTGTGTGTAAAGCCTGGATGGTTTGTTGAGTGCTCATGAGTCGGGGGGAGGTGGGCGTCCAGCCGACGCCATTTATGAGGAGGGTAGTGTATGGTGCAATCTTTAAAGAAGAGAGTTTAGCTCTATCCATCTAGTTATTCCGTGATTTCTCACCAATTCGTGGAATCGAGACTCAAATTTCGTTGGATCGGCGTAGTATTCTTTCCTAGTCGGACGTCCACCCGTCGACCGATTAAACAGGTACGTATCTTGCGTAGCATGAAGAACATAAATCTACAGTAGAAGATAAGTCTGTCAATTCTGTTGTCCCAAGTTTACAGTGAACATACCTTGTTAAGTGGAGTATTGGGATTGCTCACTAACCCAGGTAGCTCGTGAGCTGTGATCATTTGCACTGGCAATGTGTCCCGAAGCACAGACAAAGCACCACTGGAAACTTGGCCAGATCTAAAAGCGTCGATGCTTCAGAATGGAACGAGAACATAGCCAAAACCCTCTCTTACCCGGTCACAACAATCACGTACGGACCCATACTTTGTGGTGTACCTTCCTTGGCTATTGTCTCCCCGATACGCCGAAGGGAAGAAATCAAGCTTGGCAAAGGCGCTGTATGTGGCCTTGGAGTACCCTGCATACAATACCTCAGCATGAAAGATAGTAAACGTTGATTTAAAGCTTACAAGGAAGGGCGAAGCTACACCTAAAGCAAGATGCAGATGCGCAGTCGATATTAAGCCTTCAAGAACGCCAGCCACTGGTTTCCCCAACAAAGCATTCAGATATGTATAACATGTATTTCGTTATGAAGTCGTACCTCCTGCATACCATCCAAACCCGACAGTCCGCTTGCCACTAGCATCCGTAAGTAGCTCCCAGTCTATCAACGTTGGCAAACCGTCCCGAGAGGTCTTTGACTTTGAGTGCGAGAGGTAACGGCTGAGCAGCGGAGTGTTGTAGACCTGTCCCTTGTGCGTATGCGAAAACTTGAGGTGCGTTCGAGGAACATTTGCACCAGGAACTGCATCGGTCCTGAGATCGTCTAAAGGTGTTTCTTTGATGCCAATCAGAATATGTGCGGGGTCAAGCGTGTCGTGCGGTTTCGCCCCAGCCTATAAACGAAAGCCGGAGTTAGATTTGAATTGCAGATAACGAATGCTTTGCTCACCTTTAGGAATTCCTCTGTCTTGAACACTCGCCTCTCACATGGCTGAACCAACACCTCAACGCCATCTTCGTGTACGAGTCGCTCGACAGCCTCTGGCGTCAACGGGCACCGCCGCTCCCATATCCTCGCCGGGTCTTCGCGCCGTATGCCGAGCACGACGCGACCGCCTCCACTGTTGGCCGCCGTGGTCCCCTTCGATTTACTGCCACTGCAAATACTGTATGCACGTCGACCATGCCTGCATTGCAGCGCATTGCCATCGCGGTGGAGTTTTCGAACAGTTACTCGAGGCTTGATGTTCAAATGAGTGCGCGCGAGCATGTCTGGTATGCTCTATCAGCGGTGATTAGGTGGAAGAAAGGAGGCTATTGCGGGCGGGCGCTGCGGGGAAACAAACTTGAAGCGAAACGCGCGCGTAAAAGAAAGTATAAGAAAGAGAAATGCATGGTGAGTATGAGATCCGCCCGGGGGTGAATTTCAGAGAACAGACTGAAGCGTAACAGTGCTCGGCGTCTTGAGTAACGCATGCTGCAGTCTCGGATCAACATCCGTCAACAACGCGAGAAAGGTCGCGCTCAACTCGACGACGACGACTCGGACGCGAGTCATTTTGTCTCACCTGTAATAGATTAGAGGGCTTGCGGAGGTGGTGGAGGACTAGGAATTCTAGTGATGCCAGTGGTTAGTGTGTGCATTGTTAACATGAATCCTGCGTTTCTGTTGTCTCTTCATTAGTCTCAATTTCGCCCCGCCATTGCTCGGAGAGTATGCGGAACGAGACAAATATCTTCGGACACCAGAAAGTGTTAGATCCGTTATTGCTAGTCAGAGGGGTTGCATCACCGGTAGCATCGCAGCGAACCTGCATAAAGTAGGGACACATTTTGAAATGATTAAGTAGTCGTTATCATCGTATGGCGTCTGTGATATGGTTCGCTAATTGAAGAGCAATGAAGAGTAAGAAGCAGTTCAAGGAAATGAATGATCGAAGCTTCCTCATACCCCCCACCGGAATTAGACATTGACCTGCTTCTCGAAGCATAAAAGTTATAATAACATAAAAATATTGCTCTATAAACACTTTACACAAGTTTTTGTGATTTCGAACAAATACCAAATGAATGAACATGACTACGAGCCTCTCAAAAAGTGCCTGTATGTCATAAGAATCCAGAGCACAATGATAATTCCCAAAGCCACCCTAACAATGTGGTAATGCTATCAAATGAGATCCTTCCGAGGAAGCTAATGAATCATGATCTTTACCAGACTTTCTCTGGACGCAGTCTAGCTCATTCACAATCATATCTAAACTTGGCCGTGACTTGGGATCGAAGTTCCAACAAGACTTGCATATGGCCCACAACCGTTTATACACCCCGGACCATTCCGAACTGTAGGCCTTCGGGCGAGGAGGAAGGCATTTCTTATAGATCGCGATCATGACTTGTTGGTCCATCGGTAGATGCGCGTAGGGCACTTCAAGGGTCAATAATTCCTAAGCACCATGGACAAACAAGGAGACAATCAGCAAAATTATTCTACGGAAAGGAAGAGAGAGAGAGACTCACAAGAACAGTCATTCCAAAAGACCAAACATCCGTCTGAAACGTGTACGGTGTTGTCGCTTGCCCATCTTCGACGTTTATCTGCTCGTGTGCCATCCATCGCATTGTTCCATAGGTGCCCGTGGCGAGCGAGACGATAGAATTTGAAGACAGCATGTGTGAGATCCCGAAGTCGGTCACGAGAGGCTCGCCCTCAGGAGAGATGAGGACATTGCCCTGGAATGGTAATGCAATGGAAATGAGTGAATTTGAGTAAATGGCTTAATGGGATATCAGGAACATCAGACGGTCGTACCGACTTCATATCAGAATGAACTATGTTTTGTGCATGAAGGTATGCAAGCCCGGATGCTATCCCTTTCACCTAGTTGAAGGAAAAGTCAGAGCGAGAATCGCGAATCAAGAAGGCAGAAGACGGCTTCATTACCATATATAAAACATCCACCGGCCTCTCTCTCTTTGCTTTCATATACTGCATAATCGTTCCATTGCTCATCCACTCCGTGATAAGCGAAAGGTAAAACAGACCGCCGTCTGTAGTGTACCCAAGCAAAGGTAAAACGTTCTTATGAGCCAGTTTAGACCAAATCTGCAGTTCCCGGACCATATTCTACATGTATATGTTTCCAGTATTGCACAATGTGTGTAGTAAACAAGAGCATACCTTGAGAAATTGAAGATCATCATGCAGCCGGTATCTCACTCGCTTGATAGCCACATTTTTGTCGTGTACGTTCGACCGACCGAAATAAACGTCTGAGAATCCGCCATGGCTCCGGTTGTAGGCTTCTAGCTGCACAATTTTTCCCGATAGATCGACTTTCCGGAAGCCCAGCAACGTGCGTCGGAGGCGCGACGCAGCAGCCAAGACGCTTAGAGATTGCTACACTAGAATGTAAGAACGATGCACAGAAGGGTAGAAGGACATAGGTTCCAAATCATACTGACCAGGTCTCCATTGTCAAAAGCCTGGACAATCGCGGTCATTGTTGGCTGGTTCTCAGCGACCGGATGCCAGCATGCTTGACATACAGTCCAGAGTCCACCATACTTAGGGTGGCCCTCCGCCTCGGGCACAGGCTGTCTGCTGAGGACTGCGTCCACCAAGAGCTTCTTGCTGGTGATGTCTGATAGGGCCGGAAGCCTCTGAATGATCGACTATGTTAATTAGTGAGTTAAATTCAGTCCTCCGCATATCGCCAACCAAAGTCATTAGGTAGTGACATACCATGACAGTCGTTCCGTATCCCCAAACATCTGCTGTGAGAGAGCCCGCGAACAAGCTCACGTCTTCCGAGTCTTTATCCGTATTCATCGAAAGGCCTGATATCTTGGCTTGAAGTTCGGGCCAGACGGACAGAGTAAATCCGGAGAGCATGGCTCTTCCGTCTTTTCCCACCATCACATTGCTCTGTGTTAAGTTGAAGTGTGTTACAGGCTTCGATTATCATGAGTACCGACCTGCTTGACATTTCCGTGTATTATCCCCTTTTCATGCATGAAAGCTAAGCCTTTCGCAACACCATGACACTATAGCTCAAACGAGATCAGACATAAGTACAAGCTACAGGCAATGACATGTCGTCTTACTAGAGAAGCAATATCTGCATCTGGATAGTTGGCGAGATATTCTATCACAGTTCCGTTCGGCGACCACTCAGCTATCAATGACGGGCAGATTGACGATGCACCGGAGTCGTGAATATACCCAAGCAGAGGGAGAATATTTTCATGACCATTAACTGCGTTCCATATCAGTAGTTCCTCATAGCAGCTCTAGAATTCGTTTATGAGCTATACGCCTCCACGAACACTACCAAGTCTAAATCTGAACTTACAGGTAACGGTATTTGATGAAACCCACACATCTGGCGCCGTTTTACCACCACCACCATGTCCTCGCGCCCCTCTTCCTCAGGAAGAGCACATCGATAGTAATCGGACATCGCTCCTTCGAGAAATAGGTTCTGACGATCTCTGTACTGAAGCCTTCCCGTGTAGTCTGGGCATGATATCAACTCAGCTAGCAGTTTTCGCACTCTCGTGTTCGGCGTTTCGATTTCTGTTTCCGCGCCATAGATCTGAAAAAGTGTATTTTTGACGGACATTCACATGAGATTGATAATTTGTGCGAGGGGGGATTCCTCGAAGCAAGTAGCAAAGATTTACATGGGGTTCGAGAGAGAGTTAGTCTTGGGCTCGCGCATCTGCCGGTCAGGGTGATTTCCGGATCAACCTGCCCTCAACTTGAGTGCTGACTCTCCGGATTGAACTGCTCTTTCTGCATAAACGGCACAACGTCGCTGCAGTGACTCTTTGCTTCAATTCTATCTTATCATGCCAGAGGAACACCCATCATTAAATCTGAAACAGTGAAGATCTAATCGGGAGGCTGGGAGAGGCATTATATTTCAAACAGCCATCACGGTACCAGGTGGTTCTGACGCACTCAGGTTCCGTTGATGCCCGGCCTTGAAATTTTAACGAGAGTACAAAACTCGGAAGCGTTTGACACTCAGCCTAGGATATCCACTATGCCTTCAGTGGTCCAAGATGTCTTACAAGCTCATCCGCTACCCCAGTCCTCGAAGCAACAGTCCAGTGGCCTCCAGGGATTGTTCAGGTTGAAGAAGAGATCGACTGCGGCGAACGCGTCCATCCAACTTGCGGACGAACAAGAGTCAGTAGGAGTCAGTGAAGACGACCCAGACTTCAAACTGCACTTAGGCCCGTCTCTTGTAATCATCCTGCTCTCAAATTTCATACTACAGGTACGTATACATATCCCGGACTTTCTGATCAGATAAGATGACTAAAATACAGGCAGATCTCTTTCTTCATCATCGTCTCGTCGTCGTCAGCATACGCGGAGCACTTAGGCGGTTCGGCGACGTTCTCTGGCCTCGTCATCGGTATCCCAACAGCGTTCTCGGGTCTCGCACTCATCCCACTCACAAACTATGATAAAGGTCCGTCTCCGCACCTCGATAGCACACTATCTTGACTAATGCTTATGTAGGTCAATACGCGTTTCCCTTGCACTTTGCTTGTGGGTCTATGGTCCTCGGATCTATCCTCTACGGCCTTGCGTATAAAGCAAACTTCCTTTACCTCATACTACTCGGACGTATCGTGCAAGGGTTTGGGTTCACGTTCTGGATGTACACCAAACGCTACTGCTCCGACGCGCGTATCGTTGGAATTCGCCGCCGAACGACTCTCGCCAGCTGGCTAGTACTCGGACAGGGCTTAGGCATGAGTGCCGGACCTTTCTTCGGCGGGCTTCTGTATAAAGTGGGATTCTCAAACAACGTATTCAACGGATTTACCAGCCCGGCGTGGATCATGGCTGGGGTGTGGTTAGCGTTCTGGGCTGTCTGTGCTGTGTTCTTCAAAGACGTTCCGAGAGAAGAGCACACCGAAACCATTGCTCTCGCCGACCGGGGTACATCAGTCCTCCCCGTCTCTACAGGAAAGGGAAGATTTTCGTCGCTGACAAGGGACCAGTGGGGCGTTATAGCGACGGTATGCTGGTTCTCGATGGCATGTTTCTTTATCCTTGGTGCCTGGGAGTCGAACATCCCAGTATTCGCTTCTTCTTCCACCGCTGTCTCAACCTCTCAATTCCTCTCTGAACCGCCTGCCTGGTTGTTGAGCGTGACATCGAAGCTCACACCGAGGACCTACCCACTATCGCCATTCCACTGGTCGCCCTTTGCGTCCGGTAACTTTATAGCGCTCGGGGGCATTTCAATAGTCCCGTTTCTCCTCCTCAATCTCTTCTTCGCACGCCGTCTCCAAGACCGACACGTCCTGGCACTAGGATCGGGGCTAGGCTTGCTTGGCCTCCTCATCATGGTTGCACTTCTCAGCACACAACCAGCGCACGGATCATTAACATTCGGTGGATTCTTCGTCTGCTGGTTCCTGGTGGCGCTTGGGTTCAATCTAGCAAGTACTTGCACATTCAGTCTGCTTAGCAAGCACCTGCCTGCCTCCTGGAATAAGACGACAAGTCTTGGTATGTACCCACTGCAGCACTTAAGTTTTTCTCTATGAAACTCATTCTTTTATATTAGCGATCCAATACAGCAATTACACAGGACGAGTTACAGGGGCTGTTTGGGGCGGCAGTGGTGTAAAGGTCGGGATGGTGAACTACATTGGTCTGGAAATCGCAATCATCGGGATTGGTGCGTTGATGTTTACGACGCTATGGAGAGAGCTGAAGGCAAAGACCGGTTAACTTTGAATACATTCTATATAGAGCAATAGATTTAATAGTAATTATTTGCGAATCATAATCATATAATCTGCGCGAGGTTGAAGCGGCAGTGGTATTCGAAATTTCTGGCTGATGGATCTTTCCACTGCACCATAAAGGCTGCCAGTGCCCTAACTTATACACGGCCGGCCCTAAACACTAACTACACACGGTGTTGTTTGTGCTCACGTCCGACCGTTCTCAGAATGCGCCATCTCTCTCGACAGTTTCTCGCAGGGCGAACGCTGTCTCTACGCCATCTTTCTCATCATCCTAGGACAGTCTCGCCTGAGATGCCAGAGCAGACCCATCTGAACGACTCTGCTTCTATACATATATCATCCATCCCTACCACTGATATCAGTATCGAGCGACTAAAAGAACTCTCAAGGAATGCATTTCTTGACGTGAAATCACGCTGTCCGTCTATTGAGTGGGCTGGAGTCTTCGGCTCTGTCAGTCGCGGAACGCAGCGTCCGGATAGCGATATCGACCTTATCATCGGCCATGCCAGTGACGCCGACTACTTCTCAGACGTAGGAGGCACTATGGGCGAACTTCAAGAAATCATGCCAGAAGCACTCGGACGAGAGGTGGACATTGTGCATGTCGTGAAAGGAAAGCCCCTTGGATATGTTCAAATGGAGGCTCTTCTTTCATGCAAGACTGTCTTGGGTGATCCATCGTGGCCCGTGGAAAGTCAAGAATCGGCCAAAGACCTTTTACGCGACGGATACTCTCATATCATCCGAGCTACTGCATTGTTCAAAGAGATCGTGCATGAGCTCCCCTCCAAACAGGTGAAGAATATACTTGATCTCTCCAATTACGTTTCCACTGAATTATCTGAGTGAAGGAGTTTGTCTCTTCAGATAGTCAGGACCTTCGCCGCGCAATACTATCCAAGCTCTTGGACGTCATCGAGCTGGTGCGATTTGACAATGACCATCCTTTCTCGGGGACCAGCGCCCAGCTTCTCAATTGGCTTTTCTGTCGCGAAGGAGTCGTGCGAGAATGCATACAGTCAGATTCCATCGAGGGTCACGTAGACCAGTTGGACGACATATGGACTGCCATATCCGACCAAATTAACGGTATTAGCTTGAAAGCGATCGTAGAGATGGCGGAACAGAGCTTCCGACGAGGGGGGATGCAAATTCCGACACAGTTTGATGCTGCGGTATGAGGTTGACTAGTCTTCGGGAGTACTGCAACACTAGCTGTTTCGAGACAGTCGGATAACTTTGACCATTCTCATGATCATTGCACACTATCGTGGAAAGGATGCTATACTAGCAAAACTATTGCCCACTTGCGAATTCGAATAATCCAGTCTGAAACTCCCAACTGCGACGATTGACAATCCGCGGAGACAGGCGCAACACCCATTCCGCGTTGGACCTGCCGAGAATACGAAATGCTATCATATAAAAGATCAGTACCTCTGACTACCTGGGTGCCTCAACAGTACTCACAAGTCTTCAGTATCTGAGAATGTAGGTCAATATTGCTTCTCCGAACGGCGATGAGACGCTGACAGCTACTAGATTCACAGTGAAATATGACGACAACTTTGACACGTCTTCTGCAAGCCAAGACTGGCACCGACCTCATCACCTCGTATTTCACAAAGAATAATCTCACCGAACATGTGAGTTCAATACATCAGCATTAACGACAAGTTATTGAGCTTATAGCCTGGTAAACTGACTAGAGCTTTACGGATGCCAAGTCTGGGTCTCATGAATATATGGTTCGTGCCGCCATACTTAAGGAGTTCGAGGCGGTCGCAGAGAACCTGCACTTCGGCAAGACGGACCCCATTCGCAATACCCACAAGGAGTTCTGGCCGACCGAGAAGAAGATGTACGGCATGCGTGACATCATCGCGCATAAGTATGGTGTTACGAATGTTGACTACAAGGTTATCTGGGGTGCACTCAATCCGAATGGGATACTCGTGAAGAATGTTCTGCCAGTCATCAATGAGATGATCAAGGAGCACAGCGGGCCGTCGAAATAAATACGCTTGTCAGGAAGTAGTAGAAACGATACAAATGTGAATAACAACATAGTATGTCACCATCATGATCTAAAGGTTTTACAGAATTGTCGCCTGGTACTTACTGACGAAAATGTGACATTGATCAAATCGAAGACACTCAATGTATCTGCTCTAGTAGGTGTTCAAGTGCTATATCACGGGGCACCGGGTTGCATACTGGACGCTAGGTGAAAACAAGCATTTTGTCCGCCGCAACACATGCTTCAGTTTGAAATATCTTGCACCTGGTAGACAGACCATTCCTTTGTCCATCGAGATAATTTTGAGGTCTGAAAATGAAAGATGAGCGCACAAATCCTCTGTTTCCGACTGGGGTCTAGTTTGCAAGTGGTGAGCCACGAATTCTCGATAGTATCCGTCCACTTCAGATTTATAGCTCATTGTAGGCTCTAGCTCCTCTTGGCTTTCATTACGATACCCGCACTTCCATAATCGCCGATATCTCATTTCGCACTTGCTCATCATAACAGTTCTTAGTACTTACGCAAAGTATCTCAAACGACTTCTCACCTCGGCCCTCATTCTACTTTTTCATAACCGATGGCTGTGTACAAGAGGGAGAAATGATTCATATCAAACACAATGTGTATGTGACAAAAGTATACATATTCGAGGGAAATAAAATAGGAGCGATAATCAGAGGGGGTAGTATTCTTTGATACAGACGTCGATCGATATGAAGAAAGGGTTGGTACAGTTCGCGCAATGTTATTGTTTTTGTCTGCTGAAATTTCATCTGGACTCGACTCCGTCACTCATAAAGCCAGTCGCACGAGCCAGTGCTAACACCTTGGAGGGCAGCCCAGTAAAAGCCTGTTCCATGAGCCATCAAGCACCCCATGAGAGGAAGGCGCTGCAGCCATGCCAGAGTCATCCGGAGAGGCGTCTCCCGTTCTTCAAGAGCATCAAGGTGGAAGGCAGAATCGATGAGCACTTGCGTGCCCGGCGTGATGAGGTTTCCTTTCACCATGCAGTGATTTGGTGCGTCACGAAGTTTCACCTCACATCCGAGATGCGCAACTATAATTTTTGATAAGAACAGGAAAGGAATGATGAGAGATGAGAGAGAAAAATCAGATCTCACAAGAAAACAGATTCCATGGAGAAAGGCTCCAGTCTGTGTTATCGCCGCCCTCAGGTAGCCCAGTTGCGACAAAGTCGTTTGCCTGAGGATAAACAGACCAGTCAGTTTTAGCAGCCGTCATATATAGAGTTTGATGGTGTTACATTTGTAATTCGCCACATCGTCCTCGGTTGGTCTTGACGGTGATTCATCCTATTGTTGAATGCTAAACGGATAATAAAAGTATCCAGTTAGTAAAGTTCTCTGTATAACAAATACCAACGCACCGTTGGCTGATTCGACATCGCACAAGATTGGAGCCGCGAAGATGTACGAATCCCTGATGACGACGTTTTCCCCAAGTTCATTAGGTTCGAAGATCATCCTGGCATAAACAAGGGAAGCAAGTGCACAACCAAGGGAGTGGCCAGTGATCCACTGGAAGAGCGTCAGACTATGATTTAAATGCCATCACCAGTCTACTTACGACATTGATAGGTTTTCCTGGAGATCTCTGCTTTAGAGTCTCAGCCACGAGTTTGATTGACTCAACGATTGTAGCTGAACAGATATGAGCACTCCTGCCATTCTGATTCACTATGAGTACTGACCGTAAGGCATGCGAGACCCAGCGGGAATTTTCGTAGGAAAGACCTTTTTCATGAAGCCATTATGAACTGTAGTTTAGCGTTTCGCCTCGGTGAGAATGAGAATACGAGAGAGAAGAGCACACGAGCCTTTGCCAAATCCTCGAAGCCATGCGCCTGCCTCACGCATTTGAAAAGTAAAATCCGTATTCCACTCTGTGAAGTCGGTCGGATTCGTTCCTCTAAAGCTCACGATGATGAAGGTGTCTTCTGGGTCCCAGAACAAGCCGCAATAAGAGCTTCCGAAACTGTTCATGTCGCTCACAGTCAGGTAACGCAAGCCAAGGCGTTCGTTCGCAATACGTTTGATCGTAGCTTCTTCGTGGTTCGAGTCATGTAGCTCTGCTGTTACGATCTCAGCGCCAAGAGCACCACAAAGAGCGAGAATGTGTGCTCCAGGCCGGTTTGTATCGATGACATTTGACCGAAAGTTAGAGCTCTTGGCATGCGAGAGGACAGTTGAAGCAGCTTTGTGTGTACTGCGAGCTGTGCGCTCGTACATGAGTGCAGCACACTGCAAGCTGGAAAGTATCGTTGGGCAAGAATACCAAAAAAACAAGGACTTATGCCACTCACAGTAGTTTTGCAGCATCTAGATTGAAGACACGTTTCCCGTTCTGGTTGCCTGATTCTTTGATTGGTTTGGAAAGATGTTCTCGAGCAGCTTCGATCTCCTTATACGAGAGTTCCTCAAATATCGTTGGGTACGCTAAGCGAGATGAGCGGCTAAATTGAAGGCAGGAAAGGACTGGACGTACAAGCATTGACAATACTCAACCCATTGCACACTTTCCTAGAGAGCTGATCAAAGAGTTCGCCCATAATCGGAATGTTACAGACAAGACACCAAGGGAGCAAAATCGACATGATGACGCAAGCCGCAAAAGAGAGAGCAACGACGGCGATGCGATCCATGAATGCTTTCCAGAAGACAAGTCTGTAAGCAGTCAGGTCATCAAGTCAAGAACCACTCACTTGTCGGATAGAAAACACACGCCCACGCCGCCTTCAGCCATGTTTCCAACAAGAATAAGAAGTACTGCCTGATCATAGCAAAAGACCGGAAGATCCATGACTCCTCGCTCCTCTTCTGAAAGTTCGATAGATTCTGGCTGAGATACGCAAATTCGTCTGCGTGCAGCTTGTGCAAATCGGAGAGCAGGTTCATGTCGATGGCTTCTGAACGTAGGAGCCGGCCACGAGTGAAAGAGTCGCTGCTCATGGTGGACGACGTAGAAGAGGAAGGGCGCCTAACCATGATGCAAGGTGTGAACGTGACTGATAGATTCCGTTCAGCAGGGGCGATGCAAAACGAGGTTAGATCAAGAGACACAGCTGGGAGAGTGCCACCCCGTTGAAGACAAGAGACCCAGTCTACCACAATGTTGAATGTTGGCCGCCTAGAAGTTCGCCAGTGCCGCTGGAGTTTAGGCCACCAAGCTCAAGCCGCACGCCGCCCAAGTTCAATTATAGAGAAGCCTTCGGAGGATGCTGTTCGCCGTCGACCGACTCCGGCGTGCCCAACTTCAATGCCACAGGCACCTTTTACGTACGAATGATGACACTTCAAGTGGCAGAAGAAACGGTCCTTTTCAAGCAGGAAAAGATGAAGTAAAAAGACTACAGAAAGTCCAAAGTTTGTGACAAATTTCACGATAATAAAAGTGTCGATGTCGTGGATGAAGTGCAGAGTACTCAGGATTGACTCGAGAGCAAGTTGTTTTTGAAGACTCAGATTACATAAACTTTGGACAATTCACTGGCAGACCCGGAGACCCTGAGGCGCAATGAACTCTAAATCTTACACAGGCTCTTAGTAGTAGCCATCGCTTTTGCATAAGATATGTATAGAAGTGTTACAGGAGACATGATGTCTAGGACCGCGTCTGATTCTGCCTCCGAAGATATTGAGGCCAATTGTAGGCGTGTCGACTCATGTGCGGGACACGCCATTGCTTCATAATGGTATTAATACCTTACATTCACTCGTGCAGTATGTTTATAGTCCCATAGCAAGGGATAGACCTATGATAATTCAATGGCTGTCCAAAACTCTTAGCACGACGGGTATCGATCCATTGCGTTCCGCTCCGCGGTGTGAAAGTCGAGAAATGTCAGTTTTCCTCCTTTACTACCTGATTTCCTTGCATATTCAATAGCGGGAAATTTGATGATGGCGCAAAATCAATAGGTAACTTGATCTAAGTTTGCTACAGTTAGTGGATGCAATATTTTGAGCCATTGAAGTGCGGTTGCAAACTCACTGAAGACTTGTTACATGTATTCAGTTTCAGTTGAATTGATTAGATTGGTGACATAGTTTATAATTATATTTCTGGAAAGTGAGAGGCAATTGGTCTGATTTGAGTTATGAGATGATCTGAGCTACAGAAGTGAAGATTGAATATAAGTAAAGACGGAATGATGAACTTGAAGACATTATTTTCTCACTAGCACTGGATTGTCACAGTAAAACGTGATGTGACTGAGCGCGATACTATGATATCATAGTACGTATCCCATTTTCATCGCGACTCACAAGATTGAGACGACAATCTCTCACTGATGCAAATGAAACAGGAATATATTTTACATTTATATCAATAAGAATACATTATAGAGCTCTGTAATGTGCTGTTCGTGTTTATACATGAGTTAACAGTACAATACAGTTGTTAAAGGGCGGGGTTTGATATGCTAGCAAGTGCCATCCTCGCAACCCTCGCAATATCATCCGCAGTCAGGCCAGTGTAGGAGGGCATTCCATAGATAACCGCTTCGCCAGAGAATGGGACAGAAAATTGTGAGTCGGACATCGTCTCGCCCAGCAGTGTCATTGCATCGTCTCCGATCCCAAAGGCCTGAGCCGGTTCTTGAAATGGTTTCCGAAGGTAGTCAGACGGCGCCTGCCCGTTGTAGCTATTATATTCATTCGTGAAAGCAGGCTCAGCGTGATCAAGGGAAGTTGCATGTAAATCGAGTTCCAATCCATTCGGTTCATCATGCTGATTTATCGAACCAAGCATTGGGACTTCGTATCCGTCTTGGCGACTATGTCGTAGCGAAGGAAGAAGACATGCGTTGTAGTCAAAAACGCTATCAGATGGAGTCACGAGCCGGGTCAAAGAAGACGTAGATGAAGATGCAGCCTCGCTATCCCGATTGTTGAACGTGAATTCCGGAATCCCCAGTGTTGAGTATATAGGATCGAGTCTCTGCCTTTTCGAACTTGGCGTGTCTTGATCCACTTGAATAGTTTCGCGACGCATCTCAGCCATAGGTCCGGTAGTTTGGGCGACTGGGACGACATCGGGAATGGGTCTATTAGCATGGCTCTTGTTCTTTTCTTTGAAACGGCGCAATAATTGATTGACAGGTTCGCCAATATAGAGGTGCTTCCTTCGACTGTTATCATCGCCTTTGTTGTGAACGAGAGTTTGGGCATCGGTCTCAAAGGCAGCACATTCCATTTCTCGTATTCGAGAGGGCGGGGCGCCCCATGCCTTCGACCATTCTCCGATGAATGTCCTCCTGACTGTTCTTCCCGAAGGCTTGGTGACCTTTTCCTGCGCACGTAGCCAGGCCTCAGCCTCTTCTCCAATATTAGCCTTAATGCGCGAAGTGCGCGGACCACGCTTCTCGCCGGATGTGTTCTTCTTCTTCGTGTTTTTCGCTGGTTGGCTCGCTCTCTCAGCATCTTCACGCCGCTTTGTTTCGGCTTGAGAAAGTAATAAAGGAACACCGTCGAGACGTTTTCGGCTGCGCGAGCTCGGCACATATTCGATGTTTCGTGCTGCGCAGCATTTGTCGCAACTGCAGGAACCCAAGCATTTTGGACATACAAAATTTACTGCATCGGCGACGAATTCGAGTTCTGGATACCTGTGAACCCGACAAGGTAAACGTCGATCTGTCAGGGAGACAGAAGACTGAAGACGTACCTTAAGACGATGCAGCGATGACAGAAGCTTGCATTGCAAACTTTGTCATGCTTAATCTTACAGCATTTCATTTTAGCGTAGATATTTTTCTGGCGACACTGATGGCAGGTTTCTTCTATATCGTCCTCGAAATCAAAGTCATATTGCGCTCGAGACTTTCCCTTCCCTGATGCTGCAGCACTAGACATCGAAGAGACTCCCGGTTCAGTAGGACCTAATGGTATGGCAGACTTCTTCCACGGAGATGGAATTTGTATCGTGTCTGCCCCCTCATTATTTGTGTGCTGAGATTCCGTAATCGCTTTTTTTGAGTTATTGACTACAATAGTAGATATTGGACTATCTTCTCGTCGCGTTCGGGGAGACCGAACAACAGATGGTGGGTCTGGGTTGGTACTTGTTGACGCAAACTGTGGCTTCGCCAATCTCTTGCGCTTGGGTCCATAGACAACTGGCTTCTCATCCGGCAAGTATTCTCCGTCCTCGCTCGAGTAGGATGAGTGATCCACTATTATGGGAGAAGATGCTGACAGTCCAGTAATCACTTCCGTCCAACGAACTGCAACTATGGTATCTCCGTCAACCGAGGCTTCGTTAGGTGTGGAAACCGTTGATCGACCTGCGTCATCGTTTCGAGCATCCGAAGTTGCAGGCTGTGAGGTAGGATCTAGCCGTGGGCTTGGTGCTCTTGATAATGGAAGACGCGAGTGCTCTAAAGGAAAGTACGAGGACAATGGCTTGTAAAGATCCCGATCAAGCTCGATAGGCGGGAGATAAACACCATCAAATTTGAGTTTCTTCCGGCTTATGATATGCGCGTCTCCTTTAGGAGATGGATGCATTGAAGTTGTTGGCGTTGATGCAGAAGGATCTGAATGACGTCTGTCCCCTAATTTAGATGATTTTCGTGTAATCGGTGATCCCTCCGGTGCCTTGGAAGCCGATTTGGGTAAATATAAGTCAGCTATTCTTCGCCATTTGCATATAAGTGAAAAATGAACGTACAGTAGCAATCTCAGCAGAATTTGGCGCCGAAGGTGGCGGAGACGACGCTGAAGGTAAAGCAGTGATGGTTCCTTTAAGTATTTGGAACAATTCTGGATATTTCGGTGACTGGCTCGAGGCTTCAGGTCGCTCTTCAATCACCGAGGATGACTCCGTCTGTAAATTTCAGGCATTAATGAGACTTGGTAGGACGGTACAATGTCATAAGTTTAAACGTACAGTTTTTATAAGGATAGAGGGAGATGATTTTGAGGTCGATTCTGAGGTAGCTGCTGGACCTACGGCGGGTCGAATCGTCTTAATGATCATCGATCCGGACTGTTTAGAGGTATCTGGTAGCGGAGCTGGAGCCCCGGTTCCTCCTCCAAGTTTGGGGTATGCCTTAGCCACGGTGTTTCCATCCGCCTATCATTTTACGAGAAATCACCGTTAGTATGAAGAGATGCAACAGAACTGACACCACACTTACAGCATGCTGAGGACCGGAATTCAATTTATCAACCTTATCCATATTTAACCCAATGTCGTTCTTGAGCGGAACGCATCCAGAATCCAAAAGTGTCTATGAAGGTGAGAAAGTAAGCATGCAGCGTTACACATATAGATACTGAGTTTCAAGGACTGTGCGCTATATACCCAGCGACGGTCCCAGTAGACAGAAACTTAGCGAAAGCGCATACCTGGTCGTTTCCAAACCCATATGCTACCGCGTTGACAGTTGTCGGACGCGTCGCAGCTGTCCGCAGTTCCGCCGCGACAACCTCCCCTCGTCGACTAGAGTCTCCTCGTATTGGGGCATTGGCTGATATCATTTGATGTCCTTTCGCTATTCCGGACGCGTAATTAGTGGCTTGTACGCGTGAGGTGCTTCCCGAGGCTGGTGCGTGATGACGAGGTGCTGTCTTAGGCGGGTTCGTCGGATTCGTTGAAGACAGCGATCCATCCCAGTTAGCGAGTTCAGAATAGGCCATTTCTACGTTTCATTCAGCGTGTTTTCGGTGTAAAAGGTCGCGCAAATTCTCGACATAAGGAGTACAGTGAAAAAGGACAAGATAGTCCGCCCGCTGATTGAGGGCGTACCGTGACCGAGGCCGGGATGTCCAGTGAGTATTACATAATTCGTAGTAAATGCGTGGAAAATTGTGGCCTGAAAACTGTGGTCCGCAAATCGTGGTATGTAAAAGCGCTCTGCCATATAATAGAGCTGCCCCCGTCCATTCACCATTCTTTGTTATTTCTTCACGATCGCTAGCATCATGGGTACGAAGAGTAAGCTGTTCTCTTTTCCCTCAAATCTCTGTTATTGAACTTTACTTTAGAGCAGAATAAGCAAGTTCCAACGAAATCAAGTAAGATCGATAGTTCTTCGATTCGTTTTCTGCCTAATTGTCTGCAGAATTAAAGAAGGACCCGGGCATTCCGAAGCTACCAGATTTAAAGCAAAGGAAGAATGCGAGATCTGTGTCGGCCACGCAGGTGCGCCCAAGCTACTTCATGCTTTGGTCCATTTCCCGGCTCATCGTTTTTGATAGAGAACAGTAGAGCCTTACAAGAGGGACCAGGACTCTCCTATGGCTTCCGAGCCGACGCTATCTTCCCTCGCTGCTCTTGCTGAAGATTCAGAAAGGAATGCTCAGCTTTACAACGACACAGTCAGCGACCCTTCGTCTTCGACATCAGCTTTCAAAGCACAGTTGAAACGACATTACATACGCACCTTACACAAAGTCATTGAGGAGTCCGATATTGTCATTTTGGTATTAGATGCTCGGGATCCTGAAGGATGTCGGAGTCGGCTTGTAGAGGAAGAAGTTAGGAGAAGGGAACATGAAGGGAAGAAACTCGTTTTTGTGCTGAATAAAGTTGGTGAGTATCACTATCCTTTTGAGAGACATTCACCCTATACTCAATTATTTCATTCAGACCTCGTACCTCGCTCTAACGCAGAAGCTTGGCTTCGCTATCTCCGCCACACTACGCCGACACTTCCTTTCAAATCTTCGACCCAACAACAACGTACCAACTTAACCTCACACACATCCCCAGCTCTGCTAAACCTACTGAAGGCGTACAAACGAAATGCGAAAGCCGGAAGCGTCACGGTCGGCGTGGTGGGCTATCCGAACGTCGGCAAGAGTAGTCTGATTAACTCGTTGAAACGCGCGAAAGTCTGTGCTGTGGCCGCCGAAGCAGGCCATACGAAAGAGATGCAAACCATTCAGGTTGAGCGCGGAGTCCGTGTCCTCGACTCGCCTGGTGTCGTATTCGACGATGACGACCAGGAGAGCAGCAATATCCTCTTGAGGAATGTCCTAAAGGTGGAAGATATTGCGGACCCTATCGCAGTGGGTATGTGAAATTTTACACCTTGTTTGAAATTGGTACTCATAGACCAGTATAGTCGAACAAATTATTTCTAAGACAGATCCAACTAAACTGCAAGAAATATACAAAATCAATCCGTTTAGCTCGACCCTGGAATTCTTGACTATGATTGCTTTGACTACTGGTCGATTGCACAAAGTGAGTCCATAGGTCAAATTTTAATACGTGTTTTTTTGATATCGGGCATGGATTAGGGTGGTACTCCAGATGTACTAGCTGCTGCGCGGCAGGTCGTCCAAGACTGGAACTCACAGAAAGTCCCCTACTTCTCTATCCCACCAAGCGTTCACCCAAGTAGTCTACCTTCCACAGTGAATGCCACTGCCGCAGCAAAGTAGGCCTTAACTAATTAAATGATCGATTATTTACATGACTGACCAACCTTCCTAGATATGGGCTAGGGCAAGGTGGTCCAGCAATTGCCCCTGGGGCTGAAGACGTCGGAAATGCTCAGATTGTTACAGAGCTGGCTCCCGTGTTCGATCTAGGCGGGCTCTTCTCACAAGCCGATGCAGGTGCATTCAGCAATTCCCCCGAGGTCGAGATGCAAGAAGATGGTCCGACCGATGATGTGTAAGTTTCTCCGACATTAAACTTCTCTGTTCATTGTCACTGAACGGAAGACAGAACCCCAATGGAATCTGACGACCTAACACCTTCCGTGCCGCGCAAGCGCTCTCGTTCACCTTCCCCAGTCCCATCTGCCTCCTCTGGGCCGCTTCCCCCCCAATCCACCGCCTTCTCAGAGTCATCCGCATATGTTGCCGAAGGTCCTCCGTCCAAACGCGCACGGAAAGAAGTGCCCACGTACGACACTTCCGCTCATGTCCGAAAAACCGCTGGCCTCGCGGGACACAACCCTCTGAGCCGACGCGCTCTCAAGCAGGATGCGAAGCGCTCGCGCAAGGCCGCGAGGAAGGCAGCCCGTGCGAAGGCCGGAAGCATGGAAGTCGACGACGAAGCTGGCGCATTGGCTTTCACTTTTATGGCTGGCACAGATGGTGTTGTCGCGTAGAGCTAGGCGCTAGCTTGGAAGTCCACGATTGTATTCATCACCGCATGTTTCTGTGTGCATTGTATACTTGGTATCGTTCTCATATTTTTGTCACTCTCAAGCAGTACTATGTGTATTTGGATATATCCCCACGAATTGATAAAGACATTAAACTTCGTATGGCGTTCGTGAGTTCATTTGAGCTAAATCAGGAAAACATATGTACAGGAATACAGCGCTGATCACAATTTAATGTCTATAAGAATAGCGATGTTAAAAGATACAGACACAAACAAAATCATGAGATCAATAGATAGGAGACGTTAGGATTTTGCTGTTAAAAGAACAGATTGTTTCATATCTCGGAAAGCAAGGGAAACAACTGAGATGATGAAGGACCGGGTGCGTCGTGACCATATCATACTTGGACGACTGCAAGGTGCCCGAAATATTGATGATGGGCGTAGCGAACATCGGCAGATCAGAATCCCGCGCCCAGCCCTACATCGCCTGGCAGCCCTGAGCGTACACGATGCAGAATATATTGAACTTTACTTGCGTCGTCCCAGCAGACTTTTCTTCTTGCCACCCTCGTCCGTGCTACCAGACACGCTGCTGATGCTGGTTATGCTCGCACCCGAGTTTTGACGTGAAACCGGGGTGCGAGGAGAGCCGTTCGAATCATCGACGGTGCGGAAGGACGCTGCGGTTTTCGTCTTGTTCATGGTGTTAATGAAACTCCGTTGGGTAGCATCGATGTACTCCTCGTGTGTCATACGTCCTGACGTCTTCACAGAGAGACCCTTGTCGGATATCGTGTAGCCTTTTGTCTTCAACCTGCGGGAACGGCATTGAAACACCTAAGAAAATGCAATGTGGAGCACACGATGACTTCACTCACTGCTCTTTCGTATCTTTCACTGTCTTAGACACCTTTTCAACTAAAACTATAACACCATACACAGTCCCTCCAAAAAACGCAGCGACCTGTAAATTCCTCGTGAAAATGGTTCGCAAAATCATGCAACGGGACATACTATAATGAGCCCAATGATATCAAACCTGTACCCGAACGCGTGAGCGCTACATCGAGAGAGGAGTTGAGCACACATACCAGGACGCCATTCTTCCGTATTGTCGACTTTCAAATTCTGAATGCCCGTGAAAACAACAACGCAAAGGAAAACAAGGCAGAGCAGATCTTAAGACACAGCACTACGGGAGGTTTTTCCGATACCGGAACCAGTCCTATCTCGAGTGAGGGGAATCCAAGAGCAGATAGTGAGCCAGATTCTGTACTTTAATGAAGAAGACGATAAGGAAATGAGTGCAAGTAGCAAAAGGTGTCGATGATGGTGCTTGATGAAGAGGCCGAAAGTTTGAATGACCTCGCCTCAAGAAACGGCCGGCGGTCAGCACGCGTGCGAAATCCACGAAATTTATATTGAACCCTGTTGCCAACGAAAATGCCCGGCAACTGCCGGGATATATAGTTCGGACTTCTTTGTTTTCTGCAATAACTAATTTTCAGCAGGATAAATGAAATAGCACTATTATTCTAAACAGACTTCAAGATACATGGGGCACATACTCGATAAACAATATAAAAATGTGGGAATATAGTATCTTGAACTGGCTCAAATATTATACGACTAAGATAAAGTCATCTATTTATTACTGACAAAATCCTATGCATATGTAGGATCTACCAAAATACTATCATGATGAATACTTCCATTTTAGTAGTAGGAGGTGACAGCATCTGCTTGAGTCGAGTCATGCTAGACGGGATCAAACCAGGGGAGGGTGGTATAATTTAAACTCAGCAAATATCCATGAACATCGGATACATCTCTGTTTGTTGAATTCCAGTCAACAAAGTCAGCATTCCCTCTTAAACTAAGTAGGATTATATCCTATATTTTATAGCGAGGTATAGAGGCATGATATTGCGTTCAACTTGATGAATAAATTCTTTGTGTACAATAATCTAGTTTAAACTCCGACGTTCATATGTATGTCGGCCCAGTCGCCGCGGTGTGTGGCAGTCGAGTTGTACAAAAACTATATCATACGTTACTGCTTACTCCTTCACAACCTGCCCATGGCTCTGCTTCTTGCATACCAGCTCGCAAATCTTGCGACTCATCTGTATGCAAATATACCTCTGTTGGCGTTCCGTATCACAAGAACGATCATTGATGGGCTTTCGTTTTTCGCCTCCATCGTAACCCCACAAGATGATCACCTTACTTTCCCTGCGACCTGGAAGACTTCTGTGATATTTCAGACAAAGGACCTCGATGTATTAAAGTGCACTCTACCTGAGAGCGACTGGGTGACTGCTCGTATTACCTCTGAATTTGTGAGTATTCTAATTGACCCTCAGTGTCAAGGCCGTGCTTAAAACGAGGCGATGTTAGGTTATAGTAAAATCACTACGGTTTTCTACTCTAGTATTTGACAAGCTGCGCCGCCAGAAGCTCAAGAAGGTGGGCTATACGTTACATGACCCTTGGCCGCTATTTCATCTTCTGTCAGGCAATCACAAAATGGGAGTATTTGCAAGAACAATTACCCAGTGACGTCTTCATCGTTCATCTTCTCAAGATTGCAGCCTTCTCTAAGCCTCGTAATCCACACATCTTAACTGAGTGGTATGGATTGGGAAACCTGCTCGAATACCTATCGTCAAATAAATCAAACACTGATCCCTTACATCTTGTGAGTACGCATGTAATATTTTTACGGTGAAACGTGTTTGCAACCTTTACTCACCGCGATATATCAGCTACTTGACGGAGCTAGAGCAGCCTCGTTCCTTCATCGACACAACGTTGTCCACGGAAACATATGTGCAGTGAGTACGGACCCTGTACATGATTAATACTAAGCTTACCTCCCGCGAAACCCTTCGCCCCCCCCCCTCCCCCCCCTTTTTTTAACCTGACTATTTATGAAAGAATAACCTCCTTGTTGGTCTGGATGGTCACGCATACCTGACAGACATCGGGATCCATGAAGCTTTACGACCGGAGACATTCACTCGGGCTTGGCGTCATCGGCGATTCACCCACAAGTACCAAGAAGACAATGACATCCTCATCACCAAAGAAGACGATGTCCATGCCTTTGGAATGACTATTCTTGAGGTTAGTAGAAGTCAGTGTCAGCACTAGTAATTATAAAATCTCACCTTTGAGTGTACAATGTAGGCCTACACCGGCATGAAGCCCTTCCCTGAGTTAAGCGATTGTCCGCAGACGATTGCCCAACTGGTCTTGCGAGGTTTTCCTGAGGTGCAGAAACCATCGAACATGCCTGAGACGGTATGGGACATAATGCAAGACTGCATAGGTCGAAACCCCGAGCGTCCGACTATGCAAGCTGTCGAGCAAAGCCTGCATGGTCTCTGTGACCCAGAAGCCTCAGTTTAACCTCATGACAATGAATCCACAATCCTACGACTCACCACCTCTATGCATACCAGCATCGCTACCGAAGCTTCCCCATCATTCGCCCCACAATCTTTCCATCTTATAGACCGTTATACGATCTAGAAGGAACCCGGATATCTTGATTTAGGGAAATATATAAAAAATATCGAATATAAAACTCAGCATATTGTATTGTATTATTAACTGAGAATCTGCTTACAGTCTTGGACGGGTCTTTGAAACGCCACATTTAAATCCTCTAGATTTCTCGCTCCTTCATCGTTTTTCATAAAATATTTTGTCTGTATAATTAGTATATATACTAGAGAGCACAATTCCAAATTTTCGTGCTCATTGAACTGAGCTTTCAAAAGAAAATGGACAAGGAAGATTTTAGACATTTCGGGGGCCTTCCGGTCTTTGAAACAAACTTTTTCCCACGAGTCCTACAGACATCTCTCCCTCATATACAGATTATCTCAGAGATATATCTGTAGTTTGAACCTCACATCTTTGATCCAATGTGTGATAGTGACCTTCAGAAGAAGATTCATGCGTTTTAGATGCAAAATCAAAGCTGCAGGGCTAAAACATTGAGCTGATTAGATGCAGTTACCAAATTGGGAAGGCATGGGATTTTCGGACATAGAAAGACAACACAAACATTTTGTGCTTGCACTGAGAGATAGTAAGTAGAACCTGACAATATTTTTGCACATTTATAGTGTACAAGTACAAAGGAAATTTTAGAGACCAGCATCATACAGTAGAACATAAAAATGAAAAGGAAATGAATTTATCATGCTGTTTACGCTATTTATGGTAATTTGTATATTCTCAAAAACTGATACTATTTCATCCATATCTCGAGAATGACTGCAGTATTTAACTCCAAAATTTCTCTGTACAACCTTGTCATACTATAGTATTATAATAAGTCTTCAAAGTAATTTAAATGAATTGTGGAAGCCTAGGAATGCGAAGTGTTTCATTTACCGTGGGTGTTTCAAAGACCCGTCCAAGACTGTACATTGAGTTCATACTTACTCACTCTTCGCGGCAGGGGACAGAGGGATGAAAAGTGTCGGGGGAGCGGGGGGAGGAGATTTGAAGGGAGTTCGCCGAGGGCATGTAGATATGCTCGGGAGAAGTCCCTATTCCTGTAAAAGTATTACGGCTGCTAGATTCTTCTCCGCCAACAAGGCAACCGTCAGACGTACCAGTAGCACTACTGTGGACCATTGTTCACATCCAGTTGCGAGATTCCTCGGTTCCTGCTTAATGCAATGCTACTCCCCACTCTGGTTCTCAGACATGTCATGGTAGACGCTCGAGCACATGCACAATTCGAATAGGTATGTGAAAAGAAGTATCTTGTGTCAGTGAAAAAAAGAATTGCCCCACTACACCCGCTTGATGATCAGTGGTGACATAGGAATCATATCCTGAGACAGTTGATGAATCAGTTACGAGCGATGATCAAGGAGATGTCAAGAAACAGTGTCAACTGGAGATAGGCGACGAGGATCTCCTTGGGCCGTAGCTTCAGCGCTTGCTCGGCCTACTATAGGGATATGCAAAGTTCAGTAATAGTTGCAGACGACCTCAAGATATCTGTAACGGAAGCCGAAAGTGCCTGAGCGCCTTTAATGCAATTACATGTACTTACCTCTTCTGCAAGGGTTATCGTAATGTGATGTCGGTTCGCGTTCGGGAAGAGAAACATACAGTGCAAGACAACACACATGTATCAAGGTAAGAGGCCATTCAACAACCGCTCTGCGTAATCTATTCAACCCATATTCTCCAGTGTTCCCATAGTACTGATGAATCCTACCTACCACCGCATGGAACCGCTGCTAATAAGGCGTACCTTTACACAAGTGGAGTGCAGGTAGGGTTCGTAGGCAACGAGGAGAGGAAGTATCGAGAACTACCTAGTCTCCATCGCCGACCACAGATGTCGTATTTCCAAATGAATATTGGTAATGTCCTACAACAGTACTTTAACGCGAAGTTAGCAAAGGCGTTGAATGGTACGAATCTTATAAAATTTAAAAACCTTCGCGTATCTGAGCTCGCAGAGGCAGATCTCAGTGCTCTTTGAACATCGGAGGCCTCTGGCCTCTCAGAGGGCTCATCAGCCCAACACCTTTCCAGTATATCAACTACATCTGCTCGCTCCTTGATTAAATCGGGAATCTCAGGTCTTTTCTTCCCCAAGATCTTGAATATGACGGCGCTGTCGTTCTTTATACGTTGGAAAGGAGGTTGTCCAGTGACGATCTAAGAAGGAAAGTCAGTCAAACCATATTTCTCATCAGTCGTAAATACATACCTCTATGAATGTCATAGCAAAGGCGAACACGTCGCTCTTTGTTGAGTAGTGCGGTTCGTTAACTTCCTCGTCGTCTGGAGTATCCAAAATCTCCGGCGCAGTCCATCGCGCGGGTCCCGCTATCTTTGTGGTTGTAAATTCGCTCGAGTCGATGATGAATGTAAGACCGTAGTCGGCCAGTACAGCATTTCCGTGCTCATCGACGAGAACATTTGCCTATGAAGGTATCAACACCAATTCAAGAGCAGGAGGAAAGAGCAGACAAACCGCACGAAGGTCTCCGTGTATTATGTCAACAGAGTGCAGGTAAGCCAGTCCCTTTATAACGTCATAGACCTGACGAGAAAGAGCTAAGCCACATACTTTGCACTGTAAAGCACGAATAACTGACCAGGTCCAATTTTCTTTGCTCGGAAGATCTGCTCTCCTTAATATATTCAAGAACATTTCCTGCATCGCAATAAGTGCAAACCATCGCGGGCAAAAAGCTGTAGTCGTAGACAATGCCATGAAAAGGCAAGATATTTGGATGCTTCAAATTTATCCACCGAGAACCGGCAGAGACAAGAACCTATCTGAGCATGAGCCAATATCACTTCATTCCAAGTAAAATCTTCGTACCTTCTTCACTTTATTATGAAGCTCATGGTTGTAAGCAGGTGCACCTCTGATAACTTTTATTGCCACCTTCAAGAGTGTAACGCAGAGGTTTCCAAATAAATGTAAATAAGCGACTCGGAACGCGCGTTCGGCGACTGCCAGAGTGGACACTCACCTTCAGGTTGTTTGCGACTTCTTCGTCATCTTCTCCTTTTTGCTTGTAGATGCCTTTCCAAACGTCTGAGAACTCGCCAACCTTGGCATAGAATGCTCCTTGTTTCTCGACAAGATTTCCGATATCCTGCCCACACCAGAAACGAATGAATACGGCTCATCGGGCCACCCCACCGACTCAAAACTCACGAGGCTGGACACATGTTCTGGAAAACTTCTCCCTACGTTGTCTGAGGTTTGAAATTCTGGACTTTCCACTGCCACAGTGTTGAAGCTGTCTTTCGGCCTTTGCATTGTTGTCGGACGACACCGTTTCGTACACACGAATGAGTGGTGGTGTTAGACTAATTAGTGGTGGAGAGAAGTAGAGTGGCTCGCTTGGTATCTGGACTGGGCTGTGATAAAAGGTTGCAAACAAAGAAAGTCATGCAGTGAGGTCTCGCCCTTCTTTTATATGTATTCGCTTATTCAAAGCCGTTGGCTGCGGAAGGAAGATGCCTAAACTTACTACTTCAGAGCATTCGCATTGACGTGAACGTTGTGTTGATGAAATATTTTACCTGGCTTCACGCCGGCTCTCCGACAGAGCCGCGAGTGAGCACTGTGAAAACTGCTGCAATCTTTGCGTCCGGCTTCGAATTTTGCAGATAATTGTGGTGCTCAATGCCGCGTTTCACAACGCACCTCCTATGTGTAGTCTCTCCTGACATCGCCAGATGGCACATGGACGGAACATTCGGACTCCTGTGTGACAGGAGAAAAACCTTGTCTCTTACTGTGATCTGACAATCTTGAAAAGGTCATTTCGAAAGGTGTCTTTCCTGTTCATAATTTGCTCCTGTCCTAGTCATCGCCTTCACCTTTCTGTGAGTCGCGTTTCACAGATGTACTCGTGGAAGTCGTTGAACTCTCAAGTTCAGACTGTCTCGCCCATTATTTTGGAAGTCAGCTCCTTTCATACCTAATGCTGCCTCTTTCTACCTGCGGTGCCTCTTCAAACACCCGTGAGTCAGCTTCTGTACGCGTGTGCGTACCATAGTAGTGATATGCTTATGTCGCTTGCGCATTCTTAGATCTGTGATCGTGGAGCAATCATTGCTTATAATCGTTATTGATAACAGACATTATTAATATGTTATACCGGCGACCTTGACACCTGACTGCTTGCACTCAGCTTCAGACGCGGTATCTACATCTTCCACCCACTTGTTGAGCCCACGACGATCCAGTGGCTCGTTATCATATGGAATATCCTCAAACTTGAAATCAACCTCCTGCCAATCGAAAGTCCTTGGTGCGCATCATTGACGACAGTATATGCATTGAGTCATTGTGTAGTTGAGTGGGTGTGCCCATAGAGTCGCGTGCATTTATCAGAAAGGACGGAAACATACGTGCGTGCGTATTGTTTGCTGCGCTATTGAAAAGCAAGCTCACCTTAAACACTTTAGAACAATCACTGCATGACGACCTTCGCCATGCTCAATTGTCCGGCATCCGTGTCCATAAGGCGCTTTGTCTAGACAACTTCACTTCTGCATGATATGCGGAAGATATATATATAGCTTGAATCAAACTGGAAGATGATGTGTACGCTTTCGCTATGATGATATTCGAGGTGCGCACGATAACAGGTTCCCAAAGATATCATGTGATACTATCCAGCCTGAGCACATACCAGTAACTGGTAGCCAGTTGTAAACTAGCGAAGTCCCGTCCCCTGCCTGCAAGGACCTCCCTCCAACGATCGTCACAATCACGATCCTGCTCTACTAGTAATGAAGACTTCCACTGGCCAGGAGTCAATGAGTCCGTTGTCAAGATCTGATACAAATCGCGAGAGGGCTTATCTTTATCTTCCATAACCTTCCTTCAGCCTCCAAGAGTCCAAGTTCACTGGCAAAGATTAACCTTCCAGGAACTTGAATAGCAGGGACCAATGAGTCTCAGCGTTGTTGGTGATAATCGAATGTTTAATTACCGGACAGTCCATTATTCTGTGTGAATAATTAGACATAAAACTATTTGAGAAATTCGATATGACGTTGATCCGCCGACCGCGCACCATCTTTTGTCCTAAATTAAAGGAAGTTTCGCCTCAGCAATGGTTTCAGCGCCTTCAAACCTTTCTTCTTCAGCAACGTCAGCGATGCATTTTGATGAAAGATTCAAGAGCGCTACTGGCCGATTCCAATCCCTTAGTTCAAGACGAAATCAAAAGAAATTGTTGTCTCGAAATAATTGGTAAACGACTCACGGGTAAAAATCGTTTCGGCCAAGTGCAAATCTCTGAATTATTGAAGTCCACCAGTTCCGCCCTTCTTTTCTCATCGACATATTTTGATTGTAACGCGAACAATAGATACGCACAAGGCTGAGAGCACAGCTGCTGTTTAACAGATAAAGCGGATAGATCGGACAGAACTCAAGATGTAAGGGACGTTGGGATGGTAAGGATGGAAAATAGAACATACTCGGAGCTCGTTTCTCGTATGCGAGACACAAGTCTGTATGGAAGCGAGTTGGGAAGGATAATACATCTGAAACCGAACAAGGTAGGGCAAGAAGCTGGGCGTACAAGATAAGCAATTGAACGGTATTTGAAGTGATCTGCGAAGCATAGTAATATGTACTTGTCTTAGAAATGTACTCCGGTCGGATGTTTGTATCAAACGCTTCGATGTATATTGGTCGGTAGTTAGACCAATGCCAATGATCAAATTGCTCCTCCGCTATCGTAGTCTCCAAAAAAGCGACGTATGTAGAACATAGCAAATCTGGTGGGGGAAAAGGAGAGATAGGCAGAGCAGAAATTACGATCGACGGAGAGAACGCACCGAAAGGGATTGTAAGAGCCCGAAGATTCAACGGAATCGCCAGGAACATGCTTTTCCAAAGACTGCCAGACTTGCATTGCCGAGGGTCTGTCTTTCGGGTCTTTCATCCAGGTTGAGCTGATCAGGTTCTTGATGTCATCCAGATTCTCGATAATTTCTGGCATCTCCGGTCGTTCACCTTTTATGATTCGAAAGATGACAGCACTGTCATTGCGTATCTTGCTGTAGGGGGGCTTTCCCGAAATGATCTAGTATTCAATATGAACTCTCTAGTTCGGTTGACTATGAAGGTACTATTTCTGCGTACTTCAATCATCGTCATACCAAACGCAAAGACATCACTCGCTTGAGAGTACGGAGGTTCATTTTCTTCTTCTCCCGGCGGGTCCAGTATCTCAGGTGCTGTCCAACGGGCCGGGCCAGCAATTTTGTTGGTTGTGAATTCACCGTGATCAATCACAAAGGTGAGACCAAAGTCGGCAATTACTGGCAGGTTATTGTTATCAATTAACACATTTGCCTGAGCTATCATCAATTACTTTTACCAATTGAACTTAGCTAAATGACCAACCGCACGAAGATCACCGTGAACTATATTCATCGCATGAAGATATTGGAGTCCACTTGCAATTCCAAGAATCTGTGGAAAAACTAATCAATGAGTAAGCGAAGGGGCATGATGAAACTAACGAGCATGAGAATTTGCGATATGTTCGTTCTGGTTTCGGATTTGTTCAAATATTCCAGGATATTTCCATTCTCACAGTAAGGAGTAATCATTGCAGGGAGAAATCCCATATCGTACACTATCCCATGAAACTTCAGAACATTATCATGGTTTAACTTGATCCATTCACGTCCGCCTCGGTTAAGTTTCTGGTCGCCTCTAAGAATGTGCACTGACACTGTGAAAGACGAATAACTTGCCTTTGTAGTTTCTTCATGGAGATCACGATTATGTGCTGGAGCTCCACGAAGCTGCTTAATAGCAACCTTCACCTATTTCAACAGTAGTAGTTTATCTGCTTAAATCTTCATTCCATTCATAAATTCCCTGTGTCGCTCACCCCAGGCCGAAGTTGATCTGTAATGTCCTTCACCCACTGTCCAACCCACAAGTCCGAGAACTCTCCATTCTTTATGTAGAACTTGTCAGTTCTTCTGACCTTGCCAGTAAGGTTCTGCAGGATATCGTTTTAAATAAATAACCGAATGTACAGAGGGCGTAGTGACCGTCGCGTAACGTACGAGTTCAGAAAGTCGTTCCAACTCTGACATATCCTGAGTACCAGATACCAAAGGCTGAGTGAAGTCACTAGGTTGTGAATGAGACAAAACCATGGAATACTGAGAATGTCGGTGTACAGGAGTAGCTTGAGAGAATGGGGGAAGATGGGGAGTTAGGTACTATCGCCATCTGTTTATACCACTGGCATTTTTGCGGCGGCAACAGCTTCCCTGATTGTAACACGTGTCGTTGTTTAGCCGTCACCATACCAAAGTAGCTCTCAACAGGCTGAAGCTTGAGCGGCCCTCCTTTCAATTTGACCTTTACATCTGCTTCAAATGTTGATCGAGTCTTCCACCATCTAGTACTCATCACTGTTCGACACGGAAATATACCAAGGATTTGGACCCTCGACGACAATCAGAATCGCAACACGAACCTTATCGGCCTCGGCGCCCTTTCTGAATGAAGTCATGGGTGCCATCAAGCCACATGAGGCGCAAGAAGTGATGTAGAAGATGGAAGTATTGCTTAGGCGACTAGCACAGGTGCTTTTTTTGTATGCCGTTGCGTGAGTCTATACGAGATTAGAGGCTCTTGTACTATCTGACAGCTTTTCATGTTAGATGAAACCACAATACAACGCTACTACAATATAGGAATGTTAGGCACTGAAGTTAAATCGTTGGCGAATTGCGACTATTCTACCATACGTATAAGATAAGGGATACGTCGCAGTGCTTAGATCACCTGGCAGCCCGGCGGAGTATCGAAGGAACTGGAATTCTTTCTTCTGCACTGGCAGTAGCATGTTTTGGGCCCGGAGGCGAGTACCCAAGTTGTGTTTGAACCGCCGCTTTGAGCTGACTATCTGCACCTTCCATCTTCAAGACGGCGCCTGCCAGTGAGCGCATTGGCGGCTGTATTGGCGTCAATTCCTGTCCGGGCATATTCCGCTGGATCTCCTGGACGGAAGTCGGACGGAAATGATGATGATGGCCGATTGATACGGCATATTACGCATCTATCACTCCTTCAAGTTGCCCTCCGTTAGGCTTTGCAACTATAGCGGTTGCAAGGTTGCAAATATGTTGTCTTCTCGACGTGCGGACGGCACTAGACGTCATAACTGGCATACCGTTGCCGTCCTGGGACAGCCACCAACGTAGTCTCAGGGCTCTTGAGTTACGACCTTCACACCACCAACTACTACTACCTCGCGCAGGAATTAATCTTCTTCTACTTTCGAAGAAACCCGCATCGTTCACCACGTCGTCAACCAGTCTGAGAGAATGACTAACGTTCCAGTGGACGTTCTCGGACCCGGAGGAGGCGTAGTAATAACCAGCACCTCGATTACTCTCTTCCGTCATGGCCATCCTTTTGACTTGTATATGGACACTAAGGAAGTGAGTTCTTAGCAACAATGAAAATGGACGAAAGTTAATCACACCTTGCATTATTTCTCCCCATGGAACTCGTCTTAGAGCTGTCTCATTTTGGTCCCTCGGTGTAAGAGGGCTGAAGCTGATGTTGTTGAAAAGGTAAGGACATACTAGTTTCATATATGTACAGGTAAAGCTGAATACTTGGCCGTCAGCTTTTCCTCAAATCTTTCAATACGTTCAATAGCCCCGCCACAGGATCTTTTAGAATTCTTCGAAGGTCTGAACATATGGGAATGCCAGCATTAGTCCTACCGTACCACGCCTCTAGTATCTTAGAGGTTTTGAGAGGAGAGTACACAGCTGCTCAGCTTCTTTGTCTCGTATGTCTAAATTTATCTTTCTTATCTTATCTTCTGACTTATAATGATTTGTCAGCTCACCGACGCCGCTAAAGATCTGGCTGACCACCACAGCCATGGCACGGTACATGGAACGATCACCCCTGGAAAGATTCTTATCGCTGCGGATGGGAAGGCTTTCATCAGTGGTTTTATATGCTTCGATCTTCTTGCCTTCCTGTACCCCGAGTACGTTCATCCTCGCAAAGATTTCAAGAGTGAAGCTCCCGAGATATTACGTGCGGAGGAACTCAGCAGGACAAAGGAAGCAGATGTCTTCCGTTTCGGTATGGCTATGTACCAGGTGAAATCATCTCTGCCTTATCTTTTATCGCATCTATCCTTACATTACTCCATATGTGCTGCAGGTTCTGGGCGGAGTGATAGTACCGCCAAAGCGTCGGGGTTGCTCGCGTGAGCTACGGGAACATATACTTGGACACTATGTGTTGGAGAATCCTCCTTTTGCGAGTTCAGCTGTGTTCGAGCTCATCAGGCAGGCAACTGTATTCAACCCCGATTACCGTCCCACGATGTCTGCCATCGCTGCTTCACTGCGCGACATATCCGAGGGTTGACGGTTAGTCTCTTGCCTTACTAAATATGCTTTAATCCTAATATATTGCTTCAGTGCCTTCGCTTGTCACCTGTCGTTAATTGTCTAGTCCTATGGTTTCTTCCAAGATTTCTGACAGTTGTCAAGACACAGGCCAGATGCGATAGACACTATCAAGGCACTCATTTACCTGCGAATCCAGAATGTATACGCAACGTCAGATCCCGTGTGTGGCACGTAGAGGATCATCGCCCTTTTCAACCCTCCATGTACCCATGTTCGATTCATCCTTTGTACGCACAAGAGCACTTCGTTTTCTCTACTTCTTTCATTGTCTTCGTTATTGTGCCTTTTGACCAGAATCAAAAAGTTATGCTTGACACATAAAGGTAGTTACAGAGTACAAGTGATATCGTCACCTTATGTGCTCGGGGAGAATGACAGAGGAAAATCGTGGTAGATGAATGTTAAGGATGAAAGTTTACCATCACACTGCTTGAATCGACTGATTAAAGTGCATTCGTAATGCGCCTACGTGTCATAGATGACGAAGGACTTAACGTATCGCACGCGATCAGGTTTGCATTGCCGACTGGAGATATCGGACAAGGAGACGAGGCTAGAACAGGTACAGAAGAACCCGGCAGTTGAGGCTCAATTCTCCGAACTTGCGACTCCTATGATAGTCGGCATTGGAAGTAAAATGCTGGCACTCAGGAGAGTCACACGCAAAAACGACAATTTGGACGCTTCAACACGAATATGTATTCCGAACCGACGAGTAAAACATGTGGTTAACATACGATATCACATCTAAACTTAGTAGACATAGGCAAGGACATCAAAAAGAGCGCACCTTCTCCAATTGCTTGTTCATGGCCCCGTTATACTACCAATATCACCTTCACCCCCACCTTCACCCCCACCACCATCATCACCATCATTGACTGTTATAGCCAGGTGAGGAGATTAAAATAACGCCGAATGTCATAGGAACTGTCGAGTCTTCAGCGAAGGAGACCATGACCTTGCCACAATTCAAGGATATCTCAAAGGAGAAACTTTCGTGAGTGAGTTGAAGTCTTGACTAATGACTCGGATGAGCCTCATTCATTCGTCTCCGATGTTGGCAGGACATAAAAATCTTGTCGAAAAGGTGATAAGCATTCAGATGCTTGGAAAGGCATCTACAGGCAAAAGGAGAGCACGACGAAGAGCACGAACAATTTGAATTTTCGCTGGCGTTTATTTGTTTACTTTTATTTGGGCACCTCGAACATTGAAAAGTCATCAGCGTCGCACTTACAACTTGAGCCACGAGCTATATGTTAGATTGAAGAAGGTACGAAGACTCTACTTGGAGTGAGCTTCCAGTGCCTAACGATGTGATGCTAGGATCTTGTCTCTGCCGGCTCTCGGTGGATAAATTTGAAACATCCAAACATCTTGCCCTTCAATAGCATTGTCTACGACTGCGGCTTTCTGCCTGCGATGTTTTGCACTTCTTGAAATGCAAGAATATCCTTGAATATATTAAGGAGAGCAGATCTTCCGAGAAAAGACTAATGTTCTTGGTTGTTACTCGCATTCTGTCAGGTCTATGGCGTTATAAAGGGACTGGCCTACCTACACTCCGTTGGCATAATACACGGAGGCCTTCGTGCGGTTCGTCTACTCTTTCCTCCTCCCGCTCTTGAATTAGCGTTGTCACCTTTCTAGTAAAATGTTCTCGTCGATGAACCCGGAAATGCTGCACTAGCCGACTACGGTCTTATAGTACATTCATCATCAACCCGAGCGAACTTACAACCACAATAATAGCACCGGGACACGCGCGGTGAACTGCGTCGGAAATTGAGGATTCTCTAGAAGACGACGAAGTTAATGAACCGCGTTACTCAACGAAGAGCGATGTATTGGCCTTTGCTATGACATTCCCATAGAGGTATGTACTAAATAAAGTACGATTGGTCAGTGATACGGATTGACTGACTTTCCTTCTTAGATCATCACAGGAAATCCTCCTTCTCGACAACTGAAGAACGATAGCGCGGTAATATTCAAGATATTGAGGAATAACAGACCTACAGTTCCCGACATAATCAAGGAGCAACCAGATGTAGTTGGTATAGTGGGAAGACGCTGGGCTCACGGGCCATATGAGGTCAGAGGCTTATATTGTCTTCAAAGAGCATTAAAATCAGCCCTTGCTATCTCAGATATGCAAAGGTCTACAATTTGCTAACCTCTTGGAACAGCTAAGTCCATGTCCTTGTAATCCTGCTAGTCCATGCTAGTAAAAAAACTTATTTCTCTATGGTTCAATTGGACCCCTATATGCGATACTACTCGGCAACGGAAATTCGAAATGTGGCCCTTCTTTTGCGAACCTGACGCTTTTTCGTTTTTCTTGACTGTTAAAGTATCCCAGTTCTGTGTCGCCTAACCCCTGAACCTTCATCCTCATTTCGGTCTTTTATTTTTGACATAGCAGGTACCTTTAAGCTTGGCATAACTCTTTTTCTCGGGACGTGTCCAATAGTTGGACATTCAAGTTTGAATGCACCTCAGGTCAAGCGGAACCTTTACCCTGTACATTAAGTGATTTCTATCAGTTTTACTTCGTCTATTTGAACGTACGATGGGAATCCTCCAATCTACTCCTTATAAACTTGAGGCAGCGGGTCATTCCCGCTGCAGTAGTGACATTCTTGTTTTGCCACATATATATTAGGCCATGGGTCCTGATATTTTGCATACGTAGCTGCGGATAGCTGTTTTGTGCTTATGCGTTACATATTATGTATACTAATCAACGCTCTATTCTACTCGTTTATGACTCATGTTTTGCGGCAATTGCTTCTAATGGACAAAGTACATCAGGATGCGGTTGTGCAGCGCTGGAGCTACCCGAAATGGCGGAACGGATTCGGCAAAACTTGAAGCGCAGGTTAGCACAGCCTCATCGGTCTTTAAGAATGTTGCTGAACCACCCTCACACCTACTATCTCTCTCCTTTCTACTGCATCTTTATCGTCACCCTTTCTCCCTCCTCAGTCAATTTAGTTTGACTGTGTTCTTCGCCAATACTGAACTTCAGTACGTCATACATAGGATAAATTCACCCGACAGACCACAGCTAACTAACTCATCAAAGTCGGCGACGCAAGAACAGCACCGAACCATGACAATGTCGTTGTATGCACAGACAGGCTTCTTCGACGTGTATAAGTGTATACCCAGCACATATCCTGGCGCTCCTGCTCAACCACCAGTAAGCTGACACCAATGAAGTACACCGGTTGTGATTAAAATCTGACGGATCTGTTAGTTCCTTAATAAATTTTATCGAAGTGGCGCATCGCGCTCTAATGTCATCACCCAAGAGGTATGGAACTAGATTCTCTCTTGCCTTAGTTTATCTCATATAC